>OX101815.2:55903613-57129863 GCA_944452925.2 Chrysolina oricalcia
TCTGTAAAAGATTGTGGATAGGTATCTGGTGGAAGTAGTACTGAGTAGACACCCCTTCGAGAATAATCAACATGCATACCGCAGTGGATGGTCCACAGAAACAGCCCTTCATGTGGTAGTGCACTCCATTTCAAGTTATGGGTTCTCGGATTCTTCTTCGACGTGGAGGGTGCCTTCGATAAGGCAAGAACAGACGTCATCTGCAATGCACTGCAGATTAGGGGAACCCCTCCTACGCTGATTAGCTGGGTAGCTACGGCCATCGAGCGGAGGAAAGTGACGGTGTCTCTGGGAGAGAGCCAAGCCGACATCGAGGTGAGAGGCGGCTGACCGCAAGGTAGCTGTCTCTCCCCTCACCTTTGGTGTCTAGTCATGGACGAACTCCTCAAGAGACTAGCCGCCAACGGTTTCTATGCCCAGTCATACGCCGACGACGGGCTCGTCCTGGTGACGGGCCCTTTCCTAGATGTGGTCTGTGGCCGGCGTGCAGGAAAATAGAAAGGTGGTGCGAGGAAGCCAGACTTGCAGTCAATCCGACTAAAACAGAGACGATTCTCTTTACCAAGAGAAGAAAGGTAGATGCATTCAGATCTCCAGTAATGGGTGTGAAACCCTTAGAGCTGGCTAGAGAGGTAAAATACCTTGGGGGGATTCTGGACTCAAAGCTAACGGTCGCTATATGGAGTATGCGCCGGGCAGTGGGAGGCACACCCTTCACTGGATCTACACGGCAGATATCAGACCCAGAATCCTATATGGACCAGTGGTCTGGTGGCCGAGAGTGGACCAGATATCCACAACCAACAAGCTGGTAAAAATTCAAAGGCTAGCTTGTAGGGGAATAACCGGCGCGATGAAGACGACCCCCTCGACAGCCCTATTAGACGCCCTGCTAGGTCTGCCGTCGCTTCCAACTTGTATAAAGGAGGAAGCGATGGCATCCTATAGAATGTGTGACCCAGGGAGCTGGCGAGGAGAGGTTAACACAGGGCATTCCAAAATGATGTGGTAGCGGAGGAAGAAATCCCACTATCCGCTATCAAAGTGATACAAGCAGAGGATAAAATTAGGTGGAAAGGACGATCTCGCTAGAGCTCCTAGACAGGAGAGAGTAGGAAGAGGAAATGATGATATTTCCCTCAGAAAGCCTGGTCTGTTTTACAGACGGTTCCAAACTTGAGGAAAGACAAGCCGGAGCGGTAGTTTACTTGGAAAACGGAGAAAAAAGAGCCTATGCGCTAGGTTCTCTGTCGACAGTTTTCCAAGCAGAGGTGTATGCCATCCTGGAGGCAACTAGAATAGAAAAGGAGAGGTCCAGCTCAGAGAGACATGTATATGTCTGTTCGGACAGTTAGGCCGCCATCAGTGCTCTAAATGCAACCAGAACCAGATCAAAACTGGTTCAGGAGTGCAGAGATGCCCTGGAAAGTCTTGCGACTGAAAAGGAAATAACGCTGATGTGGGTCCAGGGCCATGCAGGGATTCAATGCAACGAGCAGGTGGACCTGCTAGCCAAGCAAGGAACCGGACAACCCTACTACGAGCCCGAACCCGCACTCGGCATAACATGGAGACAAGTAACAACGGCAATGAATGAGTGGGCCGTTGATACATTAGGAAAAGATTGGAGAGGGATAGACGGCTGCAGGCAGTCAAAGCAGATGATACAAAGCAGATGATATTGGGGCCCCACAGGGCAAGGACGGCCAATATACTGAAGCTAAGCCGCAAAGAACTCCGACTGTTTGTGGGAGTTCTAACCGGCAACTGCGGCCTCAGGAGGCACCTGGCTCTCATCAGAGTTGAGGCAGACCCCCTATGCACGGAATGTGGCAGGGAAGAGAACTCCTTCCACTTCCACTATTAAGGAGGAAGAATTGCACTCATTGCAATGGAAGGACATTTCGACTTTCATAAGAAGGTCGAATAGGTTCGAGCAGGTATCCGACATGGAATGAGTGAAGATGCTGGGGAATGCGAAAAGGGACCACTGGGGCCTAGTCGCTGACGCTTGCGTACCCCACCCATTAACATTACTATTAACCAATTTCTTTTGTACGTCAACCGCAATTTATACGCCAATGCATCATTCAATTGTAGGAACCATTGAAACATAATCGTGCTTGTCATGAGAACTGAAGCAGTGTTGCAATGTTACTAACTCCGAGTGCAAACTATCTACCTGTCCCCGATTTGTCTTGGTGGTATACGCATTACCGAACAAATGCCCATGGCGTATGTGAGAGGAAAAACTCACATCATCCCTCGACATAATCCGTTCTCTCCAGATAAACCAAATAATTAGTGAGAATTGGAAAGAAAGTTAGTTCAGAGTTGAAGGCTCAAATGGGAGTACCCCAAGGAATAGTATGGGGTACGATACAATTTCTTGTAAACATGAACAGTATAACTCGAACGAGTGAAATCATGGGACATCTGATATATTAGGCAGTCGACGAGCTCTAATTACAGGTAAAGAATGGAAAAATGTTAAGTATAAAGCGGAGCCGGAACTGAAAAACTAGTATGGTTGAATCACAACTCACTAAATTCGAATATAAAAAAAAACAATAAATATGGGAATCTGAGTACACTCGTTTGTAATAAATAAAGCGATTTTTTTATATAGAAATGTATAAATTTCATTATTTATTGCGAAGCGCTTTTCATAACCTCAAACTTTTCACTTCTCAATATTCTTGAATCAGAGTATTTACTTTCAGATGAGCACTGGAGATAACGTAGCTAGGTCGAAAACGCTTTGTAATTAATATAAAATTCTTATACTTCTATAGAAAATCTTCGTATCATTTATAAAGAAACAAACAACGAAAAATGATAAATAAGACTATCCATGTTGTTATACCACTTTGTAACCAATGTTACTGCAGTTTCGTTCCATATGGACATTATCAAACGAATACTATTAACAGAGTTTATAATAAGTTTATCCTGAACAATACCCTCCCAATTCATTTTTAAAATACATACTCTGTTCTATGAAAACGATACGTGCAGTTTCTCGAGTTCAGAATAAATATCCGTGATAAAGTTCTTGACCAACTCATTCGTTGGTCATGTGACAAAAAGGATAAGAACGTTAACTCAACATTTTATAATCTCGAGAAAAAACTTGATTATTTTGTGCAATACTTTCGCTGAATCAATTATCAGATACTGCATTGTCGCATGGGTTGGTGCTTTTATTACCTCTCTATAATTATTACTCATGTCACAATATAAATTGATTAGGATCATACCTTTTAACTGACAAATTGGTTAAGGCTTTTCGCTGCCGGAGTTTTCAGTGTCACAATTTTCACTCGGGAGATCATTCATGATGTATAAGCCTCTGAAGAAGCTAGCCACTCGCGCTAGCGAAACGTTAGGAAGAAATTCCAAAAAACGACGGCCTTCAAACCCGAGTGAAAATTGTGATTATCCATGAAGGTATGCCCTTCAAGGTATATGAAGATTGAGTTGGATTATCGGGAAAAAAGTGGTTTATTGGATCGGTACCCGGTCGCCCCCTCCCTGTTCAATCAATTTCCGGTTGAAACAAGTGCGGAAAGTAGTTCAGTTGAGTTTATTGTGTTACTACATTGTACAATGTTTACACTCGTCAAATGACAGGTACAGTAATAAAAGATAAAGATAAAACAACTTAAATAACTAGGAGTAGAAATAAAAAGGTAGAAAAATCAACAATGAAGATAAATCTATGTAAATAACTATTAATAAAAAATATATGACTATAGACAGAAACGTATACATACATTAATACACATTTATATATAAAAATAAAAACACATTTCACAATTGTATAATGTAGGGCAGTTGCAGGAAATTAAACTCTATATATCATGTATCGAAGTATTTGTAAACTCTTGAATGGAGTAGAAACATTTTTTAATTAAATATTGTTTCAATTTATACTTGAATACTCTTATATTCAATATTTTTACATCATCAGGTAGTTTGTTGAAGAAATTTGGGCCATAATAGTTTATACCTTGTTGTGATTTTTGGAGTCGATTGGCAGAAATAGCAATATTACTTTTATTTCTTGTATTATAATCATGAAACTCCGCACGCGACGGCAGTTCGCGGAAGCCGGCAAGCCGTCAAGGGCGGAAAAGACGTTTTCCTCAAGAGTTAGGTACAATGTTTTTCCTACGAGTGTTTTTGTCCATCTTATTTATGAAAAAAAAAAGGTTTTTATTAAACAATATTTTATAATAATGCTACAAAATGACACATAAGACAGAATAGTTACATAGATCATTTAGTTAGTCCTAAATATCCTCATTTTCAACAATATAAAAATCGTGCGGAAAAGTAACTTTTCAGCACTACTGCGGAAAAGTAACTTCTCCGCATGATTTTATCTTTCCGCGAGATTTATAAAATGAGATCGAATCTAGTCTATTAACCACTGTTTGATAATAACTTTCCGATATTCCGTAATTTTATAAATAATAATAATAATAAATCGACTTTATTATTTTCATAAAATTAATTTCAAAATATAAAGTAATTAAGACATTATCAAAATAAATAGTGATATTTAAAATTTGACAGGATTTGATATGGTATTATAGCAATTAAATTAATATCAGAAATAGCTCAGTTGGCAAAGTAAGGGAGCAGTCGTTCTACGCTGTTTAATGGTTAATGGGGTATAATCCAGAACCTGAACTAGGATGCTGTGGGATAATTCGAGTATGGATAATTTTTCTTCAGAAATGCTTAGTAGGAGTAGCAAGTGGTTTGGACGTGGGTGGACATCCGCCACCTGGTACGTTTTTGAGCTATGACGCCATTGAAGATGGCGGCTGTTCGATCATAGAACTGCTCATATCTCAGGCAAAACTTGACCGATTTGCATGCAATTTAGGTCAATTTGTTGGTATTACTATTGGCAAGATGGATAGCAATGTGGTTTAACTATCACTATACATAAACACACGAAATTTTTTATTCTGTCGTCGTTTTCATTTCCACATAAATACACATCAAATTAGTATGGTTATCATGGCTAGAAATACACAATATAATAAATAGAGAAAGTTTTAATGGAAATATGTTCAAACAAGGATTTTTACAGTTTTACCCTATACTACCACAATTGCAAAAGGAATTTAACAACATTTTTCCTACAGATGCAGGAGAATTAGTCACATGTAAAACAGTTACAAGCACCAATAAAATCGGTGGGAAAATTTTGTAAGTTTTGTCGGATACCAAATCGTCTTCTATTAGTATAAAACCGAAATCACATGTCGCTGAAGATGATATATGTAGAAATATGATCTCAACAAATGACCCGGCCTAACACTTCTGCTTGTTGCCGGCAAATCTCCAATGTCCATATTCTTGGCATGGTAATACTTACAGCCACAATCTAAGTTCGTTTAAGGACTTACAAGATGACCCTTTTCGTAATACTAGCACAAGAGGTATTCTTCTGTAGATTTAAGGCTTTCTTCAATGCCTTCCCAGTCAGATGATACGCCAATGTGTTCCAAGTGTACCAAAGATGGATTGTTGAAAGCTGATTTTTAGGTTCCAAATTTACTCTGATAAACTGATCCAGATAGTGCGTAGATGGCTGGAAGCAAAGAGCATAAGTTTTGTCCAATTTGTTTGTAGATATCATGTAGCAGAAAAAAAACATTAGTGGTTTATTCGCCTCTTTAGGTTTTGCATAAACAATGCCATCTCCAAAATAATCACACAACATAATTTTCAGTATTTTTTACCAACTTTCATGTATTCATTTTGTATAATAAACTTTTCTCAAATGAAACTGAGAGTGTATCCATAACCTGCATGTAATCAAGATTCAATATCGTTAGCTATAAGAAAAAAAGCTGCCACCCTTTCAGAAACTTAAAGTGACCTCTTGTCACCTGCTTCAAGTTTCTGGTTGTACCTCAGTAAATACCCAGAAATAAAGTTCACATGACACAGCAGATTGGCACCAAAAACGCTTGACACGTCCTCCAAATCACAGGGACGGGTGAAAACATCATCTTGTAAATATAACGTGACTTTTAAAAACTCCTTAGCTCTTGGAGACTCACAGATTCTATATTTCTCGTATATTTGATTATGTGATTTCCTGTTAAAGATAATACATAAACATTCTCGATTACAGGTGACATCTTTTGAGGACTGTGGTAACGTGCAAGTTTCCTTCCAGATTTCCTGAGATTTTCTGGTTCAGAGGAATGGAAAGTGCTGCCTTATCTTCAGTTTCTATTATATCCTTCTGACTTCGAACCTTCGAAAGGAACTTTTTATGACAATATTGTTTGTAGCACGCATTATTCATATGATAGTAGAACACTGCTTCCTCACTTAGTGAGTCGCTCAGTAACATGTCATTTCGCATTTTCGCAGCTGCCCTAAATTTATCTTTGCCATTTTCTGTAATTATTTCGCTACCATCAGTTTTATAACAGATAATGCATGTTTTCCCGACTGGAATAAAACTTTTGACACTATCTGTTGAGACTCTCTTTAATTTTATGATATTCATATCATCATTTCATTTTAGCAACCTGAAACAAACACGAAGAATATATCTATATTATTTACACCGAATGCCTCTTTACTTACATCCATGAATGACAAATACATTTAAAAGTTTACAGTTTAATGCAAGACGGTCAAATATTGCATGAGATATGAGCAGTTCTAAGATACGGCCGCCATCTTCGATGACATCATAGCTCGAAAATGTACCAGGTGGCGGATGTCCACCCAAGTCCAAAATACTTACTAGGACACCTACTAAGCATTCCTGAGGAAACATTCTCCATACTCGAATTTTCCCACAGGACCCTAGTCCAGGTCCAGGACTAGTAGGTGGTTCGAATCCTAGGAAAGTTACTTTTTTTTTTGTTTTTGTTTTGAAATCGATGAGAGTACTTACTGTTCAATTTTCGTTATATTTTTCAATATTTGTATATTCAATGACGACATGAGTGTTTTTGATAGAATCTGTTACGAAAAAAATTATTCGCTCGTACTACAAAATTTCATATACCTACCTACTCGTGGAAAATGTATGTCATTTCATGCTCATTGTACAATACACTAATCTTGAATTAAAATATTGTGCTTTAAAGAGAAAATATTGCGTAAAAGTAAAAATCGTGCGGAAAAGTAAAAATCGTGCGGAAAAGTAAAAGTCGTGCGGAAAAGTAGAACTTTCAAAACAAAGAATCGTGCGGAAAATGTAGGAAAATGTAATTGTAGAAGCAGCTGTACAAATGTATTGGAATAGTCGGGTCTAGCTGAATTAATCGTGCTCTGATTTGCATACGTCTAGGTCGGACCGACAGTTCCCTCAGATTATTTATTCATTTATTTATTTATTCTCAAACAGGTATGAACCTTTTAGCAAGAGAAAACTAATTTTATGTCTACCCATAACTTACAGTCTAAATCAGTAGGTATATAACATAACATAACATAACATTACATAACATAACATAACATAACATAACATAACATAACATAACATAACATAACATAACATAACATAACATAACATAACATAACATAACATAACATAACATAACATAACATAACATAACATAACATAACATAACATAACATAACATAACATAACATAACATAACATAACATAACATAACATAACATAACATAACATAACATAACATAACATAACATAACATAACATAACATAACATAACATAACATAACATACCATAACATAACATAACATAACATAACATAACATAACATAACATAACATAACATAACATAACATAACATAACATAACATAAGGGATAACATTCACTTTCAATAATACTTCAAAAGTACTAGTACATAATAGAAATCAGTATTGTTAATCTTGTTTCGAGATATATGACTTCAAGCCATGATAAAATTGTTTAGGAGGGAGAACAAAGCTGAGTTCTGACAATAGTAGGGCGTTGTTTGTTATTTTGAGCATAGTTATAATGGGTGAGCAATTATTTGTGGATACTAATGGAATTTCGAAGAACTGGACGAGTCTTGTTGATCTGCTAGGTGATCTTTTTTTCAATAGGGAGCGTATGAAGTGACAGTTGTAGTATTTTTTATATATTTTATAGCACATTATGACAGTATTCATATTTCTGCATGCAATTCTCGACACTGGTGATTTCAAATTGTAATCCGGGTAAACTCTGTATTTTTTGTAATAAAGGTATCTAAGCAGTCTATTTTGAACTTTTTCCAGCATATCTTTGTAAAGGATGCAACACTTCAGAGCCATACTCAAGTTTTGGTCGAACTAATGCATCTAGAGTCTTATGGTCGTTTTGGAATCTTATTTTTACTTTGACTAATTATGAAACCCATCATTTGTAGTTCCTTGGATCTGATATGATTTATGTGTGGTTTATACGAGATTTACGCATTTAGATGTATTGAAAGAGAGATAGTTTTCTATACTCCATTGTTGGACATTATCAACGTCTTTCTGAAGCTGGATACAGTCTTGCACAGATTCAATTTTCTTATAGAATTTCAGGTCGTCTGCAGACATTAGGCATTCATGGTATTTAATACTGTGTGGAAGATCATTGATGAATGTAAGGAATGGCAATGGAACCAAATTGGATCCCTGGGGTACTCCCGAGTTGGCAAAAAACTTTCCTGTGCACTCACATGCATATTTCACTCTGAAGTATCGATTGTTCAGATACGAGGCAATGAACTTTAGAGTTTGTGAATTAGCGCCACACTTTTTCTAAGATTATATCATGATTTACCTTATCAAACGTCTTCCTAAAATCCGTATATATCACATGCATCGACTTGTTTGTTGTTGTCCAAGTGACAGAGGACGTGATGAGAGCATGTCGGGAGATTCGTAGATGTGGATTTTTTTAGAAAGAACCCAGGCTGCTCATCGCAAATGTTATCTCCAACACCGTGCCAAATCTTCGCATAAATAAGTTGTTCGAATAATTACACAATGGCCGGAAGCACTGCGATGGGTCTATAGTATTCAATATCTGAAAACTTGCCAGATTTATGAATAGGTGTTACTAAGGCCTCCTTCCATAACTCTGGAAATGTGTTCGTTTTTATTGCAAGGTTATAGATGTAAAGAAGAAGCTTCTTCAGCCACTTCCCACATCCTTTAATTATATACGGGAGAATCTTGTCGCTTCCTACAGATTTTTTTGGCTTCAGTTTTTTCAAAGCATTAAAATATTCACTGTCAGTTATTTCATTGATTGAAAAATTATGTTCAACTTCATAATCGAAGTTGATATTGTAAGATGCCCTATCGTGATTATATATCGATTCAAAATATTTTCCAAAATAATTAGCACACTCTCCGTCTTCCACCTGAATGCCATACAATTTAAGCACCTTTGTAGATTCACTGTCTTTTTTTGTTATTTTTAGTAGATGCCCAAAAATATTTTGTATCTGATTTAATAGTTTTCTACTTTTAGTATGTGTTCATCATAGTAAGATTTGATCAGTTTTTTAAGTTTACTTCTTTCCTCAGTGTATAATTGCATGTGATGATTTGACAAGTATCTGAGCTGCCTAAACTTGTTTTTCATGTACCTTGAAGGGCAAACCTTCGTAGATAATCGACCCTCTAGTATCACGAGCCAACGATCTAATACTAAAATAAGACACATACTCTAGTAATCAGCGGTAAAAACTGTAAAACCGTGAAATTTTGATAATGAACACCGATATTATGAAAATTTGGATTCGAGCTATACTGGACCGTCTCCTTCAAAATCTAGCAAACAACTTTTTAAAAAAAGCATTTCATAGAGAATTTTAAGGGATGTCGAATAAAATTGTTTGCAGCCCTTGTTTTTGAAAAGGGGTGAGTTCGAATGAGTTGGGTAAGCCTCAATTAGTGCATGACTGCACACTTTGAACCGCCATGCCTCCTTTAACTTTAATGATACAAAAATGGCTAATGACCATAGCAGTCGATGCCAAAACACCAAGGGAAAAAAATGATACAAAAATTTAAAAAAACAACACTTCCAGTAAAGAAAATCCTACAATTACCATTTGAAATGTTTTTTTTATATTATGAATACTTTATGGTTTATTCAAGAAAAATGCAATTTTTTTATCAAAATTATAAATATGTCGTTTTCAATTCAATTAATTATTTTTGGTCATAAGTCATGCAATTCTCATGCAAAAGATCTTTTTAATGGCTCATTCGGAAGGTTTTATAATTTTTTTCAAATATCTTCTGAGTTTTCCCCATAAATTTCAACAAATTCGAGTTATTTGAGATTGAAGGTTCTTAATTTCGGAGTTCTTCGAAAGTAACCATCCTTCAAAGAATAACTCCGTCGTTATTGGGTTTACATAGGTCTTTTGGACACGAATCTCTTTGTTTCTCCATTATCTACAATTTTGTTTTGAATGACTTTTTCGATTACATTAAATTTTTTTAAGTTATTCACGAAAAACAGTTAAAAAACGTGGATTTTTCCAATGAAAAATGCACAGTTTCAATAGCTAATAACTCGGAAAGTATGAACTTAGAATTAGTCAATCCCCCAGGAGAAAAGCCCGCTTCGGCGTAGGATAGATTTTGAAGGTTATATATACTACCTAAATCCAAATTTTCAAGAAAATCGACCTTGATTCTCAAAATTCCACGGAAAAATGGCTGTTGACTGGACTAATAACATATTGTTTTCCACTAATTTAGACTATAACTATGCCGACCTGCTCAATATAATAATAATAATAATAATAGATTTTATTGACAGGAAATTACAAAGTTACATTCATAACCCCGTCAAATGGCATGATTCAATTTCTGACCATACCACAAGTGTTACAGTCAGACCTTGCTCTTCCATCCAACCAAATATATATATATATATATATATATATATATATATATATAAACACCCTTTTTTACCAATCATTATAACGAATGTACAGAGCGCAAAATAAATTTACGGTGAAAAAAGCAGAATGACCAGATCATTGTTTCAAAAAATCTGTATTCCAAAGATCTTTTATGTTCTTCGTCGAAATTATTCAACATTATCCCAACTGACATTCGAGAATCAAAAACCATAAGACTTTCAAAATAGAAGAGAAAACAACTATATTAGATAACCTCGTGAAATTTCGGTAAGTAGATAAAAATTCGAGAAAGGAATATTTTTTATTTCATTGATTTCATGATGCATCTGAAACGCATAAACTAAAAGCCAAACTTTTGTGCTTCTGTTGGTTCTTACTTCGTTGAAACATCAAAATTTTTTATATTATTTACTCGCCCTATCACACACATAATGCAAATTTGATATCAGGTGCGAAAATGCAATACAGGCATACTAACCAGATTGTAGGTTCAAAAGCTTAGAGGAGGAGGGTTATTGAAATCCGAGGTGTATACAGGGTGTATTCTAAATGATGTCAATAATATCAGGTGGTGATTCTTTGTCATATTTCATGAGAAAAACTTCATATAAACGTATGTCCTAACTTGCCTCCTTTTCGAGTAACGGGGTGTCAAAGTTTCAATTGAAAATCGGTTTTTCCTTAAATGCACAAAATTCTTTTTGTCAGATAAGAAGCACCTTGTCACTGCTAACAAAAACACCAGGTTTCACTAAATTCAGCAAAAAGATTTTCGAGTAATTATTAAAAAACCAAATTTTCATTAAAACTATGACACCCTGTTACTTAAAAACGAAGCAAGTTCATGAGAAGGAATCACCACCAGAAATTAAAGACATCATTTGGTATACACCCTGTACACAGGATCCTGCAACAAGGGCGCGGTCTTCCATATCTCCATTATGAGAATAGATAAATGGATGATTTTATCAGCAAAATGATACTATTTTCTGAGCTGTACAAAATGGAAATGATGGCAATTACATAGGGTAAGTATTTGGTTTTTTCAAATAGCAACCTTTATGTCTTTCAGTTATTTGGTTTCAACATTAGAAATAAATGGTACAGATCGACAAGCGTAAGGATGCCCCTGAGATGCGCAAACGATAGAAAGCGTGAGTAGATGTGCGACAAAGATCGACTACTGTTTAATAAGGCAGAGCGATTGAGCTCCTGCCCCACTCCAGGGTTTAGTCTACTGCGCAACCAATTCTCGGAGGCATCCTTACGCTTGTCGATCAGTATATCGGTTCCAAACCGATCTGAGAACGCTCGAGATTTTGACATTCTATGGCTTCCTTTACACTCAATTTTGTCTTGTTTCATTGCTCATTGCAACCATCAAAAATAAAAAAAATTATCAATTTTGAGTTATACCTTTTGTAGATTATTTTATTTCTAACTACGGTAGATATTTTCTAACCTACAAAACGGCTGGGCACGTTCATAAAATGGTTTGATATGATATCGATTCGTTCTCTATAAAGATGATCCCAGAGTTTGCCGAATCGACCTGGGGCTGAAATTTCAGTGATACTTCAAAAACAAGGTACTTGTTTTTTTCTCGGAAGCATCCTTACGCCTGTCGATCAGTACTTCATATGATTTTTAGCATGACAGCTTTTTTTTCGAAATTCGTCACTCATATTATTTGAAATTATGAAGTTGTGCCCATTGAAATTCATTTTTGGTCGAATAATGTACGTTAGGAACAATAGGTACCTATTGTATAGGTTGAATGCAGTAGTCTGGATTGCCTATTCCAATTTTATTATTAATTCTATTTCTTCGTCATAATCCTAATGAACAAACTTTTTTACGGCGAAATCCATTTGAGACGACTGAAAAGGATGTACAAAAGATATCTTGTTTCAATTATGTACATTTTATATAACGTAGCCAAACAATCTACTTATTCGTTTTTGTATGATATGTAAGTCTCACATTTTTCTAAATGGAAAACTTACTTTTTCCTTTAGATGCAGAATTTCACACAAATCGTGCAATATGAAACCAAAAAGTTTTGAATATTGATAATTAATCAATTTTTTTGTATAATAGTGAATATTCGATACTGATAAAATATGCGCTTAAGCTCCACGTAGTCAATCTAGAATGCTGAGCTGAATTCTATATGTTCGAAAGACCGTCCCACCCTGATGACAGCTGGTGTAATGCTGCGAAAAGCATTGGTAATTCTAAGACGCATATTTTTGAAGAAAGTTGGTGGCTCAACAAAAACAATACCTTCTATGTATCCCCATGAGAAAAAATCCAGTTTTGGTAAATCTGGTGATTAAGCGGGCCTCCTGACATGGCCATTCAATCATATCTATTTATTGTAAAATACCTCATTTAGATGATCTCACTTCTCTCGAATAGAGAACAGGGGCATGATAATGTTGTACCACATTCTATGGCGAAGATCAAGAGAAATATCTTCTAATAAACATTTTCTGTAGCGATTCTTCCCCAGATATTTATTGACCACTTATGTTGATAATCCACCTGTCTCAATGAGTGGGAATTTTCTGTCGAATAATAATAGTAATTTTGTCTATTTACGAATCTATTTTTATGGAATGTCGATTCATATCAGACCATAATATGTTATTGAAAAAATTGTCGTTACGACGAATTTTTTCCTTGGCCCAACTGCAAAATCTCACTCTTTTCTCAAAATCTGCATGCAGTAGTTCTGGATGTAATTGAACATGGTATGGATGGAAGCGATGCTTCTCCTTTCACTGATCTCTCACTTGTATCCACAATTTCACCAATATGCCGTTGACTCATACGATGATCTTCTTCAACAATGAGAAGAACTCTCAATTCATTGTCCTCATTAGAGGCTGGTTTAATCGCTTATGTTTAGAATAATTGATACATCCAGTTTTAAGTAATCTAGTACGGTACCTTCAGGAATGATCTTTCATCTGGATGCCTTCTATCTGGATACTGTTGAGAATAAATTCTACTTGCCAATATATAATTCCTGTCTGATTCAGCTAATATGAGAATTATATCAATCAATCACATTTTGAAATCAACATTTTATTTAAATTCTATTGAAACTCCTTGATACGGCAACATTCACCAATACACCAAGCAGTAGAGCATAAAATGAGTGAGTTTTCAATAAAAATACTAGTACAAAACCGACTATGCCATCATATGAAAGATAGTACGTGGATATACTGTGTTGTTTTCGACTCGCAACTGTCATTTATTAATTTGTTATAAACATTTAAATAACAAAAACGTGACTTTTTAAATTGTTTTGCTTATAAAATAAAAACTAATAGAGCAATCTGTTGCTCCAACTGTAGATAATTAAAATACGAACAAAATGGGATGTTTCACGACTCTGTCGGATCATTACTAACGGGAAAAACTGGAAAAACTGGACATTTTTGCAATTTTTTGAAAAATTCATAACTACGCCATTTTTTCAAGAAGTAGGATTGGCCTCTCTCATGAAAGTATTGAATCATGTGTACTTTATGCGTGCACAAAAAAGGTGCTGTCGGAGAGTTAGTTTTGGCACAATTGCAATTAAATTTTTTTTGCACTATCTTGCAGCGTGCCTGAATGATATTAGCCCGATTTCAATTTCTCACACAGATTATGAAAGTAGAAGTATAGTATATTCTCATTTTGCTCTACAATGGTGCGAAATGGGTGAAAAATGCATGCAAACATGACTGAAAACGGCCGAGCCCGCGTTAGCTGCCGAGTAGGAGGAGAGTCCGGGAGATGAGGGGAATTCTTCTAATGAACGGGTTTCGTGATAATACGCTTCCTCTCATCTTTCGCTCTCTCCTACCACTCGACCGCGTTCACCAGCTCGGCAGTTTTTAGTCATGTTTGCAAGCATTTTTCACCCATTTCGCAGCATTTTAGCGCAAGTTGAGAATATACGTTTTGTGGGACTGTACTTTTACTTTCGAAATCTGTTCATCACTACAGCATCCACGCACGCTGCAAGATATTGCAAAATAATTTAAATTGCAATTGTGCCAAAACTAACGATCTGACAGGGCCTATTTTGTGCACACATAAAGTACACATGATTCAATAATTCCATGAGAAGGGCCAACCCTATTTCTTGAAAAATAGAGGAGTTATGTTTTTTTTAATCGTAAATTTTCCGGTTTTTTCGGTTTTCCTCCGTTTCTAATGATACGATTTCATTTTGTTCGTATTTCAATTGTCTACAATTCTTTCCATTGGAGAAACCAGATTGCTCTATTATTTTTCATTTTATAAGCAAAACAATTTTAAAAAACACATTTTTTGTTATTTAAATGTTTATAACAAATTAATAAATGACAGTTACGAGTCGAAAACGTAACAGAATATAACTACGGACTGTCTTCAATGTGATAGTACAGTCGGTTTTCTACTAGTATTTTTGTTAGGAAAAAATGCTCTATTGAAATCATTGTAGGCCAAATGATTTCAATTCTTTTACTGGCATTCACTAAAGATTTCAATACCTTCATATTTATACACCCTGGCAGGCGAATATTTTAACCAGCCAAACTAATTGGTTTTGAAAGAATCACTCATTTGCTTTTCCTTGAAAGATTGTTGTTTTAATGTCACAAATTTCGAGATAATTGAAATTATTGTAAATAATCCAAAACATGAAAATAATAACAGAGTGGTGGTCGAATTGATAATTTTACTTGTTTTCCTTCTAAACAGGCTTGGAGCGATAATTTAAAGAACAAAAACTAGGCATCAAATTAAGGAATTCGAAGGTGTTTCATTACGAGAAATGTGTTCCAAACATGACATATTTCTCGATCGCAATCGACAAGTATGGGTTTCGATGTAAAGAAGGTTGTCCAATAAGATTATGGAGAAGAAATAGGAAAAACTTTTATTTTTCGAAAATGAAAGCTTATTTAAAAAAAAAACATACCAATAGTAAATTCAACGAAATATGTATAGCCTTTGTTGGCGCTTATTATGAATCGATAATATACAGGGTGTTCCATTTGAATAGATAAGATTTTGGAAATTTTTATTTACACTGTTTGGCAAGCTGTTTTTCGTACCCTGTATATCAAAGTTCAATTATACATAAATCGTTTGAGAGAGTCACCAACGTACATTATTTAACCAAATATAAATTTCAAGGGGACTTGGCACAACTTTCAAATATTATGATTGGAGCATTTTAGAAAAAAAGCTGTCATGCTAAAAATCTCGAAAACCGTCAGTACTTATTTCCATAAAATACCTACTTTTCATATTATAGAAATCGAAAAAGTGATTAAAAATACAGGTTGCCATCTGAAAGAACAAAGTTGAGATCCGCCCAGAAAAAAATTGCCATCATTTTGACTTTGTAGAGCTCAGAAAATAGTATTATTTTGCTGATGAAATCATCCATCTATCTGTTACCATAATGGAGATAACGAAGACCGCGCCCTATTTGCAGGACCCTTTATATGAAGTACAGCACCCAAAGACACACTGAAACTTTTGAACTCTGTCAAGAAAAATATCAATTCGTTTCGTCGGTGATGCTGCGCTTACAAGCTCGCTCACTTCTCTGGAACACAGCAGAAAGGTTGGCGATCTGTCTCTGCTTTATAGATATTTCCATACTGACGATGCTCTTCTGAAATTTCATAAATCGTTCCAATTTTAGCAGTCCCATTGAGAGTGGCCCATCGAGCTCATTCTTCACATTCCTATAGATACATGCCGGACATATATTTCCCCTCCCGGGGCTCGTTCTTCCAACAAAGGGCAAAGATTTGTACCTCACTGTTTCGGGAAGTGTTCTCTGAGGCATACAGCCTGCTGAAATTCAAGAAGAACACCAATTCCTCTCTTTTTCATTTACTCTCACGATGTTCTCTGAACAGGATTTTGCTTTTCGTAGAAACCAAAATACAATTAAAAAATTCTTCAGTAGATTCACTTACCGCCTAATTTTCGAATCAACAAATGCATTTACAGATGCAGCGATATAATAGTATAATATGAATTTTTGACAACTTTTTTTTGCTTTGTTATAATAATAATTTTTATTTGCCTATAGTTCAATCATAATTTTACAGTATAAGGGCAAGTAAATAAGGCAGTCACTGAAGCGATTTGAAGTTAACCGCTTGTTTGTGATATTGCGCCAATTGAATAACTTTTTATGAAATCGTTCAAGAATGCCCACTTTCTCGGAGCAACTTCAGGCCTCAAAATACGCTAATCTAGTATTTTAGTCCGTTGCTAGGCAACGAACTTTTACGGTCCGTTTTCGGACCTAAACGGTACGGAAAAGTACTTTTTCGGCAACCATCCGGGAAGTATTCACTTCCCGGGCACTTTTTCTTTGGGAAAGTAGCACTTCCCGGCCTAGTCCGGGAAGTACGTACTTCCCGGACTAGGCCGGGAAGTGCTCGAATTTTAATACAAATATTAATATAAAGAAGAATCAGAATGTTTCTGTTGGTACCTATCTTCTGTTCGAATTTTAATATATAATACAAATAAGAACAGAAATGTTCGAAATATTAAAATTTGGAATCATTTCATCCGGTTAACAGATGGGTGAAAGTCGACCTCTCTTCGTCTCTTAGACTAAATGCGTCTCATTGATTTGTTATTCTACATGGTTGCCGAAAAAATAGTGTACGCAACACGTCCGAAAACAGTTTTTTTGGACTCGCAGACTTCCAGGACTCGCTAACGCTCGTCCTAGAATTTGGTCTACTCGTCCAAAAAAACAGTATTTTCCGGACTTGTTACGTAAATTACTATTCCCGTATCGAAAACGATACGGGAATATTTTTGCCGGCTTGTTTACATTTTAGACAATTATTGAATTCACGCAAACAATATTTAGAATTCCTTAGTTTTTGATAATGCTGATTGCGATTTCAGAAAAATGGTATGTGTACCTCGTAGTAAAAGCACATTCCCAGACTTCAATGTTTGTTGGCCTCGACTTGACGCCTCGTCCAACAATTTACATTGTCGTCCGGGAATGTATTGCTTTTACTACTAGATACACAATATACTATTGTTAAAATGTATAATTTCTACTTATCCTAGATTACGCCAATTCAAATAAAATATAAAATGTTTAGTTTCAACTAATCCTAAATTACACAAAATTAGTAAATAATAACTAATATGTTGAAATACAATCACGTTACAAGAGTATAATTTAATTAAAACCATGGATTAAAAAAAACAGTAGTTGATTATAAGGAGGTTTCTACAATCATATTCAACAATTCATTAGTGCACCAGTGTCTCATGTCCATTTGAATATAAGTAAGTCAGCAAGGAATATTTTGTGTTACAAAGTCTTGAAAATACGTTCTCTCAGTTCCCATAACCCACTTTTTTATTTCTTTCTTAAACATTGCTTTACGTGTGATATTTTTTATTTCATTGGGAAGCATTTGAATAAGCCGTGGTCCTAAGTAAGAAGCATTCCTTTGTCCGATAGTTTTTTCGCAACGTGGTGTATTTTGTTTCTTGTATTATAGGAGTGAATGACTGGTTCAAGGGGAATATTTCCGTTTTTGATGTTGTTCAATATGCTGATACAAAATAGTTGTCGTGTATCCATTACAGAGGCATCTTATATTATTATTATTAATTCTTGATTTTTCATATCTTCATTTCTCATCGTAACGTTCATCTCCATACGTAAACTTGGTAAAATTTGTGAAAGTTGTGTCCTTCCTCAGTCGAGGTACTGATTGCCGCGGATTTATATAAATTGCTTGCGCATTCCTCCACAAATACATTCAACTATATTTTATTTGAATAGGTAAACGAACAACTTTTGTTTTTTCAAATTCTTTCCCACATAATCACACACGGAGTCTTGGTTCACTGATGAAAAATTGAATTCCTAAAGAAAACGATATCGATGAAAACATTGATAATACAAAGTAGGAATGCCAACAATATTAGGTGCGTCAAGCTGAAAACTTATGGACATTTTATTACAGTTTATATTGTATATGTACATATTCAGAATTTTTTTCGAGTGTAGTTTTCGAGATATTTTCAGTTTTTCAAGTGGGTCATGGAAAATGGCTCTTGGTAAAATTCCATGATTCTTTTTTGTTTGTTGTAGATTTTTAAATCTTTGGCAAAAGTGTCCAGGGGCATAAAAAATCGGCGGACTAGTTTTCGAGATACAGGATGTCGAAGGTTGAAAAGTGGAGCTTTCTGCTAAGAATTATTGACAATTCCGAGAATTGAAAAAACGCCTATTAATTCTGGAATAGTATATTCTATAACAAGGTTAGAATGAAAATTCGATGCAAGTTGAAAGTTCCGAGCATGAGCCGAGTAGCAGACTATACTTTCTCCACGATCAAAGATTTTAAATATATATACATATATATATATATATATATATATATATATATATATATATACCGCGTCTAGAATTTGTTGGAATTCGACGTTTCGGCTCCGATTTTGGAGCCATTTTCAAGAAATTGGGTTTTTTGTGACTTGGAGTCGGGGTCTCAATCTGCTTGCTCCCCAAGTCTCGTCACTGGCTCTCTCTAAGGTTTCAATCTGCCTACTCCTTCGAGAGAACTGAGGATTTGTAGGTTGAGGAACTGTATTTATAGTTGCTGTAATGACCGTGGGAAATGTGTTGTCGTGAGGTGAACTATTAGCGGGAACGGGGTTGGCACTCGATGAGGTGTGCGTGGGAACTGATTTGGCGCGAATTGAGGGGATGCGCGAAATAAGAGGCTTCCAGGTATTGGGAAGTCTACGTCCGTCGTCGCAGGTGTTGAGGCAATTTGGACGCTTCTCAATCTCAAGGGCCACTCGGATGATCCTAATTTGCAGAGTATTCTCGGTGGCAATTGTTTTGGTGTTTTTGAAGTCTATTTTGTGACCTGTGTCTTCTCGATGTTTATAAAGTGCAGAGGTAGAAGATGCCTGTCGGACCGCAAGTTCGTGTTCGTAGACTCTGGAAGTTACTCGCCTGTTAGTCTGGCCAATATAACTTCTTGGACACTCTGAACATGGTATTTCATATATGCCTTGAGAATCATTAGGTATTGTGTCCTTGGGAGATCTGAGAAATTTTGATATTTGGTTGTTGGCGGTAAATATTGGTTTTATATCATGTTTTCTCAAGATATTGCTGATTTTGTCGGTAACACCTTCCAGACAACATAGCTGAAGAAACTAGACAAGATATTGCTCCAACACTTAGGAGAGCGAAACTCCCTCCATCCAACATTACACCCGCCGAAAAACATTGCCTCAGGAACCTCCACAACAACCCTGACATAATCATTCTCCAAGCTGACAAAGGCAATGCCACAGTAGTTCTGAATACCTCAGACTATGTAGATAAAATGAGAACACTATTGATTTCATCCGAGTATCAGACCACCCAACGAGACCCGACAACCTACCTCGAGAACACCAAAAATCTGATCAATAATTCTAGACTACCAGCCAAAACCAAGAAAGCCACTATCCCTAGAGAGAAATCCTCACGCACCCCTCGTATTTATGGACTACCGAAAAAACACAAGCCAGATATCCCACTACAACCGATAGTCAGTGCCTTTGGATCACCAACCCAGAACCTCGCCAAGTATCTGGCGAGTACTCTTCAGCCGCAAGCAGAAGAAGCTTCATCCTATGTGAAGAATTCATTCCACTTCATAGACCTGCTCAAATCCTTCAAAATTCAAAGTACCGATATCCTGGTGAGCTTCGATGTCGTCTCCCTCTTCACAAACATTCCCTTAACTGACACGCTAGAAATCCTCAAAACTAAACACAGAATTCCAAAAGACACACTGGATCTCATCGGTCACTGTATGAACAACACATACTTCATCTTCCAAGGAACCTATTATAAACAAGTAAAAGGTGCTCCTATGGGTTCCTCTCTTTCCCCAGTCCTTGCAAACCTTTTCATGGAAGACTTTGAAACCAAGGACATAGAAGCAGTTGACGACAAGCCTACTTGCTGGTTCAGATACGTGGACGACATTTTCGTCATATGGCCTCATGGTTACGAAATCTTGAACACGTTCTCAGATCACCTGAACGATATCCATCCCAACATGAAGTTTACAATGGAAACCAAAATTGACAACTCTCTAGCTTTCTTGGACGTTCTCATCACAAAATCCAACAACTCTTTCACCCACACAGTACACAGGAAACAGACCCACACCAACCGATATCTACACGCAAACTCCCATCACCATCCAGCACAAACAAACTCCGTATTGAACTCCCTAATACACAGGTCAATTCAGCTTACGGATAACCAAACCAGACAATAAGAGTAGGAAAAACTGAAATCAGCCTTACTCCTAAATGGTTACAGCAATTCGCAAATCGACAAGTCCATCCGCCATCAACTGACCCGCCATCCCAAAACGAATGATCTAGAAGACAGTATCCAGCCTCACAAAGCTTTCCTACCATACATTAAAGGTGTTACCGACAAAATCAGCAATATCTTGAGAAAACATGAGATAAAAACAATATTTACCGCCAACAACCAAATATCAAAATTTCTCAGATCTCTCAAGGACACAATACCTAATGATTCTCAAGGCATATATGAAATACCATGTTCAGAGTGTCCAAGAAGTTATATTGGCCAGACTAACAGGCGAGTAACTTCCAGAGTCTACGAACACGACAGGCATCTTCCACCTCTGCACTTTATAAACATCGAGAAGACACAGGTCACAAAACAACAAAACAATTGCCACCGAGAAAAGTCTGCAAACTAGGATCATCCGAGAGGCCCTTGAGATTGAGAAGCGTCCAAATTGCCTCAACACCCGCGACGACGGACGTAGACTTCGCAATACCTGGAAGCCTCTTATTTCGCGCATCCCCTCTATTCGCGCCAAATCAGTTCCCATGCACACCTCATCCAGTGCCAACCCAGTTCCCGCTAATAGTTCACCTCACGACAACACATTTCCCACGGTCATTACAGCAACTATAAATACAGTTCCTCAACCTACAAATCCTCAGTTCTCTCGAAGGAGTAGGCAGATTGAGACCTTAGAGAGAGCCAGTGACGAGACTTGGGGAGCAAGCAGATTGAGACCCCGACGTCAAGTCACAAAAAACCCAATTTCTAGAAAATGGCTCCAAAATCGGAGCATATATATAATAGGTATTAGCCAGAGAAGTAGTTGTTTTCTGGCGGACATATGCCATACAATCTATACAAAGGTATAGTGAGTTCCTAAAGGATTGTTTTCGACTGTTTTACAGTCACTGGAACATATATATATATATATATATATATATATATATATATATATATATATATATATATATATATATATATATATATACGTGTATCGAGCTTAAGCTCTTATCAGTACGGTAAAATCAAGTCCGAAGATGTACAACACTTGGATGTAAAATGTGTGGCTTCGGTTAGAATGTGTGGTTGGCTTCCTGTTGTTGACATCCTTTGTTTCTATTTTTACATCCAAGTGTTGTACATCTTCGCACTTGATTTTACCGTACTGATGAGAGCTTAAGCTCGAAACACGTGTCTAGGGTTGCAGAACAATTAGAGGGTTATACCCAATAACTGTAGTTGTACATAGAGATATTTTATTGTACATTTTTTATTTTTATGTTGGCAGATAAAATGTTTTACACCCGTAAGGGTATTTGTAAACAAGAACTAATAAAGACCCTATCTATCTATCTAATTGATGAGACTAACTTATTTGCTATATTCATCCGATTTTGCACCAAATTTTTTATGTATCCTTCGGCCACTTGAGAAGACTTCCACCCCCCATGCCTTTTTACAGCCCTATGCATAGTCAATTACAGCGACTCGCCGCTCGCTACACAAGAACTATAATGCACAGTCTAGCTCCAAAAAAGTTGTACATCGCCAGCGTTTCGCCAAAATGTGACTTATCGCGTAGTTGTCACTTTTTTGGAGCTCGACTGTGCATTATAATCCTTGTGTAGCGAACGGCGAAACTCTGGCGAGTCGCTGGCGATTGACTATGCATACGGCTGTTAGTGTTTCCACATCTGCTCCTGGGTCCACTAACACAGTAGCCGACGTCTTTCGATAACAATGACCAGTGTATTCTTGAGGCTTCTCGAGATTTAAAACAGTGGCAATTTGGGCATGTTACCAATTACCTGTTTCGTGCAGTTTCCTCTTTGGAAATTGACGAAAAAATTATCAGAAAGGATGTCTCGTGGTCTCAAATGGTAATATTTTTTCACAAAGTTGTAGAATTCTCCTGTTACGGTAAATTCTCTTGGTTTTTTAGATTTTGTATTTGGAATGGAAATTAAAAATGCCGTTCCCAGATCTTTTATATTCGAAACCTTCAGGTTGTAAAGCTCATTTTTGCAACATGCTCCCATGACACCAATGACAAGAAAGACCTACATATAAAAAATTATATAAAATAATTATACTAGGTATAACAAAAGTTATATTGTAACGCGTGCTATTTTTAATATTTTTTGTCCACGTTAAATAATACCAATAGTTTGGAAACACCTTTATCAGAAAGGACTAATCCTGGACTAACCAGAACAATTTTTTATCGCAAAAATGCATTAAAATTAAACTATTAAATTAAAAAAAAATCCTTGTCGATGGTTTGAACCCACAACCTCTTGCCTATTATGCCAAAGTCTTCACCTTCTGTGCCATGCTGCCACTAGTTAACAAAGGTTTGATGGACATTATATCAAGGTCATTCTCTTCCACAGAAACTACGAGTCTCAATTCGGGTGGAAAAAAATTAAACATGGTTCACATTAGCGTTAATTCAAAACATACTTCCGCTGCTAAATATACATTGTCTGGAGCATTTTGTACAAACTGCTGAACATTTTCAGCTGTGAAGACCTTTGATTTTTTGGCTGAGTTCGTATCAGAACAACGCTTTAAGAATGCCCTAAGTTTTTTATATCTTGTAATGCCTATATCATGTTTAACGTTTATCATTGCTTTTAAAATTGAATATATTTTCCACATTGTTGAAGATTTCCATTTTTTCGATAATTCACCAAAAAATGCAATCAAAATATTTTCTAAAAAGTTATCCGTTTTCTTCGTTTCCAATCCATGAACAGTTTGTGATATTTTTCATATTCATTCTTTGATTTTTTTGGTAGTTAACTTTCCAGTATATTATTTGCACTCTTTGTAATTTCAGGTGGTGTCAATATTGACACTTTTTCAAATTTTGCCACTACGATGAGAATCAAATGCGTCAAGGCTGATATTATAATTGCTAACCAGTGTGAGAATATTATTCTATCACAAGAGAGAGAATGTTAAAGTATATTACGTTACTAGTGCGACAATCCCACGAGTGTGAAATGGCACTTTCCACACAAATAATGTACACTATTTTTCCGACGACCACAGATTAATGCATAATTGCAAAAAATTCAATATATTTTCACTTAATTTTGAGAATTTGAAAATTTTACAAAGAAAAGTAATAATTGAACAAGAGTACTGCTTGGAATTGTAGAAATTAAAAGTAATATTATTATTACAATTAGTAAATTGTAATGGACTTTGCAATGAGAAGTTAGACAGATTTATCTCTGTTATTTGTACACTATGTACAGTAGTAGACTCGATGTCAGTTTCTCGAAGAGGCGGAGTAACGGGTTTTGATCGATGACAGCATAAAAATGACCACGTCAAGAGCAATGGCAACAATACGCTGCAGCTCGTAAGGAATACGACACATATATACGCGATCACCACGGAGTGGGCGACATCTACATTTTGGAATTTGTACGTAAAACTCCGAGAAAACAAACATTCTGCCATAAGATCTAGTGTTAATAAATTGTTGATTATTTCTTAGTTGTTCTATATTTGGTATGATATTTCTGATTTAATGCAAAAAGCATAGCTTTGATGTGACTAGTAAGTCAAAACAATGTTGTTCAGTGTCGCAGTGCAAGAGTTATTTATCTGCAAATATGTCCATGCTCTCTTTTTCCAGAAACCAGAAATTAGTAAAAAACATGGGGAATTAGACTGAAAATCGGGAAGCCAATTGGTAAATAAATGTGAACACTTAATTTTGGAATATTTCACTACCAGTAAGAGAATTTTTGTTTGTAATTGGTGTGTTACTCCACAATGATATTGAAAAAAAAAACACTAGTTTATGTTTAACAAAACAAACTTTACATCATTTATAATTTACAATAGTAGTAGTAGTAGTAGTAGTAGTAGTAGTAGTAGTAGTAGTAGTAGTAGTAGTAGTAGTAGTACTAGTAGTAAGCCTTCTTACGGGTATGGCCAATGGGTGGAGTCTAATAGTTCCAATCTTTTCAAATAGTTGCAATGTTCCAAATAACCCACAAAAGCGCCAATTAGGAAGCAACGGTTATAAGAGAGATAGAACCGATAATTTTGAAAACAAATTTGGGTTATGTTTCTTTTGTAAGTTAGAATGTCAAATAAGTAAATTGTGGATATCATGTTCAATTTCAATGGATACATATCAATTCTAATTTTTTTATGGATTGAAATTGTCAGGTGTACAATTGACTCGAATTATAAAAAAGCGTCGATAATCTGTGGCCCGACCACCAGCGATTATGGAACATGGAGATGCAACCGTCGACCATCTCTGCTTCAAACACATTGTTTCTTCTAGAAGGGCAGATCCTAGTGTAGTTTTCATAATGATTTGTAAAAGTTGCCAATGATTGATTAAATATATCCACAGAGTTACAAACCCTTTAAAAAAACACAGAAACTTCTCCATTAATGGGTTCATTATTCAAAATTGAAGATTACTGATCTCCCAAATACTTCTTAGTAAATATATACCATTAAAATTTTCAAAATTGGGTATCAATTTGAGGTACTGCTAATAACTCAAAAACTAAATAATATCGAATTTGAATCCAACAGAAGTGCCTAGCATTCGTGAATATAACACATGTCAAATATATTTGCTGAATGCATCTCAGATGAAATCAAGCTTAAGCAAAAATTAATACCCATCAGACATATAGGTATTACAAAACATAAAAAAATACCTATTGATTGAAAATCTATTTTTATTCTTACATTTTGTACATTCTCGTTTGTATGATAATGAAAGTTCCTTTATATGCCTAATGAATTTTTTTTTGTATTCCTATCATAAATACGAAGTTTCTTGAGATAGTGAATTATGACTTACATATAGTATGGTTGAAAGAAGAAAATATAGCCATTCACTTCAATGAACCAGCTGTTCTAAAGAGATTAGCAATATACTAACACTATCTTTTATATTATGATCTAACCAATTTTCTCAAGATAAACGTCAATATATAATTTTTGAACTTGTTCAAAAGAAAAGGATCCATTTCTGTAATTTACAACTTTTCCATTCTAGGTGCTTATTAGAATTGTCCACTTTTTTCAATGACCATTTGGACCAATGAATCTGAAAATTGATAAAATGGGTTGAAAATCAGAACAATTCAGAAAAAATTTGTCAGTCCTAGTGAACACGAAAATTGTTGTACTTACACTGCACACACTTTATTTATTGATCCCAAGAAACATTCCTGTTTAGAGAGGGATTACATTTTTACATAAATTGTTTAACAGCAATACATATGAAATGAAAATTGATGAAGAAATCAAACAATTATTAGAAAAGGAATGATGATAATAATTTGTGATATGAGTAAATAAGTCATATCAAAGCAAAAACAGTCAAAGGTGAAACATTGTTATATTATAAAGGAATTGAAGTCATCTGTTAAGTATACATTTCTTGAGTTCATTTTATAATTTAGTTGTAGTCCTGATTTCTGTCACAATTTTAAACTACGTTACTCAATATTGATACTATTGATAACCATTTCTTTCTCAAGGTTTCTTGTTTCAATCCTGAAAAAAAAAGTTTGAATGAAAATATAATCTGTATTTGTCTTTAGTGACGAAAATGGGAAAAATGTATTCTTCAATCTACTTATTAACAATTTATAAACAAAATGATCTTGAACTCTCACATCTGAGAATACAATATAATTTATGCACTAGCGGGCGGTAAAGTACATTTTACCGCCCGGTTCGCCGGACGTAAAGTGGCACTTTACCGCCCGTGGGCGCATGATGGCCCGGCGGGTCGTAAAATAGACAAAATTCTCAAATTGTCTAAACTCACACATCATTTCATGCAATTCCTAACACGAATTAGAATCATTTCAGTTCAATAGAGCAATACTCTTTCTAACATTTGTTCATAATCGTTGGCAATTTTTTCGGTGATGATCTATTTATTTCAAATATATTCTCCAATAAAGCACTCAGCTACTATAGTTTCACATTCCTCATATTATGTTACCCTTAATTATTGTATGCATAACGTATGAAACGTGTAGACCATTGTAATTTAAGTCAGTATTTGTGATTCGCGCTATAAAACCGCTAGTGCATAAAATTTTGTATGTATCACGTGCGTAAAATGCGTTTAAGGCCTTCGGCGTGTAATGGCCCTCGGCTAACGCCATCGGGCAATCATTCACGCCGCAGGCCATAAACGCCTACTTTACGCCCTTGATACATAAATAACTATTATGACTTTTGTCGGTATTCTTGCAGGTTTTCACTGCACAAATGGTACTTCACTTTCAGAAGAAAGGAATATTTGTATCAGTATCAGTAGCCAACATATTCCTAAGTTGGATCAGTGACAGCCGGGCTCATCAGAAGATTTTGGGACTTGGGACAATCTGCTTTCTTTTCTGTGAATCTGCTAAAACTATTTTTGAAATGACATAAAATTTGACTTTTGACATATGTCACTCAAACATCGGACCTAATTTTCGTGATGTTTTTGGAACATTGGAACTATTTAGACTCCACCCATTGGCCATACCCGTAAGAAGGCCAAAGCCTTCTAAGATTTTGGTGCGCCACCTGGTGCCAATGATGACCGCGAATCCCGAAATAAATATACCAGGAAATGTAGAAAATTGAAACTCTAAAATTGAAGAATTGGGCAGCCTCCTTGCCCATACTGTCGTCAGCATATATTTATATGGGAATTATAGAAAAGATTAGACGTGGAATTGGAATAATTTTCTAATCGAAATGGTCAAAGAAAATGTGTGATTACTTTTTTGGTTTTCGTAGTATATTTTACCTCTCTTTCTAGTTTGACCCGATTCCATATGCGTCGGAATTCATGTTTTTTTTTTCTGAAGTTCTGCACATTTTTATAAATCAGGAACGATGATCATGTAACATTCCATTTTCCATATTTAACTTTTTTTTTTGCATCCAACATCGCAGCGACTGCATTACGCCTTTTTTTTCAAATGGCTTTGTTTAATGAACCGTCGTCGTCCCTTGTGAACTAAATTGGTTCGAGCCATCGCATTAACAATTTATCAGTTTTCAATCACTTTTAAGCAATCTGATCGTCAAGACTATAAAAGTTACTGAGACTGACACTAGTGACTGAGCAGTGTTGCCTAGCGCCTCCGACACTAGAAGGAATGGTTGAAATGGTGGGAAAATCGTACAGTCGGAACACCAAATTTACTTTTATGATCGAGGTATGTCTAATGGGTCGCAAATAGAAAACTTTTGGCGCATACCGTACCGTTCCAAATACCTTAAGTTGTCACTTCAAATATTTATTATGCACCAACTGGTAGTTACTGAAGTATCAACTCAATTCAATACCCGTCGTGGTCGTAGTCAGCAGAGTAGTCCAGGAGATGAGGGGAATTCTTCTAATGAACAGGATACGTGATAATACGCTTCCTCTCATCTACCGCTCTCTCCTACCGTTCGACCGCTTCCACCAGCTCGGCCGTTTTCAGTCATGTTTGCATGCATTTTTCACCCATTTCGCATCACTGTAGCGCAAAATGAGAATATACGTTTTGTAGTACTATACTTTTACTTTCACAATCTGTTTCAGAAATTAAAATCGGGCTAGAGCATCCAGGCACGCTGCAAGATAGCGCAAAAAAAATTTAAATGCAATAGTGTCAAAACTGAATCCGACAGTGTGTGTTTTGAGCACAAATAAAGTACACATAATTCAATACTTTCATGGAGAAGGCCAATCCTACTTTTCGAAAAATGGCGGAGTTATGAATTTTCCAAAAAATCGCAAATTTTCCTGTTTCTTCAGTTTTTGTTCATTACTAATGATCCGACAGGGTCGGAAAACATTTCATTATGTTCGTATTTCAATTATCTTCAATACGTTTTATTGAAGCAACCAGAACCAGAAAGTACACATAATTCAATACTTTCATGGAGAAGGCCAATCCTACTTTTCGAAAAATGGCGGAGTTATGAATTTTCCAAAAAATCGCAAATTTTCCTGTTTCTTCAGTTTTTGTTCATTACTAATGATCCGACAGGGTCGGAAAACATTTCATTATGTTCGTATTTCAATTATCTTCAATACGTTTTATTGAAGCAACCAGATTGCTCTATTAGTTTCCATTTTATAAGCAAAACAATAAAAAAACACGCCTTTGACTCGTACGTACATGACAGTTACGAGTCGAAAACAACAGAATATAACTATGGACTGTCTTTCATGTGATGGCACAATCGGTTTTCTACTAGTATTTTTGTTAATAAAAAATGCTCCATTGATTGGTCTAGGTGAACAAGTCAGCATGTTCATTTCATAGCCGTTATGCCTTATGCCCCCGATTAGGTTAGGTTTGAATACAAATTCGCCGCCGGAGGAGAGAAACCCTCAGATCATTTTGCAAAAAGATATGGTGTATGATATGGCTATAAAGGTTTCGTTTCGTGAGTTTTTTATGGTGACATCTGAAAGGACATCTTTCAATTTTTTCGTTTCTATTTTTCAATAATTTATTCGTGTTAGTGATGGCTTGAAAAAAATCTTGAAAATCAAATTCTTATATACTTGTGACTTGGTTTCCTTTCTCTCATCTCTGCATAGCATTTGGATTATTTTGTTACTTTACCCGTAAACTTCAATATTTCCAGCTGTATACGCAGTACCTTGCCCACATACTAATACTGTATATCGACATCGCAAATATTTACCCGACAGCTGCTGCCGCTAGTGGAAAAGTTATGAAACGTTGTTCGGTCATTGTTCAAGGTATTTATAGGTTATTATATCAATGCGTGAGTCTTTTTTTAAATCTTATATGTACGTACAATGGATGTAGAAGTTTGTACGTCCATTGTAAGTAAGAAGTGCTCTGTGAGTACAATGAATGTCCATTCAACGTCCATGGAAGTTTGGAATATTGGATGTCCAGTGCATAAATTATGTTTGCACCAACATAATTATAGTGCCACATAAAACCTCAACTCAGGTATATATTGAGAGGTTAGATGCCAACACGATGTGAATTGCCTTCGTGGCAATATATACAAAATGACAAATATATGCTTTAAATGATTGGGTTCCTCTTTCACTTCCATAGGACTAAAATTATTTTCCTTTATAACCAACTCCCTCAAAAGAAAATTGTTTTATCTCACTGATTAGCAAATAGGATACGTTTCAAGATCCAGGGTTATGTCAAAAAAACGCGATTTTTGTTTTTTTGGCATAACTCTGGATTTTAAGCTCGCTCGCGGGTAAAATTTGGCAGAAGGTATATTCAGGACCATATCTTACGAAATGTGAAACCAGCAAACGGTCACAAACTGACTGGTTTTCAAACGCCCCCTTCCTCCTTGATCTTAACGTGGAGAAATTTGAAAACTATATCCAGGACACTTGGGGCAACACCATAAATATTTCATGCTCAGTGTACCGGGCCTAGCCCATTCCAAAGCGATTATTGCTTGTACAAGGAAAAAACAGGACTCTTGACAAACTGCTAGAACTCAGTAGAGCGAATCTTACGTATGCATAGTCAATTCCAGCGACTCGCCAGAGTTTCGCCGCTCGCTACACAAGAACTATAATGCACAGTCGAGCTCCAAAATAGTGGTACATCGCCAGTGTTTCTCCAAAATGTAACTTATCGCGTAGTTGTGACATTTTTGGAGCTCGACTGTGCATTATATTCCTTGTGTAGCGAGCGGCGAAACTCTGGCGAGTCGCTGGCGAATGACTATGCATACGGCTGTTAGAGTTATAGTAGGTTTGCTTACTGACTCAAACATCACATGCATAAAATCGGACTTGCACAAGACGCAGAGTGCCGGCTATGCATGGAGGGTGATGGAACGGCTAAACATTCTGTGTACATGCCCCGCAGCGGCCAGAACCAGATTCTCAATATTTGGCCATACGACAGTAAGGCCAGAAAACCTGGTAAATTGTTCTCCCAATGCATTCCTCAATTTCGTCAAGAGATTGGATATACTGGGAGAAATATAACCATAGGGTGAGCCACAATAGGCCTTTGACCGCAGTGGAGGGCCTGATACGGGACCACTCACGTTCAAACCTAACTATCATGTCAGTGAATCATATAGGTAGCGCTCTAACTATATGATTCCATCAGGCTGCAAGCTTTGCCTAGATCCACCAAAACGTGTAGAATTTTGCGAAATGCTACTAATATGGACATACGAAGAATCCATCGTTTTGAAAAAAACTATTTGGACCGATGGATCACGTGAGGGAATACAATCTAGTCACCTAGTACATTTTACCTTGCATGGTTTGGGAAAGTAGGTTTCTTTTTTTAATTTTGTAAGGGATAGTACAAAGATGCCAAATCCAATTTGGCCTTCCGCATCACCGCCATATAACGTTTAAACGGCCATTTTTGACCCTGAATCAGTACTTTTTCGACAAAGATAACTCCATTCATTTTCAGAGAACATAATATTTCCCAAATATTGAGCTGAATTTAATTGAGGTAGGCCTAATAGTTTCCGAGATTCATCTTTTCAAAGTTGGTCACAAAGGAGTGTCATTATGAGAAACATAATGGGTACAAGAAAAAGTGAAGAATGAAAGTAGGTAAGTATAATATTATTTTGTATTATTTCAAATTGAGTACATTTCAGTTTTGTTTAAACCTCTTAGACGGTCCAGGTTCAAGATACTTTACCTGTTCTTGCTCTTGAGGGCTCTGAGGGTATAGGAACTCTTCATCCAGTTCATCGTCATCTACTGAGTCGATATCAGAATCGACATCAGAATGAAGATCTCTGTTCGATTCTCACATGACTGTACACTGCATTGACTGCAGACAATAGAGCATTTCAAGCCTGCTTTCCTGCAGCTACATCCTTACAGTAGCAGCAAATCATCTGCATGAGGTGTGAAGGAGCCACATCACTTGACATCACTGACATCACTGGGGAGAGGCCATGTTCTGTCAGAGTATATCCATTTAAGTGGACTCATGTCCATACCTATCCATCCACCCATCCGAAGTGTACGGTAAGAGCGTCTGTAACAAACACGGGAAAGAATACATTGAAGGACCGTGCCATAAAAGAACGGCAGACCTGTTAACGATGAACAGGAGCCATTTGAGAACCGTTACGGGACTCCTGACTGGTCATGCACCAATGAAGGAGCACCTCAACAAAATGGGACTTTACAATGGAGACGTTTCCTGCAGACTATGCGGTAGGGATCCAGAGACAGTAAGACACATACTGTGCTAGTGCGAATCACTAGACTGCAAAAGACAGGCAATCTTCTGGCAGCCATCTGGCGATCCAGAACTATACAGATTGCATCCTGTAAAGGACTTGTACTAACTCGTACAAGGCACGATATTACTAGATTGTGTACTGTGACTGTGCACATCATAGGCATGATACAATGTGCCAATAGGCCTAAGTGTCACCGGGGGCAACAACCTGACGGGCCCAGAGGTGGAGGTTTTAGTGAGTAACCCTGTGTATCAGTGGAGTCTCACAATAGGTCTGGAGGCTTGAGCCTGAGGCTCCTTTCCTCTCTATGAAAGATTTCCTCCACCTCATCAAAAAAAAATATCCATCTATTTCTGCACTTGGTGATAAGTACGAAGTGAGTGGTAGCGAGCAGCGTCTTGAGTTTGAGGGAGTCTGGCAAGGTAAAAATTGTTTTTTTAGCAGCATTAGTAAAGAGCTGATAGCTCAGTTCATTGAGGGTTTGTGTGCAGTATTTTCCACTATATATTGCGATGATGATTTGTTCTCCTGCTTCAGTTACTTCATTTTGCGTTGCATTGGGCTTGGTAAAGACCGCTGATTTCTCCTTCAGATCGGAATTCTTTTGAATAGTTTTGAGAAACTTGCCATTTCCTTGACCAAAAGAGGAGGACGTGGAATCACATCCACTAAAAGCATGAATAAAGGGTATGAGATGGTGGTCTGAAGATATTGAGGTGTTTGAAAAGAAGATATCTGATGTTTTTTCCCTCTCACATTTTTGAAGGAAGATGTTATTATTTGTGGGATTCGTGAGGCCTTTGAGGATCACCAACAAGTCTACGTCCTCACACATAATAAACATCTCTTCTTTGCGATAGATGTAGTGACAATCAGCCTCTAGCATCTTCTTCAGCCTGGAAAACCTTAATGTTTTTAAAAACCATCTTTGCCATCAGTAGTTGGATGAATCTCAACTTGTTTTTATCTTTGGATAAAAAGTTTCTTGGGAAATCTGAGGTATAGTTGTTTCTTCATATATTTCCTCTGGAGAACACTGTGCCCCAGCCAGTGCCGGTTTAACCAGGGGTCTTTTGGGTGCTATAGCAAAATCTTTAGGGTGGTACGTGCGAAGCGCGTGCCGTGCCTCATTAGTAACGAGTTGATGTTGAAAAGTTGAAACATGAATTTACAATTTACGGTGATATTTGGAGAAGAAGATCAGTAGGTACAATATCGCCAGCAGGCTTGTTGGCGAGGTAGCCGAAGTTGGCTGATAGGCTTTGCTTTGACAAGTCGATGTCGCCGCACTGATGAAATTTTGAAACAAAATAAAGCGAATAAGTATTATTCAATAAGTGTTGATTCAACGCCTGATATAACACACCAAGATGATCTCACAATAATTTTAAGATACTATGATGATTGAACAGGACATCTCCTGTGGAAAGGTTTGTGGGCTTTCATGAAAATACCGGGCATGGTGCAAAAAAGAACTGTTATCAAAGTATTAAAATTGTTGAATTTAAAAACTGCAGAGGTCAGTCTTATGATAATGCCAGTAATATGAGTGGCAAGTATTCTGGGTTGCAAGCACGTATTATATCGTACAATGATTTAGCTCTATCTGTACCGTGTGCAGCTCACTCTTCGAATTTAGTTGTTCAAAATGCAGCGGATTGTTGTTTGGAAGTAAATTCATTTTTTATGCTTGTTCAAGCCATTTACACATTTTTCTCAGCATCTACGCATAGGTAAAACATGTTGTGAAAAGCAATAAAAGGATCTTCAGAGTCAAAAACAACTCTATTACCTAAAAGAGTTAACACAACACGTTGGTCATCCCGTTTCGACGCCATAAAAACGCTAAAAAGTAGTTACATTTCGGTAAAAATATGTTTTCCTGAAATAGCAGCAGATATGAGTAAGAATAATGTATTTCGGGTTGAAGCAGCATCTCTATCAGAAAAGCTTGAATTACTGGAAAATGGCATTTTTTTAAATTTTGGTTGGATATTTTACAAAGAGTTAACAAAGTCAATAAAGCTGTACAAAATGAAAATATGGATTTAGGTACAACACATTTATTGACACCATTAATTGAATATTTTGATTTTACCCGCGGACGATTCGAACATTACGAGGCATTAGGAAAGTCATTGACAGGAAATGATAATCATGTTGTGAAGCGTATCATCAAAAGAAAATTGCAAGGAGGAGAGAACAATTCTAAAACAAGTTTAAGACAAAGAGAAAAATTGCTGACGCAATGTTTCATTTTAATAATAGACAAACTGAAATCTGAAATTATTCGTCATTCTTCCAGTTACAAATCTTGTTCAGTACTATCTGACTTTCTGTTTAAGATTGAGTCAAAAAAGGATAATATTTTTTTCAAATTGGCAACTGATCTAAAAAAAAGTATGTAGAAGATCTGGACGATTTTTTCCTGACGAATGTATTCACCTAAAAAAACTTTTAATTTAACTTCCTTAGATTATAGTAGAAACACCATTGCAATTAGTTCAAGGTCTACACAGAATAAATGAATATCTTCTTTTCCCGAAGTAAATATTTGTTTTCGAATGTTTTTCTCTAAGTATAACGGCCACGAATGCCAGTGGTGAAAGATCCTTTTCCACTTTTAAAATAGACCTATTTGGGACATTTAATTGCCAAAGACAATTTGAACTCTTCAGCGATGTTATCTATTAATCAAGATCTACTCGATGAAATTGATGTAAAGAGTATTTATTATACATTAATTTTCTTCTATGAAGACAAGAAAACAAATTTTCAAATAGTTCTGTTCCTAGTTATGTACCTATTAGCAGAATGTGATTTGATGTTTCTTTTTTATATTCTGATTCTATATTTATTTTCTTTTTCCACATTTCTGTTTGTTATAATATTATTCAACCAAAGAATCATACTTTTAATTTTTTTCGACGAAATTCCGTATTTCATTACATAGGTAAGTGTTTTTATTTTGTTCTGTGTTATTTTGTTTCACAAAGATTTTTTGAAAGAATGTTCAAAGATTAAAAAATCCAGACACCTTCAAGTTAGGAATATTTTGGAGTTTGAAGGGCGGTCCTTCAGTCATAGCACCAGGCGGCAAATTACCTTAAGCCGGCACTGGCCCCAGCTCGACGAATGCGTTCTGCGCATTTTGTATTTTTTCTTTTCAGCCTCTGTAGGGTACCCGTCAAACACCACTGCTACTTTAAAATCCAGTTCAAAATTTAGAAAATTTTATGTACTTTAAAAATGAGTAGTGTTGTCTTTGTTGAAAAAGAACTCCTTCATGGTCAAAAATGGCGAAATCTGAAAAAAGTGCAGATTCTTATCCGTTCAAACGTTATATGGCGGTGATCCGGTAGGTCACCGAGGTCGAAAAATTGGATTGGGCATCTCTGTACTTTCCCAAACAATATAAAGAAAAGGAACCAACTACCCCAAACCATGTAAGGTGGACCCCTTTTTGATGACAAGGTTACTGGATTAATACCTATTCAATCGTCGGAATAATCATTTTTCTGGCCTTCTGGGTATCAGAAAACCCCCTTATTTCATTGGAGAACGACGAGTTCATAAAAAATTCAATTTCAATGTGTTTTGTATGCTTATGGCTGATACATTTTCAATTTGCATTTATGAGGATAAGTTGATTTCCAAAGAATATTTGGATATTCTGAGAACAACTGTTGGTGAATTCCTATACAAATTGCGTCTGAACTCATCCCAGAATAGTTAGAATCTGTTAGATGCGGCTCCTGGACTGTGTACACGTGAAGTGAGCAAAGAAGTCACTAACTTGTGATGGTTTTATACGACATTTGGGATGTGGCCGTCGCGGTCACCAGATCTCACTCCTCCAGATTTTCACCCGTTGAGGAAAAGAAATGAAAAGCTGTATAGAAAACCTTTGAATGCAAAACAGAAGAAATCGACAAGTCGGAAATCCGAAGAGTTACGACTGATCATGTCATATCGTCGATCCTTCAATGTTTACATCTTATTTCAAGCACCTAGCTACCATAGAAATATAATACACTAGAACACCAATTAGTTCGGAATAACGTGATCCCCCTACGGCAGATCCACCAACCCATGAGTTTGCGCAATAGAGCGCAAGTGTCGCCAGGGACGGTCTCAGGATTTTTTACTTCCTGTTCCTGAATCTGATATAAGTTGTCGGCTTAGCAATTGCAATATAATAGAGTTTTCCTTCAATGATATATACAGTAAATCAAACAGAAATATTGAGTGTAGGTCTTCTATTTTGTGCTTTCTCGCGACCAAGTAGGGAGAAATTATTGTGATCGTCAAAAAATTCAAATTTGATATTTTGATGATTTTTTTTTTAATTAGCTTTATCTATTGTCTCATCAACCCTTAAGGTTATTAAAGACATTCAGTTGACATTGATATTATTGATATATAACTAAATTTTGTCTACACACTAAGTTTTGTCTACATACTAAGTTTTGTTTACATACTAGATTTTGTCCATAAGGTTACTGTGTTTCAGAAAATTTATCATGTTTTCAGTAACATTACATTCTCCTAAGGTATGGATAATAATCTCTGGGATGTGATTGTCCTGTTTTTGTTGGCAGTATAATGGGCATTCTCGAATAATGTGTTGATTCCACTCAGCCTGTGAATCAGAAAAAAACTCAATTTATGTGTCCAGCGGTCTCACACCTAAACCGTTGAGTCTATTTAAGTCGAAATCCATATCAGAGTGAGGAAACACTTTCTTAAGCTAGGCATATTTTTGATTTTTGAAATTCTGGATATTGAAGTTGGTTTTCTACTTCTACAAATTGATTGATTAATTAATTATTATTAATGCAAAATGTATGTAATAATAATAATAATAACAAAGGCCTTTATTGACAGGACATTACAAATTTTTTTGCATGAGTTCAAACTACTTGTTGACTCTTGTTATCACCCATTTTCAACCATTTTTGTCGAAAATCAGAAATGTCATTGATTGGAGATATAAAATTGGGAAAAAATCTGTCAAACATAGTTTCTCGGGTGAGACACTACATTTATTCTTTCGGTCAGAGGTTCTCATTGATGATTGTGAATGTTGTTGAATCGCATTAAATTCAAATGGCATTTTTTGTAATGAGAAGTAGATTATCGAATGTTGAGAGAAATAAATATAAAGAGTCAAAAATTCAAATTGTTTCATGATATTTGTTTCACTTTGTTTTAAATAAGGAGAAATGGTAGGATTGGAGGAAAAAGGACTATAGCAAATTCTCAACACACTTTATTTCGTAATGTTACAAACTTATTTCTATCAAACGAAAACTGTGGCATTTTGTTTTAAAATCTATTGATGGGAAAATACAATAAATTTTGTGTTTTTCACTTCAGTTCACTTCTAATTTTCTCAGTTTGCGACATTGCAATATTGAAAAATATGATTCTGGTGTTAATTCTTGTTAATGCTTTTATCATTTTCATTTTGTGACTCACCTCATATATCGAAAATGTTTCAAATGGAGCTGAATCATTTTCATCCTGAAACAATACTGATGAAGTTTGGTGTATGAAAGTTTCCTAAAAATTCGTTTCATTTGGCATAAACTTATCAGAAGTTGCAAGAACCTGCCGGATTTTTCTCTCATGGAAAATACAAATATATATATATAACAGTTTGTGATGGCCTTATGAGACCACCTATTTTTACTCTACAATAATTCAAATCTTTCTGCATCTGCAGAAGATTCTGTAATGTCTTCAAGAGTAGACAAACATACTCTACATTTGATAATTTTGTTTATAGATTTAACGACAAATACTGTCTGTTATATGTGTAACCACATTTACAGTTAGAGTACATTTTTTTTATAATGGACATATCATCCAAATTCAAGTCCGCATAATTTTTTTTTGCCTCTGTGTCGTTTCCAATATATTGGTGTTATCCAGATTCACACAGTTTCCCTTAACAACAACTGCTAAAACTCAGAAGCCGACACTGTTATATTTCTTCGCGATACGTCACGGTAGGATTTTAAGGCGGTGTTGCCAAGTTTACTGGCTTCCCACAATTATCTGCCCTAACCACAGATGATATTCCGAACTTCATTTGGAACACAAAAAAAAAAGGAAAGCTTGGCAACGATGTGACCAGAAACAACAATTATAGGCAAATGCAAATGTTGGTAATCATTCCCTGTTAGGGGTCATTTAACTGAATCTATCTAGTGTTTACTATATTTCTATGCTAGCCATAGAGTACTTTTTTTTATTCCAGTATGAAATGTTTAATAATTGCTAAGTAGATTTTGCAATATCATCTCTTGTGTCGAATGAATTTAATCAAATTCAGTTGTTCGTTGTTCAGTTGATCCAATCAAATAACGGACGATTCTATGAACTTTTTCGGGTCGAGATTGCTGACTGGAATTGCACCTAGATGAATCGGCGCTCATGAAGTCGCTTATATAGCGGTTAGTAGGCCATTGATGATTATCACACTAGAACCGGTCTTTTGCCTGCTAATGTCTTCTGAACCTCAGACAAGTTTGTCCACCAACGCATCACACTTTCAGTTTCTAAAATGTGTACCTTCCTTGTGGATAACGGAATAGTTTGCAGTCGTTATAATATATGAAAGAAAAGGAGAAGAGAACGCTAATGTTGTATGAGGATCTTTTACATAATACTGTCAAAATCATATTTATGATTATGTTACATAAGCATACAAATTGATGATTATTTCGTGCCTGATTAATTGAGTTGAGGATATCTTATTTTATATGTATATTGACTGATGTTACGGGATTGTTTCGCACTTTGAAACCCCTTTTTTGGTTTAATGAAATAACGTCTGGAATTTTGTATCGATGGAGACAAAGTTTAAATTTTTGTTCAAGTAATCACTCATGACCCATGATACTATAAAATTGTAGTATCATGCTCATGACCTGACCTTAGATACTTCCAAGTAGGTTACCATCACGGGCAATCGTCATTATGGCAAGTGACTTCACTATTAACTTTGACGATGAAGATTCACTTTCAACATTACAACTGAAAAATTTACTTACATCTTTCAATTTGTGCATGCACACAAACGGTCCGACCAGTACTATACAATGGTCTGAAAGTATAAAATTGACCATGGTTTTCTATGAGAAAGTTGATAATCTGACTTCTGAATTCTGATGGTGTTGTGGGTTTTTCCGGGTTCTCCTCCAACTGAAACAGCAAATGCGCCATCATTTCGAGTCCCGGACTTCAATCAAGATTTTCATCTTGATATTATTTCATAATTAAAACGCTTCTGTGCTTGGAGTAGTGGAAAGAATAATACTTATAATAAAGTTGTAAAATCATTTTTTTTTTCTGAAATCGTTCAAGAATACCCACTTTCTCGGAGCAACTTCAGGCCTAAAAATACGCTAATCTAGTATTTTAGTCCGTTGCTAAGCAACGAAATTTCCCGGACCGTTTTCGGACCTAAACGGTACGGGAATAGTAATTTACATAACAAGTCCGGAAAATACTGTTTTTTTTTTGACGAGTAGACCAAATTCTAGGACGAGCGTTAGCGAGTCCTGGCAGTCTGCGAGTCCAAAAAACTGTTTTCGGACGTGTTGCGTACACTATTTTTTCGGCAATCATGTAGAATTACAAATCAATGAGACGCATTTAGTCTAAGAGACGAAGAGAGGTCGACTTTCACCCATCTGTTAACCGGATGAAACGATTCCAAATTTGAATATTTCGACCATTTCAGTTCTTATTTGTATTATATATTGAAATTCAAACAGAAGATAGGTCCTCGATAGGTACCAACAGAAACATTCAAATTCTTATTTATATTAATATTTGTATTAAAATTCGAGCACTTTCCGGCCTAGGCCGGGAAGTACGTACTTCCCGGACTAGGCCGGAAAGTGCTACTTTCCCAAAGAAAAAGTGTCCGGGAAGTGAACACTTCCTGGATGGTTGACGAAAATAGTAATTTACGTAACAAGTCTGGAAAATACTGTTTTTTGGACGAGTAGACCAAATTCTAGGACGAGCGTTAGCGAGTCCTGGAAGTCTGCGAGTCCAAAAAAACTGTTTTCGGACGTGTTGCGTACACTACTTTTTCGGCAATCATGTAGAATAACAAATCAATGAGACGCATTTAGTCTAAGAGACGAAGAGAGGTCGACTTTCACCCATCTGTTAACCGGATGAAACGATTCCAAATTTGAATATTTCGACCTAGTCCGGGACCTAGTCCGGGACCTAGTCCGGGAAGTACGTACTTCCCGGACTAGGCCGGGAAGTGCTACTTTCCCAAAGAAAAAGTGTCCGGGAAGTGAACACTTCCTGGATGGTTGCCGAAAATAGTAATTTACGTAACAAGTCCGGAAAATAATGTTTTTTGGACGAGTAGACCAAATTCTAGGACGAGCGTTAGCGAGTCCTGGAAGTCTGCGAGTCCAAAAAAACTGTTTTCGGACGTGTTGCGTACACTACTTTTTCGGCAATCATGTAGAATAACAAATCAATGAGACGCATTTAGTCTAAGAGACGAAGAGAGGTCGACTTTCACCCATCTGTTAACCGGATGAAACGATTCCAAATTTGAATATTTCGACCATTTCAGTTCTTATTTGTATTATATATTGAAATTCAAACAGAAGATAGGTACCAACAGAAACATTCTAATTCTTATTTATATTCATATTTGTATAAAAATTTGAGCAATTCCCGGCCTAGTCCGGGAAGTACGTACTTCCCGGACTAGGCCGGGAAGTGCTACTTTCCCAAAGAAAAAGTGTCCGGGAATTGAACACTTCCCGGATGGTTACCGAAAAAGTACTTTCGTGTATCGAAAACGATACGGGAAAATGTTTGCTTGTTTACATTTTAGACAGTTATTGAATTCACGCAAACAATATGTAGAATTCCTTAGTTTTTGATAATGCTGATTGCGATTTCAGAAAAAATAGTATGTGTACCTCGTAGTAAAAGCACATTTCCAGACTTCAATTAAACAATTTACTTACGTTGTCGTCCGGGAATGTATTGCTTTTACTACTAGATACACAATTTACTATTTTGAGTCAGCCAAAAAATTATAAACTGACGTGTGTTTTTTGTCAAAACCCTGGACACTATTTAGGTATATGTGAAAAATTTGAAGCATTTACAGCTGTAAAAAAATACGAAACTGTCAAAGATAATGGGTGGTGTTTTAACTGTTTATCATCAAGACATGGGGTTAGAACTTGTCCAAGTGATAGATTATGTACAGTGTGTAACAGGAAACATCATGTTTCATTGCATATCGGAAAAACGGAATATGAGAAACGGTTGGTAAATGAAGAATCTGCGATAAGAAATGAGGAATTTGTAGAAACACCCATACCTAATCAAAATCCTGATACTAGTTGTATTACTTTGTGTTCTACGATAACAGGAAAAAATTATAAATTTTTCACGACATTGCTTTCCACAGCTGTGGTTGTGGTGGTTAATAGTTTAATGCCACATAATACGGCTAGATTTATTTTGGATTCAGGTAGTCAAATCAATTTGTTGACTATCGGATGTTGTTAAAAATAAGGTTTAAAAGTTTGTAAATATTTTTCATGGGTCCAGGGTTTAGGTGGTAATTATCAAGCGGTGAGTTGTAAAACTTCTTTAATAATTACATCGCGTTTTAATCGAAAAAGGTATTCTTTTGAGGCAATTTTGGTGGATGAAATTACCGATCAGATACCACGATACCAAGCGGATTTGAATGCGATGCCGAATTTATCAGGTATCTCTTTAGCGGATGATGATTTTGACCGACCAAGGGTCGAGGGGTAGAGATTTTTGCGGTTATTCTCGGACAGAATAAAATTTTGGGGCAATCAGGTTCACCAATAGCTATACAGACAGCATTCGTATATGTTGTGTTGGGTCAGGTTCCGGTTATACCATCATCTCATTTAATGTTTTTTACTCTGCAAGAACATTCACTCGAACATACTTTGAATAAATATTGGTAAGTAGAACAGGTACCGAAACGGTCGATATCGGATCCTGAAGAAGTCGAATGTGAGAAAATATATTCTAGTACTGTAACAAGAGATAATACAGGGCGATACACGGTTGCATTACCTTTCAAAATATCTCCTAAAAGTTTAGGTGATTCGCGCACCAGTGCTCAGATCAGTTTGCTGTCTCTAGAAAAACATTTGGCTAGAGATATGAATTTGCGGATTGAAAATAAGAAAGCTATGCAAGACTTTATTGATCAGGGTCATATGAACTTAGTGAAAAATTATGAAGATAATAGTTCGGGTTACTATATTGCTCATCATCCAGTAATTAAACAGGGAGGTAGTACTCCAGTTAGAGTTGTTTTAGATGCAAGCGCATCATCAGATACTGATTTGGCATTGAACAGATGTAAATACTTTGTTATTAAATTTTCGGCTATTCCGAATTGCAATGACAGCTGATATCCGTCAAATGTATAGACAGATAAATGTGGTGGCGGAGCATTGGCAATACCAGCGATTATTATGGCGATTTGATCCAGATCGCGAAATACAGACATGAAATGCGAGTAGTGGCTTTTGGCTTAAAGTACTCTCCCTTTTTAGCTTTGCGGACGGTAAAGCAATTGATTCAAGATGAAGGAAAAAACTCGTGATCTTTACATGGATGATTTGTGTCTAAGTTTAGATTCAGAAGATGCAGCGGTTGATTTATATGAGAAATCGTTAAAATTATCTCAATTAGGTGGTTTTGATCTAACAAAATGGTCTACAAACTTGATTACATTATTAGAAAATATACCAGAGGAAAAACGGTTATCATCCAATCAGCATGTAGTCTTCAATTCCGATACCAAAATATTAGGAATTCGATGGGATCCTCGGAGAGATATTTTAAAGTTTCAGGTCAAAATTCCTGATGAAAAATGCACAAAACGTTCAATTTCGTCAGCAGTGGCAAAATGCTACGATCCTATTGGATTATTGGCACCGTTTATTTTGTTTTTGAAAGTTTTGATAAAAAAACTCTGGCTATTTAAGGTTTCCTCAAACCGACGCGGGAAAGCGGGAGCGGGAACGAGATAGATGAATCCGATACTAAAATCCATAGTGGGACATACCGATGTGATTATTCGTATTCCGAAATGCATACAAGTAACGAAATATGTATGGTTTGCTACGTGTACTGTTTTTCTAGCAATTTGCACGGTTTCAAAGTTTCGTTCCCGCTCCCGCTCCCGCGTTCTCGCATCGGTTTGACGGAACCTTAAAGCTGGGGTGTGATGAAAAACCCCCTGAAAACATAATAGATATCTGGCACAAGGTTTGTGCAGAAAGGCACATACTAGAAAACTTTGAGTTGTCTAGGCATATCGGAGCCTATGAAAATCAACCGGTCATGATTTTAGCTTTCGCTGATGCCAGTTTGGATGGTTACGGAGCAGTGGTTTATCTAAGAACTGTATCTCAGACGGGAGATATAAATGTCCAAGTGTTGTGTGGAAAATCAAAGGTTTCACCAGCCAAGTGTTTGACCGTACCGCGGTTGGAACTTTTGGCCGTACCGCGGTTGGAACTTTTGGCCGCTCTTTTACTATCAAATTTGGTAAAACATGTTTTGGAAACCTATGGAGTACGAAGTTTCATATTAAAAACATTAGCATTTTCGGATTCCACAACCGTTCTTAGTTGGTTAACTACACCTTATTTGAAAGATATTTTTGTTGCCAATCGAATTATGCAAATTAAAGAAAATATTCCTAATGTTTTGTGGTATCATATTGAAGGTGAAACAAATCCGGCGGATTGTCTCTCCAGAGGCCTCACACCTACTCAGTTACTACAACATACTATGTGGTTAATCCTTCGTGGGTAAGACTTCCTGAAGAACAATGGCCTAACTTCAGAAATGAGGTTTCAGAACATTCGTTTTAGGATGTCTAACTACCTTATTAACAATATTAGAAGCCGATAATAGTGATTCACTTTTTGAGATGTTTCAACGGGTTTCGTCTTGGCATAAGATTTTGCGGGTAACGGTTTGGGTTTTAAGATTTGTCAAATTAATTCCCTTTCGGTCAGTCATTTCAACGGGTGATTTCCAACGAGCCGAGTTAGTTTTGATTAAAATTTTGCAGCAAAGGCATTTTAGTGCGGATATCGAGATGTTAGCAGCAAAAAAGGAATGTTCTAAAAATCTGCGAAAATTACGACATTTTTTGCAAGAGGGGTTGCTCAGGGTTGGGGGTCGCTAAATAATGCGAATCTAAATTTTACTCAAAAGCATCCTCTAATCCTGCCCTCAAAAAACATTGTAACCAAAAGATTAGTGAGTTTTTATCACCTAATATATTTGCACACATTTATTAGAAGCCCTTTTGCGGCAAAAATATTGGATTCTCGGGGGTAGAAATTTGATAAGAAATATAATACATAAATGTAATCATTGTTTTCGTTTAAAACCCATCAATTTGACCCCAATCATGGCGGATTTACCACGTGTTCACCCCGTGTTCACACCGGAGTTGAGTGTCAAAGCTATCCATTTGGAGCTGGTAAGTTCTCTATCTACAGCACATTTTATACAAGCGTTTAAATGGTTCATTTCTAGAAGAGGACCAGTTAAAGTGGTTTATTCGGATAGGGGTACAAATTTCGTAGAAGCTAAGTCAGTTTTAAGAAAAATTAATGAATTTATTAGTTAGATGAATATGTAAACACGCTTCAAACGGAATTAGCAGTAAACAATATTGATTGGAAAATGAATACACCTAATGCGCCACATATGGGAGGGCTATGAGAGAGTAACGTCAAAGCTGTTAAAAATCATATTTATAGGGTAATAGGGTAACAGTAGTTATTGACTTACGAAGAATTCGCCACTCTCCTAACTCAAGTTGAGTCTCTGTTGAATTCGCGGCCTTTATGTCGTTTATCAGCAGATCCTAGTGCTCCAGAAGCACTCACTTCGGCTCATTTCTTGACTTTATCTCCGTTAAGAGGATTTCCTTCATTAGATGTCTGAAATTTTCCGCTAAATAGACTAGATAGGTTCCAGCTCATTGATAAAATGGTACAAGGTTTTTGGAAACAATGGAGTTTAGAATATTTAACTAGCTTGCAAGAGAGGCAAAAATGGAATAAAAATGACAGTAATATTTCAGTTGGTACGGTAGTTGTTTTGAAAACTGATAATGCACCTCCGTTATGTTGGCCTTGGGGATCATTACTGATGTTCATCCGGGGAAAGATGGGGTAGTTCGTAATGTCAAGTTGAAAACTACTAAAGGGGTTTTCATACGACCGGTAGTGAAAATATGTCCATTACCGACTCAATAACTTTTTTGGGGCATGTAATTCTTTAGGGATTATTTTTTAATTTTTTAAATTATTTTTTCTTTACTCTGCAGTGCCTATTTGGCTAATTGAGGGGATTAAATGAAGTGCTAATTTGGATCTACCGTTGATAATGAAACGATGTTGAATAATTTAAGTTTTTTGTTGAGGTTTGGTGTATTCGGATCAAGAAATCAATTGATTAGTTTTTGTTTGACAATTTTGCTGAAAAAATAGGTTTACAGGGTTGGGGGTATGTTTGCTCCAATCGTAAATTTATTAAAATTGAAGTTATTTTCCAATTTCTTGGCTGCTATGCCTCTGTCGGCTTAACCAGAAAAAATCTAACATGGTTCTAAAAAGAAACAGACTAGCAGAGTAGCGATCAGTTAGTTAAAGTATAATTTTGAATAGCGGAAGTTATTAGTTGCTATACTGTGACAAATTGTGATTTTCAACGGTTATTCTGAATGAAGAATAAATCTCACAACCTTATTTTTTACTTCAATCTTTCCCAAAACCTAAACCTAGAGTTTGCCGTGAGTACATTCAAAATAATTGAATTTGTCTTTTGTGAGCTGAACGACCTTGACACACCGGTATAAGTTTTTTCTTGGAAATAATATTATTAAGAATCAAACACCAAGCTCAAATTAAGCTATCGAAGGTTCAAATTCAAACACAGAATATGCAAATATGTTGATAAAACAAAACCAACATTGGCCATATTCATAGATATCGCCAAAGCGTCGATCCGTCGATCATCCTACAATGCTGAAAATATTGGAAAGTATCGGAATCAGAGGAAAGCCATTCGATCTGCTAGAAAATTATCTACATCAAAGAGTCCAAAGAGTTAGAATCAATGATAGCCTTGGTGATGAAACAATAATAAAATATGGTGTTCTTCAAGGCACAGTCCTGGGTCCTATACATTTTAATATTTATCTAAATGATCTACTGAAATTGGACCTAGAAGAAGATGTGGTGAGTTTTGCTAATGATACAGCAATTATGTATGTTGACGACGATTGGAATTCTTTAAAAAAAAGCTGAAAAAGGTTTGAAAATAATCAATGAGTGGTTTACAAATCGGCTTTTAACAATGTACATCAGCAAAACTCACTTCATACCTTTCACTCCACACGCGAAGAACCTACCATTCTATGACACTCTTAAAATAAATGACAATCAAACGATATCGATGGTCCGACATACTAAATATTTAGGAGTATTCATTTATTGTAATTTGAAATGGGACATCCATATAGTTTTTGTCATTAGAAAACTTCGCAGTACATTATCAAAAAACAAATATTTAGCAAATATTCTGAAAATTGACCAGCTTCGAATATTGTATTATGCCCTAGTTGAACCACACTTGAATTATGGAATCCTAGCCTTGGGAGCGGCAACAAATAATTATACGAAAAATCTGGAAAAATACAAAAGTGGATCATTAAGATAATATATGAGAAACCATATACTTACCCCACAAACGAATTTTACCAAGAAACGAAATTATTCGACGTTAGACAATAATATTTTCTATCAGCTGTAATGCGGCAGCATGCTCACAGAAATACATTGATAGCCATAAACCAAAATTACAGCACACGTCATAAAAGCAATTCCTCTGTTATACCAGAACCCGAAAAAACACCCTACAAAGAGGTTATGCCTACTTGGGACCTAAATTATATGACTTAATTCCTCAAGAAATTAAACAATACATTTTTACATCCAAGTGTTGTACATCTTCGCACTTGATTTTACCGTACTGATGAGAGCTTAAGCTCGAAACACGTGTCTACGGTTGCACAACAATTTGAGGGCTATACCCAATAGATAGTTAGATAGGTACCGTCCTTCATTTAAAATATTCATAATGAAAATATAACTGAACAAACACGTCAAATAATACAAGTACAAATACAAAAAATATTATAAATATATCACAAAATTTCACAAACATAGTATTTGTTCCATTGAAACAAATAAGAAACAACAACAAGAACAAAGAACAAATAACTTTTCTATTTATATTTTTATATATTGCCCCTCGATAAATCCATCCTGATTTTTATATTTTATATATTTTTATCCGTCATGTTATATTTTATAAATTTCTAATGTACTTAAATTGATATCGAGACTCTGGATCTACGTAGACAATTTTCACTGTTCACAAGGTTCGCCTTTTGATATTTTGCCTACTTTGGCCAGATCTCTGATTGAAAATCATACGTATTGTCTAACATTCGCTCATTATCATATCATTTTCACTTCTTTTTTGCTATCTTCTCTAACAGGAAAATAATTTTACTTCATATACCTATAGCACTTAAGAATACTAAGTTAGTTAGCATGGATTAGATCAGTTCTCACTCCCACTACCAAGGCTTGCTTTGTTGGGTAGTATTTATTTATTTACCATTGTACATGGTTTTATAGTGTATTATATTTGATGTAACTTTGAGTAAATAAATATTACTATTATTATTATTATATTATAATTATGTAATTGTCAACCAATGTTACCATTGCGCCAACCAAATTTTTTTTACAGTTTTGCTGCTAGGAGGCGTTGAAATCACCCCTTGCGCAGATTACACTATTTATTTTTGAATCCGGTAACAATATTTTCACTTGTTTCATTGTTGCTACTGTTGCACAATATTGTGCTGTTTTATAAAAAAAATCTTACCCCCTCCCCATCTGCCTCCCATATCCTATTACGAAACGCAAAAAAATATTTCTCGAGTGCCTTTAAATGTATCGTCGAATGTTTAAATATATTTAAAAAACTAAAGGAAATTACTATATCATGACACCAGAAGAACTGAAGAATAAAATTAGAAGAATTGAAAAATAAAGTAACATTATTCACCACAATTGCCAGGTGTGACGATACCTATAAAGGAATCAGTAAAGGAAGGAATATCATGATTTTTAGATTCTAAACTCAAATAATAAATCAAAAACTACCTGGAAAATTATCAATAATACTCAAAAAAAATCCAAAAGAGAGAATGAAATTGTTATCAAGGAAAACGAGGTTATTATAGAAGATACAATACTAGCAGAAAAATTTAATAAAAATTTCTTGAAAACACTAGTCGAAATAAATGAGAAAGATTCAAAATTTCTTGGGGACAATGTACCGTCTAACGTAAACAGTTTATGACGGCCGTTTGTGAGAGTGATGTAATAGAGCTTATTGCCCAACTAAAAACTCTAATGCATGTGGCTATGACTATATTTCCAACAGCCTGCTGAAAAAATGTAGGTATGAACTTTGTAGCCCTTTAACTTTCCTCGTAAATGCATCATCTTCAAAGGGAATTTACCCAAACAATTTGAAACTCGCAACAGTATGCTCTATCTATAAAAAAGGTGATGGGAACAAATTGGATAATTACAGAGCAATAAGTCTGCTATCAAGTCTCTCTAAACCATTTGAACTAAACATAAAAATACAATTAACAAACTTCTTTGAGAAAAATAGAACTATATCGACATCGCAGCAAGGGTTCACCAAGACCAAAAGCACAGAATCAGCATTATGTGAGTTTCAAACCAGAATTATCAATGCCCTGGACCAAAGGAAGTGTGTTCTAGGTCTCTTCATAGACTTTCCTCGTGCCTTCGACTGTGTAGATCATGAATGGTTACTCTCAAAACTATTCAGATCGGGTATAAGAGGAGTACCACATGATTTAGTTGCGTCATACCTTAAAGAAAGAAGGCAAAGAGTTAAAATTGTTAAATGTATTAGCAGTAAATCTGAAATTGGCCAGGGAGTACCTTAAGGATCTAATCTGGGTCCATTATTCTTCCTGGTGTTTGCTAACGATCTTAACATTCATTAGCAATAACACCACAACATTTGTTACCAGTTACGCAGATGACACCAACATACTAATAATAGAAGAAAATATGGATAGCTTGAAGAAAACTACAGCAGATATATACAGCAAAATAAATCTTTGGTCGGAAAAGAATAACTTAAAATTCAACAAAGGCAAAACTAACATCGTCTCATTCTCTAATCGCAGCCTAAACAACTTGGAGATATCTTCAAATGATGAAACGATAAGCCCAGTGGAAACAGTAAATATGCTGGGAATTATTCTTGACCGAAAACTATCATGGCATCCACATATCGATGCACTTTGTACTAAATTGAAAAATGGTTGCTTCTTCATTAGGTTCATTTCTAATCACTGTAGTATAAACGTATTGAAAACATTATATCACGCCAATTTTCATTCCCACATTCGTTATGGGATTCTGAACTGGGGCACTGGTGCAGTCGTGCAAAGGGTATTCATAATTCAAAAATATGTGATAAGAATAATTGCTCAACTAGGATACAGGGAGTCATGCAGAAATGCATTCAAAGAACTGAATATTCTAACAGTCGCCAGCACATTTAAAACAAAAGTTGATGGTGCCCTCTTGACACTAGGCCACGTGACCACAATCATTTTTATGCCACCAAGTAGTAAAAGTGTTACTTTTTTACCTGACTCTTACCCGATCTCGATAGCTTGTTCCGTTCAGAAGTTAAGGGGGAGGGAGAACATTTTCCTCACTGTATATATTAGAATCTTGTGGATATGTATTCAGACATAAATCAATCTTTCAACCATATCGACATTACCACAATACTCGTTCCAAGGGTCTTCTGGTGTCAAATGCTCATAGAACAGCATTGTATAAAAAAAGTGTAGATTTTAATGGCTGTAAATTCTACAATATTCTTCCTGAAGATATCAAGGATTCTCCAAGTTATCATGTGTTCCAATATAGGCTGAAGAAACTACTACTTCAAATGAACTGTTATACCTTTCAGGAATTTATCGAAAAACTATAAATTATAGATTGAGCAAAAGCTCACTCATATTCATAATATAGATGACTTATCATCTTCAATGCATTCATAATGAATTACTCAATTAATTTTATATTTACTTGATTACTTGTTAGTTCTGTCCGACTTCACATTTTTATATTTTTTATATTTACAACCTTAGACATTATGCTTTTGACACTCTTCTCCAATTATTGTACATTGTAACATTATTGCAACAACTGTACCTTTCAATTTGAGAAATAAAGATATTATTATTATATCTATAAAAGGGATTTTTCTGAATTTTTAATATAATGCAGTTCAACTTATTTTGAATAGAAATCAATTCGGTAACAAACCCCAAAACTAAAGAGTTTTGATCAGAGTCGGACTGGGACCATTTGGCCTACGTGGCAGAGTACCTATTTGGCCCAACACTTCCCCGTTGAAAAAATCTTATTAATAACAAGTCTTGGTCCAACACTTCCACATTAAAAAATATTTATAATGAGTTTGGACCTCCATCATTTATCAACTTTTATTAATAAAAAAACCAAATTACAAAAATAAATTTTTAAATTGAAAAGTAAAATAACAACAAATATAAAAAGTGTAATTGAATTAAAACAAAAGTAAAAGCTTTTTAGGATTCCAAAAAAATGTAAATATTCGTATTATATGAAAATATGATAATAAAAGTAGGAAGTAGGAACAGAAAATAAATATAGAGAACACTACAACAAAAGTTTGCTTCTAGGGGTTTTGTTATGGTACACAAAAAGTATGGGAACATACATCTTTCGTCCCATGGTGAAACCTAGCAACTTTTAGGAGTTACAAGAAAATTATAAAACTGAAAGTATAGAAGTTGAATAAAAAAATCGTGGCATGCGGCTTTTGACATCATGGAATGGGTCAAAATTCAAAATATTCGGTGAAAGCTTCATAAACATTTCACATATTAAATACAATTCAGAACCTAATAACTCCAGTTACTGATTTTCACCAAGGGACAGCAGAAATATGTCATAGGTCTACACTCAAAAGTTTACTTTATTAAAAACTGGAATTGAGAGATACTAAATGAGTGTTATATGGCTTCAAGAGATTTTAAACGATTTTGCTACTTGTAGTAAGTTCAGTTATTTCTGTGTTATTTATTATCAATATTTTAAAGCAAATCTCTTTCAACGTTTATTACTAACAATGATTTCAACAGATCATCACCTAACGCAAATCTTAATCAAGTTCAATTAATTTTAATTTCGAAATTACCCTCTCAAAGTTCAGCGGCGTCGACGGCGCGGGGAGCGAGTAGATGAGCTAAGCAGAGCCAGGCCGGCGATAAATAATATTTTTATTTTTATTTCGAATTAAGTTTAATATAAACCCATGAAAAAATTAACGGCAAGGATAAAAATTCTGAAAAAAATTCGAGTTATTTTATCATCGAAATTGAATAATAAGAGAGATGTCGAAGAAAATATGATGAACAGTTTTCGAGGAAAAAATAAAAACATATTTTTTAGAGGTTTTTTTGAATTTTCCCAAAAACCATTCATCAGATTCCATTTCAAATATCATGACATATCAATGTCAAAGTAAAAGATTATCACGATTTTTTAAACAATTTTCTACTTCAACGTTCCCTCGCAATTAAAAAAAATTCTGAAAATCTTGTTATAAAGTCAAAGACAGTTGAGAAGAATCGCTTTGCGAGTAATATTTATATGAAATTTAAAATACTCAACATTGAGGAATTATTCATACTATTTTTCAGAAATAAAATCAAACGATTTATATATTTAATAATGATTTTCAAAACCTCGGACATGAAACGGTAAGTGATTCCTCTGTAGTACATGAACGAAAAGACAAAAACAGTTCTGCTACTGTCCACAAGGTATTGCACAGAATTATTGTCACTGTCATATTTACTGTACAGCGTTGCCAATAGTTCTAAACAGCGGTAATCGATGTAATTTGTTTAATATTTCGAAAATGAAAGTTACGTCGATAGCGGTTTGTCAGTTCATCAGTTGGATGTTGGATTGGTCCGCCTAAAGCCTTGGAGTCCTTGGACACAATTGAAGAAGTATGTAAGTAATAAGTTTTGTGTTTTGCGATTTAAAATATCAGTTTTGGAAATAAAACAGGACGCAAAACTACGAAGGCGTAGAACGGACATGCGATATTTTTTTCTTAATTTCGAGTTGTAACTCGAAATTAACACTAATTTCGAGTTACAACTCGAAATTAAGCTAATTTCGAGTTATAACTCGAAATTAACACTAATTTCGAGTTGTAACTCGAAATTAAGCAAAATTTCGAACATAGTGTTAATTTCGAGTTATAACTCGAAATTAGTGTTAATTTCGAGTTATAACTCGAAATTAGCTTAATTTCGAGTTGTAACTCGAAATTAGTGTTAATTTCGAGTTACAACTCGAAATTAGGCTAATTTCGAGTTGTAACTCGAAATTAGTCTTAATTTCGAGTTATAACTCGAAATTAGCTTAATTTCGAGTTGTAACTCGAAATTAGTGTTAATTTCGAGTTATAACTCGAAATTAACACTAATTTCGAGTTACAACTCGAAATTAAGCTTAATTTCGAACAAAGTGTTAATTTCGAGTTATAACTCGAAATTAGCTTAATTTCGAGTTGTAACTCGAAATTAGTGTTAATTTCGAGTTATAACTCGAAATTAGCTTAATTTCGAGTTGTAACTCGAAATTAAGAAAAAAAATATCGCATGTCCGTTCTACGCCGTTGTACAAAACAGAATTGAAAAATAATAATTATAACCATAATAGCGCCTTTATTGTCCATTCCAGTTGTTTTTAAATTACTTTATATTATATACATAAAAAATAACGGCATAATGGGCAGAGTTCGGCTCACAAAGTTGAAGAATATTGATAAAAATGAATTATAGTGAGTTGTTCATATTAGCTGCTCTTTTTGAATTTTACCAACAATATTGTTGTTTGTGCTAAAAGCAAATCTAATCTAAGCAAGATCAAGGACGGACTCACTATATCTATAACAAACCCATGGGCACTGCAACCCCGAATATCAGAAATACAAACGAAATGAATACAATAAATAATATACAGGTGAACCGGAAAAAAGGACAATACCAAAGATTTCCTAGATCTCCTTCCACAGGAACACCGACGGCACAGGCATCATCAATAAACCAAAATCTAAGAAAAAGAATGAACCAGCTTCAAAGGAAATGGTCCACACCTTTTAATGAGGCCCGCGAAATCTACATTCACAAAAAAACCGGAGATACTGCAAAACTGAAATATTTCGCAGACCATTGAACAATAAACCTATACGAAGAGCTGGAAAAGAGAAGAAAAGAAAAGAAAGAAAGAACTTCGAAAATGTAGCTCAAAAAAATAATAAACTCATAATACCGAAAAACAATGAAATAAACCACCAAATTACAAACGGTAGAGAAGGTATGGATATAATCGTTACTAGTCCACTTCAAAATGGAAAGAATAATAGAAGAGAGATGATGGCGTTTCACCTTTTTTCTCACAACCCCCTTGACAATATAGCTACATAATGCATTGAACTACACTACCACAATCAATACCAGATAATGATTAATAATCCTGTGAGCTATTTCGCAGTACTCCAAATAATGTTGAGATTTGGCAACAATGCATTTGCGGTAAGGTTGACCGTTGAATATTCGGTAGATATTCCAGCAGAAAACTGTAATTTGTTTGAAAATATTTTGAAAGAACGCTGTCACTATGGTGAGAAAAATATATCTTGTCAGTGCCATCTTACAGTTCAGAAACGCGAAATATTTGACTTTAAATGAACCTTAACGATTACTATCAACTTGAAGATGATAAGGGATAAGGGTCAATTATCAGTGGAAGTGTATACTATTTAGCTGTGTTTGTGTCATTTTGTATTTGGCCCCACATTTTGCTTTTGGCCCCCCACATTTTCTGGTTTTGATGCTAGGGGGCGTTGAAATCATACCTTGCTCAGAATAGACTATTCATTATTATTGGCCGAAACAATATCTCTACATATTTTAGTTTAGATTATGGTGAACCATTGTGTAATTTTTTATAAAAAAAACACTATTTTAAAACACGAAAAAAATTATTCAGGTACCAACTCAAATTCAAATTGTTGATGTCTAATTTTTATTTATTTTCAAGATTTTCGCCCAATTAATTGATATTCAAATAACATGAACTACGCCCTACTAAGAAGTCAGCGGAATCCATCAAAAATTTGTTTGAAGGGAGGGAATGGTGAAATTAAAAAAGTGCTGATTTAAACATTCATTTTATTTTGATAAAGCATTCACAAGTAGTTGACAATTTATTATTTTCCGTGTTTTTTATGAAAAATTACACAATTGTTCAGCATAATCTTAACTAAAATACTTAGAGATATTGCTTCCGTCTATAATAATGAATAGTTTATTCTGAGCAAGGTAAGATTTCAACGCCCCCTAGCATCAAAACTAATGGGGTTTGTCTCCCAATTAATTTCTATTCAAAATAATTTGAACTGCATCATATTAAAAATTCAGAAAAATTCACTAAAATTTTTTTGTTTTGTGCCCTTTGAGGGGAGGGGAATAATCATAAAAAACTGCTATATAATTCCTTTATTCAGGCATATTTAAACATTCGACGATACCATAGAAATTATAATGAACACTAGAACGCGAAAGCCGCTGTCCAAGATTCAGTTAAATGACCCCTCACAGGGAATGATGACACTATACGATAAAATGCACGGCACAAGCGCTCCGACCAATACTATGTTACTAACAATTTTGGATGAATAGTCTGAGTAAGGTTTGTCAGGTTAGGTTAGGTTGGCTAGTATTCAAGCATTTTCAACTCAGTTTGCCTTCTTCTTGTGAGTCATTTAAACTTACCGCCATTACAGGGACCAATCACAGGGCGTGCCGTGTCGTGCACTTTATATATATATATATATATATATATATATATATATATATATATATATATATATATATATATATTAATCCTTCATTTAGTCTAAGACTAATGTACATGTATAAATAAATAAAATAAAATATAAGTCACTTAATTAGATGAAAATACAATAAAAATAAAAACAGACAGCAAGAAACATATCAGTCAACAAATAAAATAAAAGAACGATAAATAAATATCAAAGTCAAGGCTTGTACTCATTCAGCATGATGTTCTTTAATTTTACTTTAAATATAGGTAGCGACCGTGCGTTTTTCAGGTCATCCGGGAGGTCATTAAAATTACTCAATCCTTTGAAAAAAACTGAATTTTGTGATTTCATTGTTTTAACAGGCTCAATGAATATATTATTTCCCGATCGGGTGTTATAATCATGGTGTTCAGAAACAAAAGATATTTTTTCCCTCAGATAAGTTGGGGCATCACCTGTTCTTATTTTGAATATAAAAATCATGGTTTGATAGAATAACGTTTTATCTACTGGTAGCCACTTCAATAAACTTAACATTTCATTAATAGGTGTTCGTTTAGAACAAGATAATATTGTTCTCATTGCTCGATTCTGTAGTTTTTGTAGGCAGCCTATTTAATTTTGTTGTAGAAAATATAGAATGGTGGAGCAGTAGTTGAAGTGAGGAAGTATCAGTGTGTTGTATATAATAGTTTTTGACCATTTCGAGAGAATACTGGAGCATCTGTATAAATAATTAATTTTGAATTTTAATTATATAATTCGCATGATTTTTGAATTTTAATTCTCGATCAATAATGATTCCTAAATATTTGTAAACATTTCCCAAAGTTTCATTCACGGTCTCTACCACTGCCAAGATATCTGAATTAGAGAAGTGAATCAGAGCGTCATCTGCAAATAAGTGCACCGAGCATCTTCCAATATTTTTCACAACATCGTCAATGTATATAAGAAATAGCAACGGGCCAAGTACACTACCCTATTGTCGTCTAATGATGACAAACTTTGCACTTGCGCATTATCGCTGTTCCTGGTCACGTCGTTGCCAAGTTTTCTTTTTTTTTCGTGTTCTATATGAGGTTCGGAATATCATCTGTGGTTAGGGCAGGTAATTGTGGGAAGTTCAGTAAACTTGGCAAGACCGCCTTAAAATCCTATCGTTGAGTATCAAGCGAAGAAAGATAACAGTGTCGGCTTCTGAGTTTTGGCATTGTTAGGTTTTAGCAGTTGTTGAGGAAAACTGTGTGAATCTGGATAACACCAATATATTGGCAACGACACAGAGGCAAAAACAAATTTATGCGTTCTTGAATTTGGATGATAAGAAAATATGACATTGATGTCAACGACATGTTATTCGAAGATGGGGAATTTTATCATTTAATTCAATTTCTCTCTTTTCTTTGAGTACTCCGACTGAAAATGTGGTTACACATATATATCAGGATTTGTTGTTGAATCTATAAAAAAATTTATTAAATGTAGAGTATGTTGTCTACTTTTGAAGACTTTACAGAATCTTCTGCAGATGCAGAAAACTTTAAATTATTGAATAGAAAAAAAGGTGGTCTCATAAGGCCATCACAAACTGTTATAGATATTTGTATTTTCCATGAGAGAAAAATCCGGCAGGTTCTTGCAATTACTCTCAAGTTTTTTGGAAACTTTTATAAACCAAATTTCATCAATATTATTTCAGGATGAAAAATTATTCAGCTGCATAATAAACCACATTTTCGATATATCTCCCTATGAGGTGAGTCACAAATTGAAAATGATAAAAGCAATAACAAGAATTTATGCCAGAATTAGATTTTTCAATATTGCAATATTGCAAACTGAGAAAATTAGAGGTGAATTAAAGTGAAGAACACTTACAAAATTTATGATATTTTCCCATCAATAGATTTTGAAACAAAATTTTTGTTTGAAATAAATAAGTTTGTAACATTAAAAAATTAAATGTGTTGAGAATTATTATAGTCCTTTTTTCTCTAATCCTACCATTTCTCCTCATTTGAAACAAAATGAAACAAATATCCTGTAACAATTTGAATTTTTGGCTTTTTATATTTATTTCTCTCAACATTCGATAATCTTCTTCTTATAACAAAAAATGGCATGTGAATTTATTACGATTCAACAAAATTTACAATGATAAATGAGAACCGCATGCAAAAATGTAGTTTCTTACCCGACAAACTAAATTTGAAAGATTTTTTCCCAATTTTATATCTCCAATCAATGACATTTTTGTTTTTCAACAAAAATGTGGAAAATTGATAAAAAGAGTCAAAAAGTAGTTGAACTCCTGTAAAAAATTTTGTTATTATTATTATAGGCTCAACGGTTTAGGCGTAAAGCCGATGGACAAATTGAGTTTTTTTTTTCTGATTCACAGACTGAGTGGAATCAATTCCCATCAAAATATCAAATTCCTTTTTTTTGACGATCACAATAATTTCTCCCTACTTTGTCGCGAGAAAGCACAAAATAGAAGACCTACACTCAATATTTCTATTTTCAAGGAGTCAATTATTTATTTACTGTATATGTCATTGAAGGAAAACTGTGTTATACTGCAAATGCTTCACCGACAACTTATACCAGATTCAACAACAGTAAGTCAAAAATCCTAAGACCGTCCCTGGCGACACTTGCGCTCTATTGTGCATACTCATAGGTTGGTGTATCTGCCGTAGGGTGGCCACGTTATTCTGAACTAATTGGAGTTCTATGTATTGTTTTCTATGGACGATATATTTAAAGGCACTCGAGAAATTAGATTTTTTTATAAAACAGCACAATATCGATGACTTTTTGCCAAAGTATCGTAAGTCACATTTTTTGCGAAATTGAGTTATTCTGACTATCGTATGTAGCAGACTTCATTACACGAATTGCCAAAGTATCGTATATGATTTAAAAATAGGTTATTATTAGTCCACTTATTTTGGTCAAGCCCTCACCAAAACATTGTAAGGCGCATTATAATTTAGAAAACACCTCGACAGAGTATCGCAAGTTCAGTCTCGTGATGTTGCTAACGGTAGTAATTTTGTTACACACGTTACTTTTAATGTTTGTTGTGTTTCAGTTTTGTGCCCACGTGTAAGTACTCTTTTCATAAATTATGTAATGAACGTACTTTATTAACTACCAGACTATTAAAAATTATTTAATTTCTATCTACCAAACACTTTGATAAAATGATTTTTGTCACACATTGTTTAATTGCCAAGGTATGTTAAAAAACGATTAATTCTAACCTACAAAGCTTATTTGCCGGTTGTTTGTACAAGACTGATTATCTAAAATTTGAAAATAAATGCGGTATAATTATTAATTATTTAAATAAAGTTTTCTTTTAATTTTAGATCAGAAAAATGTTACGTAACACTAGAACGGCAAAAATAATGGCAGCCGCATTAGGTAAAAATAAAGAAGACGAAGATACAAACGATATTGATGAAAATTGTACTTTTGCTTATACCGAGGAAGAATTTAATACAATGCCATTATTAGTAGTCGATACAAAACAGTTATTTGTAACTGAAAATGATAACGTCATAATTTCAATTTTAAACGAACCTGATAATGAAGCTACCCAGTCAACACAGAATGGTCTCAGAGATGGTAGTGGGATTCACTTTCATGTTTCAGATCACACCAGTGAATCGCAGAGTGACTTCCAATTATCGCATAAACGTCTATTAGGTGCCCCGTTGGTCATGTCGAGACATCAAAATGTTATGCAAAATGTGACTCGAAATTAGCCTAATGTGACATTCCATTTATACTTCGGAATCGAATGCACATCGAGACCTTTTCGATGTAACAATGTGAAATTGAAAGGACTGGTACTTATTGAAAAATGCGCTTCATTTTCTGATTCTTCTGTATGTCAAGAATGAAACAAAGCTCACCATATGTTTCAACATAAATAGAAATTATAACTCAATATTATTATTCTCACTAATGAACTACGGTTCATATGGAATCGAATGCTAGAAAACAAATGTGTGCGAGTTGATTCCGTAGTATATACTTTTCACAAACAAAAAAAAATAATTAAACTCTGTCTAAATCATAAACAAACAATATACAGAAATGTAGAAAAATTTATAATTCAACTTCAATCCTCTGGACAGCATTTTCTTTGCGGCGAAATCAGTACCTATCCTGAAAGTGCAAAATTCTGTAAATCACTTGATTTACCTCTCTACCTTTCTACTCACTGTTCCAGTTTTTGAAGGGATACAGTAGAAATAATAATTGGGAAATGTTAATTAACACATTTGATTTAAGTATTGAAATAAGATGAATCAAAGACACACTATCAGAAGTACCTATAGAATATTTAAAGGCTGGCGTCAACCAATTACAGATTCTACTTGACTCTCGTCTCGACAAACAACTCTGGCCATTTTGTGTCGTGATGGTGATGTCATGCTCAATTTTGTTAGCAACCTAATTCCTTCTATTCTGACAAAATGACAATGAAACCAAAATTCATGTTAATGTGCTTTGCAATTTTCTTCAGATTTTGTGCTCAAAGCGACACTAACGAGAAGAAAATTGTGAACAATTCATAACATTTGGCATCACTAAGTGATAACAGTGATGTCTAAATGAAACTCATTTTGTTACCATAATAATCATGAAAGCAAAATCTCCTAGATGTTTGTGTTAACTGGGTAAAGACAATGACAACGGAGTTGTCTTAATAAAAGATCTTGGTCTTACTGTTGTTGAGGTCGTAAAGTACTATGCCAATATTATTATAGAAGACGGTGTCAAACCTGTAATTATTGATGTTGCTCTAGCTGATGATTTTCACAATCCTGAGTATACTGAAAGTCTGCTACTAAAGTTGCTTGATTACGACAGCAGTTCTTGTTCCGATACTGAAAACTCCATACCAAAAAGTACAACAAAAGAAACCAAAATATACCTATTGCGATCGTTGTTCATGCCAAAATCGAAATCGTGGAATGTTGGCTATGTTGCAAAAATTTATAAAAGAAATAGCAATCAATATAAAAAATAATGAAAATTGTATTTTTACTTCCTGGGCACACCTACATGCCTGTTGATTCTGTCCAAGCGACAATCGAAAGGTCCATTGAAAATAAGATCATTTGGGCACCATCACAATGGGATACAATTATTACTAAAGCTAGGCCCTTAGAAGGCCCTTAGAAGTCAGAAAGATGCAATTCCCTGATTTCAAAAACTGGAACAAATATGGCGACGAATGTCTGCCTACAAAGACAAAAACTATGGAAGGTAATGTTCAGTCAACTTCGGGAAGCATATTTCGGAAAAGGAGAATCTATAAATGAAAGTAAACTATAACCACGACAGAGGTACCGGCATGTACCTTATTCCTGCCAAGTCAAAAGGTAACATTGTTGTAGAAAATAATAAAAATATAGTTTTTTTTATTTTAGCTCGAAGATCAGTATGTTTTGATGTGTTATCTGAACCCTTATTCAACAATAAATTGCTAATATCTCAACAAAAAAAAAATCTGGACAACTTGTGCAAGACATGTAAAAGTTAGTTTTTTCTTAATAATAATATTAAAATGTTGATAATAATTTCGAACTTGCTCTTTTATCATTTTTAACCAACTTTGAAATTTGTAATTAATTTGATTGAAGTTTAACAAATAATTAATTGCCATTATTAATAAAGCTGATAATATTGCCTATTGTGGAAGTTAGTAAGTTATTACTACTTAGGTTTTTTTATGGAAGAAGAAGTAGTATCTGCCAAAGTATCTCAAGTATCGAAGCAGTACGAGCAGACTAGCGTAAGTCGGTAACTTACGCTATTTTCTGTAAAATCTCCAATCCCGACAAACTATCGTAAGGCCCCGAATAGCACAAAGTTTGAGTCCCAAGTAAAAAGTCTTAATATTTTTGAATTCAGCGCATCAATAAAACCCTAGGAACCATATCAGATCAAAACTATAGTTGAAGACTGTCCTGGAAACAAATCTTACCATTTTTCTCCCACTTTTAGCTTATGCTACTTACGATACTTTGGCTGAGTGTCATCGATATTGTGCTACATTAGCAACAATGGAACAATTGAAAATATTGTGACCGGATTAAAAAATAAATAGTCTAATCTGCGCAAGGGGTGATTTCAACGCCCCCTAGCAGCAAAACTGTTAATTTTTTTGGGTTGGCGCAATGGTAACATTGGTTGAGAATTACATGGACTACATCATACCAAAAATTCGAAAAAATCCACTGGGACCCAAATTCCATAAGGAGTTTGCGGCGTCCTTTGTAAATGTGTTATTTGTTCTATGATTCGCTTTGAACATTTTGATGTAACCGACCGAGCTAGACGATTATTCAAATTTTCTCATCGAATACTTTGTTTCATTCGATTCCGTTATTATCTTACATTCATTTAAATTGTCTAGTTCATAATTACCTACCTTATGGTTGTGTCCATGGTAGTCACATATTTATCCAACCGGTTCAGTTCAGCAAAAGTGGACGACCTCGTAGGAATGTAAAATAAACTGTTGAATTTGATTCATGATTCATGGAACTTTGTTTGCGGAGTAAGAAATCAATTATTATATTCATCGTATTATGTTCATCGTGAGAATTAGAAAGCGATAATCAAGTTTTTTTTTATTACAACCAACACCAAAATCATCCAATGTTTCACAAATATTCAATGAGCTTTAGAAAAAAACGAATAAATTTCCTTCACATATACTGCGACCAAAATTGAGACAAGAAGTTTTTATCAGCTTATGGCTTAGGTGCTTTTTTTTCAACACATATTTGTAGTTTTTTCCATCCAATAATTCATAGTGCATTGTAATAGTAATAATAGTGATCGTAATATTTATTCATCAATGAGTCAGTAAGTTGAATTTCAATTTACAAACACGAAAAAACCGCATGGATATAGCATCCGCTCGAGGTCGATTTGTAGATATCAACCCATTTTTTTTTTGACGAATGTTTCAGGTGTCCGAAGGAAACCCTTCAAAAGCAGAACTTGTACGAGAAACGGAGATCTGGGACCCACAGCTTGCGTAAAAGTGGATTCCGAACCACTTCAGCTCCGTGACAGGCGGTGGGATCAAATCCGGGCCGCCTGGGTGGAACGCAAACACTTCTACCACTTCGCTTGGAATATACCAGTGGCGGCGATAAGGGGCCCGCAGAGCCCGCCGTGCGGGGGGCCAGCTCCACAGCTTTGCTAAAATTTCTAATTTTCCAATTGCTCCAAATGAAGGAATACATAACACATATTGATAACAAGAAAAGAGGCACCTGAACGCTTAATCAAAGTTCACCTGTTCACAGAATTCTGTAAACTTTGGTATTATCATCATTGCTCATTTGGCAGTGTTTATTCTAGATCTTCACCAATTTCAGATTTCTCTGTCAGCAAAAAAGTATTTGTTTTGTATTCGCCGATCCGATGAAGTAGTAGGTAGTACAAGAAATAAAAAGCAATTAGTAATAATAATAATAATAATAATAAATCGTCTTTATTTTCTCTTTAGGCGAAGTTTAGCTTAGGGCTAATCTTACTCTTAACCAAGTTGAACCAGTGAGAGACAAAATACGAGTAAATAATAAAGACATTCATGCAGTAAAGCGAGAAAAAAAACATTACCATTATAAAGCACTGATATTTCATCAAACATATAACTATGAGTAACTAATTTTCTAGCATGGCAATTCATAAAATTTGGCTTTCAAAAACTTCCTAATTTCATATTCAGATGAATGAGTGTGATTAAAAAGAAAAGTATTGTAGAGTTTAACTGCTCAATAGGTGAATGAATTCTGAAACACGGCAGAACATTAAAGTGATGTTTATTTCTCACTTCCAGCGAATGAAGAGATGACCTTGGTATTAATTTACGATAGAGGGCCAAAGGAATTTTGTTCTTTAATATTTTGTATGAAAATAGACAAAAATTGTACTTAGTACGATTAGCTATTGTGAGCCACTTCAGTTCTCTTATTTTATTGGAGACGTGGTCGTATTTTGTAAGTGAGAAAATTAATCGACAACAGAAGTTCTTTACTTTCTGAATACGATTCTGGTGATATTTAGTGAGTAAATCACCATAAACAATATCACAATATCACCGTAATTTGCGGAAGACTTTGATGGCCTGTTGGAATGTTGACCCAGCGGCGGTGGTAATGCCATTCCATTGTAGGTACATATACAGGGTGTCCGGTAAACTTGTACAATATTGAAACTGGTGATAGACCAGGTCATGACTGTTCAGAATATCGGAATTTCACCTCAGTAAAAATATCACCGTTTTCGAGATAATGGGCATTTTAAGAATTTCTGGAAAAACGCTACCTAACCTTGGATTTTTGAGTGCCACGTATACAAATTGGGACGAATCCAAATATCTTTGCTGCTGAAGATTATTGATGAGTGATGCTTCTAGACATACAGAATAGTTTTTCAGAAAGTGAAAACATTTTTCAAGAAATGACGGTAAAATGACAGATTTGAGTTTCATCAATTTTTTTAAAAGAAGTTTGACATTATTATCTGAAAGAAACATAACCAATTGGAAGTGGACATTCATTTCAAAAGAATGCTCATTTTGTCCAGACTCTATCATGGTATAAAACAAACTATAATTATTTTTTAAAGAAGTGGTTTCCATTGAATAAGGCGTGGTTTTAATCTAGGCTTCTATCAACTTTTATTCAAGAAAAAAAAGGAAACTACCCAACACCAAAACTACGCCACAATCACACTCGACGCGCGTTTCGCCAACAAAGTTAGCATCTTCAGGAGCTAAAAGTAAGCTTTTAAGATTGTGACGTAGTTTTGGTGTTTGGGTATTTTATTTTTTCCATGAATTGTATTTACACCAAAGGTTCCAAAATATTCATTTATTTGATAAACTTTTATACTTACGACCAAAAATTATTTTATTTAGATTCTATCAAGATAAAATGTAGAACTAATTATTAATAATAAATAGACTGCTTGGTGGCATTAACAAGTATGTCAATAAAATTAACTTTTCATTTAATTAGGCCTAATGAAATTATCGAAATAAAATGTCGATTATCCGATATGGCACCGATTAATACGAATTCTTGTGATAAATGTCGCAATTGTCCAACTTCCAGATTCCAACGAAGTTTCAGAGACCGACAGATATACAGGGTGTAACCAAATAAGTGCAAACTTTTTTAAGAGATGAATCTTTGTCGAAAATTAAAAACTTTTGATTGAACAACTTGTGACCTCTATCGTAGTTTTTTGAAATTATTCCGCTTCTTTCATTTAGTGGTATTTATTTCTTTTTCATGCCGTACATACGTTATACTCCCCGAGAATATGCGCACATGCACAACATTTATGGTGAATGTGGAGGTAGTGCTACTGCTGCAGCAGCGCTTTATGCAGAACTATATCCGATTGCACAATGCCGCTCATAAAATCGCTGATTTGGGGGCTATAACCTATAACGCATTCTAAAAGGTTCTTATTGAAAATATGTCGTCTCTGCGTACGAGTGGATGGAAAATAATATTTTTGTAATATTATTCAGTGCGATGTTGAATAATCGTTATTGTGGTTTATAGTGTATGTTGATTTAAAAAAAAAACGTTGAGTTAGTATTTACTTCATTACATCTCATTGAATGCTTCTAAGCAGTTGATTCGTTATTACTCATAATTATTTAATCATTTCATCTTGATAGGATAAAAATAAAAGACATCACTGACAAAGTTTAATGGAGCTGATTTTAGCTCAGAATAACACCAAACTCTAATATTATCGAAATTCTACTCCTTCCAAAAATAATGATCGTATGTTTTATACCATAGTAAAGCCTGGACAAAATGGGCATTCTTTCGTAATGAATATCCAGTTCCACTTCGTTATGTTTTTTCAAACAATAATGTCAAACTGTTGTTAAAAAAATTGGTGTAACTCAAATCTGTCATTTTACACTCATTTCATGAAAAATTGTATTGTTTTCTGAAAAACTGTTTAGTACGTCTGAAAGCATCAGTAATCTTCAGCAGCAAAAATATTTAAATTCGTCCCAATTTGTATACATGGCATTAAAAAATCCAAGGTGAGGTAGTGATTTTCCAGAAATTATAAAAATGCTCATTATCTCGAAAACAGTGAGATTTTTACTAAGGTAAAATTACGATAGCGGACACCGGACAGCGGACACCGGACACCCTGTATATATATATATATAGTCCGCTCACTTTCCGATCACAAAAAACGCGGCACTTTTCGACCACATCAGAGGAGTTATTGCTGACAAAGGGAAAACCGAAAACCAGATAGATTTTTGCGATGGTAAGATTTTATATTCAATTCACCTAGCAAATTATGGCATTTATTTTATCCAGAGTGGCAATAAAACCTTTTACCGGAATATCACTGATTTCTGAAAAAAATGCACAATTCTTATAATTTTTTTTCTTTGGAAAATATTTTAATATAAGAAATAAGTATAGTGTGTATTATTATATGGAATTATGTCCCATTATGTCTGGTATTTCCAGATTTTATTGCCACATGTATGAATATCTAAACAAAATTTGGCAAGGGGCCCCCCGAATCCTTATCGCCACCACTGGAATACACACATATATTTACACACATAATGTATTTATACAGACACATACTCACATGAATACTCACATGTGAATTTTTATTTCCTTTAACGTATGTAGGTAGAAATATAATTAACATGGATGAGTTAATTGGTGATTCCTAGAAGTCTATGAATATCTGTTCTTGACTTCTGGTACGTATACTTTTTTATTTTTGAGTTGAATAACAGTATCTTTTCACATAAAATAAAAGACGCAAACGGCCTCTACTACTTTTTATAAAAAAATAAAAAACCAGCAAAATCACTTTGTGGAATTTTTTAAACAAAAAATAGTGAAAAAAATTTAAATATTTTGGTTTTTGGAAATATCTCAAAGATTATTCAAGGAATCATTTTAAAGTCAATGGAACTTTAATAGAAATTTATAAAACCTACAAAATGGTTTTTCATACACCCAGATCGGTGCATTTTTCACTGAGAAAATCCAGGAAAACCTTGAAAAAGAGACCATTTTTAAAAAATTCATAATTTTTATAAATCTGAAGGTGGACAAACAATATTGCGGAAACTGATAGATAATAACATTTGGTACATCTGTTCGAAAGATGGATTTTGTTCGATATGTAGTTTTTGCACAATGTGAGGGCAAATCTTTCTAAATGCGCCGATTTAAGGGAAATCATCTTATTCAAATTCTGTGAACGGCATATGGAAGTAAAGATCGATATCTACAATTTGCATATTTTGGATTTTCACCTGAGAGGCGAGAAATATGTTGAAAATGTCACTGGAAGTTACTCTAAATGCTTCAAAGTGTACCCGAAGTCGCTAGTATTTACTTCAATTCGACTTCGGTTTAGTTCGGATCTCGGTTCGGATGACTTCGGACGCACTCTCAAGCGTTTTGATCAACTTTCAGTGACATTTTCAACACATTTCCCACCTCTCAGGTGAAAATTCAAAATATTCAAATTTTAGATATTGATCTCTACTTCCAGATGCCGTTTACAGAGTTTGAATACAATGATTTCCCTCAAGACACATCTTGCAAGAAGTGCCCTTACATTATTTATAACGCGATTGTACAAAAACTACACAGCGGACAGAAAATATTTAGCGTACAGTTGAACCAAATACTAATTATCATCTATCAGTTGCCGCAATATTGTTTGTTCAGCTTTAGATTTATAAAAATAATAAAAAATTGAAAAATTGTCTCTTTTTCGAGGTTTTCCCGGATTTTCTCAGTGGAAAATGCACCGATCTGGTTGTATGAAAATCCATCTTGTAGGTTTTATAAATCTCTACAAAAGTTCCAGTGGCTGTAAAACAATTCCTTGAATAATCTTTGAGATATTTCACTATTTCTTGTTTAAAAAATTCCACAACGCGATTTTGCTGGTGCGAAAACTGGTTTTGATCAAATTATCTTAAAAATTAGTACAGGTAATTTGCGTTTTTTATTTTGTAGGGGAAAAAACCTCTATAACTTGGTATATTATATCAGATGGCAACATTTTATTAAGCCATATAACCCATATAAAAGAAGCTCCTTTGAATCAATGTGAATGTAAAGGTATGGTTATTGAAAAGTGTGTATCTTGTATCATACATATACAGGGTGGGGCACCGATAACGAAACAGATCGAATATCTTCAAAACGCATGTGTTGTGAAAAAAATGCAAAACGTGTCGATTTTTAATCCAAGGGGGACATCTTCATATCATAACCTAAACTATCATACTTCTCCCTCCGCCCCTTGGTGACTAGCACGCAACAATTTGAATAGGGAAAGTAGTAAGTGTAACACGTCATTAAAAAGGTAATTTCAATTTTCGCTACATAACTTTATAATTTGGCGCCCTCTTGAGGGAGAAAAAACTGTTCCATATTTCAAATTATGATACTTCAGTTGCAGGCTAATTTGACATAAATTCGGTGACAACGCTTAAGGATTTTTTCTAAAGGAAAAACAAAATGGCGGCTCCAAAATGGCGGACAAGATTTGCAATTATTATTATGGCCTGTGATATTTGCAAACTATCATTTCATTAATAAGATGGGACGTTTTTAACATAGTAGTCTATGATCAAAAATCAAAACGACCTTCACCCATCGGTATTTTCTATAGGCTTCATACTTTCGATAGGAAATTTGTTCGTAAGACTAATGATTGCTATGTTGTTTGTTTGAAAAAAGTCGTTTTTGAATTTCTATTCAATCATAGTCTGTCCAGGAATGTTTTAGCCGACCCACTAGCGATATATTTTTGAATATCCCAAAGGACCCCGCAAACTGCTTATGGAATTTGGGTCCTGGTGGATTTTTTTTGAATTTTTGGTATGATATAGTCTATGTAATTCTCAACCAATGTTACCTTTGCGCCAACTCAAAAAAATGAACAGTTTTGCTGCTAGGGGGCGTTGGAATCACCCATTGCGCAGATTAGACCATTTATTTTTGAACCCGGTAACAATATTTTCACTTGTTTCATTTTTGCTAATGTTGCACAATATTAGATTTGCTGTTTTATAAAAACAATTCTTACCCCCTCCCCTTTTTCCTCCAACTCCTATTACGAAACGCAAAAAAAATATTTCTTGAGTGCCTTCAAATGCATACAAAACAAATTTTTAAGGGTTATAGCATATAAAATTGGTTATCAGTTAGGAAACACTACATACTCTGATATACTGTCTTTTCTCAACTTACCTACACTAGAAAATAGGCGTGTTCAAAATGATTTGTCTTTTCTTTTTAAATTACTGTCTGGTAGTATGTCATGTCCTGAGCTACTTAGCTGTGTTGATTTCCGAGTTAAGCAAAGGGATACTAGAGATGATTTTATCATAAACTCTCCTGCCGTCATTTTTACATGGTTTAGATAATTTTTTCGTTCTTCACCCGTTGAATGAAACATCTATTTTTTATTTTTGTACACGTACCTACCTACGTCGTGAAACAAATAACATCCAAAAATTTTCTAATTTTGACAACTTGGAAATAAAAAAACTTTATGCAGAAAAAATCAAACACTAATCGATTTCATAAAATGAGGCTGCCACCATCCACAGTCCACGTGTCATCTGAATCAACACTCATCGTTACTAGAACACATAATAATTTGTTCTAATTAACTGCTATTTAGAAAGTATCATTCAACTATTCAAAAATTTACAACTCGATTATAATCAATCTTTTTATTGAAATTATTCTGGTTTTATGAAAAGAAAATCATACCGTTGTCAGAAGATAGGCATTATCATGAGCTTCTGATATAAATTCATCAATTTGATTGTTAAATCATCCCCACTATCGCTGATCATTTTTAGGAACTTAATATTTTCAATCGAATTTTGTAATTATCTACTGGTGAAATGTCAAATTATTAGACAGACGTAAACAAACTTGATTCGATATTATTTATGTTCATAAAATTCGTTAATACCTACCTATAATGACATATTTCGATACAGCTAGCCCGTGGGAAATGAAAATCGGTGTTACAACGTGGTAGGTTTCTTAATCGAAGACGCAATTGAAATGTTCATTTTTCCTAATGGTCGTAGAAAAACATTAATTTTGATAAAGCATTTACAAACAGTCGGCAATTAATTTTTTTTGTGTTTTAAAATAGGGGTAGGGGTAAGGGAGAAGTTTTAGATTTTCAATTTATAGAAAATTACACAATTGATCAGCATAATCTAAACTAAAATACGTAGAGCTATTATTTCCGCCTATAATAATGAATAAGTAGTCTATTCTGAGCAAGGTATGATTTCAACGCCCCTAGCATCAAATCTATTAATTTTTGGGGTTTGTCAACCGATTTATTTCTATTCAAAATAACTTGAACTGCATCGTATCAAAAATTCAGAAAAATTCACCGAAATTTTTTCGTTTTGTGTCATTTGGGGGGGTGGGGGGATAATCATGAAAAATAGCTATTTCCCTTATTTAGGCATATTTAAACATTCGACGATACATTTGAAGGCACTCAAGAAATATTTTTTTTGCGTATCGTAATAGGAGGTGGGGGAAAAGGGGGAGGGAGTAGGATTTTTTTTATGAAACAGGACAATATTGTGCAACATTAGCAACAATGAAACAAGTGGAAATATTGTTACCGGGTTCAAAAATAAATAGTCTATTCTGCGCAAGGGCTGATTTCAACGCCCCCTAGCAGCAAAACTGTTCATTTTTTTGGGTTGGCGCACTGGTAACATTGGTTGAAAATTACATGGACTACATCATACTAAAATTTCAAAAAAATCCACTGGTACCCAAATTACATAAGCAGTTTGCGGGGTCCTTTAGGATATTCAAAAATATATCGCTAGTGGGTCGGCGAAAACATTCCTGGACAGACTATGATTGAATAAAAATTCAAAAACGACTTTTTTCAAACAAGCAACATTGCACTCATTAGTTTTACGATCAAATTTCCTATCGAAAGTATGAAGCCTATAGAAAATACAAAAGTTGGCGTTGGGTTATCAATTTTTTTCCTGTACACCAAGCAATAGAGCATAAAATGCGTAAGTTTTTAACAAAAATACTAGTAGGAAACCGACTATGCCATCACATGGGGGACAGTCCGTAGTTATATTCTGATATGTTTTCAACTCGCAACTGTCATTTATTAAATAGTTATAAACATTTAAATAACAAAATACATGTTTTTATAAATTGTTTTGCTTATAAAATGAAAACTAATAGAACAATCTGGTTGCTCCAATGAAGAGAATTGTAGATAATTGAAATACCAACAAAATGGGTTGTTCTATAACCTGGTCGGATCATTAGCAACGGAGAAAAACTGGAATAACCGGAAAATTTTGCAATTTTTTGAAAAATTCATAACTCCGCCATTTTTCAAGAAGTAGGACTGGCATTTCTCCTCAAAGTATTGAGTCATGTGTAGTTTATGTGTGCACAAAACAGGCGCTGTCGGATCGTTAGTTTTGGCACAATTGCTATTTAATTTTTTTTTTGCATTATCTTTCAGCGTGCCCGGATGCTCTAGTGATAGCCCGATTTCAATTTCTCAAACAGATTATGAAAGGAGAAGTATACTACCACAAAACGTATATTCTCATTTTGCGCTACAATGGTGCGAAATGGGTGAAAAATGCATGCAAACATGACTGAAAACGACCGAGCCCGCGTTAGCTGCTGAGTGGGAGGAGAGAGGGTAATTCTTCTAATGAAACAGTTACGTGATAATTCGCTTCCCCTCATCTCCCGCTCACTCCTTCCACTCGACCACTTCTACCAGCTCAGCCGTTTTGAGTCATGTTTGCAAGCATTTTTCACCCATTTCGCAGCATTTAAGCGCAAAATGAGAATATACATTTTGTGGTACTGTACTCTACTTTCAAAATCTGTTCTAGGAATTGAAATCGGACTATCACTAGAGCATCCAGGCACGCTGCAAGAAAGTGCAAAAAAAAATCAAATTGCAATTGTGCCAAAACTAATGATCTGTCAGAGCTTGTTTCATGCACACATAAAGTACACATGATTCAATACTTAATAACCTTATTTTTTGAAAAATCGTAAATTTTTCCGGTTTTCCTCCGTTTTATATGATTTGAATTTGAATAAATATCTATACTAATGATCCGATCGGGTTAAAAAGCACCCCATTTTGTTCGTATTTCAATTATCTACAATTCTTTCCATTGGAGCAACTAGATTGCTACACTAGTTTTCATTTTATAAGCGAAACAATTTAAAAAAAAAAACGTTTTTTGTTATTTAAATGTTTATAACAAATTAATAAATGACAGTTACGAGTCGAAAACATGACAGAATCTAACAACGAGATGTCTTCCATGTGATGGCACAGTCGGTTTCCTACTAGTATTTTTGTTAGGAAAAAATGCTCTATTGATTGGCCTACTGGCGTAAGTATAGGGTTGGCAGGTACAAACAGGATTACTTGCATTTCGGACTTCCATCGTCTGAATGAATGAAATATTTCTACTTCTTCAAATTTTTTACTACGTTTCAATTGCTTAAATCTGCAATCGTCTTCAGGTGAATACTGACATATTAAAAATCTACACAATGTTTTATAGGTCTGCAGGTATGGTGTAATTACGTTGTAATTACGCGCGGTCTTGTGGCGCGCGTGTTTTTCGCGCTTTTTTCCCTCCAAAACGGTCTATTAGCAGTTTCCATACGTTTTTAATTTCCACGCTCGGTTGACTGAAGTCACCATTGGCTCCGAAACAGGCGGTTTCAATGAACTATTTTGTTGAATTTCTCTTCAAGGGCACCGAAAATTAGAATCCAGTGCTCATTCGATTCGATTCGGAATGACCTCTAAAAACTTTTTGAAAAATTTGAAGGTGCGCCGGCAAAAATTGCAAAAGTTATAAACAATTTAGTAAAAAAAAAGGGAGGGTTGGTTTTTTTCAAATATTTCGGAAACTATTGAAGATATCCAAAAGGACCCCGTACAAATCAAATGGGAAATGGATCCCTGTCTAATTGGCTGAAATATGGATGTGTTGTAGTTTATACCCTTCCATTGGCCCGATACCTAAAAATGGACAGTTATTTAGGTATCGAAAGTCAAAAGTTGCAACTTGTGCAAATCTCCCAAGCGATCAGATTTGATTTTGACCATGTATGATGGCGATGACTTTGTTCAGTTTTGACAGGAATAATAACAATTTCTGAATTGTCAATAAATGTCAAGTTTCTACAAAAGCTAATGTTTTGAAAATTCTTAAGGTGCATATAGTCAACATAAACGTAACTTTAGCAGAAGCACTGACATAAACATAACCTAAAAAATTATTTTGTATGAAACTAAATTCGTTAGTGGGATATGTAAAAATACAAACTGTTGTAATAATTCGTATTCCGATTTCTTTAAAAAAATGTTTGCTCAAAAACGCATTTGTTGATAACTATTTTTTTCTCTCAAATATTAATATCAAGGAACAATTTTTTTTATCATAATATCCATTGCACTTTGATATTCTAAAAGAAAAAAAAATATTTGTATTTTCTTTGTTTATTCAATAAACAATTTATTATAAACAAATTAATTTCAACGATACATTTTTTTTTAAATATCTCAAAAAATAACAAAAACAACCATGTGTCATTTGTTGTGTAAAATATATTTAAAATTATGTAGAAAATAGAACAAAACTCGTTCTATTTCCTACATAATTTTAAATATTTTCTTATTTTTACGTTTGGCGGTTCCTCGTAGCTTTCAATCATTGTTATTAAAATAACTCATAAACAAATGGAGACAGGACAAAGACACTTTAGGTCTTTTTAGGATAGGAGTACAGCTTTTAACCAAAGCTGTACTCCTATCATTAATCAAATTTTTTATTATTATTTTATTGTTTATAAAAATACCACCAAAATCAGATATTTACGGCTTTCATTATTGAAAAACTCATTATCTATTTGAAATAGGACAAAGACACTTCAGGCCTTCTTTGTTCTCCTCTTAATAATAAACACAGTAGTTTTTAAACAAAAAAGACCTGAAGTGTCTTTGTCCTATTTCAAATATGTAATGAGTTTTTCAAGCATGAAAGCCGTAAAAATCAGATTTTGGGGTATTTTTATAAACAATTGCTAAAAATTTGATGAATGATACAGCTTTGATTGAAAGCTGTACTCCTATACTAAAAAGACCTGAAGTATCTTTGAGCTATCTCCATATGTTTATGAGTGATTTTAATAACAATGATTACGAGGAAACGCCAAACGTAAAAATGGAAAAATATTTAAAATTATGTAAAAAATAGAACAAAATTTTTTCACACAACAAATGACACATGGTTGTTTATGTTATTTTTGCGGTATTAAAAAAAAAGTTGTATTGTAAAAATTCATTTGTTTATAAGAAATTGTTTTTTAAATAAAAAAAGAAAATGTAAATGAATATTTTTTCAGAATATCAAAGAGCAATGAATATTATGATTGAAAAAAAATGGTTCCTCAATATTAATATTTGGTAGCAATAAAAATTGTTCAACAAATGCGTTTTTAAGCAATACATTTTTTTAAGAAATGATTTTGTTCTTAAAGATCGTAATATTTTATTGCTGAATAAAATCCTAATGAATTTGTTTACATGGTGGTTCTTCGGGTTGTAAGGCCGACGTATGTTAAGAGAAGATCTCGACGTTTCGCCAACACGAGTGGTTAGCATTTTCAAGAGAAAGTTTCTGGTTTCTTAAATTGCTGTCAAATGCTTGACATTTGTAATACGTTGTCTCAATAAATACCTGTGATTTGACGTTCTTACATCTGATTGGTCCATAGCGTTAGCTGACATCATAGAATCGTTCGTACCGTTATCTTGTGGGTAGGGAGCTAATTGAGAATTTTTGAGAAGTGGAAGCCAAACCTTGTTCAATGATTGTAGTCCTTCTTCGGTTCTGTTGCATATGTTGCATATGTAATAAAATAATTACGGAAAATTTTTTTCATGGATTTTCGTTTATTCAAGTTTCTATAAGGTAAGTGCATTTTTTCATTTCTTAATATTGATAGTTAATGGGTTAAAATTATTTTTATCGTTCAAGGATTCGTATCAGTCAGCGCACGCGGAACTTGCATCACCTACTTTTAACGCTACTTTCGCCTCTAAATTAAAATTCTAAATATTGGTGGTAGAGTTCTGGGTGGTGGGATTCTTTTCAGAAAATTTTCTCCTCTTTCAGGATCTTTTTTCAACTTTTGGATGTCTTCAATAGTTTCCGAGATATTTGCAAAAAACCAAACCCCCTCTTTTTTTTTACTAAATTGTTTATATTTTATGCAATTTTTGCCGGCGCACCTTCAAATTTTTCAAGAAGTTTCTAGAGGTCATTCCGAAACGAATGAGTCCTGGATCATAATTTTCGGTGCTCTTGAAGAAAAATCCACCAAAATAGTTCTTGCAAACTAGACCCGTTGAGTACACTTTTTGTGTTCAGCTATTCTTACAGATAATGGGCGCTTGGTCTCTCCGATATAGGAATCTCCACATTCACATGGGACCTCGTAAATACAATTTTTGCTGTAGTATTTTCAGCTATATATTTTTGGGACATCTAAATAATGTTACCATTAATATTATTCAGATAACATATTACAAAAAATGTTGATTATATGTTTCAGAGTGATGTTTTTGTTTAACCAACTCAAAACATTTGGTGCATGTGTTCAGAATACTTGGATTCAATATTATGTTAAAAGCTTCCTTCTTCCTTAAATATGTTTTTCAGGTAATTCATGTGACATTTCAACATAACCATAAATATAAATCATAAATAATGTCAACAGAAACACAAACATTTACATAATTTTGAATAACGATATAAATCTCACTGTCATAATTACACTATTTTTTAAATTCGCTGGTAATATCACTCATTTCAAATTATACAGAACCTCAACTGATATCCAATTAAAATTAATTTACGAAGCATGTTTGTTTACATTGTTTACAAACTGTGAGCGAATAGCAAAATTCCTCTTTTTATATAGAATCAGATTCCTCACCCGCTGTATTTTGCTTATAAAAATTATTGTCAAGTTCAGTCGAATAAATATAGTACCAGAGCTAGCAACGTCGGGAAAATAAGCATTTCAGGTATGCCAGTTTTTAGAAATGCTATCTCACTCTCCTGGTCGTCATCTGGCTGGCGGTAGAGGTTGCCTTCATAGGTGCGCATCGTACCTCTACAGGTGAAATATTGATTTTTCAAATAAATTCAAGAATGTTTAATTTTCTTTTTCTAGTTTAATTGAACTTTTTGGTACATGACTCAATTATTGACACATATTTTTATCGTTGTTTAAACTGTACCAGACGCTGAATACATTTTTTTTCAAAATATTTTAGTACCTATTACTGACCTTTATATGGTGTTTTTCAAGTATCTACAAACCCGAAATTAATTTGCCAAACAATAATTCTGTTGTGGACCCTCTAACCAGATCGATCTGAAAGGGAAAAGTGATTATTTTGCTTGGTCTAGAAATGGTTGCAAAATAAATTTCATAGAAATGACTAAAAACCATTGAATTAATTTGTGGTTTAAAACGGTATCAAAATAATAATTTATTTGATTAATCACAAGTATGCAAATAAACAAAGACTCAGATGGTTGCATGAATATTAAAGTTAGATGATTTTTTAATCCATAATTGTATCACAGAAACCGGAAGCATCTTGCTAATCATCATCATCACTGCTCTCACTTAGTTCATCAATTAATAATAGGTACTGCAAATGAACTAGACATATCCTAGTATGTTTTTCTTGAATGATGGTCCAATGTCACTGATCACGTTTTCATTACACTTTTTCGTTATGTGCTCTACAACAAGGTGAACAAAGAAAAATTCCATTCCATTAATTTCAAACCAACCAGTGTGATTCCCTCAAATTTTTTTATACAAATTGGTTCGAAAATAGGGGTACGTCAAACCCTCGTTTTTCCAGTTCGGATAGGGAAGAGCATGTCATATATAAATCAAACATTCTTCAGTGTTGAGAACGTCCTATAGTTATTTCATGTATACAGGTGAGTAAAAAGAAACGGTCCAAGTTTCTTAGAAAAATGCAATTTTTTCAAAGTATTCCCTGTATTTCGAAAAAGAATCGGTTAATTTTCATGAATTTTTCATATAATGTATAGTTTGAGGAGTCCTAGATATTGTCATCAATATTAGAATAGGTCTCCGTACTCGTTTGTCGGCTATATACTTTTGAATGTACGGATTTTATTGATACCACATCTAGTCCATAGGAGATAGGACTGGGCTATTTTCGAGCAATTCTTCCCGTTGAAGAATATTCGGAGTAGACGAGTATCTATTCCAATCATGCAATACCTTATATACAAGGTAAATGGTAACGTTCATTTTCCATCGACGTCTCTTTCTGGGTTCATTGCTGATGCTGCTCATAGAAGAACTCCTGATGATGTTGGTATTCAAATCATAGCAAAATGAGAACTTTCATTACAATACTTTTCCAACGTTTAGAAAAATTTATAATTACCAATTAACAAGAATATGGACAGCAGAAAAAAAACAACTCAATTATCTTCCTCGGAGGGCCAGTTTTTCGAGTTCCAGTTAATCTCCATTAACTAACTAATAGTTTAGATGGTTTATGACATTCATTGAATGACGTTTGAAGGACCACATTCTAACCATTAGTTAATTAACATGGAGTGTAACTGGAACTCAAAAAACTGGCCCTGAATAACGCCTAATCATAGGAGAATACATTTGGAATATTAGGGAAACGAGTTTGACCTATTTTATTTATGCATAGTGAAATAGGAATACAGGGGATACTACTAAAAGAAAAACCGCACCAGCAACTCTCTGGGCAGTTGTAGAAATGACTTAACTCAAATCGTAATATGAAAATTAAAAATATTGTATAAGATTCATTAATTTTTGATGTAATAGTTCAAACCACCTCCTTATATCGCATTTTTCAAGTTTTTGAATCTCTCAGTCACAGAATAACGTGCACCCCCAAAGAAATATTATTTTTCTTTTTCAGTGCAATTCAATGAAAGCTTGTCTTGAAAAATTTTCTGTATTTATAATAATTCACATTTTTTTCTGTGAAAATTATTCAAATATGACCACAAAATGTGGATATTTACTATCGCGGACCATTTGTTGATTGATACCTAGGTGTTCGTCAGCTTGATTGGAAAATATCCCCTATATTGTACTCGTAGAAACTTCACATTCCACAGAAATCAAATAAAATATTTCTCCATTTAAATTGAATCAGCTTTCAAATGATGGAGAGTTAGTGCCAACCTTGAGAGGGTTATTGCTTCTGATACATTTCAATTTTCTTCAATTTCTTCGGAAACAGGGCCTTCAAATGAAAAACATTTCATTCACCATGTATATAAAGTATTACACGATTGAAATAAGTACTGCACTTATCTACTATGAATTTTTTTCAATAAAAAGAATTGCTCGAAAATAGCCCATTTTGGTCTCCGATAGAGTATATGGGGTAGCAATATCAATATCAAAATATCAATGGGGTATGACAATATCTTGGATATACGGTTTGAGGACCGTATATTATATAAAAAATTCATGAAAATAAACCCATTATTTTTCGAAATACAGGGTATTTATTGAAAAAAGCAGCATTTTTATAAGAAACTTCGACTGTTTCTTTTTACTCACCCTGTATACATGAAATAACTATGCGATGGTCTCAACACTGAATAATGTTTGACATGCCCTTATCGGAACTAAAAAACGAGGGATTGACGTACCTCTATTTTCGAACAACCTTTTATAAAAAAGAAAAATGTTAGTTAACGTTGACCAAGATTGAGGGAGTTCATTCAGGCTAAATCAAATAGTTAATTCACATCAGAGAACTCACACCCCAAGTAGCAATTCAACGTTGCGGCGACGTGTTTAAAAAAGTTGCGCAACCAAACATAAGTTGAGTTGCCAACCTCAACACGACGTTGTCACGACCCTGTTTTGCACCAGTTTGGTCATTCATTTTTGGGATTTTAAAACGTTGCATCTCCAACTGTAGGTAGCTGATGGTCGTTTTCTAAACGTTGCTGGGTTTACTTAAAAACAACTATACACCAGCGCCCTCTCGCGCAGCGATGACAGTTTAATTTTCAAGGTGTTTTAAACATAGTTAATTCATTAACCAAATAATTACTGATGTCCAAAATGGACACTTAAAGAAAACTTTCTGGTTGCTCCTACTGTTATATTTTTATGTTCAAGATAACCGAAAAATATGTCATTTTACTGTCAAATATGCTATTGTTTCAACCTATTGCAAACTTTTCGAACTCGGGAATAAAAAAAAATTGATGAACAAAATTTAATCTAGATATTGATTCAATCTCGAACTGAATGGAATACACATGAATTATTTCTAGAAAACTAAAATAAGGCTTCGAAATCCTTTGTTTAGGCTTGTTCACGTCCAAAATTTGAATGACCGGCCATGTTTCCAAATAGAATTACACTTCCAACATGGCGTAGGAGTATAAAAGTCGTTAAAGCGACTTTGGATATCAGATAACTGAAAATATACTAACTTTCAACATTAGTCTTTCAGGCAACTTACTTCATACCCGGAGCGCGACTGAAGTGCGTATCCGACCAAAAATTGAACCAAGTACAACTAACGAAAAATTTAAACTTAAGCTGTAAACTTCAGATCTCTAAACTGTCTGTCTTCATGCGGGCTTGTATCTGTGAAGTTTCTTCACCACTTAATCTTTTTTCTTGCTTGAAAAAGGAGGCAGTGTATCAGAATGCTCTTTTCGTTTCCGATTCAAAAGTTAGGTTAGGATCATTCCAGTTCCTCTTCTTTCACTATATACTTTTTTTTTATCTAGCCATTTAGTCAGTAGTATGTCCTCGTCACTAAAATAAAATAATTAATAAATTGAGTGAATTATTATTATCTAAATATCACAGGCACGTCCTCTGCAGTAAATATTTGGAAAGAGGTTAGATGTAAAGATGACTCCACGAAAACGTTTTCAACTTTACTGAAGAATTGCCCACTGCTTAGTTGAATCTTACAAGGTCGACCCTCCGTCGGGAAAATGTTTAACATAACTAAAGTTGTCAATTGAACGTTTTAAAAACGTTATTTCCATTCCCAAAATAGTGACTGGTTGTAGTTTGTTGGGTAAACGTTCTGACAACGTCGTAGCTCAACTGATGTCACGCTTAATGTTAAGACAACGTTGTCTGGTGGTTTAGAGAACATCGTTTCATAAATGACTAATTTCTACACCAGTACAACGTTAATTTTGGTGTATTATGTGGTTATAGTTGGATACTGGTTGGTTTAAAATCAATCGAATTGGATTTTTCTTTGTTCACCCTGTTGTAGAGCACAGAACGAAAAAGTGTAATTAAAACAAGATCAAGGTGACCTTGTAACATCATTGGGAGCAGAAAGCTTCACTTTTCATCTTTGACACCCTGTATCTCGAAAACTAGTCTGCCGATTTTTTTGTGCCAAGGAAGTCAAAATCTTCAACATACGAATTTGACCGAAAGCCATTTTCCATAAGGATAGTGCGGGATCCTTTAGAAGCGATTGATAATCTTTGACGATTTTGGTCGTTTATATCCTCTTACACAGTATTTTTTTCTGATGTATGAGGTAAAGTTTTTTGGCTAGCTTAGATGTGAGAATTTTTATCTATACTGACGGTTGTGTCCGAATGAAATTTTTACCATGGAATATTTACGTCATCACATGAGTACAAGACGGTGACCCAGTCGATGGTGGACAATTTGTCAAATAAATTATCATAGTCGAATATTTTGAAAATATCGTTTACATATTTTTTGGTCAGGTGAAAGTTTAGCTGAATAGTTGCGTGGGTTTCTGCGTGATCCTTTACTCGGAGAGTTCATGATCTGTAAATGTTTTCATCATAGGCCAATCACTTTAGCATTTAAAGTCAAAAATGGAGGAAAATATGGACAGAAGGACCTCGGTCGATAGCCATTTGAATTGATTGTAATTCTGATTCAATAAATAGCATTTATTATTATTGGGGGAAAATAGCAAAACAATTGAAACTTCCACAAATGTTCTATTTTGGTGCGCAATGGAACTAAAACAATTTGAGCTTTCGTACAAGATCGGCAACATTGTTGAAAATGTGAATTATGAACAATTCTATTTATTCAGTAGAGAAAAACACAAAAGAGTCGCAAAAAGAAATTATATATTTATACTTTTGTTAAAAACTCGGCCGAAAAAAAGCTGAAAGAATAGCAAACGCAAAGAAACGTTTCTCTTTATCATAAGTATCACAAGTATTGCCGAAACTTTGCCACCTCCGCCGATGACAGCAACATATTTTTTTTTGTTTATTTTACAATATAAAATTTTGTTTGCAACCTGAATTGATTATGGAAATAATGCAAACGATTTTTGAGTTGGTCCTAAACGTGGGTAGTAATTTTCTAGAAAACATACGAAGGTATCCTTTTCATATGTCACACTTTAATGGGGAAATTGGCCCCCTGTCGAATTGGCTAAATTTTTGATGTTTTAGTCCGAGTCATTCCAAACCAAAAGTTCTATATGCACAACTTTTTCTTTAGACTAGTTTTGGCGCTAAAGGCCCCTGAAAACTCTCACTTGTTCTTCATTGTTGAACAACACAAAACGTAATCCTGGATAATTATCACTATTCTGATTGATCAAGATGTAGACAGTCATTGATATGAGATGCAATTAAAAGTGTTAAAAGTGTTTTGTTATATTTGTTCATTTATACAGTGTGTTCCAGATACTTACAATTTTTAGATTTCAATAATTCTAAAATGGTTACAAATCACCTTAGAGATCAACAATCAAAAAATGTTTGAGAATCCTATTCTACACCATATTCTACGTCACAGTCGAAAAATATATGGAGTGTTCCTTTCAAAAGAAAGCTAAAGTTATATTCGAAAAGTTCCGTGTGAATTTTTTTTTTACCATTCTATACAGGGTGTTTCTTAAGTACGTGTAGAAACTTTAGGAGCATGTTGCTGACGTCGAAATAGGAAAAAAAGTTTCCATAAACACATATCCGCAAGTTATTCGTTTCTAAGATACAGAGTGTCAAAGTTTAATTCTTATATTTGTTTTTTGTGAATAAATTACAAAATATTTGTGATATTCGAGTAAAATTTGGTATCTGAGATGATTTTTCAATGACAAAATCAAATTTTATGTTAATTATGAAAAAACTATTTTCTAATAATTGAATTTAAAAATCTTGTCATTCAAAATCATTTGCATCGATTATTTCAAATCTCAATAACTCAAAAACAGTTGCTCGCAGTGACCTCTAACAAGAATATATTTTTTACACAAACTGAATAATAAATATTCCCATATTATTTTGAAATTATTCACAAAAAATTTAAATAAGAATTCACCTTTGTCACTCTGTATCTCAGAAACGAATAACTTGCAGACATATGTTTATAGGAACTTTTCTTCTTATTTTGAAGTCAGCAACACGCTCCTAAATTTTCTACACGTACTTAAGAAACACCCTGTATAATTTCAAGGTATGAGAAAGTATAAGAAATATTACAATTCCGGCATTACTTACAAATTTTTATTTTTCTAAGTGTTTCATTGTAACGTCAGATTTTTACGGAATACATCTGCAAATGGACTCATTTCGACCAAAAATTCGTAACATCTAAGCGATTCAGAGACAATCAATAATAGGTAGTTTAGGGCTGAGTGAAGGTTACGCAGATATTTGAATTTACTAGTATATATATTATTATTATTATTAACATTTCATATTATAATAATGCACTCCACCTTCCAACCCAATTTTGTTCGTTCCGCCCTTTATGTGTGGCAATAAATTGTTGTTCAACAGGATCTAGTAGCCGAGTGGTTAAAGCGACATTTTGGCTGCCAGTCGGCGATGGTTCAAACCATAGCAACTGCAGACATTTTTCTGACAACCTGAGAAAGTGCTAGGAATCGCACATAAAAAGGTAATAATAATAATAATAATAATTGTTTTTATTGCAGCAGAATAATACAATAGAATGAACGATGAGAAAGGTACATAACTAATGTTCAATAAACATTGCTGCCGCAAAAGGCAGAGTTCGCGCTTCTTCAACTTCATAGAAGTTGAGAAGCAGCGCTCTTACACTCAACCTTATGAAAAAAAAAATCAATGAAATTGAGAAAAAATAACTAATAGTTGGACGAACTTTAGTATACAAAATTAATACAGATCTAATTATGTCTCAGAAAAAACATATTTTCTTGAAAAAATTTAAAAAACAAAAGTTGAATGAACAAAAAAAAAATCAGAGTTTCATGAGACTGTGTCAATCTATCACATATAAAAAATAATAAGTTCATAGATATATCTATAAGAAATATAATATATATATATATAATATATATATATATATATATATAATGTATGTAAAGAACTTAGAATTCGATAGTGTTATTAATCAATGCGAGTTTCAGTTTCTTTTTAAATAGACTTATTTTCAATTCCTTCATTTCATATGGTATCGAGTTGTATATTTTGGCAATATTATACGAAAAAGAAGCCTTGAACTTGTTTGTTCTATGTCGGGGTATTGAGATATCTCGCCGATTGCGAACATTTACATTGTGTGAATCTGAACGGTATATTATTTTGTTATATAGGTAGGCAGGAGTCTTCTGTGTTATTACCTTATGGTATAAAGTGCAGAGGTGTAGTATTCTTCTCTTATCCATATTCAACCATCCTATATTTGATATAGCATCAGATATTCGTTCATGTCTGCGTATTCCACAAATTAATCGGGCACAAGAATTTTGCATTAATTGTAGTCTACGCTTGTCCGTTTGGAGAATGGCAGGGCCATAGACAGTGTCAGCATAATTGAGTTGAGACAGTACAAGAGACTCACAGAGAATAATTTTACAATTTTTTGTAAGAAGATGTCGATTTGAATATAACATTTTTAAGTTACAAAATGCTTTTTTCAGTGAAGTGGATACGTGCTGGTTGAATTTTAACTCAGTATCAATCATTAGGCCAAGGTTTCTTTCACATTCACTCATCGCCAGCATTTTATTATCAATTGATATGGACATACAATTCGATTTTTTTTTCCTCACCGACTTTCGGCCGAAGAGTAGTGCTTTCGACTTTGTTGGGTTGATGGTCAAGCAAAATTTATAAGATATATTATTGAGATTATCTAGATCCTCGTTTATTTGTTCACAGGCATTTCTTAAATTTGTCTCTTCAAAGGGCATGTACAACTGAGTGTCGTCAGCATAAAAATGTGAAGTTAGATAAGTCAATTGCTTACTGAACTGGGACGTATAAAGGGTAAAAAGAAGAGGCCTCAGGATAGAACCTTGGGGTACCCCACAAGGATTACGTTTGAAACTTGAGCTCAGCTTTCCCAAGATAACAGACTGGAATCTGTCAGACAGATACTCATTCATTAAATGTGATGCCTCAGTCGAAATACCCGTGAAATGGAAAACTGATGACATCAGCCTGTGATTGATGCGATCGAACTCCTTGGAGTAGTCGAGTAGTATAAAGACACAGAGATTATTATCGTCCAAGTGTTGGATTATGTCGTCAGTGACTTTGAGAAGCGCAGTTGTGCAACTATGACCCTGGCGGAACCCGGACTGAGTTTCAGGAATTATGTTATGAGTCATCAGGTGTTTCCTGATTTGATTATTCATAATTTTCTCCATACCTTTCGATAACGTGCACAGTATACTTATAGGCCTCAAGTCACTATAATTTTCAGGATTAGATTTTTTTGGTAGTGGTATAACTTTCGACTTCTTCCACAAAGATGGGAAGGTATTTGTCCCGATGCAGTAATTGTAGATGTGAGTTATATATTTGAGTATAAAGGGGCAACAGTGTAATATCATTTTGATGCTGATACCATCTACTCCAACGGCATCCGATTTAATATTCAAGAGATGTTCATAAACTTCATTTTCCGTGATATGAGTGAAATTAAAAATATCAATACCAGGTAAACGATTAGTATTGTAATAATTCAAGGTATCGGAATCTGGAGTACTATTTCCACTAGAAGAAGCACTCAGAAAGTAGTCATTGATGTCTTCAACGCCTCTCATATCTTTAGGAATATCGTTACTTTTTTTCGAGAGAATATCCAGTAAGACCTCGTTAATCCTTGGCTCGCACAAGTTTCGACTTCTGAAGGCTGCCGTTCGTAAGGGGACGACAGCTGGTTAACGGAAAAAACAATTTTTTTTAAAGTTAACTTCTGTTTTTAAATTGATATAACAATAGAACTTGTGAAATCGAATTTTGATGCACTAATGCCCCACCCTGTATAAAAATGTTATAGTCCAGATTTGTTTTAAAACTTGTTTGAGTATTTTCGAAATTGTGGAGTATATTATGGATAATACGAAAACATTGCATCCCTTTAATGTAGTAAAAAAACATATTTCTGTAGATGGCTTTGGAAACGATGTCAAAAAGTTTCAGTTATTCCTCCTCCGGAGTATCTACATAGGTGAGTATTTTTCATTCTCCATTTATATTCCGCAAACGTGAATTATTATTGGTGCTGATTCAGGGAAAAAATTTGAAAAAATTCTTTCACTGAATTTCGTCCTTTTTCGCTCATAACCATTTTAGTAAATATTATTTGAAAATAAATGGGTAGTTTATGTCTGTGATTTAAATATAATAGGTTTGCGGCATTCAGACAAATTTTTAAAATGCCAGAAAAAAGATTCTTCTCGAGCAGGATTCGAACTCACGACGTCTAGATTGCCGGTTTAGTGCTCTACCAACTGAGCTACCGAGAAGACATGTGTTCTATCTGCAAATCGTGATACCGCATTCTCCTAGAATTTTGGTGTTGGTAATGTCACCTACAAACTACGGCGTTTGTAGGTATTGGAAAGTTAGATGTTAGTGGGGAACTCATTCGCTTTCGATTTGTTGAATTGTTAAAACCATATTTTCCGCTGCTTCATTTGTCTGTGGGTGATATGGTTTACTATTACCACAAATGTGTGGTTGGCTTCCTGTTGTTGACTTCCTTTGTTTCTATTTTTACATCCAAGTGTTGTACATCTTCGCACTTGATTTTACCGTACTGATGAGAGCTAAAGCTCGAAACACGTGTCTACGGTTGCACAACAGTTTGGGGGTTATATATGATATTTATAACTGACTAATGTTGCCGTCTTCGCTGGAGGTGGCGGAGTTTCGGAGAGACTTATGACATAGAGAGAAGCGTTTCTTTGCGTTTGCCACTCTTTCAGATTTTTTTCGGCCAAGTTATTGAAAAAAAAGTATGAACAAGTAATTTAGTTACTCGGATGCCAAACTTGGAAACGGTCGCAAAATTGGAGAACGATAAAGAATGATATTTTCTTTGTTTTAGTCATTTTGCCACTTTTTGCATTTTTTATCTGCTAAATAACCAGAATTGTTTATAATTCACATTTTCAACAATGTTCTCGATCTTGTACGAGGACGCAATTTTTTTTTATGTGAAAGTTTGTATTGTTTTGCTATTTTTCTCCATTTAGCTAAAGAGATTGGCCTATCATTAGTAAAAGTGAAATCAAGAACGGATCGTTCATTGTTGATTCTGAATCTAGTCGGTTAATTGAAAAAGTTTTGAATATGCATCAAAATGAATGAAATGACCAGCGCTATTTGTGTCAGGTATATCCATAATAGGCCAGGTGATTTTGGTGTAGATCAAGTCACCGGCAATGCATGATGGAATTGTTAAGGGTGGATAGTTGATTCAAATAGGTATTCGATCAGTTGAACCTGGCTTCAAGGGATACATTTCCACATTTATTTCTATAAATGCATGCCATATTTATATTGACGCCGGTCTCTTTGGTTAAAGTAATTTATTGTTCAGAAAGAGTACATGGAAATACGTAGAGAAATTGTACAATAATGCAACAGCGAGAAAAAAGAACAGAGTTCTTCTGGAAGATCGTTTAGTAATGAACAGTCGTTGCCAACCGATGTTTAACCCTTTGCTCTCATATACACCTACTACGTAGACTTATTATGGCAAGTACCTGTCAGAAAACAGCCACTTTCCTGACTAAGACTACGACAGGTATTGAATTGTATCTAACAGATAATTTGTTACAGGTTTATTTGGCACTAGAAAACCCTTTCTGTTTTAATACAATAACATAAGAAATTCTCTGTCATTGATATAAACTGTACGCCACTGTTTCAAAACGACAACTCGATCGTCATGTACAGCATGTTTCTTGTTTTTGTTACTACTTGAATAAAAACGTTATTATGTTCCGAATGTTAGTACTTACCTTTGCATTACTAGTTCGAGCGGACATGAACTGGCCTTAAGCTAATGACAGTTATCAGTTGTTCTATTTTGCAGTATGACAGCGTTATATTGTAAACATACTTATGGTTAGTCTGTTGATTTGTGTCTAGAACACAAACCCCATTTCTCCTCTATCTCTATTCTGTGCCATTGAGGTACTTTACTTTCGAATACTTGACCTTGTTTGTGTTTGGTACTGAGATTGAAAGGCTTGCGTTTTCGTCTTGGTTCAGTTGGCAATACTGAATCTTTAGGTGTTCTGTTGATCAATTGTCCCAAGGAGTAGCTCCGAGTAGCTCTAGGTAGTTCCTAGACTGATCTAACCATGGACCTATAAAGTATTGTACTGGACCAAGCTGTTTACATCCTGGTTTGAAGTCGTGTAAGACCACAATCTGTAGTCGTGATATTGAGTTGGGCATTGTCACATCTCGTAGGTGATAAGTCTTTATCATACACAAAATTGTGTCACTATACATATTTCATTCGATTACAATCGAAGAATTGAGAATGGTGATGGTGACATTATCACGCAACTCAAACCTGTATTACTTACAAGTTTATAAATCCAAACTATCGAAAAAAATCATTACTTGCGTCTTCAAATTGTTGTTAAGAAATTATTGTATCTGGACGTTTGTCAATGCTGTCGAATATCAATGTTTATGTTCCACAAAGTAAACTTCTGACAGTTCTGTCATGTTCTGTCATTGAGTTTTTGTGGGATTATTGCTGAAATAGTGGTTTTTGAGCTCATACATGATATATAGTGGCAGTACAATAGTGAGAGAATCATTACGGTGCAATCTTGTTGGGTTTGCAAACAATCCATGTGTTCGAACCCGAATATCAGATTCCATTCGTAAGTACCATAGGCGTTACAGTGGGTATCAATCTGTTTTCGCCGAATAAAATGAAATTAATACGTGAATTCAAACCTTTACATGTGGAGATAATGAAATAGATACCTCACGAAACATTTAACTTCATTAGTTTTTTTAATGATGCATTGCAACAAAAAGGTTACCAAAAAGTCCAAGAAATGTCTATTAAAATTTTGATTTATCTTCAGATTTCCAGCTGATGTCACAGTAAAAGCGGCTTGGTTGAAAGAGTTGGGGATGAAATGTTCAACTGAATGTGTTCCAAAGTTAGGATTTGTTCTATTTATTTCAAAGACGCAGCATTCGAAATTAACCCAAGTGGAAGAATATTTTTGAAGAAAAGGGTTCTTCCTTTATAATATGATGAATGGTATCTCCCAAGAAATTCAGCTGCTTCAACTTCAGGGTAATTATTATCAGCCGTCAGAATTGTTATTTTCTATGACTTATTTCAAATAATAACAGAGATTTGTATAAAAAAAACAATATATTACATATTTTCAGATTGAACGATTTCAGCAAGAAAAAATCGTCAACTGGTTCCACTGAAACAGCCCCAGGTACAGATTCTGAAGAAATTGTTGATAACTCAAATCCCCCACTGAAGAGGTGAGGACAAATTGAGAATAGTAAAAATTGTTAACACAAATTTCGCAACTCAGTTTTCATCCACTTCAGGTATTATTTAGGTCAATTTCATATTTTCTGGATTGAAAAACAGGACAGAATCCCGTGATTTTTCACTATCAAATCTATCTAATATCTTTAAAAGCAATTCTTGTATATTAATATATATTTATTTTGGCTATCTTGGAAACAGCTTCAAAGATTTGGATCAAAATTATTATTCACATAAGGTTTTAGTTTTTAATTTCTTCCATACTAATAATAATAATAATGATGTGAATTTTTCAATTCTATTTTCATCCACTTCCAATTATCATAATCTGAAATTTGGCTACTATTATTGTAACAAAAATAATGATAATAATGATAATTGAAATTTCAAATTCAACTTTCACCCTTTATTAATCCTCCGAATTATCTAAAATTTTTCAAAAATTTACAGAACCAACGACAATACAAGAATTTTATGATAATAACGCACCTAATAATAATAATTATGATGAGAATTTTCGAATTTGATTTCAATCGTCCGTATGATCTGAAATTGGGCACACATAAACCGATGGCAATACAAGGACTTAATATAAAAGCTTAATGATAATGATAATGACGTGAATTTTTTATTCAATATCCACCCAGTTCTAATCATCCGAAAATTTTAAAATTTGGCAAACTCATCAAGGACCGACGATAATATAAGAATTTTATTATATTAATGTTTTATTGATAATAATAATAATGAGAAATTATAAACTCAATTTCCACCCACTTCCAATCCTCTGAATAATCTTAAATTTATCACATACATCAAGAACTGAAGACATTACAAGAATTCCATAATATCAATGTGATAATAATAATAATGATGAGAATTTTCAAATGCTGCTTTACATCAGTACACGTACTTTGTCACTGGAAGGGCTCTAAACGATTTCGAAGGGCACACACAATATGTCTGAAATGGTGGCAGTGTAAAGGCTTTTAGCGCGGAAGCCAAAAATGAATCTAAGCTAATCTAATCTAGTAAAGATATCTTCAAACATTGTTTATATAGAAGATAGTTAGTCAACCTTATGGGATTATAATTGGATTAAAATGGATGCGACATGTAGATGGCGATAGTGAGCTCGCATCCAAGTCATGTCGTAACTTCAGTGATCTGGACTCCAAGTCATGTCGTAACTTGATTGAAACAATGGGACAGCATTAAAATCGGGGTTTTTTGAAGGAACCTGCATTAAAATTACATCAAATATCCATGTTTGTAACTAATCACGCTAGATGTCACTCGCGATTGGATCCAATACCTTTTCCACAGGCATTGACTAACTATGTTCTATTTAAACAATGCTTCAAGCAGAGTTTAAGGGAACACAACTTGATGCCATGCAGGGCAGCAACAATGCCTTCATTCAAGGCCTTCATGACCAATAACATACAATTGCGGGTCTACAGACGTTTAGGAAAACGCTACAATCAATGTAACACTCTGTAAATCATTGCTTTTGGCGGAGGATCGGTAATGATTTGGAGTTGTATGAAACTGGTAGTCATTTATGCATCGAATTTGACAACAGTATGTATCCAAAATTCCTGAACCCCATGTTTTCTGTTCTTTTGGTCCATTCATTGGTAAAGAATTCATATGATTGCACGACCATACGAGACCACACGGCCCTCCAGTATTTCCGGGCGATCTTGCCCGCGAGAAGTCCTGATAAGAACCCCATCGAAAATATATATGATATTCTTGAGAGATGAATTGGAGCCCTGCAGCAGCCCAAAGTTACTTTGAATGAGCTGAGGGACAGTTTAGTGAATTTGGGAGACATAATTGAATAAGCACTCTGATATTGAGTATAACAGGCGGTTATCATTGCTCGAGGAGGGAACTTAAGAAATTAGCAAATCATTTCAGAATAGAATACAAATTCTTCATTTTTATTTTATTGTTGTTTTTGTGAAGCTCTGTACGTACTTGATTTTTGATATCTTCTAGAAAAAAATGTTACTTTGATTATCTGTATTGTGAATTTTGTTTGCATATTGTCGTAAATACATTAAAATTTCGTGTTTCTGAATTTGAATAATATGTGCTGAAAATTTCTTTGGAATATTTATTCTTCAAAATATTCATTTATTTTAATAAGTATAAGAACATGTATTTATTGAATATATAAATTACCATTTTTTAGTAAATGCATTTTTATTCTTTTTTTTTCAGTCGACTGTCTCCAGCTTTCCATTAATTGAAAACGAAAGTATTAAAAGTCTTATATTTTTTTTTGAAAAATTTGTGAACCTAATTTTCTAAGGCTCGATACTATCCGAGTCAATGCAGTTTTTAATGACATCAGGTATGTCAAATGAGTTTTTCTATCTCACGAAGTCCCATCGGATGTATATTCACACTTTCCTTGATATTTTCATCATTATTTAAAATTCAACATTTTTTCTTGTGATTGAACCCTATTTACAGCAAATGCGTGCGCTCCTGTCTGTTGTGGGAAGGTCACAGTCTATCGCTACTTTCTCTCTTCCCCGCAGCCCGCGCGCCTAACAACAGAGCGACTTCAAATCACCCCGTGTCGTAGGTATGGCAATGCTGAGTCCATCTGTATTTATACGATATTATACGTCCATGGATCTAACAGACCACGAACGAACAAGGAAGCGCCTTGTCTGATAGTGAAAGTTTTTGACTTTGACGTCTGAGTCATTTTGAGTGACGATTTTCGGTTCATTATTTGATGAACGACATTAACCTATTGGAATTCTCCTAAATCAAATATAAAGTTGGATCATCTTTGATGGATCTTGGGAAAATTCATATCTGGAGATTTTCTCATATTGTTTGCGATATTTGACGCTGTATATTTTGGAGGAGATCTCTTGGTCGCTGTATCCGGATTTTGGGGTTGTGTAATTTTTTTCATCGGTAAAACCACTGGAAAAAGAAACTAGCTATCAGACAGCAAACAGATTATCAAAGCTGTTACCAGAACCCTCCCACTCAATTGAGGTTAGTATTTGCATTTGGGCTCTACTTATGACCAGTGTGAAAACAGAAACGGTTGCAACGCCAGAAACGAAATATTAGTACATGCGCAAGGGGGTCATAATGGTCATATGTTACTCCTTAAAAATCTTCCGAATTTAGATTGCAATTGTGGTTTGCTACATTATCATCATGAAAATGATCAAGTTGAATGAAGGTTTAGACACAAAAATGATAAAATTATGATAATGGTGCTTTTAATAAAACATGAGATCATATTTATCAGTGGCTGAGACAATCACATATATAATGGGATGAAAAATCACATATATAATGGGATATTGATTTTTCAGTGTATATCCAGAACGATCTGATAAAGCATACCTACCCCATTTCAGATTTTGTATCTCAATACGCACCCTGGAAACTACCCCCGTAATCACCAAAATCTACAGAATAGCTTTAATTCATCGTTTCTGGAAATTTCTTTCTCATTGTATATTCAAAACGATCTGAGGAAATATACCTACCCCATTTCAGATTTTGTATCTCAATACGCACCCTGGAAACTACCCCCGTAATCACCGAAATCTACAAAATAGCGTTAATTCAACGTTTCTAAAAATTTCTTCTTTACTGTATACTCAAAACGATCTGAGGAAGCATGCCTAGCCCATTTCAGATGTTGTGTCTCAATATGCACCCTGGAAACTACCCCCGTAATCACCGAAATCTACAAAATAGCGTTAATTCATCGTTTCTAGAAATTTCTTTTTCAATGTATACTCAAAACGATCTGAGGAAGCATGCCTAGCCCATTTCAGATTTTGTGTCTCAATATGCACCCTGGAAACTACCCCCGTAATCACTGAAAACTACAAAATTCCGTTAATTCATCCTTTCTGGAAATTTCTTTCTCACTGTATATTCAAAACGATCTGAGGAAGCACACCTACCTCATTTCAGATTTTGTATCTCAATACTCACCCTGGAAACTACCACCGTAATGAAAAAAAAAATCTGCAAAACAGTGTTAATAACAGAAACGTTAAATTTACCCTGTTTAGCAGTATTTTATTTTGGGGGCAGTTTCCAGAATGAGTATTGAGATACAAAATCTGAAATAAGGTAAGTATGCTTTCTCAGATCGTTCAGAATATACAGTGAAAAAGAAATTTCCAGAAACGATGAATTCAGAGTTAATTAGTAGATTTTATTTATTACGGGGTTAGTTTCTAGGGTAAGTATTGCGATAAAAAATCTGAAATGGGGTGGGTATGCTTCCTCAGATTGTTTTGAATATACAGTCAGAAAGAAATTTCCAGAAACGATGAATTAACGCAATTTTGTAGATTTCGGTAATTACGGGGGTAGTTTCCAGGGTGAGTATTGAGATATAAAATCTGAAATGGGGTAGGTATGCTTCCTCAGATTGTTTCGAATATACAGTCAGAAAGAAATTTCCAGCAAAAATGAATTAACGCAATTTTGTAGATTTTGGTGATTACCGGGGTAGTTTCCAGGGTGCGTATTGAGATACAAAATCTGAAATGGGGTAGGTATGCTTCCTCAGATCGTTTCGAATATACAAAGAAAAAGAAATTTCCAGAAACGATGAATAAACGCTATCTTATAGATTTCGTTGGATTCGGGGGTAGTTACCAGGGTGCGTATTGAGATACAAAATCTGAAATGGGGTAGGTATGATTTCTCAGATCGTTCTGAATTTACAGTGAAAAATAAATTTCCAGAAACGATGAATTAACGCTATCTTATAGATTTCGTTGGTTAGGGGGGTAGTTTCCAGGGTGAGTATGGAGATACAAAATCTAAAATGGGGTAGGTATGCTCCCTCAGATCGATTTGAATATACAATTAGAAAGAAATTTCCAGAAACGATAAATTAACGCTATCTTACAGATTTTGTTGGTTACGGGGGTAGTTTCCAGGGTGCGTATTGAGATACAAAATCTGAAATGGGGTAGATATGCTTTATCAGATCGTTCTGAATATATACTGGAAAATAAATTTCCAGAAACGCACTTTTCTTCCCATGATATATGTGATTGGCTCACCCACTGATAAATATGATCTCATGTTTTATTAAAAGCACCATTATCATAATTTCATCATTTTTGTGTCTAAACCTCCATTAAACTTCATGATAATAATGTAGAAAACCACAATTGCAACATAAATTCGGAAGATTTTTAAGGAGTAACATATGACACCCTTGCGCATGTACTAATATTTCGTTTCTGGCGCTGCAACCGTTTCTGTTTTCAAACTACTCTACTTATGGCCCCATATAAGTGTAAGTGTAAGTGTTACTGCTCTGATACGGTTTTACTGTTACTGCTCCGCTTTTACAGTTACTGCTCCGCTACTGTTCCGATGCTCCGCGGTTGTCTTTCCACTGTTCCACTACTGTGATTGTTCCTGCTCAAGTCTGGTTGTCCAACTGTTCATCTGTTGTTCAGTATTCCTTCTCTGTTGGTCCCCTATGATTGGTATTCCCGTTGCTGGTATTCGTCCCAACTGTACACGTACTTCGAACTACAGCAACAATTGGTGAACTGGCCTGATTGAGAATATCTACTTAGTATCAGATAAGTCTAGGTTTTGATTTTGCCTCTAAGGCATAGGTATTAATAATTGTTAGCTATAATCGTGACGTCACAGGCATAGCCCTCACTGGTAGTTTAATATTGATACACAGTGAGTCTGCTTAAGTTGGCTACATATGGGAAACTTTTTAATTATTGATTTTACGAAAAAAAGTTATTCGTCATAAAAAGTTCTGCATTGTCTAAAACCCATGATGCAATCATCAGATATTGAATTTTATCAATCTTATACGAGGTATGTCAAAAGATATGAATTTTACCCAAGAGTAAAGTAACTTTATATTTCACAATATCGAAAATTGTTATTTCGAAAAGTTGTTCGGAATTGAAAACTATGTTTCAATGTGCAATTACATCCCTCCAATTGGAAAAATATTTTTTTTAGAATTTTTTAAAATTATCAGTATTACATTTATCATTTTTATTTATTACAAACATGTTAACCTTTCCGTTCTGTTTAGAAATTAATGAGCAAATTTTCATGAAACAAAATTCAATAAAAATCTAATGAACATTGAACATTTGATAACTTTTTAATTAATAGAAAAATTTGTAAAAAAAAATATTTTTCCAATTAGAAGGATGTAATTGCATACTGAAACATAGTTTTTAATTCCAACAAACTTTTTATACTGAAAATTTTCTATATTGTAAAATATAAAGTTACTTTACTCTTGAGAAAATTTCATATTTTTTGACATACCTTGTATAAGATTGATGAATTTCGATATCTGATGATTGCATCTTGGGTTTTAGACAATGCAGGACTTTTTATGAAGAATAACTTTTTTTCGTAAAATCAATAATAAAAAAGTTTACCATATGTAGCCAACTTAAGCAGACTCACTGTATACAGCGTGTCTCACGGTCGATGGTAGGTTAGACGTTTATGGTAAACGCAAAGCAGGATTTCCCTGAAAATTTCACATCTTACATTTTGTTACCTGATCTATCGATCTAAAATATTTTCAGCTTTGCGGCGTTGCCACGTCTATAAAAAAAAACTGGTGTTTGTAGTTGAAGCATCTGCCTTGTAATCCAAAAATCGTGTGTTCGAATCCCATGGACCTCATTAATTTTTTTGTTTTTTTTTTATTACTAGCTGTAACTGTTGTACACAAAAATGTGTATGATACATGGATTTGCTCCACTCGCTAACGTTCGTTTCGCAATATTCCCCACTCACAAAATAAAATGCCACTTAAATAACTATTTTTCCACAAAAACGGCTTTATTAAGAAAAGTTGATGATTTAGGTATAGGGATATATCATCTTGAAGCATTTTTCATCATCTTTCAATTTATCGAGTAATATACAGGGGGTTTTATTTGAAAAAATGAACTTTTGACCACTTTTATGCATTATGGAAATAACAGTAATTTTAGCACGCCCTGTATGATATGGAGTCGATTTCTTGGTGTTAAGTAAATACTTCGAATTTGTCCAACCTATAATCAAAATATCAACTTTTCATGAATTGAGAGTACTGATGTACTAAAGTTCAATTAGGGCTATGTTTTGGACCATATTTAACACAAATTATTTTTTATTTCGAAAACAGATAGAGATAGGTATAGGACATTATTAACAAAAAAGTATTATAATGAAAGAGCGATTCAGAAAATGAGTTAATATACTTGGTGTTCTATTTAAAAAAATAAAGTAGCTAGTTTTTTTTTATAGACGTGGCAACGCCGCAAAGCTGAAAATATTTTAGATCGATAGATCAGGTAACAAAATGTAAGATGTGAAATTTTCAGAAAAATCCTGCTTTGCGTTTACCATAAACGTCTAACCTACCAGCGACCGTGAGACACGCTGTATATAAACGATACCCTACTCTCAATCATGGCACACACTTGAATTCATCTTGGCTACCATATCTGCATTGATATCATTCCATTTTGTATTGTGTGCCGAACTAAGCAGATACAGTGTGTTTAACATAAATCACTATATTTTTATTGTCAGAACACAACTACTCCCCTGGCTAAGACCACGACAGGTATTGAATTATATCTAACAGCCATAGCATTTCTAAGGCTGTTAGATACGTAAGTCACTAAAACTTAATTCAACACGATAATATTTCAACAAACTATATCACATCGCGACATGATTCGCTACAATGTATCTTTTTCAAGCGGTAATTGCATTGACATAACCGCTTGAGAAAGCTACAGTGTAGCGAAACATGTCTCAAGATACTAATATACATACTCAACAATATTGAGAACTACACCAAACATTCTGATATGCACTCGTACCCAACTAGAAACAAAAACAAAATCTATATAAAAAAATTCAACCATGAATACTTCAAGAGATCTCCGGAAGGTGCTGGTATTCAATTGTTCAATATGCTACCCTCCTGCATCAAATCTATTCAATCCGTTAAACTATTCAAAAGTAAGCTTAATTTATTTCTAATTACAAACTACTTCTATAACTTAGATGAATTTGTTGAATATTGCAAATCTCATTAATCGATTTTTGTTTGTTTTCTTGGTAATGTACTGCTATTGTTTATATAACTGTATATTACTGTTTTATTAGATACTGTATAGTTGTATATAACTTTTTATAATTTTTGTTTTGTTTTGTGATCTGGTATCAGACATTATTGTACCACTTCGATTTAGAAGGAAAAAAAAACACGGACGACACTTATCCACTTCACTGTTAATGGCTTTAGTTAATAAATAAATGAATGAATGAAAAAAATGTCACGATGTAATATTATTTGCGGAAATCTGACGTGTACAATTGAGTTTCAGTAACTTATGTATCTAACAGTCTGAGAACTGCTTAGTGCTCCCGGACTAGAATTACTTTTTGAAAGTACTTAGTTATCGCGAAAATTTCATAAATAAAAGTGCTTAGTGCTAAAGATTTCAGAGCTTCAGATAAATACACACACACACACATAAAATAAAAGACGCAAACGGCCTATACTACTTTTTATAAGATAGTACATAAATGAAAACCCCAGTTAACAACTTTTTTGTTTTTTTGTGAATATCTCCAATACGGAGGAATCGTTTTACAGTCAATGAAACTTCTGTAGAGGATTATAAAACCTACAAAATGGTTTTTTATACGATCAGATCGGTACATTTTTTACTGAACACATAGTATAAAATACAGTTTGAATAAACACAGCTGATCGCTAAAGAATACTCTTGAAAGCGATATGATTAGGAATTAGTAGTACTGGTAAACTTAATTATTAACAGTATTAATATAGTTAGAATAGTTAAATAGTATTAAAATTTTGTATTAAAAAAGTATAACAAAAGTTAAAGTGGGAAGTGAAAATAAAAATAGATCAAGTGGTTATTGAGAACAGGAATTAGTCTTTCTCAATAATCATATGTATTCGAAACATCCACATACTGATGAATTTGATGTCGAGGATTCTGTAACATCCACAGCTTTATTTTCGTTTTAAATGTATGAATTGAGATAATGTTTTTATATTCGTCTAGTATAACAGTGTACAGTTTTGGCGCTAAGTATAAGTACGATATTTGCAGTGTATTTTTTCTGGACTAGGAATTATAATTTGATTGAATTTATTTCTTGTGTTATGGTTATGTTGGACGTATTTCAGATCTTTTTTATATTTATGTTGTCTAGAAGTTACCATGAGAAAGAATATTTGCCAAATATCTAACAGTTGCGATTCTTTATACAGGGTGTCAATGTAGATGTTACCCTTCGAATTTTAAATGGGAAGGGGGGTCAAGTGGCACATCATTTTGATGGGCGTTCAATTCTTGTTCCAATGGTACCCTGACTTATTATTTTGTGATGAGCATTTTCCGAAAAATTGCGTTCTAAACTAACAGAAGTAATTATTAGAACGCCTATACTGAGATGCATGGTTTGGCCAGAACTGGTTAGAATATTAGGTGGTACCGTTCCAACCCTGTATTAGGGGTAACATTAGCCATTAGCTCCAAACACTTTACATAAAAAAGTAGTCTAATAGTAAAACGTAGATGGTAGTAAAGTTGTGTTTATTAAATGCTGAATTTTTAAGTGTCATCGCAGAAATTGTACAGAGATAGCCTTCCTTTTTTGCTACTTCTGCTGTAAAAAGTTTCTGTTTTCCGGCAAAAAATTGGTTAGCAAATTTGAACTATGTGGTAGTATTGTGAATACCGTTGTACCTGTTGGGCTGTTTAGGAATTACTTTAATAAGTATATAAAAGTGTAAAAATGGTTTACATTCTTCAAGACAGAATTGAAATGATTGTAATTTATGGAGAAGTTGGAAAGTGCGCACGAAGGGCGGCATGTCTTTTTAACGAAAGACATCCAAATTGTAATGTAAGTCACCGGTATGTGCTTGATTTGGTGAATAAGTTTTACGAAACTGGTTCAGTGACAAATAAAAACAGAAATAACCCCAGAGTACTAAATGAAGCAGCTCAAATTGAAGTTTTGGGAACATTTGCTGCAGAGCCCACGAGCTCCTTACGATCAGTATCAGAACAGACGGGAATGTCACGCGAGACTATGAGAAAAGCATTGAAAATGCATAAATTTCATCCATATAAAATGCAGATTCTTCAAGAGCTCCACGAGGATAGAATAGAGTTTTGTGAAATCATGTCTCATCGAGTCAATACCATCCCTAATCTTCTGTTAAACATCTGTTTCAGCGATGAGTGTTCATTTTTTTCTGAATGGCAATGTTAATAGACAAAATTGTCGCTATTGGAGTGACGAAAACCCACATATTTTTCGGGAAGGGCATACACAACACCCACAAAAAGTTAATGTTTGGGCTGGTATTCTTGGAAATGCCATTCTTGGTCCATTATTTCTGGAGGAAAACTTGACTGGCAATCTGTACCTTGATATGCTTGAAGAGACTATCGATCCTCTTATAACTCACGAGCTAGAAACTCAAATTGATGCAGAAGGTAATGAACTTTTGCAGGAGGATCTGTTACATTACCAGCAGGACGGTGCTCCACCTCATTATTTTATTCCCGTCCGACAGTGGTTAAACGAGAGATTTCCGGGTAGATGGATTGGCAGAAGGGGAGCAGTTGAATGGCCTCCGAGATCACCGGATTTAACACCCTTAGATTTCTTTCTTTGGGGGCATCTTAAATCCGTTGTTTATAAAACACAACCTTCTGATATTGACGAACTTAAAAGACGAATTACAGCAGCAGCAGTCAATACCTAGTGAAGTTTTCCGTAATGTTAGAGGGGAGTTCGAAAACAGACTGTATTACTGTTTAGAGCAAAATGGACAACATTTCGAACAGCTAATAAGATAAGCGTAAGTAGATTTTATGTTGGAAATGTCTTTCTCGCAAATTAAATTTTATTGTGTAGAAGGAAAATAACCACCAAATAAAAAATCCCATGCGTAATAAATTTATTCCTGTCATTCAAGGGTTGGAGCGGTGCCACCTACTCTCCTAACCATTTTTATTAAAGGGAGTCAATACAATAATGCATCTCAGTATAGGCGTTCTAATAATTACTTCTGTTAGTTTAGAACTCAATTTTTCGGAAAATGCTCATCACAAAATAATAAGTCAGGGTACCATTGGAACAAGAATTGAACGCCCATCAAAATGATGTGCCACTTGACCCCCCTTCCCATTTAAAATTCTAAGGGTAACATCTACCCCTCCTAGGGGGTTGAACCACGAGGGCTACAAATAGTCCGTGAAAGTGTCCCCCTTGACAATAAAATTGACCTGTTTTTTCGATTACTCATATTGTTTACTGGAAGGAAGATATTAAGGGTGGGAAGTTTTCAAATTGACACCCTGTATAACTGATCAGAAGGATGATTTGATGTTTTACCGTATATTATTTTGATTAGCCGTTTTTGAATTTTTTCCAAGTTTTTCAAGTACAAATTTGCAGCTGCTCCTCATGCTACTATTGCATATCTAACATGACCAGCCAGAGAATAGTAAATTATTTTCATTTGATCGATGGTGAGGATTTTTTTCAAACTTAGGTAGTATAAATCTTACTTTTTATATGACTTGATTTTTTGGACATTCCACTTCAAGTGGCTATCGATATATACCAAGGTATTTGGTATCTGACGCTTTTTTGATTATGGTGAGAGTTCCGTTGTTCTGAATGGTCAGCGTTTCATATTTTGGCAAGTATCGAGGGTAAGAAGTGAATGGAATGTAGTTTGTTTTATGGAAATTCACTGTCAGAAGGCGATTGTTGACCCAATTGATTATTTTGATGAAATCAGTTTCAGCGGTGTTTCTTAGGGTTCTTCAATTATCGGCGCTATACAGGGTGGGTCATGGTCGATGGTACCTTAGACGTTTAAGAAGAACGGGACATAGGATCATTCTGAAAATTTGGTTTCTCAAGTAGTTGCTCTTGGTCTATCGATCTAAAATATTTTCAGCAATGCAGCGTTGCCGCTTATACCAGAAAGTAGCAGCATCTTTGTTATTTCAAATGGGTCACCCTGTTTATTACCGCATTTTTGAACTTGTCATTCTTTTCTGATTATTTCTGCCTTATACTCTCCTATCCTATCTCTAACGGTTTTTGAGATATTGGTTATTTTCCATATTTTTTATCCAAAACATAGCTCGAATTGAATGTTTATTTCTGCGGTATTTGGATTCTTAGGAAGTTGCAATTTTGTGTTTAGTTCATCAAGATCATGTATATTGATTCTGTATAGAGAAGTTTGTTCTGCGTTATACAGGGTCGTTCAAAATTCATGATCTTACTGCTAGATACGAAAAGGGTTGAAAGTGCGTTTTTTTTAATGGAACATCCTGTATATTATGGAATATCCTGAAAGATGACTAAATTTCCTTCGAATTGATATATCATGTTCCTATACCTAAATAGGCAGAATTCCGAGATAATAGCAATTTTCACTTGTTATCTCCCAAGTGCTTGAATTATTTCCGGAAATTTTTTGAGTACATGAATTTTTTGAAAATTCATGTACAAGATAAATTTACGGCAATTAATGCAAGCACGAGGGGGATTCGGTAAGAAAATTTCACACCGAGAAATGAAAATCATCCAACAATTCATAAGAAATAACTAACGATGGTTTCACCTGAACTATTTATAACCACTGAAATACTGATATGTAAAATACTTAACCAAATTTTCTTCAATAAATGTGTTTAAATTTGGAACAAAAAATAAATAAAAAAGTTATGTTCTTATTGTAGAAATTTTTATCCTGCTGGGTACCCTAGGCGAAATTAATAAGGAATTTTTTCTGTCAAACATTTGACGTGTGACAAGTTGATATTTTGCTTTAATGTACGAATTGCTAGACCTCAATTTGCATTTTTCATATGAAAGGAGATAATTATGTATTTACTAGATATTTGGAATGTGTCTGAAAATATTTTCTCCACGACAATTGCAGAAATTGTCAATTCTGAAATCATATTTCTAAAGAAGTTCAATACACCATTTGTCACAAGTTTTTATCACAAGTCCCGTAGCTCGGCGGTAGTGTTGCGGCCTATGAGTCGCGATGGTTCAATCCACGATAAGAACATAACTTTTTTATTTATATTTTGTTCCAAATTTAAACACTTTTATGAAAATTTTACATATCAATATTTCAGTGGTTATAAATAGTTCAGGTGAAACCATCGTTAGTTATTTCTTATGAATTGTTGGATGATTTTCATTTCTCGGTGTGAAATTTTCATACCGAATCTCCCTCGTGCTTGAATTAATTGCCGTAAATTTATCTCGTACATGAATTTTCAAAGAAAATTCATGCGTACATGAATTTTCAAAGAAAATTCATGAACTCAAAAAATTTCCGGCAATAATTCAAGCACTTGGGAGATAACAAGTGAAAATTGCTATTATCTCGGAATTCTGGCTATTTAGGTATAGGAACATGATATATCAATTCGAAGGGAATTTAGTCATCTTTCAGGATATTTCATAATATCGTCGGCTTAGAAGTCACTATCTAACAAAATGATTATTTCGAAATAATGATATTTGAAATTTTAATTCACTTAAGTTATATTATCTTTCAAATAATGGATCAGGGACAATACAAAAAAAATTATAGTCATATGAATGAATGTTTTTTATTTATATTTATTTCATTTGAACAAACTTAAAATTATTCTGTATTTCCAAAAAAAAATTAAACATTTTTAATGACTTTTAGCAAAACCAAATAATATTTAAAGCGCCTTAGTTATTTTTAGTATTTTTGATAAAAAATGGTAATGGTCACTTGCAGTGTCCACTTCACATCATTATGATTCAAGATGTTCCTCTTCACCATTTTGCAATATATGATCTTCCTCAGTGTCATCGTCAACATCCGATTCAGGCAGATAGTCGTTCTTCACAGCATCAGGCAAACTTTGATACCAATTATGAAGTTCACTTGGTATAATTTGGTTCTCACACATTTTCAGTAAATCAGCTTTTTTTGCTTTTGTTATACACAGTGGTTTGCTGTATGCGGGTTTCATATGGAATGTTGCGTAATTGAAGTTAAATGATTCAGTTTCACTTGCTAGCGCATCGCGATTTCGTAAAACTCGTCTGGATTTGAGGGAGTCTTGTTCAGGGTGTTTTTTATTTCTGCGGTACTGCTGCTCACGTTCTGAAAGGCTTACATTCAGTTCTTTGTAAGTACTTTCATAATCATAACGAAATAGAACAATATTTGGTTTATCCTTTTGAAATCTCATACACTTCAGTTTTAACCATTGTACGGTTTGACCGTCATTGTCGATTGATCTATTTCTCATTAATTGTGCAGCTAAATCCTTTAGATCCAAAATATCAGAGTATTTGAGTTCGATTGGTATATAGGGATCCTTTGCAATTATATTTTTTTTATCGAACATTTTGCGTTTAGATCTTGCCAACTTTACAATATTGATCCAATCGATCATAGAATAAACTGGTACATTTTTCTGCAGATTTTCGATGGCACTGTGAATACTATCGGCCTCCATGTAGCTGTGTCCTGACTCAAGGTACTTCTGTTCAATGACATCGAAATGCGTTGTTTGTACTAAGAATAGCAGTAAACAAGTTAAATATTGGTTGCGATTTTGTCCAGCACATGTGACAGAAAAAATTGAGATACTTTTTATTGAGGTAGGGAGCAAATTCATCCATTTATACAATGCGGTGCCAATTTGATTGCTGCCCTTTTTGCCGTTTATCTCACTCCACATTATGCAAAAGGCATTATTTGGCACTCGGGCCTCATATATAGCGGCATTGTACACATTTAGTTTACGTAAATAATACAACAGAGATACGTCACCACTAGGAATATGTAAGACCTGCTGAAGATCCAGAGTAATGGAAACAAAGGAAGGGTCGTTGTTTGCCCTTAGTTTATCAGCGTCTTTGGCAACATAACTTTGGTTTTTTAACTCTATATGTGACGATTATATTTGGCTTCTAAATCAAGAAAATTTTGGGGTTTTGACATCGCTGACTGTTTATATTTGTGGCACATGAGGCACTGATCTTTCTTTGGCTTGTGAAATGAGAGATTATATTCAGTGCAGAATATTTGACGGTACACATACAATGAAACAGGTACTTGATTTCTTGTTGTACATTGGTCCACATACAATTTATACATTTTCGTTATCGACAAGTTGTTTGCTAAGTAGAGTTTTGATGATGTTTTTCTACAGTAATGTGATTCCATGGTCGGAAACTGTTCAATGTGTCTCTTCACAGAATCAGTGCTACTTTGAGAAGTGTTGTTGTACGCCTGGTGTCTTTCACTACCATCGACACTGGCAAAATTGCCATGAGTTCCAAGTTTTTCGAATGCTTTATTGATTGGACCATTAGAAATGCACAGCGTTTTTTGAAAAAAGTTTTGACATACTCTGATTTTACTACCATCCTTTTCAAATAAATAGGTCTTAGCAGAAGTCCTCTTTCTAGAAGCATTCTCTAGACGACGCTTTGGGAGACATGATTTTATATGCATTTTCAAAAAATCTTTCTTGCGTGCATAATCAGCTAGACCCCAATAAGTTTTGCAGATGTTGATTCTTTCATCTTGACTGAAAGTTCCAGTGCAATTGAACAATTACAAACACATTCTTTAGGTACTTTTGCTGATTTCAACCGTCCTTTGTAGTCCTTGTACGGCAAACATTTATATTTTAAATTTCTTTCTAGGTTTCTCTTATATGTTTCTTCTCTTCGTTTGTTCCACCTAGTAGTTTTCTTCCGTTTTTTGTTCCTCTCATTATTAATTTCCAATAAAGTACTTGTACTTGTATGTGGTTCAAGTACTCCCGAGTGGATTGGTCCACTGTTTCTGGCGTAGGTGATTCACTAGAGTCCATCATTTCACAGTTATCTTCCTCACTGTTTGTTGGCACCGTGTCTTCCACTTCCCATGTAGGGTCCGCAACTGAATCATCATCACTTAAATATAAGTCTTCCTGAAGAGAAGTAACTTCATGTCTAGGCATACATTCTCGAATAATGTTTTCGTCGGTCATACGGGACTTTGATGGTAAGATGTCAGTGGCCGGGTGGTTGTCAATTCTCATAGATGAGCCGCAATTCTGAAAGATCAAAATGAATTTCAAAAATCACGTGTCTAACATTATACATGCATATCCTAGTAGATAATAACAGGAGTATAATAATAATTATAATGCCAGTATTTACGTAAAATGCACCATTAAATTATTTATAAGGAACAGTTGTCTCCAAATGTGACAAACAACAGCTTAATAACGAAATATTATATTTATCTCATAAACAAGAAATACTCTTCCTTTACTTAAATAAAGACTTGATCTTACTTTCAGCAATTGAAATATAACGTAAGTATCAAAAATGATCATTTTAGGTTACTTACAGTGAGCTCGGCATTGTCATCCTGTGTATTATCATTATTATGCTGAATAACCGCTAAAATCATTCGTTTGGAACGTCCACTTTTCATAAAGTTTTCTTTGTACTCCATTTTTCACTTAAATCAACTTTCTAACCTATAAACATAAAAGATAATACGCACCGACAAGCTACTAGATTCACTACCGCATTGTAACTGCCGACTACCTATAGAATGCAGCTGAAGATAAATTGAATAATTAGTTCTGTCACTGTCATAAAACTGATCTACTCATATGGTATTGTTGCATAAAAAATCACTAAACGTACTTAGTTACTTCTGGTATCATGAAACGTCTTTGAAAATTATTAAAATAATGTGCCAGAATTCATTAACTTCATTAATGACTTTTCAGTAAACCCCTATATAACAGTTTGCGGATATTATATTAGCATAAAATCACTAAAGGTATTTAGTGCATATTGCATATTGTGGAATTTTTATAATTTACAAAATTTCTAAGATCAATAAATTACTTGGTGACTTTCAACATTTTGGAAAATAGAGTTTGTTGTAAATAATGATTTCTTGCTAAATGTTTTTACACCAATAAGACAACATACGTAGTTAATGACTTCTGTTCTAGATAGAGTGTATTAAAAGACGTAGTTAGTGACATTTAACTCTTTTTGTGAATTTTTGTCAGTTAATAACTTCTTGCACTAAGCCGACGATATACAGGATGTTCCATTTAAAAAACCGCACTTTCAGCCCTTTTCGCATCTAGCAGTAAGATCATGAATTTTGAACGACCCTGTATACCGCAGAACAAACTTCTCTATAAAGAATCAATGTACATGATCTTGATGAACTAAACACAAAATTGCAACTTCCTAAGAACCCAAATACCGCAGAAATAAACATTCAATTAGGTAGGTAGGTAGGTATAGGGGAGTATAAGGCAGAAATAATCAGAAAGGAATTACAAGTTCAAAAATGCGGTAATATACAGGGTGACCCATTTGAAATAACAAAGATGCTGCTACTCTCTGGTATAAGCGGCAACGCTGCATTGCTGAAAATATTTTAGATCGATAGACCAAAAGCAAATACTTTGGAAACCAAATTTTCATAATGATCCTATGTCCCGTTCTCCGTAAACGTCTAAGGTACCATCGACCGTGACCCACCCTGTATATTACTGCCGTATCGTCTGCAAAGCTAACAGCATCACCCTCAATATCAAGTTGGAATAGATCATTGATATAAATATTGAATGAAATGGGCCCTAACACGGTACCTTGAGGAACTCCATAAACAACATCTTCAGTAGGACTGAGAGTATCATTAGTCTGTACCATCTGTTTCCTGTTTGTTAAATAGCTTTCTAGCAGTCGATAGGGTGTTCCTCTGAAACCAATATTTTCTAAGATGTTCAGAGCTGTTAGTGATAAACGGTATCAAACGCTTTAGTTAGATCGATAAACATGCATAATGTCAGACATTTCTCATCAATTTTTTTGATAATTTTAGATAGAACGTATAGGATATCGCACCCTCCATTCAACTGTTTTCTCGAAAACCAAATTGTTTGTTTGACAAAATTTTATATTTATTCAGATAGCTGCTGATACGCCGGGATTTCAGAACTCTCTCAAATATTTTTGCTAAGTTAGATAATAGTTTATCTTCTTTTTTGTGGATTGGTCTGATTATAACATTCTTGAAGGCTGCAGGAACTACGCCTGAATGAAAGCACCGGTTTATTATAAAAGCAAGTGTTTTGGCAACACTTTGGCATACTAGTTTTAGTATTTCTGCTGTTAGTCCGTCTATTCCTGGGGCCTTTTTGTTTTTTAGATTTGAAATGGTTGATAGTTTCAGAGAGAAAGAAGGATTGTAATGTTGCCACTTCGACATGGGGTTCTATGTTAAAAAAAAAATTAATATCATCTGCCAATTCTTTTCCAACGTAAATTATGCATTGAATTCTCTCGCAATATGCATGAAAGTACCTCACTCCGGTACTATAACGTTGGCTCTGCAGGGTGAGATTCCTTTATAGACATTTGGTCGAACTGGATTTTAGGTGTGTGGAATTACGTCGCCATTCAAGGCTCTGATCAAGTGAGACATCACGTTGATGTTACCCAGCGCTAAACGTGTTTCATTATCCGTAATTTTAGAATGGGGTGTGGTTGACAAGTGGAATTATCAACTGAAAATATATAAGAGAACGTTGACTTTGAGAACACCGTCATCGAGATAGGAATACAGAAAACGAATGACTGCAGTCGGATAAGGACGAAGCTAAAGGAATAATGATGACGTTTAAATCGATACTTTCCCTATGACGTCATTAACAGATACGTTGTATCGATGACGTCGATAGAAAATCACGAAATGTTTGTGAGGCTTTTGAATGTAACCTCACTGTATCAAGTTTGTTTTCAGCGGATTTGGAAATTTGCCTGGAACATTCGACTATGTGTGGGTGGATTTGTGAAATGAACTATTAAGTTACGAAAACAAATCTTCAAATACATCTTTAAATTGTTATGAATATCATCAAATAAATTATAGAAAAAAAAAGAATGCATAAGATATAACCTTATGAAAATGAAATGATTGACATTTCGATGGAAAAATAAATTAATTCAGCATGATATTCTTTCCTGGTTATGTAATTTCCGTTTGGTTGTGTAATCACTCATTTGTCAAAAAAATTTGTGTAATTAAGCATATTTTCAATTGAATTTCATAAATTTGTCGTTGCTAGTTTGTAAGATTATTATAATAAACAACATATTTCAGGAAGAAAAACCTAATCCAATATCTGTATAAATTATATCCAAATTTTACCTGTTGATACATAGGCCAATCAATAGAGGATTTTTTCGTTACAAAATTACTAGTAGGAATCCGACATGAAAGACGTCTGTAGACACAGAGTGACCCATTTGAAAGCGGTCCACCTCTCTAAAACTATTATTTATCATCCGATTCAGAATTTTTTTTCAATAGATAGAGCATCAATAGTTCTATTAGGGTGTTGTGAAGTCAAGATAGAAATAAAATTGTCAAGGCCTACTTCGAATTTTTTTCAAGGTCAAAAATCCATAGAACATACTAGCTATTTTTTAAATAAAATTTGACGATGCCACTAGATTTGTGATGATTTCAAAAGGTTGTGACTAAAATTTCACGATGAAATATTTTTTTAACAGAAATGTAGCATAAATAATATTCTTGTCATTTTATCCAAGTATTTCCAATAGTCGTATTATAAATCACAATCTTTTTAAAAATATCGTTTAAAATGTTCTCTTAGGTCGTTAGCAGTCGAGTTTGTAAACAAACAAAACGGTATCAAATTCTGTTTCTTCCAAACATAACTCCATCAGAACACTGCAGGTTTTTGTCAGAGAAATGAAATATAAATCTTCACATCAAATAGTAATCAATATTCAATAATCAATAATAACCAATATTGATAAAATAAATGAACTACAACAAAAGAATGGATTTAGATGAGAGTGCCTGCACATTAATTTTCGTACTTTTCAACCAATTCTTGATTAAATTCGATACGTTTATTCTACCATTTTCTAATGCTAACTAATCATAAGATTCGATCAAAATTCGATCATTGGTTTGGGGTAACATTTATGTAAGCCTGTCTTATTCTTTCACGCACTTTCTCTTTGCTGGTTGACAGTTATTCCGACATTCAAACATGTTTGGGATGCCACATTTCGAAAATATTATTTTTATTAGAAGGCTTTGAAACTTTAGTTGCTATAGAGATGACAAGTCATTAGAATAAAAGACGAAAGACACAAATTTGTGAGTATTAATAGTGTGAAGTTTATAACTCCTCAAGTACCTACACTAATAAAGAAGTATGGCAGATAATTTGACTCTGCAGGAGAAAACTGAAATAGTAAACTTCGTGGTAACAACGATAGATCCGAAAGGGAAGTATGTAGAATTTTCAATAACATGCATCCGGAGCGTCGAAATATTAGCAGAGCTACTACAGTTGGACGAGTAGGTAAACAAAATTTTCAATCAGTATGGAGCTGTTAGTAAACATATTCTGAAGAATAGTAATACTGTACAAAGACAGAGACGAAATAATTCTGAACGAATTCGAAATTATTTTAATAATAATCCGAAAACAAGTGTGAGAATTGCAAGTTTGGACATTAACTTACCGCGTGAAACAACAAGGAGAAATCTTAGGAAATATAATAATATGAAGCCCTTTAACCAAAGTTTCTTCACACGTTAGAAGAAGGCGATAATGAAAAGAGGATGGAGTATAGTTTATGGGCTCAAGGAGAATATCTAAATAACAGGAATTTTCTGAAAGAAAAAATGTTCAGTGACGAGGCAACATTCATAATCAATGGAACAGTTAATTCCCAAAATTCAAGGTACTGGACGGAAGAAAATCCACATTGGATAATAAATTGCAGAAGACAGCTAGTACTCCCAAAAAATGAATGTTTGGTGTGGAATATTACATACCAGAATAATTGGCCCCTTTTTTTGAAAACAATTTGAATGGTAAAATTTTTATGAATTTTTTGAAAAACTAGTTTTCCAACGCTATGGATGAACTTCCACGAGCAGAAGAGGATTAGATCGCTGTTCCATCCACAATATCAGGCTTGTTAGAGATTGGTTAGAAGAAAATTTTCCTAATATGTGGATAGGGCGAAATAGTTCATTGATCGAGTTTCCCCCCAGAACCCCGGACTTGACTCCAATTGATTTTTTTATGGAGCTCCGTTGAGGAAAAAGTATACAAAACTCGCCCAACGAGGAACTGCGTGAAAGAATAAGACAGGCTTGCAGAGATATCACCCCAAATCAATTATTGACTGTTTTGGTTAACATACGATATGATAAATGTATCGAATTGAATGGAGATTTGGTGAAAAAGTCCAACATTTAATGAGTAGGCACTGTCATGTCAATGCATTCTTTTGTAGTGGTTCATTTATGTTATTAATATTGGTAATTATATTATTTGATTTAAAGATGTGCATTTTTATTCTTTGACAACAAACTGCAGTGTGCTAATAGAACTATATCGCACATGAAGTTGTTTTGTTCTGTCTGTTTTTGTTAAACCATATTATTTAAAACATTGTTATTTACTTAATATACAACTATTTGAATTAATTTGATAGTGATTGGAATATTTTATTTATGCTATAAGTATTTCTGTTAAAAAAAATAATTTCAGCTTGAAATTTTAGGCACAACCTTTTGAAATCATCACAAATCCAGTGGCGTTGTCAAATTTTATTTAAAAAAATCGCATGTATTAATTGAAGGGGCAAGTAGAAGAAGAAGTTACAAATATGAATTTATGTGGAAAATATGTTTTAGTAAAATTAGCTGGCATTTTTTAATTAAAGCTAGTTTAATAATTTCATTTGTGCAATTGTCAGGAATTGTTTTTGGATGTTTTTTCAAGATTTAGAGCGTTTTGCTACTATTTAATTTTTTGATAAAAATCTTAATTTATACGTACCTACATAATCCATTCTTCCATTTTCTGACATGAAGGTAATAGATTGAACAAAAAATGGAGGAATTGTCAAGTACTTTGGTAATAAATCAAAATTACGATACATTCTCCAAGAAGCTGAACTAAAAATAGGAACGAATAAATAAAAAGAGTTTAAGTAAATCATGGAGTTCACTTGGTACACAGTCTTTGTTGCTTGGAGGTTTCGATTTCTTCATCAATAATATTTTTATAAAATCCCTTTTGTTCTTCCAAGATTAATGGTAACTACAAATTTTCTTATTATGGAATTTGGGTCCAGGTGGATTTTTCTGAATTTTTGGTATGATGTAGTCCATGTAATTTTCAACCAATGTTACCATTGCGCCTACCCAAAAAAATTAACAGTTTTGCTGCTAGGGGGCGTTGAAATCACCCCTTGCGATGATTAGACTATTTATTTTTGAATCCGGTAACATTAATCTCAATTGTTCCAATGTTGCTAATGTTGCAAAATATTGTGCTGTTTCTAAAAACTATATATACACACAAAAAAATATTTCTCGACTGCCTTTAACTGTATCGTCGAATGTTTAAATATGCCTGAATAAGGGAAATATCAGTTTTTTATGATTATCCTCATACCATACCACACCTAAATGGAACTTTTCCATTTTACAGGTTTTTCCTCTTATTTACCAGCCTCTTTCATTTGGTAAACTATCCATAAATCCATATCATGAAAGTATTGCTCTATATCAATGACAACCGACGGTTTTGTGCATGTAAATTTAATTTTTCGGCAACTATCTGGGAAGTGTTCACTTCCCGGACACTTTTTCTTTGGGAAAGTAGCACTTCCCGGCCTAGTCCGGGAAGTACATACTTCTCGGACTAGCCCGGGAAGTGCTCGAATTTTAATACAAATTTTGTTTTTTTTTTTAATTATTAAATTTAAAAAAACAAAATTTGTATTAACATTAATACAAATATTAATATAAATAAGAATTAGAATGTTTCTGTTGGTACCTATCTTCTGTTCGAATTTCAATATATAATACAAATAAGAACTGAAATGTTCGAAATATTCAAATTTGGAATCGTTTCATCCGGTTAACAGATGGGTGAAAGTCGACCTCTCTTCGTCTCTTAGACTAAATGCGTCTCATTGATTTGTTATTCTACATGATTGCCGAAAAAATAGTGTACGCAACACGTCCGAAATAGTATATTATTGTTTGTGGAACGAGCTGCAGGCGAGTTTCATAATCCGCACGAGCGTAAGAAAGTCTTCACGCACGTAGTGCACACTATACTTTTCCTTCGACCTTTTACTTAGAGATTGAATTAAAGGAAATGTTCATCTGGTGCCTCTTTGAGAAATTTTAATACGTGTTCCTTTTCCAAAACGCGTGATTTTTTAGGAATGTATCCCTCGTTTTTCCGTTTCAAGAAAGCGCGAACTTTCGGATATTCACCAATTTGTACGTTGTACTTATAGACCGTCAGATAGTGACAGATTTAGGTGCCCCATTTTCACATACAAGCCTTGAATAGGGTTGAAAAGTAAGTCGATGTTGAGTTAAATGAAGGGAAATTTACGAGTGGCTCGTGGGGAAAACATATGGAAAAATCAAAAAGAATTTCCATTAAATTTTCCGACGACAAAATCTACTTTTCCATTCGCGCCACTCAAGCCATTATGTTTTTCGGTCTAGTGACGATGTAGGTTTTCATAGTTTCGATGGGCTTGCGTGGTTAAATCTGTTAAAATCTAGATTTTTCTTTACAAGATTACAGCCTTATTTTAACCCTTTAGCCACCTTCAACACTCAAGCCTTTGATCTTCCGAAGCCAGGTTCTACTAATTAATGATTAGATGAACACGGCATGCGTTAAAATATGGAAAATCGAATTTTCCATATGTTATCCCCAGGAGCCACACGTAAATTTCCATCCATTTTACTCAACATCGATGTACTTCTCAATTCTATTCGAGGCTTGTATGTGAAAATGGGGCACCTAAATCTGTCACTATACGACGGTCTATTAACACTAAGGGTGCTTTTCAACATTGAGTAGTGACTCCATAAGGTAGAAGATTTAACCTTTGTTGATAATTCAGATAGGTAGGCTAATATTACCCTTTCGGAGAATGATTGGACGTTGTTTGTATTGCGCCATTGCATAAACTTTTCCAAAGTGTTTTCGTAAATTCCCAACGATTTTTGTGGCAATAACGATGAACTTGCTTCACTGGCTGCTAAAGTTATATTTGGAGGAGTTGATGGGAGTACTTCAATGCTGTCCATCAGGAATTTGCGTGAAATACACGGCTAATCGGTTTAAATCAAAATTTCGTCGTACTATTTATTAATTCAGAGGGTAATTAATCACTATTTACGGTCTACTAACTGATGTAACTCTGAACTTCACTCTGTGGGAACCGTCATATTTGTCAATTTCTCTCGCCACCGCTACCTAGACCAGCGACCGGTGTGTGAATTTGTATTGACTCTTATGGCACCGGTGCGTGAAATAAATCCCATAAGAAAAGCATGGCACTTCACACACCGATTCGTGAAATGAAGCTTTACACATTTTTATCGATGTGTGACGTTAGTAATTCACATACGGGAGTAGAAAAACAGTTTTTTTGGACTCGTACAGCCGTATGCATAGTCAATCGCCAGCGACTCGCCAGAGTTTCGCCGTTTGCTACACAAGGATTATAATGCACAGTCGAGCTCCAAAAAACTGACCACTATGCGATAGGTCACATTTTGGCGAAACGCTGGCGATGTACCACTTTTTTGGAGCTCGACTGTGCATTATAGTTCTTGTGTAGCGAGCGGCGAAACTCTGGCGAGTCGCTGAAATTGACTATGCATACGGCTGGTAGACTTCCAGGACTCGCTAACGCTCGTCCTAGAATTTGGTCTACTCGTCCAAAAAAACAGTATTTTCCGGACTTGTTACGTAAATTACAATATTCGTGTACTGAGTAGGTATATTATGTCTTCTGAGACTTTTTTATTCCGGCCAAAATCTGTCGGAGTCTTAATAGGTGTGGACAACTTATGGGAATAGGTATAGTTCTTGTTTTGACCTGTCAGTGTAAATTAAATTCGTGAATCATTTTCTGAATACTTTTTAATGATAACTAAATAATTATACAGGGTGTAAATTTGAAAACTTTCAATGAGAATATCTCGCGAAATAAAAGAGTTAGAAAAACGCCGTTTGGCACAAATGCTAAAGAGTTAGGGGGAACTAGAACCACCATATTTCAGTGAAGGGATGAGTCACCCCGTCGGCGCGACAAACCCCAACTTTAAAATGTCAAATGGCACTACCTCTTTTGTGATACCTCAAATGAACGGTCGCAGTCAGTAGTATTCACCTGTACAAGACTTTTGTTCCACCCACTACAGGGTGTAAGAAAAACATAGAGTCGAATAAAATAAAATATATTGTGTTAAAAGGATATTTTATTTGTTCAAAATGCATTCCATTCTGTTGTAAGCAATAGTATAATCGATGTTCAAATGCCATTCTAACATTTTGGAACACATCTCTTGGAATAGATCTGCATTCTGTAATAATGCGTTGTCGAAGATCTTCTATTGAAGTAGGTTGTGTTTTAAATACGACGGATTAATGCCGAACAGTGTCAATTGTCATTCATTATGATTCCATGACATGCAAGTCACGAAATCACAGAATCAAAAATAAACTAATACAATGTTGCCAATTCACTTCTGAAATAAACATTATTTCAACAGTTAGTTTTATCCTTGTTTTCGCATTTTCGCAAGCCTGCGCAAAATTCGATGAATTCGAGGAAATAATGCTTTTTCTCCCGCGGGTAGATTGATAAATAAAATTAATATCCGCGGGAGGACAAGGATTTTTCTCCTGAGGTATGTATATAGGTCGTCAATTTTATTATGTCCTAAAAATTATAATATATACTAATACTTATGAGAACAACTGCAGGAAGTTGTGGACCTATATGCGGCTATATGACAAAATATCACAAGGAAGTGTTTCGTCGTCGTCGTGTTGACAACGCTTTGTTGCTATGGCATTTTTGGTAACAAAAACATAACAGTAGTCATGAGCTGTAACGTTGTTTACCCTTTTAATTTGACGACTTGCCAAAAGATTTTGATGAGGAGGCAAAATTGATCTCAATGCATCTTCTCCCTGATAAATCGAGGGAGCGATATGAGAACGAATATAGTGTGTTCAGATAATGGTTGGAAGAGCGCTGAGTAAAAAAGTCTCCGAAGAGGCTACCCTAGTAATTATTTCGCAGCGAACAATAGAATTAAAACCATCAACATTACGGAGCAAATACAGGGTGTCAATTTGAAAACTTCCCACCCTTAATATCTTCCTTCCAGTAAACAATATGAGTAATCGAAAAACAGGTCAATTTTATTGTCAAGGGGGACACTTTCACGGACTATTTGTAGCCCTCGTGGTTCAACCCCCTAGGAGGGGTAGATGTTACCCTTAGAATTTTAAATGGGAAGGGGGGTCAAGTGGCACATCATTTTGATGGGCGTTCAATTCTTGTTCCAATGGTACCCTGACTTATTATTTTGTGATGAGCATTTTTCGAAAAATTGCGTTCTAAACTAACAGAAGTAATTATTAGAACGCCTATACTGAGATGCATTATTGTATTGACTCCCTTTAATAAAAATGGTTAGAAGAGTAGGTGGCACCGCTCCAACCCTTGAATGACAGGAATAAATTTATTACGCATGGGATTTTTTATTTGGTGGTTATTTTCCTTCTACACAATAAAATTTAATTTGCGAGAAAGACATTTCCAACATAAAATCTACTTACGCTTATCTTATTAGCTGTTCGAAATGTTGTCCATTTTGCTCTAAACAGTAATACAGTCTGTTTTCGAACTCCCCTCTAACATTACGGAAAACTTCACTAGGAATTGACCGGCATGCTGCTGTAATTCGTCTTTTGAGTTCGTCAATATCAGAAGGTTGTGTTTTATAAACAACGGATATAAGATGCCCCAAAGAAAGAAATCTAAGGGTGTTAAATCCGGTGATCTCGGAGGCCATTCAACTGCTCCCCTTCTGCCAATCCATCTACCCGGAAATCTCTCGTTTAACCACTGTCGGACGGGAAGAAAATAATGAGGTGGAGCACCGTCCTGCTGGTAATGTAACAGATCCTCCTGCAAAAGTTCATTACCTTCTGCATCAATTTGAGTTTCTAGCTCGTGAGTTATAAGAGGATCGATAGTCTCTTCAAGCATATCAAGGTACAGATTGCCAGTCAAGTTTTCTTCCAGAAATAATGTTGTTGTGTATGCCCTTCCCGAAAAATATGTGGGTTTTCGTCACTCCAATAGCGACAATTTTGTCTATTAACATTGCCATTCAGAAAAAATGAACACTCATCGCTGAAACAGATGTTTAACAGAAGATTAGGGATGGTATTGACTCGATGAGACATGATTTCACAAAACTCTATTCTTCTATCATAATCATCCTCGTGGAGCTCTTGAAGAATCTGCATTTTATATGGATGAAATTTATGCATTTTCAATGCTTTTCTTATAGTCTCGCGTGACATTCCCGTCTGTTCTGATACTGATCGTAAGGAGCTCGTGGGCTCTGCAGCAAATGTTCCCAAAACTTCAATTTGAGCTGCTTCATTTAGTACTCTGGGGTTATTTCTTTTTTTATTTGTCACTGAACCAGTTTCGTAAAACTTATTCACCAAATCAAGCACACACCGGTGACTTACATTACAATTTGGATGTCTTTCGTTAAAAAGACATGCCGCCCTTCGTGCGCACTTTCCAACTTCTCCATAAATTACAATCATTTCAATTCTGTCTTGAAGAATGTAAACCATTTTTACACTTTTATACACTTATTAAAGTAATTCCTAAACAGCCCAACAGGTACAACGGTATTCACAATACTACCACATAGTTCAAATTTGCTAACCAATTTTTTGCCGGAAAACAGAAACTTTTTACAGCAGAAGTAGCAAAAAAGGAAGGCTATCTGTACAATTTCTGCGATGACACTTAAAAATTCAGCATTTAATAAACACAACTTTACTACCATCTACGTTTTACTATTAGACTACTTTTTTATGTAAAGTGTTTGGAGCTAATGGCTAATGTTACCCCTAATAAAGGGTTGGATCGGTACCACCTAATATTCTAACCAGTTCTGGCCAAACCATGCATCTCAGTATAGGCGTTCTAATAATTACTTCTGTTAGTTTAGAACGCAATTTTTCGGAAAATGCTCATCAAAAAATAATAAGTCAGGGTACCATTGAAACAAGAATTGAACGCCCATCAAAATGATGTGCCACTTGACCCCCCTTCCCATTTAAAATTCTAAGGGTAACATCTACCCCTCCTAGGGGGTTGAACCACGAGGGCTACAAATAGTCCTTGAAAGTGTCCCCCTTGACAATAAAATTGACCTGTTTTTTCGATTACTCATATTGTTTACTGGAAGGAAGATATTAAGGGTGGGAAGTTTCCAAATTGACACCCTGTATAGTATGTTACGATCAGTACTGAACGTAATAAACCGTCAGATAACGACAGATTTTGGTGACTCATTTTCTTTTTTATGGGATTTTAACCACTGGAAATTATGTCGGTGATGAGCCCAAAAAATTAAAATTTAGCGATCGGACGTGTGCTAGGCATATAGAAAATTAATTTTCCTTTTGCAGAAAAAAAAAGTTTTTTATTTTATTTTCTCGTTTATGGCATTTTAACACATGAATAGACAATCTAATAGTGAAAAACCAAACCCCAAAAAAAATTCCCATAAGCCGGTCCTGCCAATTTTCCGGAAAGAAAATTTTGTGAAAATTTTTTTCGTTTTCCGGCAAACTTTCTCGTGAACGAAATACTGTGCAATAAAAATTTGTTACTGTAAAAGTCTGTTATAAAAAAAAGCCATAAGTCTAGTTCGTGCTTATCATACTATAGGAAACTGGAAAACTTGCAGGAAATCACAGGAATTTTTGTTCATTTTCTCTTTTACGGGAATTGGCATATAAGGAGAAAAACTGATTTTAAGACCAGGAAAAAAAGCCATAAGTCGGAAACATGATTACGACGTTTTATACAGTGATGTCCTTAAGTAATGGATACATTAATTTTCAACGTTATTATTTTTTAAGAAAAACCCTGAGTCACGTCGAGTTATGTTTTCGAGAAGACACTGTGACATAAAAAATCGCAGCATTGAAATGATTTGAATCTGGAAATGAGTTTGATTTTTCATTTTGACATAGAAGCAATTTATTATTCTGGAACTTTCACTTCTTAAGACTGAACTAGGCCTGAAGGGGATGCCACTAAGAAAAAAACGCGCCGGAAACTCTGCCTCTAAGGTGGTGTGGAAACGAACTGGTGTTTAATATTTTCTCCAATGTGGTTACTTTTTTTTACTAGAATCCGACATGAAAGTTTTACTTCTCAGCCCTAGGAACAGAAAATACTCCTCATTGTAGAAAGTTGAAGTGTATCTAGATACTGCTTACTGCTGGTGACAATGTTAAACCTCATCATTATAATGTATTTCATACGAAATATCATGATTTCAACATTATGTATTCGGACACAAAATTTCTGGATGTAATTTTTGAATATTTTTTTTATTGCAGAAAATGTTTCTCTATTTGACAAACAATTTTTTCATTTGAAATGCGAATTTTGTTTCATATATACCGGGTGTAACAGGATCATGGTATACTCCCCGTATCTCCGTTAGTTTTAAAGGTAATAGATTGAAATTTGGGAAATCCCATATACATAATAAGCGGCACTTTTTATCCTATAAATGATTATTTCGTCGGAAGTGATACCAACTTTCGATTTTTAAATGGAACTTCCTGTATATTACATTTCGGAAATCTGCATAATTTTCTGAATCCAATGATACTACATAAGTGACATTTCAAACGTCAATTTTTTTTATATTTTAATTTTTAGTTTTTCATTTAAGTGTGCCATGATGGTTCCGATTTATTCCAATTGACCCGTCTAATGCCAGAAAAATCGAAATCCCGTCAAAAATACTAAATTGCGTTTTTTATGAGCAATTGTTTTTGGGGTAAAAATCAATTTTTTCAAATGGAACCATATTGGTACCGTGGTACCATTTATTAGTACTATTAATAAGGAATTTATCCATACCTGGTAATAAAATGTGCGATCAATACAATCAAAATTACAGCTAAAAGAAAATAAGAAAATACAATTATTTTGTTCTACTTTAATACTAAGAAGTTACTAATGTGGCTTTGAAAACAATGAAAACAATCGATGAAGAGGCAAAATTGATCTCAATGCATCTTCTTCCTGCTAAATCGAGGGAGCGATATGAGAACGAATATAGTGTGTTCAGATAATAGTTGGTAGAGCGCGAAGTTAAAAAAGTTTCCAGAGAGGCAACCCTAGTAATTTTTTTGCAGCAAGCAATAGAATTAAAACCATCAACATAATGGAGCAAATATAGTATGTTACGATCAGTACTGAACGTTAGGGAAAATATAGACGTTAAGTGTACAAAATTAATAGCATTCCTCAAAAGAGAAGCCAGCGGTTAAACGCTAAAGAAATCTCTGACTTTTGAAAGAGATGAAATTTGAACAAAATTGACGAATTGATGGAGATTATTAGCATATGAAGGGTAAGCTTTTCAATTTCGTTATTCATTGGGATTTTTAGAAGGACAATTTATAAAATTGGTTAGTCAAGGAATGGTTGCATGAATGTTCGTTTGAATTATATTTTCCTCAAAAATCAAACTTCTGAGGGTAGAATATTTTTTTGGTAAATTGTGTTCTGTTTTCAGATTGCTATACTATTTGGCTTCTGCATGGCTTGCAGATGCGAGTAACTGATTAAAATGGACATTAAAGACCTTAATGTGGTAATAGTTACAAAAATCAAGAAAAAACGCACATTTATCATTTCTGATGACATAATAAACAGAATGTCCGCCTTGGTTTTATAACGAAAATATAAAAATTCCAGACAGCCCAATACATCGCACTCCAGATTTTTTGTTAATTACAATAAGGAAAAATCATCTTTCAGTGTAATCGGAAAGAATACTATGGCTGATGTTCCATTTAAAATTGCAACATTTTTAAAATTAAGAAACCCCGAGGGGTGTCTCACTTCGGAAATCTGGTGTACAACATGACCAGAAATCCTTGAAATCCATGTTGAATTCCAGAAATCCAACCTGAAATTCCGAAATCTTTGATGAAATTCAGAAATCCAATATGAATCGTGAAATCCCTATGAAATCCTTATGAACTCCAGAAATCTCAGGTGAAATTGGGAAATCCTACAAGAAATCTTGAAATCCGAATGAAATCTTGAAATCCTTATGAAATCTCAATAGAAATCTTGAAATTCTCAAGAAATCCAGAAATCCTAAGTGAAATCTTCATGAAATCCTTGGTGAAATAATCAAATTCCTAATGAAATATGAAAATCTTAAAAGAAACTTCGCAAATACTCGTGGATTCCCGCATAAAGCCCCACCTGATTGTTGAAGAGTGAAGACTGACGCAGAAAGAAACCGGCAGAAACCGGCAGTATATGTGCCGGTAAAGTTTGCCGCCTAGAAACATTTTCTGTGAAAAATAGTTATTGTATAATTGAATCGAGAATTGAATACGGCTGCTGAGGCTACAGAAGTGAGGATATAGTAAAGTTATAAACTACATAATATCAAACTACAAAAGAAAAATCTCGAGTGGTATCAAATAAAATTAAAAACTTTAAAACATTTGTTAGGTCAGCTTATGGTGTTTATTACCTGCGGAGCGAGCTGCGGAGGGTAACGAAAATTCGTGCTACAATTCAACTAAATATTATGTAACACTTTTCAGAATAAACATAAATAAATGATTATTTCAAATTCAGTTGATAAGAAAGGGCACATTGCGAGGCAGTTTGCAAATATCTCCAAAGATTCTATACGGAAATTTTGAAACAATTCTAGAAAATCTCTCAGATTGCGATCAGATTGTGAATTAATCAACAATTTTTCAACTTGAAATTCACACCTCGATTCACACCAAAGGTAAACAACTGTAATGTTCTTAGAACGAATTTGTATTTGCTTTGAATTTCTCATTTTTCCGAAAACAAGAACTCCACAGAATGCTCGTCGTGCTCGAGTCGTGCTAAAGAGAGAAATAGGAGAGAGGAACTGAAAGTGAGAGAGAAAGGGTAAGAGATGGTGAGTGACGAGGTGAGTGAAAGAATATGTGATTGACAGAGAGAGAGAGAGACCGAGAGAAAGATAGATGTTAAGATGTGAGGTAGAGAAGGTGAAGTTGGTGAAGAGGGGGCTGGAGAGGGTGAGGGACGAAAGTTGGAGAGGAGGGAAAGGGTCAAATAGAAGCTTTTCTATATTTCAAAACGATCGCCGATAGAGAATTCTGCTCGGAATTTTGCTTGAAATTTTGGCAAGTTTCTAGAAAATCAAAAGGCAGAATGACTACTTGTAGGGATAACGATGATGAAACTGACAATTCTCAATTATAATAATTAACCTATCAGAATTCTCGAGGATATTCCAGAAGCTTCAGGAAGTTTCTTCTGGAAGTTTTTTTAAATTTATAAAAAGTTGATAAGAGCCAGCACTATATTTATTTCTTTTATTTACAGACGATCCCCTCAGATTTACTGGATAAGATTCCATTTGAAATACCAGTTTATCTGAAGAATATTTTGAGGTATTCAGGATATGTAACAGCGGAGGCTCTTCAAGAATTAACAAATGATGATTTCGCGGAAATTGAAAATTTTACTAGAACTCACCTCAAAAATATATAAAAAATTCTGGAGTAGAAGAAAAAATTTTAAAGATTATTTTGGATTTTTTCATAATAATACTGAAAATTTCATGATCCTGCCTGGACACAAGAAAATTCTCTTGGCTGTATAGAATCATTTTAAAAAAATACAAAGACAACTGGGAACACCATACATAAAAAAATCTTCGGATATGAGAAATAAGAGAAATGCTACCCTTTTAACTAAATACAAACCAAAATACAAAAAGTTTCTTGTGGTTATGTTAGTCCCGTCCCGAGTCTTATTCCTAATGAGGTTCTCGATCAGAGCCTCCAAGGATCGCATGATTCGTCGCCTGATGATGGCGGAAACACCTCTGGAAATACAGGGAACTATGAGGGCAGTGATCAAATAATCAAATTAATTAGGTAGTGGATAGTACAACTTTTGAAAATGAAGAAAGTCGCACAAGATACATATTCAGAAATTACGGAAAAAGAAATAGTTATCAAAGATGCTCGTGAAGATGAAGAAAGAATTTCGAAATTTGTTGTATGTTTCTTTTGCGATGCAGAAATCAAAATTTCCAAAAACAAATCAGCGACACACAGAATCCCTCAGTGGATGGTCTTGAATTTTTATAAACATGTTCAGAGACATTTTTCAGGAAAAAATATAATTAAAAAAAATTCCATTGAAAATTATTTAATTTCTACTCAACAAGTAGGGGATGAGGTAGCATCTACTTCTAAAACTTCAGGTTTTGAATTAGGAAAAAATGTTGAAGAGGCCAACATTTTTTCCGAAGAAGTTTGGCCAATGTATGTTCTTGGACACTCGGAACACGGAATAAGGATAAGAACCGATAGGGCACATGAGTTCTTATTATCGGAACATATAAATCAAAATGACCATCGAATGAACTATAATGATACAATTATTTTAGACACTGAAAGTAATAAAAAAAAAAGATTTTTTTCTGGAAATGATACATATCAACAAATAAAGAATCAATAAACAAAAAACAGAGTTAAACAATGTCAGTCAAATTTATACCTACCTTTTTAAATTGAAAGAAAATATCAATATTTCACCCAGTAATCAGAATTTTCCTTCTTGATAAGTAATCAAATATTAATTGTCATCATCATTGTCATACATCTAACGTCATGTTTTTCTGTCCGTTTGGTTTCAATTTCATTTTAATTCTTACGTTAGTAAGTAACCATCTATTTTTATATGCATATGAAATCCTTAAATCCAATAGAAATCCTGATTTGATGTACAAATCTCGGTACAAATATTACGGAAGTGAAACACCCCTCGTAGAAATCCTGATTTGGTATACAATTTTTAAAGAAGTGAAACGCCCCCGATATCCACTTGATAGGTATCTGAAAAAATCGCAAATGATACTGTTAGAAACAAATCACACCTCTCATTTACATTTGGTTGTCAACGAATGAAGAATTTCGCTAAAATTTCCCAAAAGCAATGAAATTTCGATGAACCTACACCCGTATGCTTGAATACATTACTGCCAACTGTGTGCAGCATTTTTTTGACCTTGGAATCCTGAAGGAAATCTTGAAATCCGAATGAAATCCTGAAATCCCTTATGAAATCCAGAAATCTCCGGTGAAATTCAGAAATCGTACAGGAAATCTTGAAATCCGAATGAAATTTTGAAATCCGAATGAAATCATGAAATCCATATGAAATCCAGAAATCTTTGGTGAAATCCAGAAAACCTAAAGGAAATCTTGAAATTTCTTATGAAATCCAGAAATCCGTTCAAAAGTTCTGAAATCCAATTGAAATCCCTCAAATGAAAATTTGGTGTACAAATTTTAGGGAAGTGAGACACCCCTCGAGAACCCCTATTGCTTCCAAAGAACTTTGGCTACGCTGCTCGTCAATGCAGGTGGTGACTTGGTGACACTTGAGCAGCGTGGAGGTTGGGAGTCTGGGAAGATTGTTGAGGGATATGTCGCAAAATCATTGACAAGAAAGAGGGGAAATTGCAAGTGAAACCATTACTGGATTTCACTTCAATGCCAAGTTCTAGGATCACGTGGATAACTTTGTGTCTACAGCCCTTCCTTCATTGGAAAACATGCAACCACACTTAGTCAATAAGTAATCATCAAGAGAAGTGGTCAATATTTCAGCGGAAAATGGCTTTTCAGGAGGGATTACTTCCAATAATTTGACAAACTGTACCATTAATTTAAGTCGTTGAGTTTTTCATTTCATGTAAGTATTATTTTGTTTTGTTTGAAAGTGGTTGACAATGTATTGTTGTTAGTAGAATTCTTCTGGACTTCCATTGTCTAGAAACAAAGAAAATAAATTATTTGCATGTGTTTGAGTCACGACGTTTCAACAGTTAACATCTACTGTCATTCTCAAGTGCGTGAATGCGACAAGATATCTCGGATACTTATTATACAGCCTGCAACTGATGTACCTGCTATAAAGGTAATTATTATCTTCGTGGGGTCTCTCTCAGGTCATCAATGTTAATTAATGTGATACAAAGACCTTCGTCGTGACTCAAACACATGCAAAGAATTTATTTTCTTTTTTTCTAGACAATGGAAGTCCAGAAGAATTCTACTATTATTTTGTTGTTTATCTGTATTTTTCTATTTTATTTTCATAAATCTTCTTTGTACAAAATCAATCAAACGAGGTGAAAAAACTCTTGCTTATGTGAAAGTATTAAGGGGGAAGGGAAATTTTTGTTCTCAGGAAGGAAAAGTGCTATTTCTCTCCCTTCTTTAGAGGTCGAAAATTAAGTTTTCTAGGTATTAGAGAAAACTATTTGTCAGCAGCTGCTTCCGGAATTTATTAGTTTATCTGAAATGCCTTCTTTGAATGAACTTGATAAAAGTTCTTTAACATTTCATCATTTCTCAGTCAAATCGGAAACAGTTAAACTCTTTAGGCACATGATATATGTCATGAGTAAGTTGAAACCTCAAAAAATTCAGCATAATATGATGTGGATAGTGTCTGTGTTTGTAGTCTGTTGAATAATGAGAATAACAAGGGGGGTAGGAAACTTAAAAACAAAAAATAACAAGCGACAAAACTTGAGAGTAACCTTGAGTGTAAATGATCATCACTGAAATATACCACAGATATTCCAAATATTAGTAATAATAATCGGGTCTTGTTCTTTATAATTCTCATAATTAGTAAAAAATATGTAATGGTAAAGTTCTTACGATTATTTAAGACTCATTCGGCAAACTCTTTGATTTTTTATTGAGTATTAAAAAACCACAAAAAAGCCGCTTACTCCACGTGGACTGCAGACAATAGCGCACTGTGATTGGATATAACGCCATAAAGTCCCAACTATTATTTATGCTAATGAGACACATTCGGCATTCTTTGAAATTGATATTAAACAGGTTCGTCAGATGTGCTTATAGTCCAGGAGGCGATTCAACAATTTAGATATGAGCGATACCGTGATGTTGTGAATCATACTGATATTTGTCACTGTGATTTTTTAACATTGATTTTTAAACTCAATGTTATTACAGTTTTGAGGTTGCGTCGCGTTTGGTTACTTTGGTCTTGGATGCATGAGCCCGTTCACCGTTTACTGTTATAAGGTTAATAAGATAGATATATCAGTATTAGTTTATACTATTCATCCCCAGGTTTTTTAGAATCATGTTTTTTAAATCAAATAAAACTAGTTTGTAATGATAATGACATTTAATTTAATGATAAATTTATAATACGAAGAGTGAGTATTTTGTTATTATTCGATTCGCACCAAAATCAAAATCAACGTAACCTTAAATACTACTGTTTACAATACTTGTATTCTTTATGACGTCATCCGCACAAGTGTGACGTCATTTGGGGAAAAAAATTACATTGGGAAATAGGTCACGTGGCACCTCGATTGGAAGGTATCTCAATTCTGTATCCAATGTTGTATATATTTTTAATTTTTGCCTACCGTTAGAATGGAGATTTATATTATGAATATGATTATGCCGCTACAAATTACAGTATGTAATAATATAAACAATATGGAATCACACTATAAAAGTTTTATTTTTAAGAATAGAAATACAGAAACACAAAACAGTGGTTATTCGCTGGAGGAACTACTTACTATTTAAATCGATTACTATCGGTTTCATGTTTATAAAAGGTTTTCTTTAGCTGTCTTCTACTTTCAAAACATGCTTTACACAGTTACTCCAATACTGTTCAATTTCAGCTTCACTCTCACGTATCAATTTGATTACTGACTCACTGAATTTTGGATGTGTGTTTCTCTTTCTCACATACGTTTTCATTAAACTCCATATTTTTTCGATTGGGTTGAATTCACAATAATATGGTGGTAACCGTAAAACTACATGTCCATGATTCTTAGCCAGTTCATCAATAAAATATTTTTTCTCGAAACGTTGCTCTTTTACCAGTGATAATAAATAATCTTTTTTTCTGCGGGGATCCACCGGAACATTTTTATTTTCTAGGAAAGAGATTATATCTGCTTTTCGCCATGACTTATTAGGCAATTTTTCTATTTGCCTGGAATGGTATGAGGCGTTATCTAAAATAATAACGGTATTTGGTACAAGGTTAGGAAACAACGAGTTGGTAAACCACTTTTCAAATAATTCGGCATCCATATCTTTATGGTCCGCACTGCACTTCGAAATATTCTTTGCAGACAGTTTTAAACAGCCTCGAACAAATCCGTTCTCATTGCCAACGTGGATCTGACCATCCTTTTCTCTTGACATCATGAGTATCGTACCAAGTTTCGTCCAGCCAGACTAGGTTACGATTATCATTTCGGAACTTCAAAATTTGCGACAGGTATTCCTACGCATGTCAACGATTCTTCGGGATTCCATTATACACTGACGTCGATTTATTGTTTTGTACCTGAATCCCATTTTCATTAATAGTTTTCGGAGTGAATCTTTTGATTTATATGGATAGTAAACACCTTCTTTTATAATTTCCCTAAGAATTTCTTCGAGCGTAGGATTAAGATTTTTCTCGAAGAATCTATGTACGATTCTCCTAATCGGTTTCTCCGTACCCTTGTCAACTTTCTTCAAAGATCGTTTCACCTGAACTTTCCGTTTTGTAACTGCGCCCCTGTTGACAATGCGGCTGACACTGGAATGGCTCAGTAGAGTTAGTTCACATATTCTCTTGACGACTCCTCTTTTTTTGTTATTATTCTCACTAACTAACTTATTATACATATTGAGAATAATTTGTCGCCGATCAATAACACGGGATTGTATATTCAATGGCAATGATTAACTCTGTACCTCAAATGACCTCCAAAGAGGTCTGTTTTCATTGTTACCATTATTTAAATTAATATTATCAAATGGTCTTCAAATAATATTTTGATAACCTTCATCAAACGGTCGCCAAAAAGCCATAGTGGTATTGTTGGAGAGCTGACGAATCAGAAGTGTTCAAGGAACACTTTCTTGATCGTATTTATACCTATTGATTCATTAGGACATAATGCCAAAATGGCTTGGGAGTAGCAAGTATTACCTGATTTTAATCACAGAGCTTACTTTCAGAATATCCAAGAATTCAGGTATGCAAATTAATGTCTGAAATGGTAAATAAATTAGGTTTGTTCATAACAGAGAATTCCAAAATAATAATAATGTGAACCAGAACATATTCTAATTCCATGTGAGGTCACCTCGCGTTTTTCACGTACGCCGATAGGCACATGTGATAACGTCGATGGGCATGCCTTTCTCATGCCGGGTCAAAAATGCAGAATAGGCACGCATGTATCTGAATCGGCCTTAAGACAAACAAGAAATAGTTTCATGACACTACTGATTACAACTCTGTCTGCTGAAAGCATAATATTCTGTAGGCAAATTTTTACTAATTCAACCAAAACTGTATCTATTATAGTTACATATATTCCCATGGTTGACAACATTATTCTTGACTTACTGTATATAGTGAGTTATTATATTTGCTGTTTTGTTTATAAACATATAAGGAGAATTATATGTATATACTGTGGTTTGGGGTTACTTTGCTTCCGATAGGTAACTTTACTTGAGTGCCGGAAAAGTTGGTATGACATTTTTTTCGAGTTGGTACTAACCAGAAGCGGGAATTTTTGTAAACAAGTTCAAAAATGCACAAGTATGAGTTGTCCGTATTTCAGTTCGGAATGCCAACAACTAAGATCTGTGGAATAAAAGTGATAGCCTGGGAGATGGTAACAGATACCAGGGGACAATTTTCTCGTTCATGCCTTTGAGACCAGTGAACGATATGAAAATTCTGACCAAAATGATGAAAAATTTGAGCGGTCGCCGCGTGGCCTTCATATAAAAGATTCAATTCCGGCACTTAACCTCACTTCGACATCCGCAAACCTTGCCACTTTTTTTATGGGACATTCATGATTCCATTATTTCATCTAAGCCTAGAAAATCATCTGAAATTCATTTTTTTGTTCACAAGTTTACGCCATCATTGGTACCCTAAGGCCACGTGCAACCCTTATGCCTATAATTTTTTCACTGCTATTGCCTATCTTAACATGCCGTTTGTGTAAATGGCAGTAAAGATCATCAAGAAATCAGATACGATGAAGAAAAACTTGAAAGTGAAGATTGATATGAAAACCGAAATATTTTTCAAGATAAAGATAGAGTTCCAGTTCCAGCACCCTCTGGAAAGAAAATTACGTCAGGTGATTTTGTAGTGGTGCGTTTTGCCACTAAGAAACCTGTGAAATATTTCATAGGTCTGGTTTTGGAAGATTTATGTGTAGTTCACGAAATTAAATTTTTTGGAAGAAACGAGACAATCTTTTCGTTTTTCCCGATATCGACGATATTTCCGACATCTCTGATAATGATATTGAAAAACATCTTCTGTAATATTCTCGACTTCCAGGATGATGTCGTGCTTATAATTTGTGAAATAATGATTATGTATGAACAGTCGTTTGCCAAAGAGTATTGCTATTTTTTTTTGTGAATCCAGTTGTTTACTAAACAATGTTTTCTTTTATGTATTATTTAGTTAAATAAATTAATATTTTTTTTATATTAGCTTATTGTATTTTTAACATAGGTATGATTAAAGTGTTCAAATAAAATGATACAGATTTTTTTTTAAAATACCAATTTATATACATTGGCTTGTTGGTTATAACCGCCGAAAGCAAAGTAAACTATTAGTTATGCGATATGTGCTCAAATGACGATTTCAGAAGCGAATGCAAAGTTACCCCAATAGCGAGGCAAGTTTGCTCAGTCATTCAAAAAATGAAAATACAAAATATATTCAAAATAGCGTTGTGCCACCTAGTGAAATCGAAAGAGATAATATATTTGTGTTACATACTCTTATATCCGTTTTTTAGATCCAAAAATAACAAAATGCAATGAAAAACACCACGAATTTTGAGCAAACTAACCCCACTTTACGGTAATAGAATATCATCAAACACTGTAAATACTATAATAAACAAGTCAAAACAGAATATCTTTTTTCAGTCAATCAGTTCCACATCATCGTCTATTTGTTAAATCGCCTCCCGGACTATTATTAGCATTTCAAAGAATGCCGAATATGTCCTGGCATGAATGTTAGTGAGAACTTTATGACGTTATATCCAATCACAGTGCAGTTTGTGTAATATTGACCAATGACACGCAGTCCACGTGGAGTAAGCGGCTCATTTGAGGTTTTTTATTACCAAATAAAAAAATCAAAGAGTTTGCCGAATGACTCTTAAATTTTCGTAAGAACTTTACATACAGTTGATTGGACCGTAGGGGCGATAATCGGGCAAATTATTGTTGAGATCTGTGATTTGTCCGGAATGGCTACAGCGGTAATTTGATGCCCGGAGCCTGATTTTGGGTGGACCGTACCGCATCTCGCAACGGCATTGCAACTTTTCTAATCTATGGTATAGTCCACATGCAATTTACAGACTGGACAACACAAACAAACTACTGAAAAGTTGAAACATCGAACATAAAGTCACCTGGGGAGTCCCGGAGTAACTCCGGAGAGTCCGAAGAGCGCGTGCCGCCTTCCTGATCACTAGGAGAATCCACTTCGAATGACAAACGCTATCTCATTCAAGTACTTGCAAAAGGACTGAATATTGACAAAAATATCTCATGAAAAAATCACACAATCTTAACGTCCTTTCTTCAGTCTGAAAATATCTTACCACAAAACCATTCTTCACAAAGCTCAACTCTACGAGGCGTCGTTCAGATAAAAAGTGTTTTTGCAAATATATAAAATTTTGCGTCGATATTTTTAGTTTGCTTTGATCAAACAAAATATGTTTACGTTTCAGGCATTCCAAATATATAAAAACGTGCATTTTCATGTATTTATGAACTCGATCTATTTTATATCGTCAGAAGATGGTGCAACGAACCATATGAAAACAATAATGTTTTATCCATGGGAGAAGATACATCACATACAGTGGAGGTGAGATATAACTAGGGAGGTGAACAAACTTCAGTCTAGCTCCAACAAAATAGCTATTTATGATACAAGTTCGTAAAGTAGAACTTCTTTGTATGAGCGCGAAAGGAAAAATGTAGAAAATTATATGGTCCTAACTACGACCTTATGGTCCACATGTGTTAGAGATCATGGTTGGTGCACTCAAACAACATGTTACAAAAAATTTGTTTTAAAATTTAAAATAAGACCATGCAACAAACGTGTTTTCATCTGACAACTAGGAAGTAACAATTAGTTATGCATTTGACATCTGTCATTTGGAACGTCGAGATTCAAGGTTGCAGAGAACAGAATGATATGTCCCATGCTTCCGTGGAACGAGAAAATCTTTCCCAAAGTATCGTCGAATACCAAGCTCTGTCGATTAGTGAAAGAAATTTGTGATTTCATTTCATTATTGAGAATTTGAAATAGAAAAAATTGAGGAAAGAATGTGAGATTATCATTGAAATATTACGTTATGTGGTCTAGAGAAATGATATCAAAATAATAAAGGATTGAAAAGTTTTAAACTGTCAAACTGGGTCTGTTCATTAATGCACTGAAAATCTGAATTTTTTATTGCATCATTTATTTCAAGAGTCTCTAGTAGATTGAGTTTTAGCCTTCATCACGAAAGTGTATAATTTTTAAGTTAGAGTTGGAATCAAAATTATGTTTCTCATTTATGATGTGATTGGAAAAAATCGAATTTGAATAAATTTTGACGTGTTCAGCTAGTCGAGTTCTAAACTTGTGGCCTGTTTGGCCAATAAAGCAAGCTTTACAATCAAGGTTAGAACAGATCAATTTATAAACTCTAGACTTATCTTAAGGATTGACTAACAAATGTTTAAGATTATTAGGAGTTTTGAATGAAATAATGAAATTTGAAATATTGTTGGCATTGAGGTAGTTGAGCAAGGTATTTTTAAGTTTTTATGAAAGGGGGCCAGAATCGATATTGGTAGAATTTATTCAACCAATATTGACCTAATATTTTATGTAACAATCTACATTCACAATAGGTCTTGCCGGGTTTTTCCTGCAGTTGGAATAGCGAACAGCGCGACCTTTTTTTGTAAAGTCGCCCTGGAGCGCATATGGTGGTGGTACTCTCTTTCGTCTGCATTTATGTTCAGATAAGGGAAATTTTCACCATTATAGTCTACAATTAACGATTTCAATTTACATTCTAATTTATATTTGTCGATAAGTTGAAAAACTTCTGACATTGAAGTATGTTTTGACTTTGACTTTTCTTAATATAATACTGTTCCTAATAAGATCAATACTATTATCACATCTACAATATATTTTTATTGTCCCAATATGAAACCAAGATTCCCATATGAGGTGCTACCTGGATCATGAGTTAACAAAACCTCAAAATATTTAGCAAAATTTGATGAATATTTTGGATAATATATCTGTTTGTAATCTGTCGAAAAATGAAGATTTGAGGGGAGTATATCACATTTGCGATAAATATTGAGAGTTAACCTTGACCGTATATTATTCGTATATATTCAAATATCAATCACAAAAATTTGAGATGCATACGAGTCTTGTTCTTTATAATTCTCAGAATTAGTCAAAAATATGCAATGGTACATACAGTTAATTGGGCCGTTGGCGTTGGGACGATAATCGGGCAAATTATTGTTGAGATCTGTGATTTGTCCGGAATGGCTACAGCGGTAATTTGATGCCCGGAGCCTTATTTTGGGTGGACCGGACCGCATCTCGCAACGGCATTGCAACTTTTCTAATCTATGGTATAGTCCACATGCAATTTACAGACTGGACAACACAAACAAACTACTGAAAAGTTGAAACATCGAACATAAAGTCACCTGGGGAGTCCCGGAGTAACTCCGGAGAGTCCGAAGAGCGCGCGCCGCCTTCCTGATCACTAGGAGAATCCACTTTGAACAGCGATCGCGATCTCATTCACTATGATCGACGACAGACACAAAAAAGTCCTGAAAACTTTCGGCGAGGATCCTCGATTGCCCCGAAAATTCACTTTTCCGACTCGTTAACAATTTCACTTTCGATTCTGCTCCATCGTAATAATGACCTCACTCGCACTATGGGTACCGTTACATCGCGTTCATGAGGTCTAGTTCTTTCACTTTCGAGACGAACACATGGTCAACTCTGTCTTCTTCGCCGTGCATCGACACTATATTCCTTTCAGTCTCAATCGGTCCATTATAAAACCGTTGTTCGCGATCTGGCTGACGTCACAGCCGCAGTGACGTCACCGTATAACAGTTCCGTTACTGCCTTTGCGCTTTACCTGGCCGACGGTATAACGTTATTACATCATAGTTATGACGTCATGGGTATGACGTCACTTCCACCGGAACGCTTCGCGGACGTTGCGACGGCCATGACATAGACCGCTGTAGAGCTTTCCGGTATGGATTTTCAGAGCGAATACACACGATTGAGGATTCATGATGATTACTAAAATACTTTATTTATAACGGTATACATTATTTTTTCAAAGAAAACTAGTTCCAAACACAGACTTTCAAGTGGAAAACAGTTGTATTTGATATCAACCCTCCGAAGAAGATACAACTATGCAATATCTGAATCTATTTCTAGTATGACGTCAAAGGTACGTATCACGTATCATTACGATGGATAATAATAAAAGGATACTGCACACTTTAATAGGGAAATTGGCCCGCAGTCGAATTGGCTGAATTTTTTATATGCTATTTCAAACCAAAAGTTCGATAGGCACAACTTTTTCTATATGCTAGTTTTGGCGCTAAAAGCCCCAGAAAACTCTCGTTGCTCTTCATTGTTAAACAACACAAAACGTAATCCTAGATAATCATCACTATGACATTAATATGAGATGCTATTAAAAGTATTGAAAGTGTTTTGTTATATTTGGTCATTTATACAATGTGTTCCAGCTACTTACTTTTCTTAGAGTTCAATAATTCTAAAATGGTTACAAATCGCCTTAGGAATCTACAATCAAAAAATGTTCATGAGTCCTATTCTATACCAGATTCTAGGTCACATAGTCGAAAAATATATAGAATGTTCCTTTTAAAAGAAATCTAAAGTTATATTCGAAAAGTTCCGTATGAAAAATATCTTTCGACCATGCTGTATAATTTCAAGGCATGAGAAAGTATAAGAAATATTACAAATCTGCCTATATAATGGCATTACAAATATTTTTTTCTAAGTCAAGGATTTTTACGGAATGCATCTGCAAATGGACTCATTCGACCAAAAATTTGTAACATCTAAGCAATTCAGAGACAATCAATAATAGTTTAGGGGTGAGTGAAGGATGCGCAGATATTTGAATTTACTAATATACAGGGTGTATACTAAATGATGTCATTAATTTCAGGTAGTGATTCCTTGTCATACTTTATGAAGAAAATTTTTTATAAACGTGAGTCCTAACTTGCTTCGTTTTCGAGATACGGGGTGTCAAAGTTTGAAAGTGGTGACCCTTCGCTGCTTATAATTTGATATCTAACCTCATGAAAACAAGCCTCTTATAACTACCAATATACACACCAGGTTTCATGAAAATCGGATAAAAGACTTTTGAGTGATTAATAAATAACCAATTTTTTATCAAAACTTTGACACTCCGTCACTTGAAAACAAACCAAGTTAGGACATACGTTTATGTGAACTTTTTTCCATAAAATGTGTCAGGGAATCACCACCTGAAATTAATGACATCATTTAGGATACACCATGTACATTAGTATTATTAATATTTCATTTTAAAATAATGCACTCCACCCAATTTTGTTCGCATCGCCCTGTATGTGTGGCAATAAATTCTTGTTCAACAGGATCTAGTAGCCGAGTGGTTAAAGCGACATTGTTTCAATCACTTTGGCTGCCAGTCGGCGATGGTTCAAACCATGGCGGATGCAGACATTTTTCTGATGGCCCGAGAAAGTGCTAGGAATCGCACGTAAAAAGGTAAGACCTCGTTAATCCTTGGCTCACACAAGTTTCGACTTCTGAAGGCTGCCATTCGTAAGGGGATGACAGCTGGTTAGCGAAAAAAACAATTTTAAACAATTTTTTTTGAAGTTAACTTTCGTTTCTAAACCGATATCACAATAGAACTTGCACGGAAAAAAAATTTAATAGTAGCAAGTAAAATTTGCATACCACCAAGTGAAAATTTACATACTATATGGGACAAGTACACGCTTTATTAGCCATTAGAAAAATTAGATTCCTGAATTTGATCACTTGCTGTTATTGATGTAATTTCAGGAACGCAATGTAACCTAATGATATTAAACTCTTTACTAGAAGCAAACTTTTTATTTTGTAAGCCTCAATCTACGTTTTATTTGCAGTAGGTGCTCAGTTTGATAACTACTAGTGACAAGTAAATTTACCATGATGAAGAATGATTTACTCGCAAATAACTCATATACTTAAATCTACTAAAAAATATATTAGTTGCTACTATACAGTATTCTAATGTAGCAACATTTTTAGATTATTATAGTAATTTTAGTTTACTTGGCCTTATCAAATGACTCACTTGTGGGTAGTTTATTATTGTCTTACCTTCAATAGCTTTCATTCCATCTTTGGTATCAGGATACAACGGACACAATTGAAATATCCTCTTGCCCTCAGTTTAGAGTTATTAGTTCTTCAAAGAAGGATCATTTGTTTTTTATAAAGCCTTTTTTTCAACACATTCGTTTCATTCTTGAATTTGAAATGATATGAAAGGTTCGGTTGCAACAAGGTAGCAATGATTCAGTTTAAACTATGAAAAAACGTACTTGCATGGCATACAGAGGCTAGCAAAATACACTACTCAAGAAAAACTGTAGAAAGAGATTGCAGTACAGCCTGTTTCTTAATTAAAAATTTCGGAACTTTGTTGAATCTGTTTGTATTCATCAGTATGAATGCTAATGATAATGTCTTTCCTCATTATGATCATAACAAACCCAAGTTATGCATAACATGATGTAGAATTAGAACGTTCTGAAAATTGGAAATAAAAGATGCCTAATGAAGAAATGAAATGTACATTTTTAATGTACATTTTTAATATTTTTATTGAAACAAAACTGTTGTTCAGTTTTTTGGGAAAATTATCCTGATTCTATTATACATAAAATGTCAATATTCTAGAAATGTTAAGTAAAAATCCACATTCTACATACCAGCAAGTTAAATATATAAATCAAACTAACACTATTCACACAACTCACAACAGTAATAATAGTATAATTCCGGCACACGAAGTAACACGCCCACATACAACTACTAACTCAAATGCTGGAATTGGAATGTGGCCAGTTTTGCGAAAACGTTGATGATCAGTGCAACGGTTACTACCGATTGATCCCGAACTGGTCGCATATGAACAAGTAGGTGAACAGTTTCATTATCGTAGGAACACCTAGCTCTATTGCAAATAAACTGTTGTATTATGCCTGTAACACGAGTCTCTGTTATTATGATATACTTTTCAGAAACACAAAGTAGATAAATATGAATATACACTTTTCCAGCGCTAGTAAAATATTGACCTGGCATTATACAAAGTGAATTATCTAATGTTCAAAGCACTTGCTGTATGTAAACAATATTATAGCTACAATTTCATGCGTTCAGAATACTAATTTTTTTAGAGACAAATGGTATTTTTTTTTAATATAGATATTAATTTTCTTACCACAATCGAAAAAAAGTCAGGAAAACGTTTTACTGGGACCATTTTTTTCCGTGTGAGAAATAGAACATTGACGCACTATTCTCCCACCCTGTATAAAAATGTTATAGTTCAGATTTTTTTCAAAAATTGTTTGAGTATTTTCGAAATTGAGGGGTACCTACTGGATAATATGAAAACATTGCATCCCTTCAATGTAGAAAAAAAACATTGTTCTGTAGATGGCTTTGGAAACGATGTCAAAGTTTCGAGGGTTTTTCATTAGGGTCAACGGTACCAGGTTCAATAGGTACGTTAAATGTAACATTTAATATATGGCCCATTATTTTCTCCATATTATACTTGTATTATACTAAATGTACCGCATGGAGGCTTTGTTGGCCGGTCAGGAGGAGTTTCTCCGTCACACTTCCTGAGCACCAATGAAATAATCAGATATAGTTACATACTCATTCGACACAACCCTATCGAAATGAAATAGACCACTTTGTGTTATATCTTCCTTGAGTCGCATCATCAACTTGAAGTATTAATTTGACCGAACTAGCTGGAACATACTGTATAATTGACCACCTGTAATGACACCAATGAACAATCCTTTTGATAGTATCTCATTTTAATGATTACTCAGAATAGTAAAAAATTATTGAGGATAACGTTTTGAGATGTTTAACAATGGAGAAAAAATGAGAGTTTTCAGCGGCTTCTAGCGGCAAAACTAGCAAACAGAAAAAGTTATGCCCATTGGACTTTTTGTTTGGAATGATTTGGACTAAAACGTATCAAAAATTCATGTAATTCGACAGGGGGCCACTTTCCCTATTGAAGTGTGCGGTATCCTTTGCGACTATAGTCTTATTACTTTCAAACAAGATACTACTAGAGTTTCAGCAAGTTTTGATAACGGAGACAGGTATATTCTCCGAAACATCAAAATTTGTTAAAGAAGACAAGAAATTTTCAGTTAACTTAAAAATTTTTTTCAGATAGGCAAATTCGGAATATGATAAGTTCCTGACAAAATTTCATAATTAAATTCAAGAAAACAGTCTTATAAATGTACTAACTTATCATGGAAAATTGTTCATTTGCCCTTCTAAAACTTTTATTAAAATATGAAATACAAGCAATACAGATAAGCATTACAGAACCTACAGAAATCATCCCAACACAGTAATAAAGAAAACAAAGGCAACATTTTCTGAAAATGAGATAAAAACGGCTTGAAAAAGTTGTGAACAACTCTGCAGGCATCTACAAATCAGTCCAGACATAAGATGACAGATATAAAGGAAATTTGATTGTTGAATTATTCAATATATAATGAACCGTCAGTAATAGCGAACACTTTCCTTAGTATATTTACCGATTTGGGAGAAAATCAATAGGCCAAGCTGTAGATAAAAATAAGAGGCTCTTTTTGTTAAATATGTTATATACTCTAATGTGTATTGACTTTAAACTATACTCCTCTCTCCTCTGTATTACCGACATGGTTATTAGTTTTGAATATTCTAGATAGATGGCGTTTATTACAGAAGCATGGATGTCGTCGGCCATGTTGTTCGAAGTTTCTTATTCATGTTCATGTATTAGTAAAAAGTAAAACCTTTTGCAAACAGAAGCGTTCTTATTTTCTGTACCAGAAAGTATATTTATCAATTTTCACAAAAAATAAAAGACACAAATGACCCATACTACTTTTTATAAGATAGTTTGTAAATGAAAACCCTAGTTTTCGCCGCAGCAAAATCGCTTTGTGGAATTTTTTGAACAAAAAATAGTGATAAAAATTACAACTTCTTTGTTTTCTGCAAATATTTCAAAAAGTATTGAAGGAATCGTTTTACAGGCTCTGAAACTTTGGCAGAGAATTATGAAACCTACAAAATGGTCTTTTAGCCAGGAATCACACTGATCAACCAGGACCGACCGTTCGTGACCGTCCACCAACGACCAAAATTTCCAACACTCATATTCTTATCGCACAACTCACACTGTTCGACCATTCTCGACCGTCCACGACCGATTTGAAATTACAACCTGCTGGAAATTTTGGTCGGCGTCAGACTACTGTAATGCAATGTCCATACGCTAAATTATCATTTGGACACATGTTTGTGATAAACTTTCAGCAGTTTTTCACCTGAACGAAAATTTTAATATTATTCGTGTGAACTGTTATGTTTCCAATTAAGTCATAAATTCGCGAGTACTATATTTACAATTTATAGTACATCCGAATCTTAAATGTTTTTAAAGCAGCGGAACAACACAGGAACCGTGTGGACCGCCGCAAAGATTATTATTTTAATAACAGCGTTGAGGAGCCACGTTAAATCAGAGTAATCCTAATTACAGCAACACTACAGAAGTCATTGATGGAATTTATTAACGCAAGAGAATAATTGCTAAGTACCAGTAATGTTCAACTAACAGTAACTTACATATTTTTCATAGTTAAAGAATTAACGTGCTGGATATAGAAAAAGGAGACATTCCTTGGTGCTCCATCGGGAAGTAATGCCCAGCAAATAAAAAATTGGCAATTTTTTTAGTTGGGAATTTCTGTTGGTGTAATTTATAGAAATTCAATAGTAGGTAGTTTGGAACTGTATTGTTCTTTTAGTAATTTGGGATAATTGGTTCAAAATTCACCCTCTGGTTCCCGATATAAATAAAGTTCTCTATTCCACACTCTTTTTTACTTTACTTTATTAATCGTTTATAAAAATCATACACTATCATAATTCTTTCTTCTTCACTATCACTCCTACTCATTATTTACAACAAAATCATTGAAATTATGATTTTGAACTGTTTTCGTTAAATAAATAGAAAATTGACATAATCTTTTGAATGTCAGATCAATGTTAGATTTACAAAATTATTGTGGCGGTCGGTCGTAGATGGTCAATCAGTGTGAGTTTGAAAGTTTTCATTGATCTACTTCAATCTTTGGTCGTAGGTGGACGGTCGCGGACGGTCGGTCCTGGTCGAACAGTGTGATTCCTGGCTTATACGGCCAGATCGGTGCATTTTTCACTGAGAAAATCCGGGAAAATCTCGAGAAAGAGACCATTTTTCAAAAATTTATAATTTTTATAAATCTGAAACTGAACAAACAATATTGCAGAAACTGTGCTCAAGATGGTTTCTGGGGAAACACTCCAGCTGCATATAGTGTCTTCCTATGTCAGAAGATGTCTCGTGGGCTGTCCACCTGACCACTCTTGTCGGAACATTTTTAAAGAACATAAAATATTAACAGTCAGTGGCGTATTAACTGTTGACATATGTACATAGTAATCAAAATACCTTCAAAACGAACTATGACAAGCATACTCACAATACTAGGAAAAAAAAGAACTTTCAGGTACCCTTCAGGCACCTGGAACTATCCAAAAAATCTCCAAATACTTTTGGTTTGTACTTGTACAATTCACTTCCACAGAAGTTGAAGAGTTTGGCAACACATATTTTTAAACGAAAACTAAAAAATGTTCTTGTCGATCTGTGTCCTCATTCAACACGAGAATTCAGTAACAATTTAGCTCTAATTTAGTTATACAACATTTATCATATAGAGTTTTATTTGCATGTTTTTATGACTGATATTATTTGTAAGTGTAAGACTTTTTTATTGCTTTTATATTGACTTGTCCTATATCACTTGTGATCGTACCTACAGGATGAATAAACCATTGTATTGTATTGTATTGTATTGTCCGATGTGTAGTTTTTTCACAATCGCGTTATAAACAATTTATACGCAAATCTTTCTAAATGCGCCAATTTAAAGGAAATCATCTTATTCAAATTCTGTGAACGGCATTTGGTATTTTCGAGGACCTGGCAAAAGCATTTGACACAGTGAGCTATGAAAAACTATTTACAACATTAGAGCAGATAGAGATAGCAATAAGAGGTCCATGTTTTGAGTCAATAAATAGTTACCTTACTGATAGAGAGCAATGTGTTGAGATAAACGGAATTCTAAGCGAGTTGAAAATCATAAAATATAGTGTGCCACAATACACCGTATTAGGTCCCTGTCTCTTCAATATATGTTTTGAATAGCTTGTTTACCTTACACATCGATGGCCAGATAGTGAGCTATGACGATGACACTGCTGTTTTTTACAACGCAAATAAATGATCAGATCTATTCAGCCAAGAATGACTGGATTTTGCGAAAATATAGATTAAACCAATTAGGTTCTTTATAGTATTCAAAAACTTCAACTTTCTCAAAAATTTCACAAAACACCTCATCAAATACTTTTTCGATTCGATTCGGTGAAATATTTAGGCCTTATTATCATCTGCAATCTTAAATGGGAGCACCACATCATTGAATTATCGACGAAACTACGATGGGGTAATAGCATGGAGAGGATCATATATAATACGTAGGTACACTGTAAATATTTTCCATCAGATTACATGATCTCATATGGGTAATGAGTTGCAATGCATATACATGTAAAGTTACATACCTCATGCGATATAATGTAAAGTCTAAATTGACTTCAAATGTGAATTCCCATTATATTCCATGGATTATCACCTGTATAATTATGTAATATTCTCCATTATTCCAGATTCAATGGCGATTTCTACATGTTTGTTTAGGTGTTTTTACCATTATATTCAAGTAGTGCCAATTGACATACATGATTCAGTATGTATTATTGGATATATATTCAAGTATTTGTGAGGAATATCAATCTTTGTTGTAAACTAAATTTGGATTTACATGCATTTTTACATAACTCTAATGTGATTTTCCATATCTTCCCCGATAATCACTTGTATTTTCATGTGATTGTCCTCCTAATTACAAATTTAATGGAAATTGTAACATTTCTGTTAAGGTGTCTTCACCATTGTTTTCAAGTAGTACTAACAAATAGGCTTATAATAACATAGTAGTACAGAGGGGGAAGGGATCTGCAAAAAATACATAAAATCGGAATCAAAAATACTTTATTCATCATAACATTGTGATAATATTGTTATATATTGGAGGAAAATAACTCCTCAAATCATTCAAATATGGTACCACAAACAATTATTTAACAAAATATGTTTATACTTCAACTTTGAAATTCACGAAATTAGCTGACCTCATAAGATTGCCCACTCTCCGATATTATGTTCTGGAATCGAATTGAGATGATATCTATCCACTTGAGATTTGAAAGTCGAATGAAACTCAAAATTATCTCACAGTTGGGTCTGCTACAACGGAAGTTTCGATTCGATTTCCTATGAAAATTCTGGTGTTATTCATAATATACATATATTATGAAACAAACAATGACAAAATGAATAAGTGACTATCATTTCATGATGAATATTTTATATTTTTTTCTCTGAACCTAATTACTCACCTGATATATAATCCGATGACAATTTGGCACTCACTCACACTCACACAAACCTACCTACCTTTGCAGATGCCCACCGATGTTCATCCTCCCAACATGAACTGTGAATGAGGATTGGGCCGAATGCCGGTAGGTGAGCATGACGATAACGTTACGGAAAATTACATTTAGACAAAAGATAATTCAAATATTACCAGGAATATTTTATAAATTGGCGTCTTTCCACTGTAACAATACGTCGTTTTACTGATTATTACATTCATTTACAGTCATCATGTAAACTAGAGGAAATTACATGTAATAAAGCATTGAATTACAAGCTCACTTTAAAATACGGGAGAAATGGAGGACATTTACCTAATTTTACATTAAAATTTTAAATTACTTGCACAATCAAGTTATAATACTAGGAGCAGTGTGCATATATTTCATTTTGGCATGTATTTTTCCATCCACTTTTTACTGTGTATATCTATCCACATTGATGGTTTTGCAGAAATGGATCCTGAAAATTATTTATTCAATACTTAGGTTAAATAAAGAATAAAATTGAAATCTACTCAAAAATAAATATTCAACTAGAAATCTCTTGCAGTGTATTCTGATTTCTATGATATGAACTATATTGACGATGAATGATTATTATTCTTATTATTATTATAATTATTATTATTATTCAAAACAACAATACCAAAGTGACAATGAAAAAAAACTTGTATTCATCAATTATGTGACGTTGCGCAATTTTTTTGGGACTGATATTGGTGCCAAGTTCCAACATAACGATTTGCAAATACTGTTGCAAGAAATGAGGGTGTGCCCTATGTTGATGAAACCAAATCAATATATGAACAGAATGTGAATTTATGTCGTTTGTAAAGCTTTTAGCTAATTCTATGGACATTTTCAGAGTCCTGTCAGCGAACCTTCGAAAAGGTATTTCCCAATCATAGAATATTTCGGAACACGATTATTTCATCTGATTATGAATGTTTAGGTAAAAAGAAATAAGATATTGATTGAAAGTTTGACTTTATAGAGGAAATTCATTTTTGACGTGATCTTTTATTCTGAAAAAGGAAAAATGTAAACTCAAGCAAATCTACACAGGGCCAAGGAATGGCCTCGATGAGTTACTGCGCTTACTAAATAGTTTTTCTTTCTTATTGTGGATGGTTAAAACACCCACAAGACCATGTCAAGAAGAAACTAAATAGACTATGTCTGTGGAATCGGTATTGAAGCAAAACATGAATTTCATCTTTCGTTTCAGCTATCAAACATGAATAGTTGAGGATATGTTGATGCGCCCTCTTCAACGAACAGAAATATTAAAAGATATTACAGAAAACCAGTAATCTAGCGTTTACTGGGACTTCAGGATCGGAAACTTTATACACTCCAATAACGCACAGATTAAATGGATATCTTCTATCAAACATATTCATACTCTTGAAAAGAATAATATTCTGAAAAGAATATTTTTTTATATTTATAAAATGAAACAAATCATTTATTATGTAAAGTAACAATAACAAAGTAACAACAAAAAAAAGAATAAAAAAAATAATTGGCGATCTGGGCGGCTTAAATTAATTCGTTGACGCATTCGCTTTCACAGCTGCAGGGAAACCCGGAAAAATCTGCAACACCACATCATCTGAAGAATTATTGGAATTGGTTAAATGATAACTCCTAAAGAGGTCCGTCAAATTTTGAATATATGCCTTCTAGTAAAAGAGGATGTATGTGGTCTCCCATTTGAAACTGATTAATTTGCTTGTAATGAAAACATTCTACTTTTTACCCTAGAAAACACTTACATTAACTCATTTTTTTTTGTAAAAATTGTTATTTCCGTCAACCGATTGCACCCCTACACATAATCCTCAGAAGTCTTCCAAAGACTTGTGTGAACTAGGGAAGACGCAGCCCTTGCCTATTAACGTGTGATGCCATGCACGAGACCGATGACCATGCAGGGATTTGAACCCTCGACCCTTCGCTTGAGCACGGCCACGGCACGGCCACCACGGCTAACCATTCTGAAATATAATCCTCTTGACACAAAAATGTAATTCCTTGGGAGATATCACTACCCGTGCCACGTGACACACTCAACCAATCAGCAATCAAAGTAGGTGGCGACATCGCGACATGCGAATGCGACTTCCATTTCATCCTGTTCGACCATTTGGGTTGAAGGTTAGCGTTTATGAATGTTAGTTTTGTGCGTAGTGAAAACTGTTTCTATACGATCAAAATGCGATATGGAAAGTTGAATTTGGCTCATTTGTGGAGATGAGTGAAATATATTTGGTTTTCAGCAGTATAGCGAGTGGCGTTGTTTATGTTTTCGATCACATTGCTATGTGCTTCACCAATAACGGGTAATGCAATTAATGAATTTCCATAAAATAAACTAGTCATGGATTACATCAAATACACAAATTAGTTTTTCTACAAACGCTTAACAAAGTAGCCTTTGACGCTTTCAGATTTCGACGCAAAGTTGACGTTTTCCGTGAAATGTCATTTTGTGACAGCATTTGCGCTCTAGAGCGGAAATATTTCGAAAACGCTCGCTTCTCCAACGTATTTCTGCATGATGATTGATGATAGTGACAGCGAATTATCAAACACTCCTCCTGATGTAGCAGAAAGTGTAAAAATTGTTACTTTGAATCTCCTACCAGAGAAATCAAGGAAAAAATATGAATTACAATACGGTAAATTTATGACGTGGTGCCAGTCAAAACATTCAACACTAAAGATATTCACAAATTTTTACAAGAAGCGCCCGATGGAGAATATCTACTAAAAAAGGTAAATTTTAATATTTCATGCTTTCAGTAGTTTGAGAAGCGATTAGTATTTTTTGAATTTAGTGCAATTTGGTTAGCATATACATTATGAAAGTTTGTTATGTGATGTACTTTTGTTGAATAAAGCATCTGGTGTTTATTTTTCTGAAAACTGCGTTTGTAGAAAAAATTTTGTGTGTATTTCGAGCACAAAGTGTCATTGTCGCTCTCCAAAGATTACCGCGCTCCGCTTCGCGTCGCGCGGTAGCTCTCTTTGTCAAGCGACAATATATCACTTTGCGCTCTTAATACACAAATAGCTATTTTTTATGACAGTGCGTAAACTAGAATTTTACGCACTGTTCACTGTTCAAAAAAAAACTTTGAACTTTGAACTTTGAAATACTTTCTGCGCCTCATTCAACAAACTTCACGCTCATACAAAAAGTCCTACTTTACCAACTTGTATCATAAATAGTTTTTTTTTTCTAGACCCGTACTATAACAATACACTTATATGCCCATAATCCGTTTCATACTGAGATCCATTATGATACAGATTTTTCATAACGATAAAGATTTTTTAAATAGAAACCCATTATTTTTCATTGGTATATTAATAAATTTGGTAATTTAGGAAAGTTAATTGCAACATATTTAAATCTGCCTAATCCGAATTTATATACAGGGCACTGTTTTCGAAGGACATCTGAAACCGTATTAGTTTATACCGGTGGTGATATTAGAGAGATATTGCAGTACAAAATAACGTCAGGCAGTAATAAAAGCGACGTTATTTCGACATGTACGCACGCGCAGTGTGAATCTGGAATAAGAACAACTTTATTAAAATACTGCCTGCCTTTATAAGTGGACGTTTAAAGGCGAGGATTAATTTTCCTTCATTTCCACTTCGGGTGAGATCGTAAATTATCTTGACATGATTAGTTGATATGACATGGCCCTGACTGATTTTCCACTAGAGTCGACGTAGAAGTGCGTTTGGGCCATTCTATACTCGGAATAATTTCTTCTAATTCTGAAATGTATGTAAAAAGAAAAATCCACGAGACAAATTCGATTTAGGTTAAGAATGCACCTGTCAATCACGTGTAAATAAGGGACGAACAGACAAAACTTGCAATATCTCTGTTTAAATCAGAGAATAGTGGCAGTCACTATCAAAATAAAGTTGTCTTAAATACTGCCTGGCGTTATTGCAATATCTCTCTATTACTGCATTAAAACTACATGGTGGCTGGAAATCCAATTCAGTGGCGGAAGGCTACATTGAAAATTCGCTTCAGAATAAAATCAGCATTTGTAACACATTATTGCACTCTTTTGAGACTAGCAATAATGAAATAAATTTAAAAATTCCTTCCACTTCCAGATCAGTGGGACCTGGATTAAACTTCTCAAACTGCACAATAAATAATCTTAAAATTTTTAAGAAATCGGAATAATTACAATTATTATGTTCAATACAAATATAAACAGAATGAAAATATAATAGAAAAGTTATTGGGTTTAACCCTCAAATTGTTGTGCAACCGTAGACACGTGTTTCGAGCTTAAGCTCTCATCATACGGTTAAATCAATTGAGAAGATGTGCAACGATTGGATGTAAAAACAGAAACAGAAATTGCCAACAACGGGAAGCCGAATACACATTTGTGACTTCAGTTAGAAGACCTTGTGCTAATAAAGCAACAACTAACATCGACACGGAGGCAGCTATAGCTACCTGCGTGACAATCCCACCCATAAAAATACAAATCAAGATAGATTTTGCGAGGGGCTATATATGAAAATATAAATAGAAAAAATATTGGGTATAACCTTGAAATTGTTGTGCAACAGTATACACGTGTTTCGAGCTTAAGCTCTCATCAGTACGGTAAAATCAAGTGAGAAGATGTGCAACACTTGGATGTAATAACAGAAACAGAAATTGCCAACAACGGGAAGCCAAATGCACGTTTGTGACTTCAGTTAGAAGACCTTGTACTTACAAGGCAACAACTAACTTCGACACGGAGGGGGCTATAGCTACCTGCGTGACAATCTCACCCAGAAAATTACAAATAAGGTTAAATTAAGCGAGGGGCTATATATGAAAATATAAATAGAAAAGTTATTGGGTATAACCCTCAAATTGTTGTGCAACCGTAGACACGTGTTTTGAGCTTAAGCTCTCATCAGTACGGTAAAATCAAGTGAGAAGATGTGCATTACTTGGATGTGAAAACAGAAATAGATAATACCCAACCCAAGTAGCAATTCAACGTTGCTACGACGTGTTTAACAAAGTTGCGCAACCAAACACAAGTTGCGTTGCCGACCTCAACACAACGTTGTCACAACCCTGTTTTGCACCAATTTGGTCAATCAATTTCACGTTCCAAAAATCAACGTTTCAGCTTAAACTGTAGGTAGCTGTTGGTCGTTTTCTAAACGTTGCTGAATTTACTTAAAAACAACTACACACCAGCGCCTCTCGCGCTGTTCAGAAAATAGTTAATTCTTCAACCAAATAATTACTGATGGCAAAAATGGACAATTAAAGAAAACTTTTTGGCAACTCCTACCACATGTTATTATGAAAATGTTATATTTTTATGGTCAAGATACCTGAAAAATAATGATTTCGAAACAGAAATTGGCAACGCATTTCATTTTACTGTGAAATATACTATTTTTTTATGCCAAAAAACACGCGGGCTTTCAAACTAATGCGTATTTTTCGAAACTCAAGATAAAAAAAAATAAGATAAACAATATTTAATCTTGAGATTGATTCGAGCTCGAACTAAACGGAATACATATGAATTATTTATAGAAAACTAAAATAAATAACATGGCGTAGGAGTATAAAAGTCGTCAACGCGACTCTAGGTGTCAGATATCTGAAAATATACTAATTTTTAACGTTAGTCTACCAGACAAACAACTTTATACCGAAGGGCGACTCGAGTTGCTTATCCGACCAAAAACCACCAAGGTTAACTAACGAACACACCCACCTCCACATTTCTGTAGCGCGCCTCACAAAACACATGTTTTTTTGACTCGCCTTTCCGTGTCTTTCAGCTGTCAGTCAGTACTGTCTGAAACTGAACTGAACTGAAAAATCAGTTGCTTCCCTTGAAATATCTGTATTCAGGCTGGCACCTGTTCCTGAAATTTTTAAACTTGAGCTCTCTAAAGTGTCTGTGTTCATGTGGGCTTGTGACTGTGGAGTTTCTTCACGACATAATCTTTTTTATTGCATGTAATAGGAGGCAGTGTATTTGAAAGCTCTTTTCATTTCCGATTTTAAAGTAAGGTTAGGATAATTTCAATTCAGTTTCTCTCCTTTAACTATATATTTTTATCACGTAATTTAGCCAACAGTAAGCCCTTGTCACTTGAATAAAAAAAATCATAAATTGGGTAAATTATTATCATCTAAATATCGCCGGCACGTCTTCTTGAAAAAAGGTTAGTTGTAAAGATGACTCCACGAAAACGTTTTATACTCAACTGAAATATTGCCAACTGCTTAGTTGAATCATAAAAGGTCGACTCTACGTCGGAAAAACGTTTAACATAACTAAAGTTGTCACGTAAACGTTTTTAGAACGTTATTCCCGTTACCAAAATATTGACTACTTGTAGTCAGTTGGGTAAACGTTATGGCAACGTCGTAGTTTAACTGATCTCGTGCTCAACGTTGATACAGCGTTGTCTGGTGGTTTAGAAGGTGTCGTTTCATAAATGACCAATTTCTACACCAAGTACAACGTTAATATTGGTGTATTATGTGGTTGTCGTCGCCAAAATGCTACTTGGGAAGGTAATACCGCTAATTACAATTTTGTAGAATTTTTTATTGATATACGAGTAATTACTGTTATTGTGTTCAATTCAAATATAAATTTAATATTTATAGTTCTTCTTCATTATTTATCGGGTGTAGACAAAATAGCGTATGCAAGTCTCATGTAATGGTTATTAATACACTCGCATAAACCATACGAAATTCGCCTTTGGCTCGATTCTTATCCCGGTTAATGCTTGTGTATTAATAACCATCATTGCATGATCGTTCCATTATACAGGGTGTTCGGTAAACCTTGTATAATATTGAAACTGGTGATAGACCAGGTCATGACTGTTCAGAATATCGGAATTTCACCTCAGTAAAAATATCACCGTTTTCGAGATAATGGGCATTTTAAGAATTTCTGGAAAATCGCTCCCTAACCTTGGAATTTTGAGTGCCATGTATACAAATTGGGACAAATCCAAATATCCTTGCTGCTGCTGCTGCTGATTACTGATGAGTGATGCTTCTAGACGTACAGAACAGTTTTTCAGAAAGTGAAAACATTTTTCAAGAAATGAGGGTGAAATGACAGATTTGAGTTTCATCAATTTTTTTTTTAGTTTGACATTATTATCTGAAAGAAACATAACCAATTGGAAATGGACATTCATTTCAAAAGAATGCTCATTTTGTCCAGACTCTACCATGGTATAAAACAAAATATAATTATTTTTCTTAGAAGTGGTTTCCATTGAATTAGGCGTGGTTTTAATCTAGGCTTCTATCAACTTTTATTCAAGAAAAAAAGGAAACTACCCAACACCAAAACTACGTCACAATTACACTCGACGCGCGTTTCGCCTACAAAGTTAGCATCTTCAGGAGCTAAAAGTAAGCTTTTAAGATTGTGACGTAGTTTTGGTGTTTGGGTATTTTATTTTTTTTCTTGAATTGTATTTACACCAAAGGTTCCAAAATATTCATTTATTTGATCAACTTTTATACTTACGCCCAAAAATAATTTTATTTAGATTTTATCAAGATGAAATGATGAATAAAGAATAGACTGCTTGGTAGCATTAAATAGTATGTCAATAAAATTAACTTTTCATGTAATTAGGCCTAATAAAATTATCGAAATGAAATGTCGATTATCCGACATGGCACCGATTAATACGAATTCTTGTGATAAATGTCGCACTTGTCCAACATCCAGATTCCAACGAAGTGTCAGAGACCGACAGATATACAGGGTGTAACCAAATAAGTGCAAACTTTTTTAAGAGATGAATCCTTGTCGAAAATTAAAAACTTTTGTTTGAACAACTTGTGACTTCTATCGTCGTTTTTTGAAATTATTCTGCTTGTTTCATTCACTGATATTTATTTCTTTGTCATGCCGTACATACTTTATACTCCCCGAGAATATGCGCATATGCACAACATTTATGGTGAATGTGGAGGTAGTGCTACTGCTGCAGCAGCGCTTTATGCAGAACTATATCCGATTGCACAATGCCGCTCATAGAATATCTGATTTGGGGGCTATAACCTATAACGCATTTGAAGAGGTTCTTCTTGAAAATATATCGTCTCTGCGTACGAGTGGATGGAAAATAACATTTTTGTAATATTATTCAGTGCGATGTTGAATAATCGTTATTGTGGTTTATAGTGTCTGTTGATTTGAAAAAACGTTGAATTAGTATTTACTTCATTACATCTCATAATTATTTAATCATTTCATCTTGATAGGATAAAAATAAAAGACATTACTGACAAAGTCTAATGGAGTTGATTTTAGCTCAGAATAACATCACACTCTAATATTATCGAAATTCTACTTCTTCCAAAAATAATGATCGTATGTTTTATACCATAGTAAAGCATGGACAAAATATGCATTCTTTTGTAATGAATATCCAGTTCCACTTGGTTATGTTTTTTCAAACAATAATGTTAAACTGTTGTTAAAAAAATTGGTGTAACTCAAATCTTTCATTTTACCCTCATTTCTTGAAAAATTGTATTGTTTTCTGAAAAACTGTTTCGTACATCTGAAAGCATCACTCATCAGTAATCTTCAGCAGCAAAGATATTTAAATTCGTCCCAATTTGTATACATGGCATTAAAAAATCCAAGGTGAGGTAGTGATTTTCCAGAAATTAAAAAATGCTCATTATCTCGAAAACATTGATATTTTTACTAAGGTAAAATTCCGATATTCTGAACAGTCATGATCTGGTCTATCAACAGTTTCAATATTGTACAAGGTTTACCGGACACCCTGTATACTATTATTGGTATTATATTAAAAAACTACCCATATATGACCATTACTTATACCTGCATGCTTTTTTTGGTTTATTAAATGTTGCCAAAATTAATTTTTGATGTGAACTTCATGCTTCATAACTTACAACAAAGAGGTAGTTTACAAGATTCATCAATTATTTGTATCCCCAATACGCAAAAATCCACCCGAGCTCATATCATGCACAAACAATAAATAATAATATAATAATAATAATAATAATATAACATTTATTCAAGAATAGGTAATTACATAGGACATGGGAGAAAATTGAAAAATAACTATGAATGAATGTGAGTACTCAATTAGTGATTTAACACTTGTTTTGAGACGAAAACAATAAATATCAAAAGGCATAAGATGTCCGGAGGACTGCTCATTGCTAATATCCTATACAATAGGAAAAGTTGGATCGAAAATCCATCAGAAAACAACTACTTTCCTGGCTAATGCCACGACGAACATTGAATTACATCTGATGAAATTTCCGTGCAGAGTTCCACAAGGTTATCTCTGCAATTGCTTGGTTGCATGGGAATGATCATAGAAACATTCGGACCACCTATATATCGATTTCGGAGTGTTGCTCCTCATCAGTATAGGGTAGGTCTAGCAGTCAATAACTAATGACTGCAACGAATGAATCGACGACCATTCCCATATAAAGACCGAAACTGAGATCGCGCCCGCACAGTGGATTAACTCCAAACTGCGAGCGCCATCCCAGCGCCGGAAGTCCAACCAAACAATATCCGTGCTCCACGATCGTCAAGACCGTATATGAAACGGAAAAGAAATCTGTAGTTCACAATGAGCTTATGACAAAAGGCATAAGATGTCCGGAGGACTGCTCATTGCTAATATCCTATACAATAGGAAAAGTTGGATCGAAAATCCATCAGAAAACAACTACTTTCCTGGCTAATGCCACGACGAACATTGAATTACATCTGATGAAATTTCCGTGCAGAGTTCCTACAAGGTTCTCTGCAATTGCTTGGTTGCATGGGAATGATCATAGAAACATTCGGACCACCTATATATCGATTTCGGAGTGTTGCTCCTCATCAGTATAGGGTAGGTCTAGCAGTCAATAACTAATGACTGCAACGAATGAATCGACGACCATTCCCATATAAAGACCGAAACTGAGATCGCGCCCGCACAGTGGATTAACTCCAAACTGCGAGCGCCATCCCAGCGCCGGAAGTCCAACCAAACAATATCCGTGCTCCACGATCGTCAAGACCGTATATGAAACGGAAAAGAAATCTGTAGTTCACAATGAGCTTATGACAAAAGGCATAAGATGTCCGGAGGACTGCTCATTGCTAATATCCTATACAATAGGAAAAGTTGGATCGAAAATCCATCAGAAAACAACTACTTTCCTGGCTAATGCCACGACGAACATTGAATTACATCTGATGAAATTTCCGTGCAGAGTTCCTACAAGGTTATCTCTGCAATATCAAATAAATGAATACATATGGCTAATATACAAATAGCGTTAAAATAATAAAAGTACATAAAATAAAATGATAAAAGTAGGTACAAACACGTGGATTTTGTTAAAAAAAATTATAATAACATTTAAACTTTTTACTAGTACTACTTATTCTATACTCTGTTGAAACCAGTAAATATATAAATCTCAGTTGGCATGTACATTGAATATATTCAAGAAACGATGGCGATATGTCATTGGAAATGAGACGTAATCATCTTTCTAGAGTTGCTAATAATGTAGGATTTCAGTTGTTGTTTGAAGTTTGCAACAGGTATTGAATTATATATTTTTGGAGCAATATATGAAAATGCTCGTTGGCAAAGTATTTTTGACATTTGCGGAACTAGGAAGTGAAGTCGTGTTATAGTATGTAACAAGTACCTGCTGAAAAAGGCTTCCAATGCATGTTTTTTCAAATGTGCACCTCCAAATTGATAAAAGAATGGTAGTCATTATTGAAATTGTAATATTCTTATCTCAACCGACTCCCATGATCCAACATAAACAGTCCTCAGAATAGAGTCCATTATTGAAGCTGAAATATTCTTGTAGCAACCAATTGATGAGGTGAAGTGAAGTGTTCACTTGATTCAAATCGTTTTCCTTGTAAATGGCCAAGAGGAATCTGTCAAAAAATCAGACTAATATTTGGTTGAACTATCTTCTTGAATCAGCATAATTGAGCATTAATGCAATAAATCCTTTTTATCAGTGTGCCAACTTTCTGGTTTTAGTTCAGTTACTCGGAAAATTTGATGGTGTGATGAAGGAGCACCTTCGCCATAATTTTAAATAGGGATACTAGTGTCCACTACTTTGGCGAACGCAATCAGAACGAGTAAATTGACTTTGGAAGTGAAGTGAAATTCGAAACAATATTTTGTCTAGGTAAGTCGGCTAAATACATCTCTATCATACTGGACTACGTCTGATGTTAGTCATGTTGAAAAATTTGCAGTAACTTTCTGTTTTGTTGACACTAACGAAGAGGAAATCGAAGTACGAGAGAGTTTTGTTGCTTACAAGCCGGTGACACTTCGGGAGAAGGACTCACTAGTCTCTTTCTTGATACAATTGTACAAGAGTTTGACTTGGACATGAACAATTGTCGAGGTCAAGGGTACTATAATGGAGCGAACATAAAAGGAATAAATAAAGGTGGCCAGAATGCAGAACCAAAATCATCGGGCATTTTTCAATCCATGTTGTTGTCAGAGTGATATAAGCTTCTGCTCTTCTCATCAAAAATTTCCGCACCTGTTGGAAAATGCCGGGAGTGTTAATTATCGTTTCGCAGCAACCTATATGAAGCAATCCTTTAACATTTCCTCGTTTTCAATGGGGTTAGCATAAACCAGCGATATCAGGTGTACCTACCCAAAAAAAATCGACAAGATTGAGGTCCGGTGGCCTCGGGGGCCAAAGCTGAGTGTCTTATCTGCCTATTCATCGTTGGGTATATGTCATCCCAAGTAACAATTTAAATGTTATTTGGATTTATCCTAGTTTTATGAAAGTTTTATGAAGGTTAGGTAATGCCCAATTTGATTTATGCAGGTCATATATTATTCCTAATACGCTACCAGAGCAAACAGATTTATGAATCAGTTTCAAAACACTCCTGAAGGCTACAAGATAAAACCATTCAGCATTTAAGTATATTTGTTTTTATGATGATTTTACAATGGCTTATACACATACACGATCTTTTTAGTATTTAAACCCACATAGAAACTTAGTTTTGTGATGGTTTTATAGCACTCAAGTCCATACAATGGTTCTGTAATAAAATGAAAGAACCTTGAAAAAGTAGCACAAAAACATAACAATAAACTCATAATTCCGAAAAACAATGAAACAAACCACCAAATTACAAACGGTGAAGAAGGTATGGATACAATCAACCGTGCATGATATCACACGTTAAAAGGTAAGGGCTGCGTCTTCCCTAGCTCACACAAGTCTCCCGAAAACTTCCGAGGGTTGCGCGTAGGGGTGCAATCGGTTGACGGAAATAACAATTTTAACAGCAACAATTTTAACAATCGTCCCCTTCAAAATGGAAGGAATAATAGAAGAGAGAAGATGGCGGCTCACCTTTTCTCTCACAACCTCCTTGGCATGGGTATCAAATGAAAGGATTTGACGAGTAGAATTTGATGAGTTATGCTATGTCATTGTAAATCGAAGATGGCGGTTTACTTTTTCTCCACAACCTTCTTGACATGGGTTTCAAATGAAAGGGTTTAACTGTAGAATGCGTTGGAGTCAAATTAATTATTTATCATTATCATCCCCATCATCACTTGGTTGAATTTGTAGTATCTCTGGTTCCTTGTTGGGTGGAGACTTCGGAGGGCCTCGTTTTTCAAATTCATTTTCTTCTGCTGAATTCTGTCTACGAATTTAGTTGAATTGGTAGTGTCCTTGGTTTTTTTGTTGGGTTGAGACCAAGGAGACTTCGTTATTCGAATTCAGTGGCTTTTGTTGAGTCCTGTAAATAAATTCAATTGAATTTGTAGTGTCTACGGTGGCGACCTGGGAGACCTCGTTTTTCGAATTCAGTGGCCTCTGCGTGGTCCTGTCTATGAATTTGGTTGATTGTGTTGTGTCTTCAGGTTCTTATTAGATGTAGACCTCCGAGGCCTCGTGTTTATGAATTTGGTTGAATTTGTAGTGTCTCCAGTTTTTTATTGGATGTAGACCTCGGGGATCTCGTTATTCGAATTCAGTGGCCTCTGCTGAGTTCTGTCTATGATTTTGGTTGAATTTGTAGTGTCTCTGGTTTTTTGTTGAGTGGAGACCTCGAATTCAGTGGCCTCTGAAGAGTATTGTCCGTGAATTTGGTGAAAGGTGCAGTGCTTCCGGTTTTGGTTGGATGGAGACCTCGGGGCCTCATTATTCGGTTTCAATGTCCCTTGCTGTGTTCTGGCAACAAATTGCAGGAAATTTGATACTCGCCCACTCAGATTTGTCTTGGATGGAGACGTCATTGTTCACACTCAACACCCCGTACTGAGTTATGTGTGCAAGTTTCAAAAAATATAATAGGAAAGTTTGAACCGAAATTATTATAAAAATCATTAAAAAAGAAATTAAATGTTTTCCACCATCATGAATCATGACTTTGTATGTGTCTCATCAATGTTGACTTTTTACTGTAAACCTCATGTTTAATGTCTTGATAAAGAAAATAAACATTTCCGAAAGCTCTACCAAATAAACAGCCCAGTATTTTGACTGCATCCTCAAGATCCATCCGCGTTTTTCCTTAACTAGTCAGTCAAGAATACCCTTCGCCTTAAACATATCATATATAGGGCTGTTCAAATTCGTTTCTGTACATGGGGATCTCGTAAACGATAAGAGATAGAGTGTCGGTTGAATTGTGGCAAAGTTGCGTGTTTTAGAGACCTATTCAATGATGTGAAAAAATCGAATATGGCTCTTTTTTTCTGGAGATATACAGGAAAAACAAAAAAATCCCAAATAATGTTTTTGCCTGTATCTTCTTTATTCGCAAACACATTGAAAATCTGTCTACAGTTTGCTATTAGCACTTGATGTGGGCAATCACAATATGTCCATGAATCTTTTATACAGGGTGTCATCTGACTTGGGCCACCCCCACCTTTGAATTTTTAAATACGGACCTGTATTTTTTGTTGTAGTTTTTGGATCGTCGAGGTTCACTTAGTACTGAGAAATTGAATTCAATTTCATATTTCGAGATGTTTCGGTAATATTTTATTATAATTGGGTGAATTATTCCCTTTTAAATTACGGTCCTGGAAATTAGTTGACCGAGTTAAATAACAACACAATAGCAACTTTCACGTCTTCCTATGTACCATAGTGTTTTTAGAGAGTATTCTTTAAATTCTTAGGTACCAATTCATATTTTCTCACATTTTCAATGCTCTTAGTATTTTCTACAAGGAACTTCGAATAGCAAAACCTTTTATGATTATCTGAAACATATCTACAACAAAATAGATTATATGTATTTTGATAAGCTGAAAAAGAAATGATAGCAATAATCACATCCGAAACGAAAATTATAATACAGATACAAAAGACTTAATGGCACAATAAATGTTCTAATTGGAGTCCTTCCATTTCGAAACATTTTTGAACTCGTTTTTTCTATTATTTATTGCCCTTGATATACTTCTTTTCTGCACTGTTGCGAAAGCATTCAAAATCCTCAATCTCGAGTAATCCACATTTTCTTGCACCATAAGTGATTTATTATGAAAACCATAGAAATAGTTATGCTACAGCCCAACGGTATATGGAAATTTATCCCGAAAGGCGTCAGTCAACCCTCAGATCAATAAGTAAACATAGATTGGCCCCATGCTACGTAAACATTATATTCACTGAACCGAAGATAATTCTTGCGGAAACTGTTTTGTTTCGGGTTTTTGACATTCAAACCAAAACACAACACCTCTAGCACAGTGCCGTGCTTTTTTAAGGGGGTCAAAATTACTTATGCAAATGTAGTACCTGTGAGCTGCAACAAGTTATGTCACGGTTTTGTCTCAAAATTCCTAGGGTCAATAAAAAGCCGGGGGTTGGCAGCAAATAACTTTTTATCAAAATTTGGGGATTCAAGATAGCGGATTAGTTTTGTGATTTATGATGATATTCTTTCCTTAGTTGGATTCTAGGAGTTTTCAGCTATAAAAAATAAAGCATTATTTATGGTCTAAAGTAATTAATTCGATAGATTCAACAAGTTCCCTGACTATATTTCAAGTTTGGTGCCTGGTGGTTTATGTTGTGTAGATCAAGTTTCAACGTATCAATACGAATATTTGAATAAATATGGACCAGTTGCACAAAGCCTTCTGTTAACGTAGGTAACATAACTGGTGAGCTTAGACATGCGTTGCCATAGTAATCATCAAATCAAATATTTATTTGTCTGTTAAATTCTTTATGCAACTGGCCCTATGAGTTAAGAAACCTTCTCCAACATCTATAAATAAATTGTTCATTCTGTTGAGTATTATCCTTCCTAAATTTTGGACCAGTTCATTCATATGGCAAGTACCTGTACCTGTACCTCTCCTGGCTAAGACCACGACGGGGATTGAATTAAATCTAACAGATACTTGTGAAACGTTCCTCAAAGCATCAGAGAACGCAAGTGCAAGTGTTTTGCGTTGATGAAGTGTTGTTAAAATTTTCCTGTGTGTTTTCGTAGTTTTTGTCCTGCTTAAACAAAATAAAGTTACATTTGGAATATTTTTCAAAATAGTGCAGTGGTTCAGTGAGACACAATGTCGAAATACTGCTTTGTTTTCAAAACAAATGATAGTAAACAAACATTCCACAGGTGAGGTTCCAGTGGCGTCGAATGCACGATGCAAATCACGCAATCAAACGTATTCGTCAAATATAATATTGGAGGACAAAGAAACTCATTCAAAATTACAGATACGAAAAGCCTATGGCAAAGTGATGTTCGTTATAAATATCTGTGCGCAGGGGGAAAAACATTGAGGCTTATGAAAGGAAAATTGAATTTATTTTCCAATAATATTGATATTGTTAAAATTCTAACAGTGAGGACAATTAATGATATACCAAAGGACTTGCTTAAAAGTTTTGGAAATCATTTCTTTGAAGAAGAGCCTTTATCAAACCATAGTTATGCCTTGGTAAAGGCAATACTTCAAATTTTTTTCAAAATCCGAATATACCATGAATTGTCAATAAGCGGAACTGACAAAGTAGAAAGAGTAATGTCTCTTTTGACAAAGACAGTTTTATTTAAAAATCAATAAATACCAAGTGTTGAAATCCTCATGTACTGAGCTTTCTTGAGAATGATTCTTTCACATACACTTTGATACTTTAACAATAATTAATGAACTAAGAAATATTGTTTTCTCTCTTGACATAGCAATTTTTACATTAATAAAACTTAATACGAAATTTGGAATGAATAGTAGGTTTCATAAAGGCTTAGACGATTTCAATAAACTACCACAATTTGGAAAAAATTCTAACTCAGTAAACTTGTGTCATCATTAAGGAAAAATAGTGACAGCTCATTGAGATATTTAGTATTTTTTTTGTTTTTTTTTGCTGATTTTGGAATGTGATCTGATCTAATGTCTGGTGATATGTATATATATTTTGTTTTGTAATGTTTTCTCAAATAGTCGTTTCATTTACATAGCTTAATAATGTTGTACTTTATACATTTGTAATGTTGTATATTAGGCTTAAAATTAAATAAATAATTGTAATATTTGCCAATGTGCCAATAATGTGTGGTATAAGCATATATTTCATTCAATAAATATTTCAATTACTGTGTTGATGTTGATTTTACCTTATCGTATACCTTGCCATCTTGTGATCACTATATTCCTGTCCAAAATGAATGCGTTAATATAGAGTTCTATTTTTACTTTTGTGTTCAATTACTTTTCCCAGACGTAATCTATAGAAACATTTGTTGCATTATATATTATTATTATTAATACAAAAGAAGGGCAGAGGTTTTCACCTATTATGCCCAAAAACAATAGAAATGGTTGTGAACACAATAAATTATAATTGTACGATATTATATAGATTACGTCTGGGAAAAGTAATTGGACTCAAAAGTAGAAATATAACTCTTCATTAACGCATTCATTTTGGACAGGAATATAGTGATCACAAGATGGCAAGGTATACGATAAGGTAAAATCAACATTATCACAGGAATTAAAATATTTATTGAATGAAATATATGCCTATACCACACGTTATTATAACAAATTGGCAAATATCACTATTATTTATTTAATTGTAAGCCTAACATACAATATTACAAATGTATAAATATAAAGTGTACCTATGTGAAAGAATTATTCCCAAGAAAGCTCAGTACATGAGGATTTCAACACTTGGTATTTATTGATTTTTTGATTGTCAAAAGAGACCTGACCCTTTCTACTTTGTCAGTTCCGCTTATTAACAATTCAAGGTATAATCAGATTTTAAAAAAAAATTGAAGTACTTATTACCCTTACCAAGGCAAAACTATGGTTTAATAAAGGCTCTTCCTCAAAGAAATGATTTCCAAAACTTTTAAGCAAGTCCTTTGGTATATCTTTAATTGTCCTCACTGTTAGAATTTTAACAATGTCAATATTATTGGAAAATAAATTCAATTTTCCTTTCATAAGCCACAATGTTTTTCCCCCTGCTCACAGATATTTATAACGAGCATTGAGGAATTCACCACTTCGCCATAGGCTTTTCGTATCTGTAATTTTGAATGAGTTTCTTTGTCCTCCAATATTATATTAATTTGACGAATACGTTTGATTGCATGATTTGTATCGTGCATTCGACGCCACTGGAAACTCACCTGTGGAATGTTTGTTTACTATCATTAATTTTGCAAACAAAGCAGTATTTCGACTCACTAAAACACTGCACTATTTTGAAAAATATTCCAAATGTAACTTTAAGTTGTTTAAGCAGGACAAAAACCACGAAAACATACAGGAAATTTTCTAACAACACTTCATCCACACAAAACGATAAGGTACAATAGCCGCCACGGCCGGTGTCACAAGCGGTGTTGCCAAGAGTAAAATAATTCTAGTAACCGCTCGAAGTGCCTAAAATTTCATCAGTTCAAAACGACATAAATCTTCCTTTTTGGTAATTTTTTCACTCCTTTCTGGACATAAACATTTCTCTAGAATTTTTAGAATAATACATCTGAATATAAAATATGATTGATTATGCATTTATTGGTAGGTTCCTACCAAAATCATATTTTTTACCAATTTGACAACAGGGCGTCAATGTTTGAAAACATTAGGGATGAGAGGTGTACGTAAATAAACAAAGTTGTCTTCGGTTCAGTGAATGTGATGTTTACGCAGCATCGGGCCGATCTATGTTTACTTATTGATCTGAGCGTCAACCGCATGAAACCTTGTTCCAGAAATTAGACAAAAACCTCAGCGAATTTGGATCATTCAATAAGCCTCGCAACAGTTATGGTAACAGAACTCCAGCCGAAATAGAGGAAAGTATTGTTGAAAAAGTAAGTTTTTTTATTTTAATAAACTCTCAGTAATATCATTGAATTTTAGATCAATGAAAACTCATCGAAATAATCGGTACAAATTGCAGATGAATTGAATTTGCCACAAACGACAGTTTGGCGCACTCTTAGGAAGCATAATTTTGAATGTTACAAAATTAAAACGGTTCATCAATTATATCCAGGAGATCCCGAAAAAAAAAATTCTGCAACTAGTTGCGTAGACAAATCGTAAGAGAAAGGAAATTTTTGAATAACATCATTTGGACCGATGAGAGTCGTTTCACAAATTGCGGTGTATTCAATAGGAATAATGAACATGCCTGGTCTGAGACCAATGAAAGTAATTTAAGAGAAGTTCGTCCTCAAGTGCGATTTTGATTTAATGAATGGTGAACGTTATTTGCAATTCTTAAGGACCACCTTCACTGAATACCTCGAAGATATTCCAATAGGTAGGTTGAATGAAATCTGGTTTCAACATGATGGAGCTCGTCCTCATTTTACAAGAGAGGTTAATCAGTTTCTGAATACCACATACAACAACAGACGGATAGCAAATGATGGGCCAATAAGATGGCCTGCAATATCACCAGATCTTAGTATTTTGGACCATTTTCTATGGGACACATTGAAAAATAGGTTTTACGCTGGCGGAGAGATAGATGATGTGGAAGACTTGAGATTGAGGATTCCAATTCGAACATTTATTGCGCCATTAATTTTTTTGTGTATATAAATTACTTCATTTCAATTTTCATTACAATTATACTGTTCGTTTTGGATGTAACTATTGCTATAATTTCTTTTTCAGCTTATCAAAATACATATAATCTATTTTTGTTGTAGATATGTTTCAGATACTCATGAAAGGTTTTGCTATTCGAAATTCATTGTAGAAAACGCTCAAAGAGCATTGAAGATGTGAAGAAGTATGAATTGGTACCTAAAAATAAAAAAAAATACTATCGAAAAACACTATGGTACATGGGGAGACGTCAAAGTTGCTATTGTGTTTTTATTTAACTCAGTCAACCAATTTCCAGGGCCGTAATTTAAAAGGGAATAATTCACCCAATTATAATAAAATATTACCGAAATATCACGAAATATAAAATTAAATTTAATTTCTCAGTACTAAGTGAACGTCAACGATCCAAAAACTACAACAAAAAATACAGGTCCGTATTTAAAAATTCAAAGATGGGGTGGCCCAAGTCAGATGACACCCTGTATAAAAGATTCATGGACATATTTTGATTGCCCATATTAAGTGCCAATGGCAAACTGTGGACAGATTTTCAATGTGTCTGCGAATAAAAAAGATACAGGCAAAAACATTATTTGGGATTTTTTGGTTTTTCCTATATATCTCCAGAAACAAAATAGCTCAATTCGATTTTTTTACATCCTTGAATAGGTCTCTACAATACGCAACTTTGCCACAATTTAACCGATACTATCTCTTGTCGTTTATGAGATCCCCATGTACAGAAACGAATTTGAATAGCCCTATATATTTTATACAGGGTGTTTCTTAAGTACGTGTAGAAACTTTGCTGAGGTCGAAATGAGAAAAAAAGTTCCCATAAACACATGTCCGCAAGTTATTCGTTTTTAAGATACAGAGTGTCAAAGTTTAATTATAATATTTGTTTTTTGTGAATAAATGACAAAATAATTGTGATATTCGAGTAAAGTTTGGTATCTAGGATGATTTTTCGATGACAAAATCAAATTTTATGTTAATTGTGAAAAAACTAATTTCTTATTGAATTTATTTTGAATTAAAATATCTTGTCATTCAAAATAACTTGCATCGATTATTTCAAATCTCAATAACTCGAAAACAGTTGCTCGCAGTGACCTCTACCAAGAATATATTTTTTACACACACTAAATAATAAATATTTCCAGATACCAAACTTTACCCAAATATCAAAATTATGTTGAAATTATTCACAAAAAATAAAAATAAGAATTCAACTTTGACACCCTGTATCTCAGAAACGAATAACTTGCGGACATATGTTTATAGGAACTTTCCTTCTTATTTCTATGTCAGCCACATGCTCCTTAATTTTCTACACGTACTTAAGAAAGACCCTGTATATCTAATGTAGATAATACAGTAGATAAATGATTCATTATTGAAGAGAAAGAAATCACAAAATCATCTCCACAACGAACAAGAAATGTAAAAATAATAATTCTTATCAGTAATCTGGCTATCCGTAATATAGCTACATAATGCATTGAACCACATTACCACAATGAATACCAGATATTAATTAATAATCCTGTGAGCGATTTCGCAGTACTCCGAATAATGTTGAGATTTGGCAATAATGCAATAGCAGTAGGGTTGACCGTTGGATATTCGGTAGATATTCCAGCAGAAAACTGTAATTTATTTGGAAATATAAAAGATCGCTGTTACTATGGTATGAAAAACATATCTTATCATTGACATCTTTCAGTTCAGAAACGCGAAATATTTGACTGTATATGAACCTCAACTACTGAAAAATCGGTTTTCGTCATTTTGACTGTTAATTTGAGGCTATGTCGAAAAGTGTTGAATACAAAATTTGTCAATTTTTTATTATCTACAATTTTCCATTGAACATTTTCCGCTAAGAGGTCACGTTTCGCCGCAAATCGGAAAAACCGTTTTCAACCCCTAAACTTCATCACCATTTTGAGTATTTTCGTATTTAAATAATTTTTCCTTAAAGTTGGAACCTCAACAACATTTTCCACCTGGTCCTTGCCTGTTATCTTTTTCTTTTTCACAAAAATTACAGGCACCAGTCTATTTAAACAGATTGATGGCTTTGAAGAGGCTACCATTTTTAGTTCGAATTAGAAATGACATTTTCATTGTCCGACAATGTTCTGATGGCACGTGTACAAAACTCACACTGAAGTATTATTGACTGTTATAAACCCTCCCATTTCATAAACAATAGGTATTCAATATCCGCGCCGCCTACAGTACTTTATCTTTCATCGCTATTATAGTTTCACTTCAGCAATATCTACATCTATAGGTTATATAATTCATTTTTGAACTGAATCATGATGGAGGAAATGATTGTTATATTTGAAATTATTCGGGATCGTTCAATTCCAATTCAATTCATCATTAGAAAAATGTATCAATTGCGATATTCTCTAAGTTGGGATTATTGACTTGAGTGTGCTTGCATATTGCAGATACTAGAGAAGGTTTCGATACCGATATTCATTAGAAATAAGGTGGTTAACAAAACTAAACCTCACTGTTTGGATTACGGAAAATCTGGTCACTTGAAAGAATATGTAGGTACCTACCTACGGTGCGAATAAGTGAGCATGAAAAAATACAAGACTTTGAGGATGTTAAATTTCACTGACAATTTCCCTCATATTATATAAACCAACCAAATGCCATCATTTTTTGAATTCAAACCAATAAGAAAAGGACTTTTCGAAAGCACTGTCTCCAGCCGGTGGTATTTTCAAATCGGTGTTTCGCTTCTTCCACGGCCTTCAATCAGATGTTGACGTTTTCCTTTTGATAGTATTTTTATTGGCAACTAACAAACACTCATTTTATATAAAAGGTAATACAACAAATAAAAGTATGATGAAAATTTTGCATTAATATTCTCCAACCTCTAGACGTATTAGTCTATTCACTGGACGAACTGATCTCCCATCAGTAGTCGTACAAATCTCCACTGATTGAATGTGATCATCACGACCTGGAAATATCTTAGTTACCCTGTCAAGTTTCCAGTGATTTCGACTACTATCGTTTGGAAATGCTATTATATCTCCGGTTCTTATATCGTCTATTTTCTGATTTTATTTGCTTCTTTTTTGCAATTTCGAAAGATATTCTTTGAGCCAAAACTGATCTGCCATATACTGAGAGATCCGCCATTGTTTTCGGCCATAAAGGTCTCCATTTATCAAAATTCCGGAATTAACGCTCCTATCAAAAAGTGCATATCAAAAGTGCATTATTGCAGGAAACAACTGATTGGGCGCGTATTCACTGTTTTCTTAGCTTCTAACAGCAATGTATGCAAGAGCTCTCTGACGGCGTTTGTTCCTTTAGAGTAATGTAAAGTATCTCTTTCATGGATTGTACCATCCTTTTCCAAACACCAATCGTGAATGGCGCAGCTGGACAATTAAAAATTCATTTTGTACTTTGACAATCGTGCAATGATCCTAAGTCTAAGTTCTAAGTCTGCTACATTTTTTTCAACTCGTTTTCAGCCCCTAAAAAGTTAGTACCGTATCTGAATGTAGCTCTTCTACTGATCTTCTACTGATGGATATTTGCAGAGCCAAGGAAAAAGAATCAGTCGTCAAAGTCTTTGCAATTTAAAGATGAACAGGTGGTGTGTTCAATCCCCGTATCAATTCTCTTGACTCCTCTTGACCTTCACCAAGAGTGGTCCAAAATAATCCACACCTGTTACTGAATGGTCTCGTGAATGGCTTCATTCGAGATTCTGGAAGAGATGACATCTCTGGTTGTATGGGTTGCGCTTTTTTGACTTTGCGGAATTGACAATTCGTATACTCATCTTCACACTCTACTTCATTTTGAGTATCCAGAATTTTTGACGGTTTCATTTCCAATGTGATTGCAACTCGTGATAATGACCAATCAATAAATCAACCTGTTTCTCCTTCTTAGAAGGAGGTTAAGTTATTTGAAATTTGGTATCGAATCCAATATCTGCAAATTTATTGTGCTATCCATTCGCAAGATTCCATGTTGTTCAATAAAAGGTGACATTTTCCATAATGTGGTCTTCTCCATCAACTCCTTTCTTTTACTTTCAATTTCTTTGCGGACATGCTCATTTTGGATTTGCTTATACCACAATATTTCAGCATTTTTTATCTCTTTCGGGCTCAGAGGATTTTTGTTCTTTTCTATCTTTCTGGCATTTTTTATAAATCACAACATCCAAGCTGTTGATCTGATGAAACAAAACCATTTTTAGAATCTCTATATATTTGACACTGAGAAAGATTTCTTCGTTATCTATTTATTTTTATTCAAATCAGGATGGATTTATAGAGGGGCAATATATAAAAATATAAATAGAAAAGTCATTGGGTATAGCCCTCAAATTGTTGTGCAACCGTGGACACGTGTTTCAAGCTTAAGCTCTCATCAGTAAGGTAAAATCAAGTACGAAGATGTACAACACTTGGATGTAAAAATAGACACAAAGGAAGTCAACAACAGAAAGCCAACCACACATTTGTGGCTTCGGTTAGAAGACCTTGAGCGCTCAAAGCAACCACTAACGTCGCCACGGAGGCAGATTTAGCTACCAGCGTGACAATCATACCCAGGAGAATATAAATCAGGATGGATATATCGAGGGGCAATATATAAAAATATAAATAGAAAAGTTATTGGGTATAGCCCTCAAATTGTTGTGCAACCGTAGACACGTGTTTCAAGCTTAAGCTCTCATCAGTTCGGTAAAATCAAGTACGAAGATGTACAACACTTGGATGTAAAAATAGACACAAAGGAAGTCAACACAGGAAGCTTAAGATTGAAACACAATGGAGCCAAAACACAATGGATTGATTCTCTTTAACAATGCTAGAGCTTTTTTTCAAATCAAGCAAATTTCATTTTCAATAAACTCATAAAAATGAACTGATGAGTCAACACTTTGACTTGCAACTTCTCACACAGGCACGTTGCAAGTCAATGTACCTCATCTCAGTACTGTACATATAAAACACGTAACTTCTCACACAGGCACGTTAGTAGTTATTATATTTCCAATACAGCTCACAGACATGTAACTTCTCACACAGGCACGTTACAGTCCTTCGCTTCTCGAACTTCGCTTCTCGAAAATCCAACAAAAGCAGGCAACTCCTCAGAAAGCCACGTTGCAAGCCAATAAACACTCAAATCAACCTAATGATAGGTAACTTCACACACAGGCACGTTACAATTCATCAGGCTGAAATGAATACAACGGTGATATGCAACTTCTCACACAGGCACGTTGCAAATCACCGAATGACATGTAACTTCTCACACAGACACGTTACAAGTCCTTGGTTTATCGAAAATCCAACAAAAGCAGGCAACTTCTCACAAAGGCACGTTGCAAGCCAATAAACACTCAAATCAGCCCAATAATAGGTAACTTCACACACAGGCACGTTACAAATCACCAGGCCGAAATGAATACAACGGTGATATGCAACTTCTCACACAGGCAAAATCTCGTCAAAAGATCGTATAATTCCGCTCCATAATTTTGAAAAATTATTTTGAAATAATTGGAATTGGATATTTTTTCAAAAGAATATAGAAACCAAAGAACCTAACCTACACATTGACTAACCGAATGTTAATGGCCGCGGACCTCTTGAAAATTTGATTTTTTTTTGGAATAGTAGGTCACCAAACAGTTATAGAGCATTGTTAAAATTGCCTTTATAATTAAGAAAAAACAAGCAATATTTCATAAATTGGAAATAAAACAAGTTGGTTTAAACGAATATCTTCTTTAGTTTGGAGTTCTTTGTAGGCTAAAATTCCTTGGATTTTAAACTTTTCATGCGTTGTCTAACCTTTTTCCAAAAAAAAAACTAAAATTACTTGCAACAGCATCAGTGAAAATGCTTCTCAATATATGATTTGTAGCTGCAGTTGAATCTTTTCCTTCTTTTGTTGAAAAATATGAAATCTGAAACATTATTTCATTAAATTAAGCAGTCTGCTGTATACAATATAAGGTTAGAAAGATAAAACTGAACTAACCAATAGTTCAATGTGTTCTGGATTCTGAAGGTATTCCTCCAATAAACCAAAATCATTTTGATTTTTGACAGGAAACTGAGTAGGGAGATTATCTGGTAATCTGGCCTCCACAACGTTTTCATCAATTTGTTTATTCAATAGAGAAATGATCAGCTTGTACTGTTCCTTCAATTGATTGATTTGAGACAAAATGGTCTGAAATGCTGCAGTTATTTATCAATAAAAAATTCAAACTATAATTATACAAAATTTACTTAAACGTTAGAACAAGTAACAAAACCAAACGTTTATCAATTAGGAAATATTTTGGAATGATAGAATTTACAAAACTTTACCTGTACAAAATATTAACTGAAGTAATAAAATAACACCCCAAACACACTCAGCACCTTCATGAAGCACTAAAAACCAGTAAAACACTAAAACAGTGGCCAAATCAACCAAAAGCAAAAGGAGAAATGAGAATTTATCGGAGTTATCCCCAACATACAACATGGCGACCATTCATAAACGAACGAGCCGACGAGCGGAGAGCGGACGTGCGCGAGATGCGCTCTGTGATTGTAATGGGCCACTATAAAGGCGGGAAATTTGAAATGAAGAATGTTATGAAGGTTATTTATTCAAAATTGTTAGTAAGATCACTATCCGACGGATCTCCCATTGTTGACCGATATCTCAACAATAGTTTCTTACATATTTTTCACCTTTTCAAACAAACACCTACCTACCTAGTTGTACTCTGTAATATGCATAACTTCCATTCTTTTATTCGGGTAAAATATATTGACTGTATTCAAACTCGTGAGCGATATTTGTCAACTCGTTTAATTCCGTATTCCGGTTTTTTACTTCATTTTGTAAGTGCCATGGAGTGACGTCTTAATGACGTCTTAATGACGTCAATTGATGACATCTATCGATACACATGTTAGAATGAGGTGATCAAATGACGTCGTGATGACGTAATTTCAACAGACGTCATTTATTAGTGATGTCAAAATCACGTCATATTTTGGTACTATGACGTACCTGACTAGAAAATCACCTTGAATCAACGTCATTTTGACGTACGCTGGCTGCCTGGGTAGCTGCCGAGTAGAAGGAGAGTCCGGGAGATTCTTCTAATCTCCGAGCACTAAAAGATATAGAGAGGGCTTTTCTATCTCTTTTTCGGAAGCAACATACACGACGTTGTTTACAAACATCTCAGCCTGAAGCAAGTTAAAAAGGGCATTGTCGGACATATCCGTTTGCACTCGGTGATCAGTTTGGAATTCTGTATTATATTTACTCTTAACTTAATGTTTGGTTACGTCCGTTTACGACTGTCTTATTTGTCGTCTTGTCAAATCAAACCATGGGCGTCGCAGCATGGTAATCATGGCATGAACCATTTTCGACCTTTTCGTTGGTATCAAGTATGTTAATTTTTATTGAATTTGCTTATTTTCATCCCGATTTTGAGACAAAAATACGCTATTTGTTGAAATAGCTGTGAGAAACTATGTTACCATACAAATCGACTGAACGATAACCTATCAATAATTAGGAAAAAATGTGTTGCAATGTAGGTATGCTGAAAAGTGTGTAGGTAAGTAAGTAAGCAAACTCAACTCTTCATCAACCAAATTCAAATCATAAGGCACTAGCTATATCTAATGGGTATTAGAATGTTTTGTTGACATACAGGGATTATCACGTAGGTAATATGTTCATATCAGAAGTTGTCGATGTTATATATATATATATATATATATATATATATATATATATATATATATATATATATATATATATATATATGTATATATATATATCAATATGAATAATCGATCTGGAATGTTGTCAGTGACGTATCGCTTCCGGTTAAACCGGACGTGGACATAAACTTCTTTATTGTGAATTGAACACTGTGAATCATCGCAGGTTTAAAATCTAATCAATGGATTGAGTATTATTTTTAATCTTTTGAGGGAACCCATACTCCTTCCTAATTTCGGGAGATACCCCATTGACTTTCTTCAATCCTTTGGGGAGATGCAGGAAGTTAAATAATAACTACATAAGAAATTATCGATTTCCTACTAGACAGACTTTTAATATCGATCGCTCCATAAGCCTTACTCCACACAAGTTACAAAATAACTTTTTGACAACTCTAAAAAAAAATTCAATCATCTGCCTCAGGAAATCAATAACCTACTGCTTACTACACTTTGGATGCGTATTTCAATGATACACTTTCATCATAAATTTAAATGTGATCCCTTATGTGTATCATAGTTTAGCGTAAATTCTTATGTAAATTATAATTGATGTAATATCGTATATACAGTGTATAGTATAATTTACTAATGTGAATCAACGTTTTGAATATTTTGACATTTTTACTTCAGCACTTTCATTTATTTTTTCAGTACTTATTACTTTATTTCAGGCTTCGTCAGCAATAATCTAATTCTTCACACAATACAGTATTTTTTATTGATTGAACCCCTATCAAAAGTAAGTGTTCATTGCTTTGGAGAAATTTAGTTTCTATTGCAACACCAATAATCACTACCTTTCTGCATTCACAATTGATGAATAAAAGTCAATTTTTTTAAAGATCGTAAAAAAACAATGTATGCATGGTAGCACGTGGCGTTTTGACAATTCTCAAGGTATCTATAATGGTTACTTATTCATCGTAATAAAATATGTAACTATCTACTGACAACACTCGTAGAGAGTACTCAAAGGCATAGCCTGTGAGGGTACATGGCGGCTATTATTTGCCGTGGCGCTCCGGGGCGACTTAGAAATTATTAGAAGTGCATTCACTTTTTAACATGAGAAAATGTATCAGCGCGCCACTGGTTCTACGCTTACGTCCGAATATCATAACAATAACAAATATCCCCCTCCGATGTCGGAGAGTTACCCCTCACCAACTATTTGTAGTAAAGGATAGTGTTATGGAGCTTTCATAACATAACAAATGTGTGTTGTGAATATAGAATAGTATATTCTGTAACAAGGTTAGAATGAAAATTCGATGCGAGTGGAAAGTTCCGAGCGCGAGCCGAAGGCGAGCGTGAGGAATCACGAGCATCACGAATTTTCATTCTAACCGAGTAGCAGACTATACTTTCTCCACGATCAAAGATAGGAAACGTGACAGCAATAATTTTGACACTTACTCAAATTTTGCCACTACGATGACAATCAACTGCGTCAAGGCTAATGTTATTATTGCTAACCAGTGTGAGAATATCATTCTATCACAAGAGAGAGAATGTAAATACATTTAAATTGCATGGGGGCAGAGGCGTTGCGGAATATTTCTTCAATTTCAAGAGAGAGAATTCCAGCATTCTGTAATCAAATTTGATTTCAGAAATGGCAAATTCTGTAATGATCGTGGAGAAATGGCATCTCTATGTCTTTTATTGCTCGGAGCTACTAATGAACGGGTCACGTGATAATACGCTTCCCTTCATCTCCCGCTAACTCCTACCACTCGACCGCTTTCACCAGCTCGACCGTTTTCAGTCGTGTTTGCAAGCATTTTCACCGATTTCGCAGCATTATAGATCAAAATGAGAATATACGTTTTGTGGTACTGTACTTCCACTTTCAAAATCTATTTTAGAAATTGAAATCGGACTATCACTAGAGCATCCAGGCACGCTGCAAGAAAGTGCAAAAAAAAATTAAAATTGCAATTGTGCCAAAACTAATAATCCGTCAGAGCCTGTTTTGTGCACACACAAAGTACACATGATTCAATACTATAAGAAGGGCAACCCTATTTCTTGAAAAATGTCGGAATTTTTTTAAAAATCGTTAAATTTTCCGGTTTTTCCGTTTTTCCTCCGTTACTAATGATCCGACAGGGTCTTTCCATCAGAGCAACCAAATTGCTCTTCCAGTTTTCATTTTATAAGCAAAACAATTTCAAAAAACAAGTTTTTTGTTATTTAAATGTTTATAACAAATGACGGTTGCGAGTCGAAAGCATAACAGAATATATTTACGGACTGTTTTCCATGTGATGGAAGGTACAGTCGGTTTTCTACTAGTATTTTTGTTGGGAAAAAATGCTCTATTGATTGGCCTACCTGACAATTCTCAAAATTTCTCGATCAGTCGGAATTCTTTCTTCATGTAGCAATTCAGTTGGACGTGTTCTCGACTATAGATATATCTACTTTAGTATTCAAAACTAGAGCAAGATCTCGTTCATGATGATTGGAATCGATTGTCATTGAACAGGAATTTGCCAAATACTCAGAAGGAGTCGTCTCTAGAATTTCAGGCGAGTTGGAAAACCAATTGACCATTTGTCAAGAATGTGCTGTTCAGTGATGAATTAATATTCCACAGAGATGGTTTTGTTAATAGTCATAATTTCCACTATTAGCTTCTGAAAACCCGCATTCAATTCATTATCTTCAAAAACGATAAATAAACTTTAAAAAAACTTTTTAGAGAAAAGCTTTTATTAAAATGCACTAAAAAGTAGAAGATAAATTTTAAAGTGAATTATAATAATAATAATAAATGGTCTTTATTCATCATAATTACAAGAATTTTCAAAAGGTGCAAGAAAAAAGCATTATCAATGAATTATGATGAAAGGGCGAAGTTCAGCTAAAGCTGTTTTTCAACTTTGCCCATCATTGATATATTATAAAATTTTATATGATATAAAAGCTTGTCGCGAGAAGTATCTATGTATTTCTTATTGTAAATTAAATTGAAAATCGCCACAAGATTTATTATCACGACAAGCTGTTAATTCATTCAAAATGTTATAATGTAACAAAATGATGGGTTTTATTCAATTTAAAATGTATTTTCTTCTTTCTAGTGCATTTAAATGAAAGCTTTTCTCTAAAAAGTTTTTTCATGAGTTAATTAGGTTTATTTCTTTTTTAGTTTTGCTTGGATATGTCTCTTATGGAGTCATAAGTCATAAGGAAGAATATTCGTCAATAATTGGTTGGAATAAACGGTTCAACCAATCATTGACGAATATTTTTCCGTATGACTTAAAACATATGACTTATGACTGCTGCATAAATCCACCATTAGTCTGTTCATTTCAATTAATGCGTCATCTTTTCACGAAAACTTGTCTGTTAATTTACCGTTGGAATTTTTTCGGAATTTATACGCGTTCTCAATCAAGCTTTCGTAGGGGGAAGAGGGTGAATTTTTTCGAAACCGTATTGAATGGTCAGATAATTTTCACTATTTTCACGGATTCTTTCGATTTATTTCGCGAGTTTTCCAAATTTTTTTCGTCATTCATCATTATTTTCCATGTCCGAAACTGCTGAAACATTTTCCGAATTCCTTTGCTTTATCTATAAAGCTTTTGAGAGGGGACAGGGGAGGTGAACTTTTTTCAAACCATAATATTCGACGGTCAGATATTTTTCACTATTTTCACAGATTTTTCCGATTTTAATTTCGCGAGTTTTCCAACTTTTTTCGGAAAAATGGGGGAGGCCTAATTTTTTTGCTGTAATTTTTGATGTCCAAATCCGTCAAGAAAACTTTCGGAGCCCTACGCGTTCTCTATCTAGCTTTCGGAGGGCAGGGGGAACAATTTTTTCGAAAATTAATGCGTTGTCATCGGAACTGAAACAACATGTAAAATTTAAATTCCATAGGATAAGAGGAAGTGGTTCTAATTCAGCTTGCAAGATTTGTATCCATCTAACATAAACACACACATACATACCCACACACAGAGCAAGTTAAATGAAAGCTTTTAATAATAATAATAAAAAAAGGTATAAGAGCGAGCCACTTTCCACGAACACCCTTTAGATATTCGTTCCATGAAAATTTAAGTTTTGAACATTTCTACCAGAATCCTTCCATTTCTCTTAGTTATATCTCAGATAGGTTAAGTGTCAAAATGTTAGTAACCAATATTATTATTTACAAAGTGAGACCAATTCAAACTATCTTCTATTTTAATATCATATGCATATGGAATATTGTTTCCATGTTTGTTTATTTTCCAACAATTCTAGTGTTAATTTTGTAATAACATTTTGGTAAATAATCTTATTATTATTAATATTATTATTATTATTATTATTATTATGCCATTAAGAAAATACGAAAATTAGTACATTATTAATATAACGTTTGCTCGCACATTAACGTAAATTTGACTATAAAAGAATCAAAATAGAAGACAATAATAATAATTATTCAAAAGAAAATCTGATTAATTTTTGTCGAATTTGTCCCATATTTCTAACTGTTCATTAGATATTTATATTTTGTATTTTTTTCACAACAGTCTTTTTCAAAACTATTATTGCATGAATTGAGGAATGCAGTGATTGTGAATTTTAATTCAGATGTGAACAAAGTATACTTGGATAGGTTTTTCATCTCCATGATAATTTTATCTCCCATTCAGGGTATTTGAAAAACGTGCGTCTGTTGAAAAATCAATAAACAAATGAAGGTCTGATCGAAGTGATGTTTAATTTGATTCAATGTGAAAATTTAGAAGAGTTAGATCTGGGGATCGCGGTGGCCAAGGCCTTGGACACAAGTGTCTTATCCACCAATCTTCAAAAGTTGTAGTCAGTTCTCTGCTCACTTCTTGTCTACAGTGAGGGGGTACCGTCCAACTGCTACCAACAACTTTGATATACATGATGCGGCAAATTGCCAGAAAGTTTCTAACTGTTGTTCTCATATTACTCAAATATTTTTCATATAATTTTCTGAAGGTAATTTGGATTGTCATAAGTCCATATTTAAATCCCTTCACAGAAATCAACACGTTTTAGAAGGATCACCTCTTGACGCCTCAACATTCCCAAACACACCATAATTCCGTTCGATTCTTCTGAATTTTTTTCTATTCATTTGTGGTACGTTCATTGAATTTCCTGCATGTTCTTGAAATAATGTTTTTGCACTAACCGTGAATATAAAACAGATTCGAAATATCAGCATTTCAATGTGCATTATAATCCATTTTTAATACTTTCTTCTGACAAACACCATGAAAATAACGGATTGTTAAACTAAAAGTTTGCTTTGCTCTTTTCTGATCACGGCACAATGCTATGATTTTCAATTACCAGATTCAAAATAGGTAATATTGCCAAATAGAAATAATCTGTAGTATGCTGTGACCACAAAATAGCAAAACAACCTGTTGGTATTTCTGTCAGAAAGAAGTATAAAGAATGGATTATATTGCATTTTCAAATGCAGATATTTTAAATTTATTTTATATTCATAGTGAGTACCAAAGAAATGTTTCCAGAAAGTGCAGAAAATTCAATTATCTTTGTAGTGTATTATAGTTTTATTACCAATAGGTAAATACTGATTTATATTTGCGCATGACCGATGAGCGATCAATAAGGGCCAGCAGTTCATTTCCGGTTCATGCTAACGAATGTACATATTTGCATGTCTCTCTATAACTTCATTGTAATATATTTTGTATACAGGGTGTCAATTTGAAAACTTCCCACCCTTAATATCTTCCTTCCAGTAAACAATATGAGTAATCGAAAAAACAGGTCAATTTTATTGTCAAGGGGGACACTTTCAAGGACTATTTGTAGCCCTCGTGGTTCAACCCCCTAGGAGGGGTAGATGTTACCCTTCGAATTTTAAATGGGAAGGGGGGTCAAGTGGCACATCATTTTGATGGGCGTTCAATTCTTGTTCCAATGGTACCCTGACTTATTATTTTTTGATGAGCATTTTCCGAAAAATTGCGTTCTAAACTAACAGAAGTAATTATTAGAACGCCTATACTGAGATGCATGGTTTGGCCAGAATTGGTTAGAATATTAGGTGGTACCGTTCCAACCCTGTATTAGGGGTAACATTAGCCATTAGCTCCAAACACTTTACATAAAAAAGTAGTCTAATAGTAAAACGTAGATGGTAGTAAAGTTGTGTTTATTAAATGCTGAATTTTTAAGTGTCATCGCAGAAATTGTACAGATAGCCTTCCTTTTTTGCTACTTCTGCTGTAAAAAGTTTCTGTTTTCCGGCAAAAAATTGGTAAGCAAATTTGAACTATGTGGTAGTATTGTGAATACCGTTGTACCTGTTGGGCTGTTTAGGAATTACTTTAATAAGTGTATAAAAGTGTAAAAATGGTTTACATTCTTCAAGACAGAATTGAAATGATTGTAATTTATGGAGAAGTTGGAAAGTGCGCACGAAGGGCGGCATGTCTTTTTAACGAAAGACATCCAAATTGTAATTTAAGTCACCGGTATGTGCTTGATTTGGTGAATAAGTTTTACGAAACTGGTTCAGTGACAAATAAAAAAAGAAATAACCCCAGAGTACTAAATGAAGCAGCTCAAATTGAAGTTTTGGGAACATTTGCTGCAGAGCCCACGAGCTCCTTACGATCAGTATCAGAACAGACGGGAATGTCACGTGAGACTGTAAGAAAAGCATTGAAAATGCATAAATTTCATCCATATAAAATGCAGATTCTTCAAGAGCTCCGCAAGGATGATTATGATAGAAGAATAGAGTTTTGTGAAATCATGTCTCATCGAGTCAATACCATCCCTAATCTTCTGTTAAACATCTGTTTCAGCGATGAGTGTTCATTTTTTCTGAATGGCAATGTTAATAGACAAAATTGTCGCTATTGGAGTGACGAAAACCCACATATTTTTCGGGAAGGGCATACACAACACCCACAAAAAGTTAATGTTTGGGCTGGTATTCTTGGAAATGCCATTCTTGGTCCATTATTTCTGGAAGAAAACTTGACTGGCAATCTGTACCTTGATATGCTTGAAGAGACTATCGATCCTCTTATAACTCACGAGCTAGAAACTCAAATTGATGCAGAAGGTAATGAACTTTTGCAGGAGGATCTGTTACATTACCAGCAGGACGGTGCTCCACCTCATTATTTTCTTCCCGTCCGACAGTGGTTAAACGAGAGATTTCCGGGTAGATGGATTGGCAGAAGGGGAGCAGTTGAATGGCCTCCGAGATCACCGGATTTAACACCCTTAGATTTCTTTCTTTGGGGGCATCTTAAATCCGTTGTTTATAAAACACAACCTTCTGATATTGACGAACTTAAAAGACGAATTACAGCAGCATGCCAGTCAATTCCTAGTGAAGTTTTCCGTAATGTTAGAGGGGAGTTCGAAAACAGACTATATTACTGTTTAGAGCAAAATGGACAACATTTCGAACAGCTAATAAGATAAGCGTAAGTAGATTTATGTTGGAAATGTCTTTCTCGCAAATTAAATTTTATTGTGTAGAAGGAAAATAACCACCAAATAAAAAATCCCATGCGTAATAAATTTATTCCTGTCATTCAAGGGTTGGAGCGGTGCCACCTACTCTTCTAACCATTTTTATTAAAGGGAGTCAATACAATAATGCATCTCAGTATAGGCGTTCTAATAATTACTTCTGTTAGTTTAGAACGCAATTTTTTGGAAAATGCTCATCACAAAATAATAAGTCAGGGTACCATTGGAACAAGAATTGAACGCCCATCAAAATGATGTGCCACTTGACCCCCCTTCCCATTTAAAATTCTAAGGGTAACATCTACCCCTCCTAGGGGGTTGAACCACGAGGGCTACAAATAGTCCGTGAAAGTGTCCCCCTTGACAATAAAATTGACCTGTTTTTTCGATTACTCATATTGTTTACTGGAAGGAAGATATTAAGGGTGGGAAGTTTTCAAATTGACACCCTGTATAGTGTAAAAAGTGTTTTCTTTCCAAGTACATTATTCAGGGAAAGTCAAAACATTACAAGTGGCGACGAGGATTTTTGTGCAACGAACTAATTCGTAGATTTAGTGAGTGAAAATTTAGAACGCCAATTTTCACAACATGGCTACCGAATATATCGGACATTTACGGGAGTTCGACCCCGCAAATTCGGAGTGGTCGATCTTTAAAAAACGTGTGGATAGTTACTTTGTGGCCAATAAAATCACAGACGATAAACGAAAAGGTGCAATTATTTTGAATATATTGAATGAAGAAGCGTATAAATTAGTGTACAATCTTTGTATTCCCGATGAACCGGAATCAAAACCTTATTCGGAACTGAGCTCGTTATTAAATGACTATTTCAAATTTTCAAACCGAGTGAAAGTGTGTTTGGTGCCAGGTACAAATTTTACACGGCGAAAAAATCACAAAATGAGACCCCCAAAGAATGGGCTACACGTTTAAAAAGTCTTGCTTCACCGTGCCAATTCGAAAACGAAGAACTGAAAATGCTCTTGAGAGACATTTTCATTGTTTCTTACAATAAGGGACCGGTTTAAGACAGGATGATGGAAGAAAAGAAAGGTGTAACATTTCAAGAAGCAGTGGAGTTAGCAGCTGTAAAATCAGCGGTGCATCCAACATCTTCAAGTTCAAATCTAGAACATTTTGTCAAGAAAGAACCAGAATTGCATTACACTTCTTCAAGTTCTTCGTCAAAACGGCAAAGTACAGGCTTCAAGGGGTTCATGGTGGGTCACCAGGAAGCGCATCAGGATATGGAGCATCTACGTCACACTGCGTCAGACCAGCGACGGCGCAGTCTTCATTCAATTGTTTTTGCCACATTTGCTCAAAAAAGGGCCATTTAGCACCGTTGTGCCCCCAGAATGATAAAAACAGTAAATACCATAAAAATAAGAGTTCCCAAAACTATTTAGAATCAGCTGAGGTAGATTACTCATTGTTTTCTTTGGATTCAAAAACAAAACCGATTTTGGTTGATATTATGGTGGAGGGAACTCCACATACTTTCAATTTAGATACAGGGTCTAGTTTCACGGTGATTGCTGAACAATTTTATAATGATAATTTTGCTGAATACAGATTAGAGCAAACTGATAAGATTTTCAAATTATATAATGGTGACCATATTGTCCCACTAGGAGTTTTCAATTGTACAGTTTCTTTTCAGAATAAAAGCCATAATTTAAATGTATATGTATATGTATAGGTCCTCCATTGTTAGGACGCGATTTTTTTAGCCTCTTTGACTTAAATATTACAAAAAACAATTTCATCAATTCTCCAAATGAGTTGCAATACTTAGTTGAAAAGTTCAGTTATGTTTTTGAACCTGGTTTGGGGAAATTCACCAAAGGAACCATATCGATTAAACTAAAATCAGAAAATATTTCACCAAAATTTTTTCGGGCACGGCCTTTGCCGTTTGCTATCCAGGAGAAGGTTGAGACTGAGTTGGATCGGTTGAGTGGTTTGGGGGCTATTGAAGCCGTTGATTACAGTACATGGGGAACGCCTATTGTGCCAGTTCTCAAAAAAGATGGTTCTGTACGAATCTGCGGTGATTTCAAGGTCACTGTTAATCCATATATTGAAATAGATCAATACCCTCTTCCGCGGATTGAAGAATTATTCGTGAATTTACAGGGGGGTGCACAATATTCCAAACTTGACTTAGCCAATGCATACGCGCAAGTGTGTTTAGACGAAAGTTCTAAGGATCTCGTAACTATCTCTACCCATAAGGGTCTATATCGCTATACCAGAGCTCTTTTTGGTATCTCTTATATACCTGCAAAATTTCAGAAAATGATGGAGACTTTACTCAGTGGGCTGCCTGGAGTAGCGATATTTCTCGATGATATACTGATTACGGGAAGAGACCGACAGGAACATCTCTCTCGCTTAGAACATGTCTTGAAAAGATTGCAAGATGCAGGTTTGAAAATTGCTCTTAACAAATGTGAGTTTTTCAAAGAAAAAATATCTTACTTAGGTTTCACGATTGATAAACAGAGATTGCATACTTGCGAGGATAAAATTTCTGCAATAAAAAATGCACCTGTACCCCATAACGTCACGCAACTGAAATCAATTTTAGGGTTGATAAATTATTATGGCAAATTTGTCCCCAATTTATCAACTGTGCTATATCCATTATATAATTTATTGAAAGATAAAGTTGAATGGATATGGTCATCTGAAGCTCAGAGGACTTTCGAGAAGGTGAAATTTTTGTTAATGTCAGCCGAAGTATTAGTCCATTATGACCCAAAGTTGCCAATAAGGCTCATAACAGATGCTTCAAATTACGGTATTGGATCGGTAATTACCCACATATTACCGGGTGGTAACGAAAAACCTATCGCTTATGCCTCCCGAACCTTTTCAGCAACAGAACAAAAATATTCTCAGATTGAGAAGGAAGGGTTATCGATTGTATTTGGGTTATGCAAATTCAACCAATACATATACGGGCGAAAATTCACCTTAGTTACGGATCACAAACCACTTATTTCCATATTTCATCCTGGAAAAGGGATACCCCAGTTTTCGGCTAATAGGCTACGCCGCTGGGCAGTCATTTTATCAAATTATAATTATGACATTGAGTTTGTACCATCACAAAAAAATTATGCAGATAGTTTATCTCGCTTACCAGAAAATTCTCAGGATGCAATATGGGAAAACGTTGATGTTGATTTCATAAACTATTTTTCTAAAAACGAAAGTTTTCCGATAAGTTTTTCAAAGGTACAGAAAGAAACTTCCAAAGATTCTTGTATTCTGAAAATAATTGAATTTGTTCGTACTAAATGGCCACATAAGGTAGGAGAAGATCTCAAACCATTTTTCAGAATTAAAAATGACCTGTCTATCGAACAGGAATGTTTGATGTGGAATAACCGGTTGGTTATACCCACAACTTTAAGAGAAAATATTTTAAATGATCTCCATTCGTCTCATATGGGAGTCGTTAAAATGAAGAGTTTGGCGAGATCTTATTTCTGGTGGCCTAGACTTGATAAAAATATAGAAAAATTATGCAACACTTGTGAAAATTGCTCACTGCATAAAAAAAATCCCGATAAGGCTGTGTTGAATCATTGGCCCTGGTCACCTGAGGTTTGGTCTCGGATTCACTTAGATTTTATGGGTCCATTTATGAACAAATATTTTTTATTCTTATTGACTCCCACTCTAGATGGATAGAGATTTATCCGATGAACTCTATTACATCTAAATTGTCAATTGATATTCTTCGTTCTACGTTTGCTCGTTTTGGATTGCCACGACAAATAGTTACAGATAATGCAACAACATTCACTTCGAATGAATTTAAATTTTTTTTGCAACAAAACAATATCAAGCACCTCACCAGTCCACCGTATCAGCCTTCTTCGAACGGGGCAGCGGAAAACGCCGTTAAAACGGTTAAAAATTCATTGAAAAAAGCTTTAGGTAAAAACAGTAGTTTGGACTTGAACAAAGCTATAAACAATTTTCTTTTCGTCTTTAGAAATACGATGCATTGTACTACCGGTGTGTGTCCCGCATATCTCATGTTTGGTAGAAAATTAAGGACCCGATTCGATATTCTGCTACCGGAAATTGATAATACTGATGGAAGCTTGAAAGATCGTGTCCTTGACAAACAGAAAGTACAAAAAAAGTACCACAGGGGTAAACGTTTCGTACAATTTGATGTCAATGACGTGGTATCTGTAAAAGATTATAGGAATATTAATAAACCTAGTTGGATAAGAGCGATAATTCACAAAAGAATAGGGAAATCTGTATATTTCGTTAAAATTCCCGATTTAGATAATGTTCTCTGGAAACGTCACCTCAATCAAATCAGATCAAGTTTTTTATTGTCAGAACCACTTCTTAAACAATCTTCTGAAATTGAGAAAATAGATGACTCTCGAGAGATGACATTACAATCAGCTTGTGTAAATAATAGCCCTAATAATAATAATAATGTAAATTCCAGTGCAGTTCAAAGTGATAGTTGCGATGGGCCTAGTGATAATGACATCATTAATTCAACTCGCCCAAAGAGAATTACAAAACCGGTACAACGGTTAAATTATGAATGATTTTTTATTCATTCTTCTTTATTGTACATATGAAAATTGATACTGTACATATGAAAATTGATATTGTATATATATATATATATATATATATATAAATTGATAATGTATATATAGGACTCTAAAAATGATTTTCTCTCCTCAACATCAATTTTATTTTTAAGGAGAAGGTATTGTAGTGTATTATAGTTTTATTACCAATAGGTAAATACTGATTTATATTTGCGCATGACCGATGAGCGATCAATAAGGGCCAGCAGTTCATTTCCGGTTCATGCTAATGAATGTACATATTTGCATGTCTCTCTATAACTTCATTGTAATATATTTTGTATATAGTGTAAAAAGTGTTTTCTTTCCAAGTACATTATTCAGGGAAAGTCAAAACATTACAATCTTCATCCAAATTTAGCACGAATTGATAGAAAAAATAGTATTGATTGAAATAAAATTGAGTTCTGCTTGAGGACACACTTCTTTCAAATACTCTGAATGGGAGATAAAATTATCATGGAGATGAATAACCGAACCAAGCATACTTTGTTCAAATCTGACTTTAAATTTCAAGTCACTGTATTTCTCGGTTGATGCAATATTAGTTTTGAAGAAGACTGTTTTGAAAAAAATACAAGATATCAATATACAGTGGCGCAGCCAGGGGGGCTTTGGGGCTGCAGCTCCCCCCCCCAAGCAAGTCACCAAAGTCACCATTATCGTTAAAAATCTATTGACCCGTTGCTACTTTCCAGAACCTCGAAACATTTACCATCTGAAATATACCTATATATAAAAAAATATTTCAAGGACCATTCAAATCTAATTTCCACATTCGCATTCAATAAAACTATTACTGTTTTCGTATTGCTTTTATTGCTGGTGCTGTCGGCTGCAGCTGTCGGCTGGTGCTGTCGGCTGCCGCTGTCGCCTGCCGCTGTCGGCTATCGCCTTTGAGCTTTTGATGAGTAGAATATTTGCCGCTTACCGCCAACATGAGTAACGCCGATACCGTGTTCTTTCTCTCAAAATGTTTTTAATAGTAAGCGATTAGCGGTAGAAGAGTACCGGAGCTCAAACGAGACAGTAGTATTTTATGAATAGATTTGACACAGACACAGTAGTATTTTCTTGAATAGTTTTGACAAGGTTTTTACTCTGTGGTTTTACTTCCGGAGTTGGAATATTCGAACTGTTCAATACATTAGCTGTTTTTTGGTACAAAAATTGAAATGGACCAGAAAAGAAAACAAAGTTCGATCCTAGAATTTTTTGCCTCGAAAAGAACTAAATCTTCAGGTTCAGGCAGTTCTGCTGGTCCGAATCCAGAAGTTGATACAGAAAAAGGCATAATGGTAAATCAGGCAGATGCAGTACAGTTCACTCATAATTCTGATGGAAAGGAAAATGATAAAGGCAAGATCTGAAACATGTGAGTTTGATAAAAGCGACTTATTTCATTTGATACAAAACAATCATTATTCAAGCAGTATGGAAAATGGCAATATTGATTCAGTAAAATTTGAATTTGATAGTGACTCATTACATGACCCTAATGATATTTCTCTTTGGAAATCGAAGTATGTTGAAAGTGATAATCTGATAAACATTTTGGACAATTTTTGGAAGCCGGATGCTAAATACAAATTTCCAGAGAGAACATTCCAAGAAAATTTTCACAGAAAGTTTCAGTATTCTTGGTTTGATAAATATTCTTGGTTAATGTATTCAGGAGTGGGGGATGCTGTTTACTGCATATATTGTTTTCTCTTTTCCAAAGAAGTGGTGGGGAGGAGTGGCTCCCAGTCAGTGGGTTATTTTGTGAGGGATGGTTTCACAAACTGGAAGCGGGCATTGGAACATTTTGAAAAACATAACTTAAATCAATATCATTTGAATTCAATAATTCGAGCGAATAATTTAAGAGATGTTATTTCTAAGAAAAAGTATCAATTGACACGCAGTTCGATAAAGTAAAATTACAGCAAAAAATTGAAAATCGAAAAAAATTATCTTCCATAATAAAAACGGTTATTCTTTGTGGTAAACAAGGGTTACCTTTACGGGGTCATAGAGATGGTGGACCCGTGACAATTGAATTGCCGCCGGAAAATGAAGGCAACTTCCGAGCGTTCTTGAGAACGAGGGTGGAGTGTGGAGACACAGATTTGGAGAATCATCTAAGGACCTGCACTTTACACCAGTTGGGATATTCAGAATCAAATCATAAATACATGTGGGATTATAATCCAGCAGAAAATTGTTGAAGAGATGAAAAAAAACAAATTCTTTTCGCTATTGTTAGATGAGACCACGGATGTATCTACAATAGAACAACTTAATCTTTGTGTGAGATACTTCAATGAAGATGAATGCAAAATGAATGAACAGTTTTTATCATTCGTTCCACTAACTGGTCAAACGGAAAAAGAGATAGCAAGTACAATTTTATCTAAAGTAAATGAACTTGGCCTCAGTACAAATTATCTCCGAGGACAGGGATATGATGGAGCAGCGGCAATGAGTGGCAAAGATTTGGGAACGCTAGCATTTATAAGTAGAGAACAGCACCTTGCAATTTATGTTCATTGTGTGTCTCATTCTTTGAATCTGGCAGTATCAGACACTTGTGAAATCCAGGACGTGAGAAACTATATGGGGATAATTGAAAAAACGTATTCCTTCTTCAACACTCCCAAAAGGCAATTGATACTTACACAAAAAGTTGATGAAATTTGTCCTGCATCGAAAAAACACAAGTTAAAAAAAATGTGTCCTACTCGATGGGTGGCTCGTCATGATTCCGTGCTAGTTTTTGCTGAACTTTTTGATCCCGTGTGTGCTGCCTTAGAAGAAATTCGTTTATGGAAAGACAAGGACGCATCTTCAGGAGCAACGTTATTGTTGAATTCAATTCAGAAAATTAATTTTATTATTTCACTCAAAGTTACCGAAACATTATTTGCATATAGTATCAATTTGAGTAAATTTTTACAACAGGAAAATCTAGACTTAACCAGAGCTTTACTTCATGCAGATTCTCTAAAGGATCAGCTCAATGATATAAGAAAAAATGCTGAAACAGAATTTCACACAATTTTCAATGCAGTAAAGATGGTTTGTGAAAATACGACATTTCTCTCAATTTGCCACGAATAAATAAAAGGCAGACTCACAGAGTCAATGTCAAAACGAAAAATGTGGAGGAATACTTTAGAATATACATTTTCTTGCCTTATTTAGATAATTTTATTACACAAATCCAAAACAGATTTTTAAAACATAAATCAATTTTATCCTCATTCATGTGTCTGATTGACAAAGAAAATAATTCATTGGACGATTTCAAAAATGTTTGTGAATTCTATAAATGTGATATGACAACATTAAGTGAGATTAGTCTTCAATGTGAATTCAAGTTGTGGAAGAATTCATAGAATTGACCCGAAGAAAACAATGTGTGCAATGTCAGCCTTGTTACACTGTTACATTCAACTCTCCTTCCTCTATGGCGCCCAGGATATTTAATAAATTGCCAAAATATATAAAAGAAAGTAAATGTATTAAACCATTCAAGAAACAATTGCGAGAATTTCTACTAGAAAAATGTCTTTATAGTGTTGAAGAGTTTATGTCGTAGAACCGTAGTGTCTTGTCTTGTTGCTTTTATTCCGACATGTTGGCATGTTTGTTTTAGAATATTTTTAGAACAATTCTTATTGGGATTGATATTTTTGATTTCAAACCTGTGGTTTCAGATTTTTGACTTTGTCTAAAGTTTTAAATTTTTCGTGTTTTTATATTTACCTAGATTTAAGTTTTTGACTATTCCTATACAATGTAGTGTTGTCTATTGGAAAATAAAGATCTTATCTTATCTTATCTTATCTTAAAGGCATTTGTTTCCAAATATTTATATATTGTTAAAAATCTTATGTACTTTACCGGTGTCAACTTCCACACCTGAAAGAACCTACTCCACTTTAAAAAGACTGAAAACATATTTAAGAAATACAATGAATAGTGACAGACTAACTGGTCTAGCACTTTTGAATATACACTACAATTTTGTGTTTGATATTGAAAGGGTTCTAGATATATTGGGGACTTCAGAGAGAAAGTTAAACATCTGAGGTTTTTAGATAGAGTTTAAATTGATGATTTTTAGTTTTTTATAAGTATTTTTAGAATCACTTTTTGTGTTGCTTGTCCTGTTTTTGTAGGTACGTAAGTTTATATTATATTAAAAATAAGTTTTTCGAAAAACATGTGTTACTTCATTGCATATTCATTGAACTACCTCTGACTTAGAAATGAATAACGAAATAATGAAAGTGAGAGTTGTTATTATATGATCCATGTCTTGTTCAGCGGGCAGCCCCCCCCAAACTGAAATCCTGGCTGCGCCACTGTCAATATCCAATGAACAGTTATTAGAAATATGGGACAAATTCGACGAAAGTTATTCAGATTTACATTTGAATAATTATTGTCTTCCATTTTGATCATTTTGTAATCAAATTCACGTTAATGAACGCGCAAATGTTTTATTATTAATGTACTCATTTTCGAATTTTCATAATGACATGTTCCATGACATTTCATATCTACCCAATACAAAATAGGGCAAAATAATCCTATTTTTATAGAAAACTTGCTTTTATTTCGGAAACCTGAGACTCTTAGGTATAGGAAGATAATACATCATTCGAAAGAAAATTCAATTTTCTTTCAGGATATTTGATGATATACAGGGTGTGCCATTTGAAAAATGCACTTTTCACCACTTTTGTATCTATCGGTAAAATCACAAATTTTCAACGACCCTGTATTATGAAAAACGAATTCCTTTAGTCATAACTAATACACAGGACATTGTCAAACTACATCCAAAATTTCGTATTCAAATACTGCAGTAGTAAACGTTCAATTGAAGCTATGATTCGCACAAAAAATAAGGAAATTATTGATTTTCTGAAAAACAAGTATGGGGAAGTATTTTACGAAAATAATCAGAAAGCAATAGCAAAGCGAAAATGCAATAATATACAGGGTATTCTATTTGAAATATCAAAATTGTTGCAACTTTCCGACAGAAGCAGCAACGCCGCAGCGCTGAAAATATTTTAGATCCATAGAGCAGAACTGATTATGCAAGAAACCAAAGGACCACGCACGTTTCTTATGGAAAATGGCTTTCCGTGAATTTGTCCGAATTTTTGGTATGGTGTAGATCTGGATGCACTGATCAAAAGTGTCCATTGCCAAAAACTCCAAAAATGGACAGTTTTCGAGATATGGCTCTATCAATGTAATATTTTTTGCATTTTTTGGATTTTGACACATAATCAGTTCACTCTCACACTTAGGAAAAACCGAGTTTCAATGATTTCACTACAGGAATCGATTGAAAAATAATTCTTTCTTCGTTTCAGATACTGCCATTTGAAGAAATTATTATACACTGCTCGTCACTGACGATGTAACTGGACTATTATTTTCAATTTCTATAGTCCAGTTTTTGTAGAAACAAAAACTTCTGAATTTCTCAAGGTATCACAGAGTCACATATATTAAACACCTTTCGATAGGGGCACTAGAAAAATAATATTCGATACACACTATAGGAACTGAATCTGAGATACTTTTTTTTAAAATAGTTTCCTAGTCGTCAAAGAAATAGTGGTAAATGCAAAATGAGCATATAGAAAATCGTTCATAATGTAGGCTGACGACATAAATACTCGTATCGAATGCAGTTTGTTTATACCGAGTGTTAAATATCAATAGAAACAAGGGAATACATCCCCAATAATCATTTCTAATCGCTAATCGAACCGTTAAGGCAAACGGATCCGTGAAAATGTCTGAATATTTGATATGATGTGGATTTAGATGCACTGATCAAGTGTATATTGCTACACACTACAAAAATGTTTTTCAAGATATGGCCGTATCAATATCTGATTTTTTTCGTTTTCTAGATTGTGGCCCATAATCGCTTGGCTCTTATACCCAACAAAAACGGAATTCTATCGATTTCTGCGCAGGAATTGACTGAAAAACAGTTGTATTTCATTTCAGATACATTCATTTGGAGAAATTAGCATACACTGCTCGTCACTGGCGATGTAGCTGGGCTATTATTTTCAACTTTTGTATTTCCGTGTTCGTAGAAACAAAAACTCTTGAATTGTTCTAGTTTTAACAAACATACTTTAAATATCCAACACAATTCAATTGTGGCATTTGAAAAAATAATATGCGATACACACTCTAAATATGATTTGAATTTTTTTTTAAATATTCTCCTGGCCATCAGGAAAATAGTGAAAAATGCAAAATGAGAAACTGGAAAATCGTATTTATAATGTACTCTGACGAGATGAATACTCGTATCGAATGCAGATTTTTTATACCGAGTGTTAAATATACATGCTGAAAAATCATTTCTAATTGTTAATTAAACCGATAACTAATGAGAGAATGTAGGCTTTCACGGCCGGAGTAAATATATTCAATGATGTCTGGGCCTAGTGGCCAGATTTTTCTCAGCCCAAAGCCTATATGGACTTGAAAAACTGAGACCACCGGTGAGGAGTGCTGTGGTCTCAGATGTTTAACGTTCACGGCCATCAACTCTAGACAACATTGAATTTTGAAATAAATGAGTTTTCATGGGAAGAATATATAACTAATAATGGGAAAATTGTAAAACAGTAACAATATTTATTTCATGAAAAATATCAATTCTCCACCAAAGTGATGATGATAGTAGTAAGAATAATAGTACGTAAAAGAAAGTTGGTCGAAACGTTCATCAAATCATCTATGCGTAACATTTAACGAGGGTCAATTGTTCAACCAACCAAATATTATTGTATTCACTCGAACTATTGCAAAATTATATATGGGGCAAATAAGATAACGTTATTCAATTTCAGTTCTATGTCTGTCTTCGCAGTAGTTGAAACACCAAAACGATGAAAAAAAAATTGAAGAGTACAGACAGAGTCAAGGCACAAAAATCTGACAGTGATCATCTTCACAGAAGTGAAATGTAGGTGCATTCACTAAATGAAGAACTATAGAACGAAAAATGTATAGTTTGAATAAAATAGGGTAGGGTACTATACAATGATTTGGTTGCTGTTGTGATCTTATTCTATTTGTTAGAGGTAAGTTGAAGAAATGAATACTTTTTTGCTGTTCACTAGTTATTCAAGTAACTCCTTACTTGTTTGTTTATTCCACAACTGCATTCATCTCGTCAGCGTACATTATAAATACGATATTCCAGTTTCTCATTTTGCATTTTCCACTATTGTCCTGATGGCCAGGAGAATATTTCAGAAATAATTCAAATCATATTTAGAGTGTGTATCGCATATTATTTTTTCAAATGCCACAATTGAATTGTGTTGGATATTTAAAGTATGTTTGTTAGAACTAGAACAATTCAAGAGTTTTTGTTTCTACGAACACGGAAATACAAAAGTTGAAAATAATAGCCCAGCTACATCGCCAGTGACGAGCAGTGTATGCTAATTTCTCCAAATGAATGTATCTGAAATGAAATACAACTGTTTTTCAGTCAATTCCTGCGGAGAAATCGATAGAATTCCGTTTTTGTTGGGTATAAGAGCTAAGCGATTATGGGCCTCAAACTAGAAAACGAAAAAAATCAGATATTGATACGGCCATATCTTGAAAACTGTCCATTTTTGTAGTCTGTAGCATTAGACACTTGATCAGTGCATCGAAATCCACATCATATCAAAAATTCAGACATTTTCACGGATCCGTTTGCCTTAACGGTTCGATTAGCGATTAGAAATGATTATTGGGTATGTATTCTCTTGTTTCTATTGATATTTAACACTCGGTATAAACAAACTGCATTCGATACGAGTATTTATGTCGTCAGCCAACATTATGAACGATTTTCTATATGCTCATATTGCATTTACCACTATTTCTTTGACGACTAGGAAACTATTTAAAAAAAAAGTATCTCAGATTCAGTTCCTATAGTATGTATCGAATATTATTTTTCTAGTGCCCCTATCTAAAGGTGTTGAATATATGTGACTCTGTGATACCTTGAGCAATTTAGAAGTTTTTGTTTCTACAAAAACTAGACTATAGAAATTGAAAATAATAGACTAGTTACATCGTCAGTGACGAGCAGTGTATAATAATTTCTTCAAATGGCAGTATCTGAAACGAAGGAAGAATTATTTTTCAATCGATTCCTGCAGTGAAATCATTGAAACTCGGTTTTTCCTAAGTATGAGAGTGAACTGATTATGTGTCAAAATCCAAAAAATGCAAAAAAAATTATATTGATAGAGCCATATCTCGAAAACTGTCCATTTTTGGAGTTTTTGGCAATGGACACTTTTGATCAGTTCATCCAGATGTACACCATACCAAAAATTCGGACAAATTCACGGAAAGCCATTTTCCATAAGAAACGTGCGTGGTCCTTTTCAAAATAATCTCACCTCCTATTTTCTACAAACGTCTAATAGGCCATCGAGTTTGGAACACCCTGTATATGAAACATGTTTCTTCATAGATATTTATTGGAACTTTCATTCGAAATTATTTATACAGGAATCCCTTCGATCCATTATCGATCCACCCTCGACCATCCTGTATTTCATTCAAACCAATTTTGAGATTCATCACAATATGGATTACTTCAACTTTCTCGAAAGATGTTGCAATGCATTCCTTTATGTCTGATACATCGATAAATGCTAAACAAGAAGTGGGTAGTAAAAGGAATCGGCAGAGCGAAAAAATATCGAATCGCAATTAATATACGAAAACATAACAGAATATGGGTTGAGTATCACGATTAGCCGACTATTGAATTGCAGCAATTCCGCACAAAATAGTTATGACCTCTGAACTAGACGATTTTGAAAGAGTACCTAGAAAGCAGGTTCACATGGTATTGTGCGAGTGAGAGAATAAGTGAGAAATAAATTGTACTCGCTCGAATATTGAACAACGTAATTCAGTTCCGTCGACGGAGGAATGGGAGTGGTATATACAAGGTTTGTTCAGATCTTCCACCAGACCATAAGTGAGGAATGGAAATGATGTCACAGATAAAGGAAAAACTGCACAATATGGTCACCAAAGTGATGATTCTAGAAATGCGGAAATGCCTGGAACATACATTGTTTTTGAAAAAACGCTCAAAGGTAGTGTGTGCAAATGCACAAACACTAGCAATTTGTTTGAACTATTCACTACTATTACATCTCCAACACATACTAGGAAACAATAAAATAGTAATTTCAAACCATATTAAATGCGATTTGCACACAGAATTAAACAGAATAATGATGATATAAAATTATTGTTACATTCAATTTGAAAATCACTCATTTCGACTTCAATAAAAGCGATAAATGTCAAATATATTAATCAGTAAACTGAAATTTCACAACTTTTCCGAAAATAGCAAAAACATTATTAGGTCCTATTTGACGGATAGAAATCAATTCGTTAACTTTAAGGACGTCAGCTCTCAATGAATTAACATTGAATATGTGGTACCGAAAGGCTCCGTTCTAGGATCGGTCCTACTTCTTATTTTTGTCAACGACCTACCTAACAGTGCACCCATAGCAAAGTTTACTCTTTTTGCTGACGACACCTCATTAGGCCATTCAAAGAGAGATTTTAATATGCTGCTAACTGAGGCCAATAATAACAGTCTGTCCTTGACATAATCTTGTCTAAATAATAATAAGTTAGTCCTGACCAAAGAAATGTCTGAGACATTGATGTTTAGCTTAAAACAGCACACAGACTTAAATATTAGCTCTCATTGCGTTAAGTTTTTGGGTACCCTCTTGGACGGTAACTGACTTGGGAAGTACATACGACTTTCCTCTGCAGGAATATGTCACGGAAAATATTTTTAATGCGTAACCTGTAATATTGCTTGTCACTGTTAACTACTTACCTCGTTCTCATACATTCCACGATATATTATGCCCTAATAGTATGGGGCCACTCAGTACATGCCTCAACAGTCTTTTCCATGCAAAGGAAGGCGGTCAGAATCATTGCTAGTTTGCCTTATAGAGATGACTGTAGGAGAGCTTATGTTTGAGTGGGCCCATATCAGGCCATCCACTGCGGCCAATGGCCTATTGTGGCTCACTCTATGATTATATTTCTCCCAGTACATTCAATCTCCTAACGAAATTGAGGAATGTATTGGGTGAACAATTCACCAGGTTTTCTGGCCTTATTGTTGTATCGCCAAATATTGAAAATCTGGTTCTGGCCGCTGCAGGGTATGTACACAGAATGTGTTTAGCCGTTTCATAATCTTTCATGCATAGTCGGCACTCTGCATCCTGTGCAAGTCCGATTTTATGCATGTGATGTTTGAGTTTACAGTGGCCAGTGAGCAAACCAATTATAACTCTAAGATGCGCTCTACTGAGTTCTAGCAGTTTGTCAGAGTCCTGTTTTTTTCTTGTACAAGCAATAAATGCTTTGGATTGGGCTAGGCCCGGTAGACTACGCCAGTATTCGAGTCTTTTATTGTCTGCCCAAGCTTTATGATATTCTTGGCGTTAAACTGATTACCGGTTCTGGTCCAGTGAACTTTGTTTCGGCCCCAACTTTTACTAGGGCGTCCAATATTTCGAAAACTTATATTTCTGGAGATTTGATAGTAGTTCACTAGTAGTAGTTCACTAGTAGTTCACTAGTGGACACTTGATAATTTAATATAAGAATTGAAGTGTCAGTGTCGTATAGTCAAGTTAAGTTGTGATTAAAAAGGCAGTTATATAGTAGTGTCTCACTCTGTTACGAATTAAGCTTTAAATTTTGATGTAATTATGGTTTGTAGCATTCGATCAGTTTTTTGTTGTACCACCCTGTAATATTTTTTTGATCAAGAATGGTACTGTCAAGAAAAAGTAGGGTTTTTAAAAATTGTATCAACGTCAATAAAAAGTATCTGTTTATTGCTGATAATTACTGATATTGCTGTTGTTGGGGTTTGATGTAATCGGTGTACGAACAGTTCACGTTTGATATATTGTCGAACTCAGAGAACCGGAGTCAAACTGGTAGTTTTTTTTCTGGTCTCAACACACTCAATTAGATCTCAAAAACACAACATTTGGTCCAGTATATGATGGTGAAAACCCAAGACAATAATTACGATGAAATGGTGACATCAGTAGACGTACTTCAGTTTTTGAACGAACAAGAATACAAAAAAACAGGAACAAGAAGAGCTTCACCAACAACTCTAAAAGGATAGAAAACAAGAACAGGAAGAGCTTTTTCAACAATTTGAAATGCATAGAAAATAAGAACAAGAGGAGAAAGATATCAAGACGAAACAAGAAGAAGAGGAGCAAGAATTACTCCAGAAATTCCAACAACTCAACGAATCAGACAAAAACAGTGGTTTTAGTGTTGAATCCTCATTTTTCGTTTTATTGTTTTCATTTCACCATGGATTGAAAAAAAATTGACAACATTGTCAATAGTTCCTTTATATTGAAATATAAATTGAAACTTTTCAAGTGATTTATTGTGCCTTTACTGTTCGAAAGTAACATGGTCCTCCGAGCTATTTAGGAAAACGTTATGAATATCAAAAGTACTGCAAAATCTGATAATGATGGAGGTACGAGGTGCACTTCGAAGATATGCTGCAAGGGAGATTACAAATAGGGTTTCAACAAGTAGAATTGAACTACCTGAAACGATTGCTGATGTATTTGTTAATCACACTCTAGGAAGATACAATTCTTCCCTAATTGGGGCCTCTAAAGATGTACTTTAAGTGGAATCTATACCAGAAATCAATTCTTCTAATAGATATGAAAATTTAGATGACAGATGTCAGCATATTCAGGAAAATTCTGACATCCAACGATTCTACTGGATCAAACTGATTAGATATACAGCCTGAGCATTGTTTATATAGAAGTAAATAGTTAGCCAACCTTATGGGATTTACATTGGATTCAAATGGATGCGACATGTAGATGGCGACAGTGATCTCGCATCCAAGTCATGTCGTTACTTCAGTGATCTGGCCTCCAAGTCATGTCGTAACTTGATTATAACAATGGAAAAGCATTAAAATCAGGGTTTTTTGAAGGAACCTGCATTAAAATTACATCAAATATTCATGTTTGTAACTAATCACGCTAGATGACACGTTTGTGTCCAATACCTTTTCCACAGACATTGACTAACTATCTTCTATTTAAACAATGGCCTGAGTAATCTATTTTACTAAAATATTACGAATTAAGAGGATAGACATGCCAATGAATATGATGTTGACGTCGGACACGATATCTGAAGCAACAAATATGTGGATTCGACAAAGTCAACTAGATTGTTGCACGAAAGAGTTTGAATTGTTGAAACTCAAGAAATATCTAACAAAGTCTAAAGTCGTCTATTCAGGATTTCAGTATATCTTGATGAAGATTGTATCTTGTGAGTATGTGGAAGAGTACCGGAAGATATTCCAATCGAAAATGATTCGAGAAACTCAATTGTCCTGGACTATAAACACAGATTAACAGAACTCCTTAAGCAGTTCATTCTACATAGGGCGATCAACAATTATAATGCCACGTAGGACCATATATATTACGCTCGAACTCTATTCAACTCTGCAACGTCATCAGTGACGTCATGGATTGAAGCCACGAAAGCACACAACGACCAGTATCGATTGGTGGGTTTGCGAGGACGTCCTGGCACTTTATTCAAGTAGTGGAACGCGGTCGTGGTCATTCAGCAGTCAAATTCAAATATTAATAATTATACATCAATCAATTTATTATTAATTATTTTACGAACATACAAACAACATCAACCATTAAAATAAGTGTTTTATCGAAATGTAAAGAGTCCTGGGTAATTTACTACTCATAAGAGTAGATGACTCGTCTGAATGTGAGTCTAGTTCCGATGATGAGTGGGATACAGTTTTGAGACAAAAAAGTACTTGACACACAGGTCTTGAGATCAGTACCTACATAACGAATTCAAGAGTCAGTTCAGGTTCAGGGAACAACGGTGCTTTTTGATACCTGTGATGTCTTATTTTACATCCTGTATACTTCAATGTGTTATTCATATTTAGGAACAAATGATTTGTTGACGAATTTCAGATTCAGTTGTTTATGTATGTTTTTCAAAAGGAAAATTAATTTCATTTCATAAAAAGTATCGATCAGACGAAACATTTGGTCTTCGAGCCCGATAAGCTACAGTTATATAGCAAGTAGATGGAAATGAAGATGTCCGACCAATACTAAACTACTTTGTCGATTTCAGTCAACTTTGAAGATAATGCGCACTCGCTTCGCTAGCGTATTTCTGGTCTTGTACACTGACAAATAAGGGATGAAAATTTCTACTCAAAGTTGATAGAAAATTAATTTCATTTCATAAAAAGTATCGATCAGACGAAACATTTGGTCTTCGAGCACGATAAGCTACAGTTATGGAGCAAGTAGATGGAAATAAAGATGCCCGACCAATAAAAGAGAGTGCTGGTGTTAACCGGAGTTTGACCACAGATTATATTTATGGCCAGTAGGGTTTGGTACAGGCAACACAGACTTTCCCAGTTAACACAAACATCTAGGAGATGTCGGCGCGGATTTGCGAAATGTCGGGCGAGCGCGCGCATTCCCATCACTACTTTGTCGATTTCAGTCAACTTTGAAGATAATGCGCGCTCACTTCGCTAGCGTATTTCTGGTCTTGTACACTGACAAATAAGAGATGAAAATTTCTACTCAAAGTTGATAGAAATCGACAAAGTAGTGATGGGAATGCGCGCGCTCGCCCAACATTTCGCAAATCCGCGCGCGCGGATTTGCGAAATGTCGGGCGAGCGCGCGCATTCCCATCACTACTTTGTCGATTTCAGTCAACTTTGAAGATAATGCGCGCTCGCTTCGCTAGCGTATTTCTGGTCTTGTACACTGACAAATAAGGGATGAAAATGTCTACTCAAAGTTGATAGAAATCGACAAAGTAGTGATGGGAATGCGCGCGCTCGCGTTTTCTGGTCTTGTTCACTAACGAATGAGGGATGAAATTTTCTACTCATAGTCGTCAGAAATCGATAAGGTAGTGATGGGAATGCGCGCGTTCGCTTCGCTCGCGTCTTTCTCGCAGATATCTTCACCAAGAAGTAAGAGATAAGTTACATAAGTTATAAAAGTAGTAATTGGAATGCGCGTGCTCGCTTTGCTTGCATATTTCTTGCTGAATATCTTCACTAAGAAAGGTTCACTCTTCGAGTGTTTATTAGGAACTATTATTATTACCAATACTTCCGAAAACTATTCACTACAAACATTTCATATTCATGAGTATTCAGTATGCAGGAGTTTTAGGGAATCTGACAACGTCGCATTGTTGTTGTTTAGTCAGTAAAAGAAATTGATACTGGCTACTTTGTTATGAAAGAAGCCATTTCGTTGTCAGATAACTGGATTGGCAAAAAAATCTTGGTAATTATATTTTGAATGCACAAAAGATATTTTTAAATAGACAGAGCATGTAGCAGGCATTTTTTGGGAACAAATAATTACCTAAATAAACGAGTCGGATCACAAACATTCATTTTTGGTATATGCGCATGCGCAAACTGATAGAAAAGATGCAACCTATCCGTATTGTATAGTCGGGTAAACTCGGTTAGGTTTGCATAAGATCGGGTCTGTCGGGTTGATTTTTAGTCACTAAAGTAGGTTATTTTATGTGAAAACTGTTCTTTATTTTTTTGTGCGCATGTATATTCATATTTGTTTGCGCACATTTCCGTGATGTATCTCATTCTTTTGAATTTTGCTAGTCATTTAGAAACGGTATGAGTACCATTGTTTCCAATGTGCAGTCAGAGTGTTGATGGGAAAATGTTGTGGTTATATCAACTCATTTTTCATACTCACTCACTACAATATTCTATGTGATACGTGAATTGAATATTTCTGGAATCACTTGGCAATGTCGCAAAATTATAATCGCCTTTCCGTCAATTCCATTGTTACCAACCTGACAACTTAAATGACAGATATTAAGTAAACAAAACAGCATGAATTTGTTGATTTTCTATTTTCTAGAAAAAGCTACAATTTGTTGATAAAAAACTGTTTTCAATGAAAAAAAAAAGGTGTGAAACTGGTGAATTAGGTTGTGTATATTGTGCTGGTGAAAATAAGGAGGCATTTGAGTGTGTTTTTCGAAGAAGAAACGTGTACCAGAAAATGTCAATTTTCATTCAAAAAAAGGCCCGTATCTCCGAAATTACTTGAGACCGCCAAAAATTTCATTTGGATTTTTTGTTCAGGAGGTCAAACTACGTAAGTCACAAAAATTTTTTTTTGTAGCTTGTAGCGCCCGGTTAACGGAATTTTACCCTCAAGGTATGTTCTATTTGCAGAATTTTCGTTTTATTTTCGATTTCTCTGTTTCTTTTCTATTTCTGAGTTCTCATTCGTTCGCTCTATTTCTAGTCTTTTTTTGCACCTGTTTTTTTTCTGTACAGAGTTAGTAGATGATGTAGACGGACTGGAAACACTCCTACTTGCACTTTTTCTTCTTGAATGTTGGCTCAGTGAATTAATTAATTTCACTTCACTTTTCAATAATTGTATTGTCACTTCCGTTGACACTTCCAACAATAGTAGACCGATTTTCAAGAATTACTTGAAATAAAGATATATCTGCCCTGAGATAAGTTTCTCTGCTGCTCTCTATACTTGTTAAGGAACTACCTACCCAGTCAACACAGAATGGTCTCAGAGATGGTAGTGGGATTCACATTCATGTTTCAGATCACACCAGTGAATCGCAAAGTGACTTCCATTATTATCGCATAAACGTCTATTCGGTGCCCCGTTGGTCATGTCTAGACATCAAAATGTGATGCAAAATGTGACTCAAAATTAGACCAATGTGACATTCCATTCATACTTCGGAATCGAATGCAAATCAAGACCCTTTCGATGTAACGATGTGAAATTGAAAGGACTGGTACTTCACTTTCTGATTCTCCTGTATGTCAAGAATAAAACGAAGCTCACCATGTTTCAACATAAATAGAAATTATACCCCAATGTTATTATTCTTAATAATGAATTACGGTTCATCTGGAATGGAATGCTAGAAAACAAATGCGTTAGTTGATTACGTAGTATATACTTTTCACAAACATAAAAAAATTATCAAACTCTGTCTGAATTATAAAAAAAATAATATACAGAAATGTAGAAAAATCTATAATTCAACTTCAATCCTCTGGACAGCATTTTCTTTGCGGCGGAATCAGTACCCACCCTGAAAATGCCAAATTCTGTTAATCACTGAATTTACTCACCGTTCCAGTCCTTGAAGGGATACATACAGTTCTTGGTAGAAATAATAATTGGGCAATGTTAATGAACACATTTGATTTAAGTATTGAAATAAAAAGAATCAAACACACTATCAGAAGTACCTATAGAATATTTAAAGGATGGCTTCAACCAAGTACAGATTCTACTTGACTCTCGTCTCGACAAACAACTCTGGCCATTTTGTGTCGTGCCCAATTTTGTTACCAACCTATACTCTAGTTCCAAAATTGTAGATAGTGATTCATCGTCAGTTTACGTGATTTCAGAGTGCGGAATGCACGTGAACTGAGGATGAGTCACTATCTACAATTTTGGAACTGGGCTATAATTCCTTCTATACCGACAAAATCTCAATGAAACCAAAATTCATGTTGATGTGCTTTGCAATTTTCTTCACATTTTGTGCTCAAAGCGACACTAACGAGAAGACAATTGTGAACAATTCATAACATTTGGCATCACTTAGTGTTAACAGTGATGTCTAAATGCAACTCATTTTGTTACCATAATAATCATGAAAGCAACATCTCCTAGATGTTTGTGTTAACTGGGAAAGTCTGTGTTGCCTGTACCAAACCCTACTGGCCACAAATATAATCTCTGGTCAAACTCCGGTTAACACCAGCACTCTCTTTTATTGGTCGGGCATCTTTATTTCCATCTACTTGCTCCATAACTGTAGCTTATCGTGCTCGAAGACCAAATGTTTCGTCTGATCGATACTTTTTATGAAATGAAATTAATTTTCTATCAACTTTGAGTAGAAATTTTCATCCCTTATTTGTCAGTGTACAAGACCAGAAATACGCTAGCGAAGCGAGCGCGCATTATCTTCAAAGTTGACTGAAATCGACAAAGTAGTGATGGGAATGCGCGCGCTCGCCCGACAATACGCAAATCCGCGCGGATTTGCGAAATGTCGGGCGAGCGCGCTCGCTTCGCTCGCGTTTTCTGGTCTTTTTCACTAATGAATGAGGGATGAAAATTTCTACTCAAAGTCGTCAGAAATCGATAAGGTAGTGATGGGAATGCGCGCGTTCGCTTCGCTCGCGTCTTTCTCGCAGATATCTTCACCAAGAAGTAAGAGATAAGTTACATAAGTTATAAAAGTAGTAATAGGAATGGGCGTGCTCACTTTGCTTGCATATTTCTTACTGAATATCTTCACTAAGAATGGTTCACTCTTCGAGTGTTTATTAGGAACTATTATTATTATGATTGATGAAAGAATTGCCAGTCTCTAGGGTGCCAATACTTCCGAAAACTATTCACTACAAACATTTTATATTCATGAGTATTCAGTATGCAGGAGTTTTAGGGAATCTGACAACGTCGCATTGTACTCTTATAAAGTTATTAAGACTCATTGTTGTTGTTTAGTCAGTAAAAGACATTGATACTGGCTACTTTGTTATCGGATCACAAACATTCATTTTTGGTATATGCGCATGCGCAAACAGATAGAAAAGACGCAACCTATCCGTATTGTATAGTCGGGTAAACTCGGTTAGGTTTACATAAGATCGGGTCTGTCGGGTTGATTTATAGTCACTAAAGTAGGTTATTTTATGTGAAAACTGTTCTTTATTTTTTTGTGCGCATGTATATTCATATTTGTTTGCGCACATTTCCGTGATGTATCTCGTTGTTTTGAATTTTGCTAGTCATTTAGAAACGGTATGAGTACCATTGTTTCCAATGTGCAGTCAGAGTGTTGATGGGAAAATGTTGTGGTTATATCAACTCATTTTTCATACTCACTTACTACAATATTCTAAGTGATACGTGAATTGAATATTTCTGGAATCACTTGGCAATGTCGCAAAATTATAATCGCCTTTCCGTCAATTCCATTGTTACCAACCTGACAACTTAAATGACATATATTAAGTAAACAAAACAGCATGAATTTGTTGATTTTCTATTTGCTAGAAAAAGCTACAATTTGTTGATAAAAAACTGTTTTCAATGAAAAAAAAAGTGTAAAACTGGTGAATTAGGTTGTGTATATTATGCTGGTAAAAATAAGGAGGCATTTGAGTGTGTTTTTCGAAGAAGAAACGTGTACCAGAAAAAGGCCCGTATCTCCGAAATTACTTGAGACCACCAAAAATTTCATTTGGATTTTTGGTTCAGGAGGTCAAACTACGTAAGTCGCAAAAAAAAATTTTTGTAGCTTGTAGCGCCCGGTCAACGGAATTTTACCAAAATTTCATTTGGATTTTTTGTTCAGAAGGTCAAACTACGTAAGTCTCAAAAAAAATTTTTTTGTAGCTTGTAGCGCCCGGTTAACGGAATTTTACCGAATTGAGAAATTCTTAGATATATGATGCAGAAGCAAAGGAACAATCCGAAGATCAGCCAAGAAGTGTTCTCGAAGGGAGAAATGGAATCGTTTACCATTCTGTGGTCGAATAGGTCAACAGAACAGATCCAGCCCCACCATCGGTAAAACGCAATCCCGAAATCGGTGAACAGCCTCGAAATGAAATACAACTGCTTTGCGAAATCTTTTCAAATGTTGTGATAACCACATATATCGTTGACAAGGACTTTTCAGTGTTTGATGGCAACCCCGAGGATTGTCTTCTGTTCTTTCAGAGATTTCAGCAAATTTACGAAATGGGCAACTACAGTGCAGATGAAATTATCGTAAAATTACGAAAGTGTCTTAGAGGTGAAGCAGAGTCAACTGTATCAGGAATTTTATTGACTTCCAATAACGTGAGTTTGATCATGGAAATATTACGAATGCGATTTTAAAGACCCGAGTACCTACGTCATAGAAGTCATGATTACGAAAATCCGAGACATTCCAGCGATGAAAGACAGTAACATCGAGAAGCTCATCCATATTTCAAATGAACTTACAAACCTTTTGGCCACCATGAAAGCTTTACTGTCTTTGGACTATCTTAACAACCTACAACTTCTGAAGGACCTTGTAGCTAAGATGCCTGATATAGTGAGGCTGAGATGGGGCGAAGTTATGATGAAAAAAGGTGGTAGTGTGTGTTTGGAATATTTCTCAACCTGGATCAGTGAAATGGCTACAGCCGCGTCTCTTGTGAGTTTTCTCAAATTCAATATATTTTTGTTTTCAAATACACACATAAACAACTGAATCTGACATTCTACTAAATCTCATTAACAAATCATTTGTTCTCAAATATAAATAATATATCAAAGTATACAGGATGTAAAAGTCATCTCATTTCACCCCTCGGTGGGGAAACTTTTTTTTTTCACTATCCAGTTTCAATCTGTTTAATTTGTTAACTGGCCGACGACAAGTGGAAGTTCTCGTTATCACATCAACAACTCTCATTCTCCCATCTGGTCCGTGAAAGTTTTTCAAATTTTACTATAGTCCAAGAGCTCCTAGCTGCTTTGTCATCCACAGTGTTGACGATATCACCCACATTAATTGGCTCATTATCATCTGTCCACTTTGACATCTAGGTCAATTTCAGGAGATATTTCTCAGCCCACCTAGACCAGAAAAAATCTGCTAACACCAGAGATTTTCTACATTATTTTCTTAGAACCTTTCCTGAATCCGTATCACATGGCGCCCCATTTTGATTTTTTGAAGCCTTTCAAGAAATGGTTAGGAGTAAGCTCTTGAAGCTTTTGAATTCGTTCTTCAGACAGTAGGGCAAAAATTCTTCCTCTGCTTCAATTCGCTCGTGAGACCATTTTTCAAATGATTGACACTACTTTTTTTCACAATATAAGTATGTCCTCTGATCCCACATCGAAAACAAACCCACACTTTCTCTGGACATGTTTCTAGATCATGTCTTCTAGTGCATCTGAAACACTGTTTGAAAAATTTTGGAGCATGACTTGACTCATTTGATTTCTCAGGAACATATCGTGTAATACTTTTGAATCTAGTACCAATTTTCTTCTAGATGCGGCTGGTTCTAAACTTGAAGCATTTTCGAAACTCGTTGACATTTCCAATTATAATCTTATCAATGTATGTACATTAGGGTGTATACGGGGAATAGTAAAAAAAGTCAAAGTCAAAATATACTTTAATGTCAGAAGTTTTTCAACTTATCAAAAAAGCTTTTCAAGTATAAATAAAAATGTAAATTGAAATAGGTACGTATTATATAGACTATAATGGTGATAATCTCCCCGATCTGAACATAAGTGCAAAAGTCGTTTCTCGGGATTTTTATTCTAACACTATTCCAGAACCAACAAGTTATATTTTTACAAGACATTATAGTTTTAGTCTATCCTAGCTGATAAAACGCGTTTTGTTCCTTGATGACTCTCTCTGTTTGGAATATGAATTTTTTAAATTTTGAATAATGCCCCTATACTGAAAACAATTGACTGGTCGTTTTTACCACAAAAATAGCTATTTATGATACAAGTTCGTAAAGTAGGACTTTTTTGTATGAGCGTGAAGTTTAACACGCGAGTACAAAAAAGCCCTTTACGAAAGTGTTCCATCCAAAGTTTTTTCTTCGACAGTTATTATATTGCCAAATTGTAGCAATTATATTATTAATTTGAATTTTTAATGATATGTTTAATGATACTGCTATGTTCTATGAAGCGAATTCAGAACTGGAGGATGATTTTAGAGTTATAGAAAAGTGGTTTAGATATAATACAATAAGGGCGAGTTGAACATGGCGGGGTCACCATCAGTTTAGCTAAGCTCGCTTAAGTTGCTAGAGTTTAGACAATGAAATTTCTAGTTCCTTTACAACTGAACTCAGTTCAGTTGAACTGTTGGTGAACTTGTATTGTACAACCCGCCCTAACTCTCAACCTGAAAAAAAAAAAATACTTACCATTTTCCTCGTATTCTAGTGGATTACCAAATATGGGCCCTTTGGTAATCGGACCAAATTCGGAAATCCCTAAAGCTGTCACGATCAGATATTTAGGTATTGTAATTGACCGACACCTCAAGTGGGACCTTCACCTAAAAAATATTGATAAATTACATGGCGAATCAGGAATATTCGATATCAGGCAACTTTTTTGTTTAAACATATTAGTCAACATCAAAAAAAACAAAAACATTTCTCATCCTGTAACACACTCCTACAGAACAAGAAATAAAACAACCTCGTTAAGCGTGCCACGCTGTGATAAAACCTTAGGGCAACGTCACTGTGATTTTCTTGCACCCTAAACTCCATAGTCTTATACCTGTTTATTTGAGAAATATACAGAGCATCAATTCATTCAAGAAAAAACAAAAAATAGATTTTGGCTTTTGGCAGGATCAAACTACATGACTTTGTCAATCATAAACTAACTTGATATTTAATAATCTTCTATCAAAACAAGAATGGTCCACGTATTATTTCTATTTATAATAATTTATACTATGTATACTATGTATTTTCGTGTTTTATTGTGTATATTTATATCCTATGTAATATATCTATATATATATATATATATATATATATATATATATATATATATATATATATATATATATATATATATATATATATATATATATATATATATATATATATATATATATATATATATATATATATATATATATCTATATATGATATATATCATTCAACTAGTTATTTAAATTTTTATAGTTTTATATTTGTTCATTTTTGGATTTTAAAATTTTGCCCTCTTCACATTGTTATTTCATATTTTACATTTATGTATTTTATATTTTTACAATTTAAAATACTACATATTGTATGTTCATATTTTTAAATTTTTAGATTTTACATTTTTACATTTTATATTTTGACTATTTTACAATTTTGAAATTTTTACACTTTTACATTGTTATAATTTTACATTTTCACAATTCCACATATTGTCATTTTTATATTTTATATCTTTACATTTTTATATTTTCAAATTGCTTCATAACGGATAATGTTGTTTATTCAGTAATGAAGCCTACTTATTATGGTGGAACATACACAACATGAAACCACGTACAAGCGACGGTTCATTTGGATCCAAAGCTTCTGAGGTAGCTACCACTTGTTTATTTACTTCAATAATGTATACACACTCTTGTAATTTTTTTCTTGGTGAATAAACTTTACTATTATTATTATTATTATTATTATTATTATAATTTTTATTATTATTATTATTATAATTTTTATTATTATTATTATTATTATTATTATTATTTCTCCTAAGGAGTGTACCAGTCAGGCCCTGTCTCCGGTGCTCCGACCCATCCGGAGGGCGCGCTGTTGTCGTTAACCCCAATAAACACTCCCTACGTCCGTAGGGTGAGTGACTATTGGGTTCGAGAATCGTGTGCCCTGAGTAGACGGAGCGAACCAAGAATAACGGCCTTCTGCATTCTTGCTGCTAAGATTTCTGCCATATTACGGCAAGCCGGTATTATCTTCAAGTTAGAGAGCAGTGTGTCCATCATTCCACCAAGGACTCATATAATCAGAACCACCATTTTGACAGAATGGTCAGGATATAACCTGCGGAGTTCAAAGAGAACATCTCGTTATTTAGTCCGTTTTTCCTCCTCTTTTCGAACGATATTCATTTCGCCTGGAGCGGAAAACTCCATGACGAATATCGTTCTACTATGGTGGTCCAGGAGGACAACATCAGCCTTATTGGCTTGTATTTGCCTGAGGGTAGGGAATGAGTAATTCCGATAGATCCGGCAACTCTCATTCTCCACCACGGACTCAATATCCCCCGGAACATAAGGCAACACTAGATGGTAGTACAACACTCGTAGCGCCGCGTTATGCCTGTGGATATAGGCTGAGACCGCATAACATGGGCATGCTGATAGCAAATGCATTACGGTCTCAGGTGCCCCACGACATGCCCTGCATCGGGTGTCAGGGACGTCTATACCCATCACGCGACTACGGTAGACGAGGGTGTTGAAGACACCATCCTGGCAAGCCATTATGAATCCCTAGGTCTCCGACTTTAGCTCACTCGACCTGAGGAAGGCAAAGGTCAAGCTTTTGGATAAGCCAATGTCTTCGATATTGTGAAAGAAGACACCATGCATTGGCTTATCCATATGTAGGTGTAGCAGGTCCTCTGTCTCCACAGCTTTGATGTGAGCTTTTTGCTGAACGGGTCCCAACTCGGTGACAGAGTTTGGGTTAGCCCGTTCAGTGTCGAATACGAGACCGAGTTCATCGGCCGCACGGGTTGCTGCCTTAAAAAGAAATGCTCCAATCCCTGCTTTTTCATGGTCCCGGACCATGCAGAGAAGTGGATCTGAACTCCGGATAACTTTACAGGCCCCATCCAGTACCATTCTGTTATGCAGACACTCCAAACCCAAAAGTCCACGGCCTCCCCGTTGTCTCGGAAAGTATAACCGTGGAACGGACGATTTAGGATGCAAGCTCCTATTGAGATGCATCATTTTGCGAGTTTTAACGTCGAGTTGTCGCAGCTCTTCCTTAGTCCACTTCATTACTCCGAAAGAGTAAAGAAGGATCGGAACGGCAAGCATATTAGTTGCAGCAACTTTGTTCTTCCCCGACAGTTCTGATGACCAGATCTGTCGGAGTTTAGGCTGATTTATTATTATTATTATTATAATTTTTTTTTTCTCCTCAGGAGTGTACCAGTCAGGCCCTGTCTCCGGTGCTCCGACCCATCCGGAGGGCGCGCTGGTGTCGTTAACCCCAATAACCACTCCCTACGTCCGTAGGGTGAGCGACTATTGGGTCCGAGAATCGTGTGCCCTGAGTAGACGGAGCGAACCAAGTATAACGGCCTTCTGCATTCTTGCTGCTAAGATTTCTGCCATATTACGGCAAGCCGGTATTATTTTCAAGTTAGAGAGCAGTGTGTCCATCATTCCACCAAGGACTCCTATAATCAGAACCACCATTTTGACAGAATGGTCCGGATATAACCTGCGGAGTTCAAAGAGAAGATCTCGATATTTAGTCCGTTTTCCCTCCTCTTTTCGAACGATATTCATTTCGCCTGGAGCGGAAAACTCCATGACGAATATCGTTCTACTTTGGTGGTCGAGGAGGACAACATCAGGCTTATTGGTTTGTATTTGCCTGAGGGTGGGGAACGAGTAGTTCCAATAGATCCGGCATCTCTCATTCTCCACCACGGACTCAATATCCCCCGGAGCATAAGGCAACACCGGTGTCTCGTCTATACCGTACGAGTGTCGTAAGTGGTAGTACAACACTCGTAGCGCCGCGTTATGCCTGTGGATATAGGCTGAGACCGCATAAGATGGGCATACTGATAGCAAATGCATTACGGTCTCAGGTGCCCCACGACATGCCCTGCATCGGGTGTCAGGGACGTCTATACCCATCACGCGACTACGGTAGACAAGGGTGTTGAAGACACCATCCTGGCAGGCCATTATGAATCCCTCGGTCTCCGACTTTAGCTCACTCGACCTGAGGAAGGCAAAGGTCATGCTTTTGGATAAGCCAAGGTCTTCGATGTTATGAATGAAGACACCATGCATTGGCTTATCCATATGTAGCTGTAGCAGGACCTCTGTCTCCGCAGCTTTTATGTGAGCTTTTTGCTGAACGGGTCCCAACTCGGTGACAGAGTTTGGGTTAGCCCGTTCAGTGTCGAAAACGAGACCGAGTTCATCGGCCGCACGGGTAGCTGCCTTAAAAAGGAATGCTCCAATCCCTGCTTTCTCATGGTCGCGGACCATGCAGAGAAGGGGATCTGAACTCCTGATGACTTTACAGGCCCCGCCCAGAACCATTCTGTTATGCAGACACTCCAAACTCAAAAGTCCACGGCCTCCCCGTTGTCTGGGAAAGTATAACCGTGGAACGGACGATTTAGGATGCAAGCTCCTATTGAGATGCATCATTTTGCGAGTCTTAACGTCAAGTTGTCGCAGCTCTTCCTTAGTCCACTTCATCACTCCGAAAGAGTAAAGAAGGATCGGATCGGCAAGCATATTAGTTGCAGCAACTTTGTTCTTCCCCGACAGTTCTGATGACCAGATCTGTCGGAGTTTATGCTGATACTTGCCGCGGAGAGAGTTTTTAACTGCAAATACCTCTTGGGAGCGGCGTTGTTCCACCCCAAGGTAGGTATAAGTCTCTCCGGCATCCAGATGATGTAGGATGCTTCCGTCTACGAGCTGGATATCCTCTCCGTATTCCTCGCATCGTCCTCTTTTGAGATGAACCGTGGCACATTTGTCGATTCCAAATTCCATACCGATAGCATGCGTATATTCTTCCACCACCCTAAGGGACTGATGTAGGTCCCTTTCTCCAGAGGCATACAATTTGAGGTCATCCATGTAAAATAGATGGGTGACATTATGCCTCCAGTTGCTGGGGGTGCCGCAGTTGTACCCACGGGTATTCCTGAGTGCAACGGACAATGACAATAGTGAGATGCAGAAGAGAAGAGGGCTAAGGGAGTCTCGCTGAAATACGCCTCTTCTAATGATGACCTGCTCTGTTTGGACTATGTCTCTACCAGATCTTATGGTGAAGCGAGTCCTCCAGAGCTGCATCAGTTGTCCAATGCATCCCACTATTTGACCGGGTACCTCAAGACATCTGAGCAAATGCATGATTAACTCATGCGATGTTGTATCAAATGCCTTGCGGTAATCGATCCAGGCCATCGAAAGGTTACGCTTATACTGCACGGAGTCCTGCGTGATACATCTATCGATGAGCAGGTTCTCCTTGCAGCCGGCGACCCCTTTCTGTGACCCTCTTTGCTCATATATGCGTTCATACACCGGATCAACTGCGGAGAGAATGCGCTAGTATAAGATGCGCGTAAACACCTTATAACACGCATTCAAGCATGTTATCGGCCTGTAATTCTTTGGATCAGACAAATCTCCGTTTTTGGGGATGAGCACGGTTCGCCCCTCGACAAACCACTCCGGAATCTGCTGCTCCCCATCTAGCCATGAGTTGAAAACTCTGGCCAGATGGCGGTGGGTTGTTGGAAACTTTTTCCACCAATAGTTATTCAACCCATCAGGGCCTGGAGCAGCGAAATTCTTAGAGCCTTTTAGGGCCCCTCGTACTTCTTCCGTGGTTATCGGAATGCGCAGATCATTGAGCTCAGGCTGCCGAAGCCTCCTGCAAAATGCTTCGAACTGCGCTAGGGCTGGGGTATCTACGTTGAGTGGTTGCGGATACTCATAGATATTCTTCCAGAATGTTTCCACCCGATCTGCAGCCGGCGGGTTATCGACAACACGTGGAGGCTCTTGGAATAAGCGAGAAGGTTTATCGCGGAACTTTATGTTTTCCGCGATACTTCTCGCCCGCCTCACTAGTGACTTCTTTGCAGCCACTAGCATTCGTATCCTATCAAGGCAGTGCTGATTGATGGTGAACAGCACACCTTGATTTAATGTGTGGTGAGCTCGTCTAAATTTTGCGGCAATTCGCCGCACTGCGGGCGTGAAAGGCCTATTGGCCGCCACGAAGTCCACCACACACCGGATTATTATTATTATTATTATTATTATTATTATTATTATTATTATTATTATTATTATTATTATTATTATTATTATTATTATTATTATTATTATTATTATTATTATTATTATTATTATTATTATTATTATTATTATTATTATTATTATTATTATTATTATTATTATTATTATTATTATTATTATTATTATTATTATTATTATTATTATTATTATTATTATTATTATTATTATTTTCCGTTGGGTATGTACCAGTCAGGCCCTGTCTCCAGTGCTCCGATACATCCGGAGGGCGCGCTGGTGTCGTTAACCCCAATAACCACTCCCTACGTCCGTAGGGTGAGCGACTATTGGGTCCGAGAATCATGTGCCCTGAGTAGACGGAGCGAACCAAGGATGACGGCCTTCTGCATTCGTGCTGCTAAGATTTCTGCCATATTACGGCAAGCAGGTATTATCTTCAAGTTGAAGAGCAGTGTGTCCATCATTCCACCAAAGACTCCTATGATCAGAACCACCATTCTGACAGAATGGTCCGGATACAACCTGCGGAGTTCAAAGAGAAGATCTTGATATTTAGTCCGTTTTTTCCTCCTCTTTCCGAACGATATTCATCTCGCCTGGAGCGGAAAACTCCACGACGAATATCGTTTTACTTTGACGGTCGAGGAGGACAACATCAGGCTTATTGGCTTGTATTTGCCTGAGGGTGGGGAATGAGTAGTTCCAATAGATTCGGCACCTTCATTCATTCATTCTCCACCACGAACTCAATATCCCCCGGAACATAAGGCAACACCGGTGTCTCGTCTATACCGTACGAGTGTCTTAGATGGTAGTACAACACTCGTAGCGCCGCGTTATGCCTGTGGATATAGGCTGAGACCGCATAAGCTGGACATGCTGATAGCAAATGCATTACGGTCTCAGGTGCCCCACGACATTCCCTGCATCGGGTGTCAGGGACGTCTATACCCATCACGCGACTACGGTAGACGAGGGTGTTGAAGACACCATCCTGGCAGGCCATTATGAATCCCTCGGTCTCCGACTTTAGCTCACTCGAACTGAGGAAGGCAAAGGTCAAGCTTTTGGATAAGCCAAGGTCTTCGATGTTGTTGAAGAAAACACCATGCATTGGCTTATCCATATGCAGCTGTAGGAGGACCTCTGTCTCCGCAGCTTTAATGTGAGCTTTTAGCTGAACGGGTCCCAACTCGGTGACAGAGTTTGGGTTTGCCCGTTCAGTGTCGAATACGAGACCAAGTTCATCGGCTGCACGGGTTGCTGCCTTAAAGAGAAATGCTCCAATCCCTGCTTTTTCACGGTCCCGGACCATGCAGAGAAGTGGATCTGAACTCCGGATAACTTTACAGGCCCCATCCAGTACCATTCTGTTATGCAGACACTCCAAACCCAAAAGTCCACGGCCTCCCCGTTGTCTCGGAAAGTATAACCGTGGAACGGACGATTTAGGATGCAAGCTCCTATTGAGATGCATCATTTTGCGAGTTTTAACGTCGAGTTGTCGCAGCTCTTCCTTAGTCCACTTCATTACTCCGAAAGAGTAAAGAAGGATCGGAACGGCAAGCATATTAGTTGCAGCAACTTTGTTCTTCCCCGACAGTTCTGATGACCAGATCTGTCGGAGTTTAGGCTGATTTATTATTATTATTATTATAATTTTTTTTCTTCTCCTCAGGAGTGTACCAGTCAGGCCCTGTCTCCGGTGCTCCGACCCATCCGGAGGGCGCGCTGGTGTCGTTAACCCCAATAACCACTCCCTACGTCCGTAGGGTGAGCGACTATTGGGTCCGAGAATCGTGTGCCCTGAGTAGACGGAGCGAACCAAGTATAACGGCCTTCTGCATTCTTGCTGCTAAGATTTCTGCCATATTACGGCAAGCCGGTATTATCTTCAAGTTAGAGAGCAGTGTGTCCATCATTCCACCAAGGACTCCTATTATCAGAACCACCATTTTGACAGAATGGTCCGGATATAACCTGCGGAGTTCAAAGAGAAGATCTCGATATTTAGTCCGTTTTTCCTCCTCTTTTCGATCGATATTCATTTCGCCTGGAGCGGAAAACTCCATGACGAATATCGTTCTACTTTGGTGGTCGAGGAGGACAACATCAGGCTTATTGGCTTGTATTTGCCTGAGGGTGGGGAATGAGTAGTTCCAATAGATTCGGCATCTCTCATTCTCCACCACGGACTCAACATCCCCCGGAACATAAGGCAACACCGGTGTCTCGTCTATACCGTACGAGTGTCGTAGGTGGTAGTACAACACTCGTAGCGCCGCGTTATGCCTGTGGATATAGGCTGAGACCGCATAAGATGGGCATGCTGATAGCAAATGCATTACGGTCTCAGGTGCCCCACGACATGCCCTGCATCGGGTGTCAGGGACGTTTATACCCATCAAGCGACTACGGTAGACCAGGGTGTTGAAGACACCATCCTGGCAGGCCATTATGAATCCCTCGGTCTCCGACTTTAGCTCACTCGACCTGAGGAAGGCAAACGTCATGCTTTTGGATAAGCCAAGGTCTTCGATGTTGCGAAAGAAGACACCATGCATTGGCTTATCCATATGTAGCTGTAGCAGGACCTCTGTTTCCGCAGCTTTTATGTGAGCTATTTGCTGAACGGGTCCCAACTCGGTGACAGAGTTTGGGTTAGCCCGTTCAGTGTCGAAAACGAGACCAAGTTCATCGGCCGCAGGGGTTGCTGCCTTAAAAAGGAATGCTCCAATCCCTGCTTTCTCATGGTCGCGGACCATGCAGAGAAGGGGATCTGAACTCCTGATGACTTTACAGGCCCCATCCAGAACCATTCTGTTATGCAGACACTCCAAACTCAAAAGTCCACGGCCTCCCCGTTGTCTGGGAAAGTATAACCGTGGAACGGACGATTTAGGATGCAAGCTCCTATTGAGATGCATCATTTTGCGAGTCTTAACGTCAAGTTGTCGCAGCTCTTCCTTAGTCCACTTCATCACTCCGAAAGAGTAAAGAAGGATCGGAACGGCAAGCATATTAGTTGCAGCAACTTTGTTCTTCCCCGACAGTTCTGATGACCAGATCTGTCGGAGTTTATGCTGATACTTGCCGCGGAGAGAGTTTTTAACTGCGAATACCTCTTGGGAGCGGCGTTGTTCCACCCCAAGGTAAGTATAAGTCTCTCCGGCATCCAGAAGATGTAGGATGCTTCCGTCTACGAGCCTCTTCTAATGATGACCTGCTCTGTTTGGACTATGTCTCTACCAGATCTTATGGTGAAGCGAGTCCTCCAGAGTGGCATCAGTTGTCCAATGCATCCCACTATTTGATTGGGTACCTCAAGACATCTGAGCAAATGCATGATTAACTCATGCGATGTTGTATCAAATGCCTTGCGGTAATCAATCCAGGCCATCGAAAGGTTACGCTTATACTGCACGGAGTCCTGCGTGATACATCTTTCGATGAGCAGGTTCTCCTTGCAGCCGGCGACCCCTTTCTTTGACCCTCTTTGCTCATATATCCGTTCATACACCGGATCAACTGCGGAGAGAATGCGCGTGTATAAGATGCGCGTAAACAACTTATAGCACGCATTCAAGCATGTTATCGGCCTGTAATTCTTTGGATCAGACAAATCTCCGTTCTTGGGGATGAGCACGGTTCGCCCCTCGACAAACCACTCCGGAATCTGCTGATCCCCATCTAGCCATGAGTTAAAAACTCTTGCCAGATGGCGGTGGGTTGTTGGAAACTTTTTCCACCAATAATTATTCAACCCATCAGGGCCTGGAGCAGCAAAGTTCTTTGAGCCTTTGAGGGCCCCTCGAACTTCTTCCGTGGTTATCGGATTGCGCAGATCATTGTGCTCAGGCTGCCGAAGCGTCCTGCAGTAAGCTTCGAACTGCGCTAGGGCTGGAGTGTCTACATTGAGTGGTTGCGGAAACTCATAGATGTTCTTCCAGAAGGTTTCTACCCGATCAGCAGCCGGCGGGTTATCGACAACACGTGGAGGCTCTTATTATTATTATTATTATTATTAATTGTCGTCGTATTATCAACTAAAGATTTCCAAGTTATATTTGACGCAAAATAATGTATTTTTCAAAAATGCATAAATAATAATAATAATAATATATTTATTCACACAATTACATAATAATGCTGTAAATAAATATGGAAAGACCACAGAAGGACGAGCCTGTGCGTGGCTTTTAACTAACGAATACTAAAATGATAAACATACAAAACTAACAAAAACAGGGACAAAAACAAGTATGGTGCAGTATGATGTAGGTACATTATTTTACACATGATTATTAAATACTGGTAACATTCATAACGAGATTGAAAATAAGTAAGTGGCGTAGTGAGCCACAAATGAGTTATTGGCAGAAAGGAGGAATTAAGTGGTTTTGATTAATAATAATAATTTGATCATCAAATATATTTTTGTTTAATTACTTTTTTTCACAATGGTTGGGTGTCGAATATTTTACGTATTTGATCACGAGGAGTACAGAGCAACCAGTTTTCAAGATATTTCCTAAATTTAGTTGGCGAGTGAGTTGTTTTCATGTTTATTGGAATGGCATTATAAATTTTGGGTGCAAGGTACAGGTAGGACTTCATCATGTAATTGTTTCCAGGTGTAGGGACATGAACTGATGAAGTTTTACGTCTTGTATCGTAATTGTGACTTATCTCGACTAGATCGTGTTTGTTTTTCTGAACTCTGAGAAGAATATTTTTGATGAAAAGCTGTCGTATGTCATAAATTTCTGTTTCCATGTATAATTTTTCAGTTGAATATGAGCGGGGTTTATGGTACATTGTTTTTAGTATGTATTTTTGCGAGATTTCCAAGTCTGACAGGTGGTTTTCATAGGCAGCTCCCCACGCTAGGATACCATATTATTATGTAAGGTGACTTTCTGCCAATGCGTGGTATAAGATTTTTAAATACTGTATTGTGAAAATTTTTGACAGGTATTTGAGTTTATATAATACGAATCTTAGTTTTTTCATCACATGGTTAATATGTGCATCCCACCTTAGGTGCTGGTCCAGGTGAATTCCTAGGTATTTAACGCTTGGAACTGAGCGAATGTGTACATCAATTCCCAGGGACAACGAAAGAGAATCGTACTGAGATAAGTACCTCATATTTGGAGCGAAGGCTATATAATTAGTTTTTGGACATTGACTGTCAGTGTTCTGCTATCAAACCACACCATTATATTTTCAAAATCTTTTTCGGCAACTTTTTTCACAAGCTGCCAGTTGTTTGCCTTGTATATAACTGCAGTGTCATCCGCAAAACTAACTATCTTACCAGCGCACTTCAGATTGAATAGTCCATTCAGGTATATATTAAACAGAAGCGGTCCAAGCACTGTTCCCTGAGGGACGCCATATTTCATTGTTTTAGATTCACTTTGTGAGTCAGATATTTTGACACTGTATTCTGTCTTTCAGGTAATTGTTCAGAAGCATGTAGGGCATACCTCTGAAGCCCATTTCCTCCAGCGTGTCCAAGAGCTGAACGTGACTAACTGTATCGAATGCCTTCGCCAGATCCACAAATATGCAAAGAGTTTTCTCATTACTGTCCATATTTGAGTTGATTTCGTTCATTACTGACAAAATAGCATCATTTGGTGAAGCCAGACTGATTTTTACTGAGCATTTCGTTTCTGTCTAGGAAGTTCAGCGTGCGTTTTTTCAGAAGTTTTTCGAATACTTTGGCAAGGTTCGAAATTAGTGAAATAGGTCTGTAGTTAGTCACATTCAGCGCTTCCCCACCTTTGAAAATAGGCTTTATTGTTCCGCTTTTGAAGGCTACATGACACACACCGGTGGCAAAGCATTTATTTATGATGTGGGTTAGCGGTTCCGCTATGTGGGGAGCCATTATTTTGAGGTATTCTGATTTTATACCATCTGGTCCTGGTGCTTTTTTATTTTTCAAGGTTAGTATGTATGAACAGTGTGTAAAAAATTACTTTACGCACAGTTGATGATTTTACGCACAGGTTATCTTTTTAAGCACTTGTGCGAAAAAGTATTACCTACTTTACACACTGTCTTATAAAAAATAGAAGTGGGTTGTAATATATTGATATTCGACAATATTTCGCACAATAATTCTCAAATAGACGTAAATAAGCAAGTTACATATATGAATAGTTATAAATGTAATATATACATACATCTGTAGCAGATGATTGGATCGTAACAGCGAGAATATATCATGCACCCTTGACACTCCGAGTAGTTGATTACAGATATTTTATGTTCAAGGATTATTAAAAGTAGATATCGTTATTTGTTCGAACAAGAAAAATATCCTTCGATATAAACGTCTTTGTGCAAAAGTGAAAACCAGTAACTTGAAGGCATTTTCTGATGGAACACAACTTGCAATTTAAAAGATTGCATCTCGATAATGCATGCTAAGTGTATATTATGCAAAACATCTTTGAGCAAATGCTGCACCTGAAAGAATTAGTGAACACCAACTTATTTGACGAAATCAACAATATATTGTGTTAGTCGCTGTCAACTCCTGTTCAAAGTGAGGAATGTTCGGAAATGATCAGTTGGTTTTTAATTGATGTGGCCGATACTTGATGAAAATCTATGTTAATATCTATAATGAAACTATAAATGAAATGATTTTCAGTAAAAAATTTTACGAAATAACGATAATTGTTGCAATAGCTTAATCAAGTGGAGAAGATAATGTTCTCCATTTCCTCAGCACGACTTCCAACTGATCTGTCACCGAGTTGGAGCATGTTCAGCAAAAAATGCTCATCAAAGCTGTGGAGACTCATGTCTCAGGACTCAGCAACATACGGATAAGGTAATGCATGGGGCCTTCAACAACATCGAAGACCTTAGCTTATCCACAAAATATAGATCTATCCGACTCTGTCGAAATAGACATTTCTTTCGCTCATTTCTCCAGTTGTTCTCGAAACAAAGATAACTTATCATTTTTCGCTTGTTTCGCAAATCACCATGACAAAAAATAAAATATAGTATTGATAAAAATATGTTCCTATAGACATTTTTTGAACATGAAGATGTTAGTGAAAGAGGTTGAGAAATTAAACTGGGTAGAGATCTATACTGCAGATAACATAGATTCGGCGGCTGATATGTTTATACAGTGACCGCCAAAAAGTATGTACCATATGGGAAAAATTTTTGTTATTGGAGTATTGGAAAAAATATTCTGGGGAAAAGTTTGTGCATGTCCGATAACCTAAAAATCGATTTTGACACATGTCACGTGATCGCTAGAATGGCGGCAAAATGAAAAAAATGCAATGCAAAGGCAAAAAAAGGGGTAAGATTGCAATATATCAAAAAAAGTTATTTGAAAAAGTCACTTAGAATTCAATTTTATACACATAAACGAAGTTTCAAGAGATAATTCAAAAAATTGAAAATAGCAATTTTTTAAAAATATTTTCCCATCTATTTAAAAATGTTATTTTTTTTCTTATGAATAGCTTGACTATACTGAAACATTTGCATTTTAATGATAATGACAAAACTTTCTCATTTTCTCCACACCAGAGGGCACTAAATTAAAAAAATTGGTTTTTGCTAGAACCCTCGCTGTTACATTGGTTCTTATCTAACAGTTATATCAGAATTCCAAGACTATTGTGTTGATATGGCAATCTAGAAACACCATGTTTCCTGATTTTAATCAAGTTTCAATAATAATGCTGTATGAGCGTTTTACTTTGCACATAAACTTTAAGAATCTTTAATTTGACGCACTATTTTCAAGTTTATGTGCGAAGTGAAACGCTTATGCAGGATTATCATCGGAACTTGATTATAATCTGGAAATTGCCATGTTTTTGGAGTGTCATGTCATCACAATGGTCGTGGAATTCGGATATAACTGTTAGATACGAACCGATGTAACAGCAAGGGTTCTGACAAATTCCCATTTTTTCAATTTAGTGCCCTCTGGTGTGGAGAAAATGAGAAAGTTTTGTCATTATCATTAAAATGCAAATGTTTCAGTATAGTCAAGCTATTCATAAGAAAAAATAATAATATTTTTAAATAGATGGAAAAATATTTTTAAAAAATTGCTATTTTCAATTTTTTGAATTATCTCTTGAAACTTCGTTTATGTGTATAAAATTGAATTCTAAGTGACTTTTTCAAATAACTTTTTTTTGATATCTTGCCATCTTACCCCTTTTTTTGCCTTTGCATTACAATTTTTTTCATTTTGCCGCCATTCTAGCGATCACGTGACATGTGTCAAAATCGATTTTTAGGTTATCGGACATCCATAAACTTTTCCCCAGAATATTTTTTCCAATACTCCAATAATAAATTTTTTTTCCATATGGTACATACTTTTTGGCGGTCACTGTATATAAGTACAAAAATGTATCGAGTACTGCTCAATCCCCACCAAATTCAAGCATTCAATAAAAAAACAGCCCTGGATCACTGCTGGTGTTGTCAAATCTGTAAAACAAAAAAATACCTTATTTTTTGTCATGAAAAAGAATCCTAGGAATGAAAATTGTATTGAATATAAAAGTTATAGAAATAAACTTAACGATACCAATTTTGAAACATACGTCAACAACTCTGCTGGGCTATGGAAAGTAGTCAATGAAATGAGTGGTAATAAAAATTCTGGAATACGATCTGAAATAAATGAAATTGAAACTGAAAATGGAAACACAATAACTAACTCCAAACAAATTGTAAATACATTCACTGATTACTTTTCGAAAATCAGTAAAAATATGGCAAAAAAATTGATGAAAATGAAAACGTTAAACCAGCTATCGAGACCAACATTCCAAACTCATTCGTTTTTCTAGAAACCTGGAGACGATAAACTAACAGCTGAAATAATGAAACGTCTAATTGATAAAATAGTGGAACCGCCAGAATTAATTATAAACTGGGGTATCAGACTGGGTTAATTTCCAACTGCATTCTGATCGGCTATTGTTTAACCAGTACTCAAAAAAGGAAGCAAGCTGAATTTATCGATTAGTGTGAAGTTACCCACACTTTCCTAGCCACAGTTTCTGACGTGGTGGCTGTCGAAGTTGGGATAGAGCAGAATTTATGGGCGGCTTTGCCAAATTTCTCAAAAATGTTGAGCACAATTTTTATATAGGGAATGGGTATATTAGACTTTGCAGGATGAATAATCTGGACAGGGAGCAAGCAATTATGTGAAAACGAAATAAATATGGGATCTGTTTTTACCAAAATCCAATAATATCATTTTTCAATGAGCAATTGCGAGAGTTATATGGGTGTCTTGACGAAATCCACGAGAAAATGTAAGTGTAAGTGCGATGCAATTTCATGAGCTGCTAAAGAGTACAGAGCGAGCAACAAGATAAAATTGAAAAAATTATATCTTCCTACCTTTGGCGAACAAGCCGAAGAGATTTTGAGAATAGCGTTAAGAAGGGGTGATCTTACAGGGTGATACAACGAAATTTCGTGACAACCCGTACAGACTGAGAAAAAGCAATTTTTCAGATAAAATTTAAAAAACGATATCTTCCTAACTACGGCGAATAAGTCGAAGAGATTTTGAGAATAGCGTTAAGAAGGGGTGATCTTACAGGGAGATACAACGAAATTTCGTGACAACCCGTACAGACTGAAAAAAAGCAATTTTTCAGATGAAACTGAAAAAATTATATCTTCCTAACTACGGCGAATAAGTCGAAGAGATTTTGAGAATAGCGTTAAGAAGGGGTGATCTTACAGGGTGATACAACGAAATTTCGTGACAACCCGTACAGACTCAGAAAAAGCAATTTTTCAGATAAAATTTAAAAAACGATATCTTCCTAACTACGGCGAATAAGTCGAAGAGATTTTGAGAATAGCGTTAAGAAGGGGTGATCTTACAGGGCGATACAACGAAATTTCGTGACAACCCGTACAGACTCAGAAAAAGCAATTTTTCAGATAAAATTTAAAAAACGATATCTTCCTAACTACAGCGAATAAGTCGAATAGATTTTGAGAATAGCGTTAAGAAGGGGTGATCTTACAGGGAGATACAACAAAATTTGGTGACAACCCGTACAGACTGAGAAAAAACAATTTTTCAGATGAAACTGAAAAAACGATATCTTCCTAACTACGACGAATAAGTCGAAGAGATTTTGAGAATAGCGTAAGGAAGGGGTGATCTTACAGGGTGATACAACGAAATTTGGTGACAACCCGTACAGACTGAGAAAAAACAATTTTTCAGATGAAACTGAAAAAACGATATCTTCCTAACTACGACGAATACGTCGAAGAGATTTTGAGAATAGCGTAAGGAAGGGGTGATCTTACAGGGTGATACAACGAAATTTGGTGTCAACTCGTACAGACTGAGAAAAAATAAATTTTCAGATGAAACTGAAAAAACGATATCTTCCTAACTACGGCGAATAAGTCGAAGAGATTTTGAGAATAGCGTTAGGAAGGGGTGATCTTACAGGGCTATGACAACGCGTACAGACTGAGAAAAAGCAATTTTTCAGATAAAATTTAAAAAACGATTTCTTCCTAACTACGGCGAATAAGTCGAAGAGATTTTGAGAATAGCGTTAGGAAGGGGTGATCTTACAGGGTGATACAACGAAATTCCGTGACATACCGTACACACTGAGAAAAAGCAATTTTTCAGATAAAATTTAAAAAACGATATCTTCCTAACTTCGGCGAATAAGTCGAAGAGATTTTGAGAATAGCGTTAAGAATGGGTGATATTACAGGGTGATACAACGAAATTTGATGACAACCCGTACAGACTGAGAAAAAACAATTTTTCAGATGAAACTGAAAAAACGATATCTTCTTAACTACGGCGAATAAGTCGAAGAGATTTTGGGAATAGCGATAGGAAGGGGTGACCTTACAGGGTGAAACAGCGAAATTTGGTGACAACCCGTACAGACTGAGAAAAAGCTATTTTTCAGATGAAACTGAAAAAACCATATCTTCCTAACTAAGGCGAATAAGTCGAAGAGATTTTGAGAATAGCGTTAGGAAGCGGTGATCTTACAGGGTGATACAACGAAATTTGGTGACAACCCGTACAGACTTAGAAAAGCTAATTTTCAGATGAAACTGAAAAAACAATATCTTCCTAACTTCGGCGAATAAGTCGAAGAGATTTTGAGAATAGCGTTAAGAATGGGTGATATTACAGGGTGATACAACGAAATTTGATGACAACCCGTACAGACTGAGAAAAAACAATTTTTCAGATGAAACTGAAAAAACGATATCTTCTTAACTACGGCGAATAAGTCGAAGAGATTTTGGGAATAGCGATAGGAAGGGGTGATCTTACAGGGTGATACAACGAAATTTGGTGAAAACCCGTACAGATTTAGAAAAAGCAATTTTTCAGATAAAATTTAAAAAACGATATCTTCCTAACAACGGCGAATAAGTCGAAGAGATTTCGAGAATAGCGTTAAGAAGGGGTGATCTTACAGGGTGATACAACGAAATTTGGTGACTACCCGTACAGACTGAGAAAAAGCTATTTTTCAGATGAAACTGAAAAAACAATATCTTCCTAACTACGGCGAATAAGTCGAAGAAATTTTGAGAATAGCGTTAGGAAGGGGTGATCTTACAGGGTGATACAACGAAATTTGGTGACAACCCGTACAGACTAAGAAAAAACAATTTATCAGATAAAATTGAAAAAATGATATCTTCCTAACAACGGCGAATAAGTCAAAGAGATTTCGAGAATAGCGTTAAGAAGGGGTGATCTTACAGGGTGATACAACGAAATTTGGTGACAACTCGTACAGACTGAGAAAAAGCTATTTTTCAGATGAAACTGAAAAAACAATATCTTCCTAACTACGGCGATCACCCCTTCCTAACGCTATTCTCAAAATCTCTTCGACTTATTCGCCGTAGTTAGGAAGATATCGTTTTTTCAGTTTCATCTGAAAATTTGTTTTTTCTCAGTCTGTTCGAGTTGACACCAGATTTCGTTGATTCACCCTGTAAGATCACCCCTTCCTTACGCTATTCTCGAAATCTCTTCGACTTATTCGCCGTAGTTAGGAAGATATCGTTTTTTCAGTTTAATCTGAAAAATAGCTTTTTCTCAGTCTGTACGGGTAGTCACCAAATTTCGTTGTATCACCCTGTAAGATCACCCCATCTTAACGCTATTCTCGAAATCTCTTCGACTTATTCGCCGTTGTTAGGAAGATATCGTTTTTTAAATTTTATCTGAAAAATTGCTTTTTCTCAATCTGTACGGGTTTTCACCAAATTTCGTTGTATCACCCTGTAAGATCAACCCTTCCTAATGCTATTCTCTAAATCTCTTTGACTTATTCGCCGTACTTAGGAAGATATTGTTTTTTCAGTTTCATCTGAAAAATAGCTTTTCTAAGTCTGTACGGGTTGTCACCAAATTTCGATGTATTACCCAGTAAGATCACCGCTTCCTAACGCTATTCTCAAAATCTCTTCGACTAATTCGCCGTAGTTAGGAAGATATGGTTTTTTCAGTTTCATCTGAAAAATAGCTTTTTCTCAGTCTGTACGGGTTGTCACCAAATTTCGCTGTTTCACCCTGTAAGGTCACCCCTCCCTATCGCTATTCCCAAAATCTCTTCGACTTATTCGCCGTAGTTAAGAAGATATCGTTTTTTCAGTTTCATCTGAAAAATTGTTTTTTCTCAGTCTGTACGGGTTGTCATCAAATTTCGTTGTATCACCCTGTAAGATCACCCATTCTTAACGCTATTCTCGAAATATCTTCGACTTATTCGCCGTAGTTAGGAAGATATCGTTTTTTAAATTTTATCTGAAAAATTGCTTTTTCTCAGTCTGTACGGTTTGTCACGGAATTTCGTTGTATCACCCTGTAAGATCACCCCTTCCTATCGCTATTCTCAAAATCTCTTCGACTTATTCGCCGTAGTTAGGAAGAAATCGTTTTTTAAATTTTATCTGAAAAATTGGTTTTTCTCAGTCTGTACGCGTTGTCATAGCCCTGTAAGATCACCCCTTCCTAACGCTATTCTCAAAATCTCTTCGACTTATTCGCCGTAGTTAGGAAGATATCGTTTTTTCAGTTTCATCTGAAAATTTGTTTTTTCTCAGTCTGTACGAGTTGACACCAAATTTCGTTGTATCACCCTGTAAGATCACCCCTTCCTTACGCTATTCTCAAAATCTCTTTGACTTATTCGCCGTAGTTAGGAAGATATCGTTTTTTCAGTTTCATCTGAAAAATTGTTTTTTCTCAGTCTGTACGCGTTGTCACCAAATTTCGTTGTATCACCCTGTAAGATCACCCCTTCTTAACGCTATTCTCAAAATCTCTTCGACTTATTCGCCGTAGTTAGGAAGATATAATTTTTTCAGTTTCATCTGAAAAATTGCTTTTTTTCAGTCTGTACGGGTTGTCACGAAATTTCGTTGTATCACCCTGTAAGATCACCCCTTCTTAACGCTATTCTCGAAATCTCTTCGACTTATTCTCCGTAGTTAGGAAGATATCGTTTTTTAAATTTTATCTGAAAAATTACTTTTTCTCAGTCTGTACGGTTGTCACGAAATTTCGTTGTATCACCCTGTAAGATCACCACTTCTTAACGCTATTCTCAAAATCTCTTCGACTTATTCGCCGTAGTTAGGAAGATATCGTTTTTTCAGTTTCATCTGAAACATTGCTTTTTTTCAGTCTGTACGGGTTGTCACGAAATTTCGTTGTATCACCCTGTAAGATCACCCCTTCTGAATGCTATTCTCAAAATCTCTTCGACTTATTCGCCGTAGCTAATAAGATATCGTTTTTAAAATTTTATCTGAAAATTGCTTTTTCTCAGTCTGTACAGGTTGTCACGAAATTTCGTTGTATCATCCTGTAAGATCACCCCTTCTTAACGCTATTCTCAAAATCTCTTCGACTTATTCGCCGTAGTTAGGAAGATATCGTTTTTTAAATTTTATCTGAAAAATTGCTTTTTCTCAGTCTGTACGGGTTGTCACGGAATTTCGTTGTATCTCCCTGTAAGATCACCCCTTCTTAACGCTATTCTCAAAATCTCTTAGACTTATTCGCCGTATTTTGGAAGATATCGTTTTTTCAGTTTCATCTGAAAAATTGCTTTTTTTCAGTCTGTACGGGTTGTCACGAAATTTCGTTGTATCACCCTGTAAGATCATTCCTTCTGAACGCTATTCTCAAAATCTCTTCGACTTATTCGCCGTAGTTAAGAAGATATCGTTTTTTAAATTTTATCTGAAAAATTGCTTTTTCTCAGTCTGTACGGGTTGTCACGAAATTTCGTTGTATCACCCTGTAAGATCACCCCTTCTTAACGCTATTCTCAAAATCTCTTCGACTTATTCGCCGTAGTTAGCAAGATATCGTTTTTTAAATTTTATCTGAAAAATTGCTTTTTCTGAGTCTGTACGGGTTGTCACGAAATTTCGTTGTATCACCCCTTCTCAACGCTATTCTCAAAATCTCTTCGACTTATTCGCCTTAGTTTGGAAGATATCGTTTTTTCAGTTTCATCTGAAAAATTGCTTTTTTTCAGTCTGTACGGGTTGTCACGAAATTTCGTTGTATCACCCTGTAAGATCACCCCTTCTGAACGCTATTCTCAAAATCTCTTCGACTTATTCGCCGTAGTTAAGAAGATATCGTTTTTTAAATTTTATCTGAAAAATTGCTTTTTCTCAGTTTGTACGGGTTGTCACGAAATTTCGTTGTATCACCCTGTAAGATCACCCCTTCTTAACGCTATTCTCAACATCTCTTCGACTTATTCGCCGTAGTTAGGAAGATATCGTTTTTTAAATTTTATCTGAAAAATTGCTTTTTCTCAGTCTGTACGGGTTGTCACGAAATTTCGTTGTATCACCCTGTAAGACCACCCCTTCTTAACGCAATTCTCAATATCTCTTCGACTTATTCGCCGTAGTTTGGAAGATGTCGTTTTTTCAGTTTAATCAGAAAAATTGCTTTTTTTCAGTCTGTACGGGTTGTCACGAAATTTCGTTGTATCACCCTGTAAGATCACCCCTTCTGAACGCTATTCTCAAAATCTCTTCGACTTGCTCGCCCTTTACTCTGTAGCAGCTCATGAAATTGCATCGCACTTACACTTACATTTTCTCGTGGATTTCGTCAAGACACCCATATAACTCACTCAATTGCTCATTGAAAAATGATTTTATTGGATTTTGGTAAAAACAGATCCCATATTTATTTCGTTTTTACATAATTGCTTGCTCTCTGTCCAGATTATTCATCCTGCAAAGTCTACTATACTCATTCCCTATATTAAAATTGTGCTCAACATTTTTGAGAAATTTGGCAACGCCGCCCATAAATACTGCTCTATCCCAACTTCGACAGCCACCACGTCAGAAACTGTGGCTTCAGTGTGGGTAACTTCACACTAATAATTTATCGAACTATATACCAATTTCATTGAACTCAAACTTGGGTAAAATTTTTGAAATGATAATCAAAACGCGTATTCTCAACTATCTGAATAAATATGAAATTATGGCGGATAATCGATTTGGCTTCAGATAAAGTAGGTGGACCGATGAGGCAATCAATTATTTAACATAAAAAATTAGCACTATGTATGCATATTGACCTCGCAAGGGCATTCGATACGGTCAGTCATACCCATCTCCTGAAAATGTTAGACGGCATAGGAATAAGAGAACAAGCATTCGAATTGATGCAAGACTACCTGTCAGGAAGAATTCAGCAAGTTAAAATAGATGACATCAAAAGCAACTCAAAAACAGTGGAATGGAACAAGGAACAGTTCTCGGCCCACTTCTTTTCAACCTGTATATAAATGATTTATTCAAATTACCGTTAAATGATTGGAACTCACTAAGAGCTAAAGCAGAAAGTGATAAAAGTAAAGTATTTGACTGGGTTAGAAACCGCCTTTTAACTGGTAATTTCGAGAAGACTCACTTTCTTCTATTCACATCATATACGAAATACTTCCCAAATTATAACTCATTAAGCTTCGACGTTAATAATCAAGACATTTCTATCTTATACGAGTAGAAAATACTAAATACTTAGGTGTATTTGTTGATAACAATTAGAAGTGGGATGTACGTATTAACCACCTTATTAAAAAACTTCTATTTTATATAGATCCAAATATATATCCAATATCCTGACATCGGGTAAATGGTATGTGAAGAGGAGAGTTTTCACATATTTTTCACTTTCCGGTCACTTCACATTTTTGGATTTCTGAGACAATACTAGATCAGAATGAGACATTTTCGAAAGTTTTCATGCTTACTTATTTTTTTCGGAGTCACTTTTGAAATTACATCTAGGTGGCCATGATCGGAAGTAAGATATGAGAAGAATATTACAATCGCGAAGTTTTAGTGACTAGTCTGATAGATATGAATAAGACAAGTTGGCAAAATTACATTTTCGTATCTATTATTTTTCAAATGGAGACCATTTTTTGACAAGCACTTTCCGAAAAAAGGATATTTTGACGAATCTAACGATACTAATTTATTTGCGATTGGATTACAAATAAGAACATTAATTAAATATTACTGTGGAAAATACTTCATAATAATTTATTTACTTTTGTCAAGTGTGCCATGGATAATAATTCATTTACTTTTGTAAGCACTTTCCGAAAAAAGGATATTTTGACGAATCTAACGATACTAATTTATTTGCGATTGGATTACAAATAAGAACATAAATTAAATATTACTAAGGAAAATACTTCATAATAATTTATTTACTTTTGTCAAGTGTGCCAAAGATAGGCATGATGCATAATATTTTGCAGTTATTTTGATCAAGTCTTCTTTGGAGAACAAAACACTCACTTAGGTTATGACAGTGACATAAGCTTTAAGAGCAGAATTTAAAAATTTAGAACCGGAGCCATTTCCGGTGAAACCGGAAGTGACCGGAAAGTGAAAAATTTGTGAAAACTCTCCTCTTCACATACCATTTACCTATACCAAATCTCATTTTGATAGTCCTAATGGTCTAGAAGTTATGACTTGTCTAATAGATTCGTTGGCACCCGGTAGAGTAAATTCTTCATGCGTCTCAAAACCTGAAAAAAATACCTTACAACAGAGCTATTATTACTTGGGACCTAAGTTGTATAATACTATTTCCCAGGAACTAAGACAAGTAAAATCACTGAAAATTTTCGAAAAAATAACGAAAAAAAATGGATACTTACCATGCCTCGCTTGATGATCAGTCAGTTTGTTGATATCAAAAATATTTATTATGTGTAGAAATATAAAACAGAAAAATAATAATAAAAAAATTAACATATTCTTTTGTGTGCCTGTGTATGTCTCGGTATGTATTTTATCTATGAAATTTTTGTTTACAATTACATTAATACAGTGCGGCTTTTTTTAGTCCCCCCACCCCCTGTTAATTTTTGAACGGTTCGACATACAACCATGAAAAATTAAATGTTTCACTGATAATACTTTTTGAAACAAAAAAAGTTGTAATTGTTTCACAGGGAGCGCAGGGGGACATATCAACTCAACATTTTTAAATGACATGGGGGGTCAAGTTTCACATCGTTGAAAAGAGAGTTGAATTCTCTTTACAACCATTTAAATATTTTTGAATTTAGTTGAGAAGTTTTTTCCCAATTTCGATTTTTATGTCTTTCGAAATTTTTTACTTGATGTGCGCCCAGCGTCATCTGTTGTGTAATTGCAATGTTTCTTCTTTCAAAAAGTAGTATCAGTAATACCCTTTAAAAAGTTTTTGGTTTCATTATTCCATAACAAACCGTACAAATTTAGCTATGACTAGTTTTCAGATCCGCATTTATATTTGATATTTCGAATTTGAATTGAAAAAAAATATTAACGAAATTTTAAAAAAATTAGATGGAGAATTGAATTATCTATTCAACGTTGCGAAACTTGACCCCCCCATTCCATTTAAAAATGTTGAATTGATGTGCCCTCCCGCGCCCCCTGTCGAGCAATCACCATATTTTATGTTTCAAAAAGTAGTATCGGTGAAACCCTCCAAACGGTTTTTTTTTTCATGATTGTACGTCGAACCGTTCAAAAGTTAACAGGGAGGGACTAAAAAAAGCCGCACTGTATAATATATTCATGTTATTATCGGAAATTCTTATTCCATATTTTTAATTTATAAGTGCCTTAATTAACTTAATTAGGAATATCAGGAATATCCACATTCAAGGATTTCCTTTTGTGGTTAACCGTATTTATTCCCTGTTATGTCAATGGGTATATTGTTGAATATTTCCTTTTGATGAATAAATTAATATTATATTATTATTATTTCAGTTCCAATGTTTTTGCTATCAGTACAAAGGGGAGAGGATGGTCACTCTCCATTTGTCCACCCAGATATTTCTGTGAATGTTGAACACTCAAGCTTATTCCTGAAGTCCTTATTTCATTCCTTGTTTTTGATCGTTTGGGAGTCTTTTTTGGTCAATTGGTGGCAATCCATGAGTAGGTTTGAATCTGTTGCTTTTCTCTCCTTGGCGAGCATTTTGCATTATCTAATAGTCTGGGAGATGGTGACAGATTTCAGGTGACGATTTTCTCGTTTACGTACGAAAGCGTAGAAGTGCCACAACAAATTTTATTTTCGTTTCGGAATAAATTCCGACTTGCAACTCGGAATTCTGATTCACAACTCGTATTCATTTATATTATATCGATTCATATACCGGGTGTCCCTGAGCTTTGAGGCCAGCAGATATTTCAGTTATTTACTTAGGAAACAAATTTGAAAAATTACGTGTCGTAGAGGACCACAATCCTTTCCAAATAGTGTAGTAAAATCCACCCCATAGCAAATTATCTCCGAGGAATCACCCCTAATTTTAGTTATTTGAATTGCACCCCCATGTTTGTTGTTGTTTAACTCACAATCTTTTTTATTTCTTATTCAACGATAAATCATAATAATAAAATGTATTAATTTGGCTGAGTTGATTGTTCCACATTGTGGAGACAAGAAAAAGAGGACGGTAAAGAAAAATAGACAACAAAATGTAAACTTTTTGTGTGTTTTTTTATTCTTACAGTATCTGGATCACAAATTGTTATCAGTCGTGATACTGTTGTTAAATATCGAAATGCCTTTCACCTTCACTACAAACGAATACGTTGATATGATTTTAGCTTTTGGTGAATGCCACAAGAATAAAGGTGCGCAGTGAGGATGTGTAAGCAGCGCTTTCCTGGTTGTCGACAACTAGGTCGCAATACTTTTTCTCATGTAGAAAACACAATGCGAACGAGATCACTGAGGACTGAGGAAAATTTTATAATTGTTTTGACCTACGCCGAAGTACATCCTCATATTTCGGTTCGTGCATTGGCGGTGGATATTGGGATCAGTAAGAATTTGCAAAAAGTACAGGTATGATCTTTTCAAAATCCATTTACACCAAGGTCTCAGATCTACATATTTCGAAAGACGAATAGCAGTCATTGCACACATTCAAATTTTATTCCAAGACAATCCGAACTTCCTCAATCAAATCTTTCCATTATAATGGCACTGGTAAACGACATGGTCACAAGACAACTCTCACTGGATAAGAGGAATCAATTTTCTAATCGGTCCCCATCGGCCATATAGATCTGCAATTTTTCGAAAAATTGTATTCCTGTACTGTTAGAAGATACTCCAATCGAAGAAATACAACAAATGTGGCAACAAGATGATGGATGCTCCTGCACATGACCATAATATAGTTACTACTTTCCGCAATAATATCTTTCAAGACCGTTGGATTGGAAAGAGTGGGCCTATTCGATGGGCTGCATATTTTCCAGATTTCACGCCACTGGACTTTTTTCCTACAGGGATATTTGAAACGAGTGGTACTCGAAACTCCAACAATAAATATCAGAGGCTTGTGATAACGTTACTTCTGAAATGATTAGAGCTTCCTGTACTCCCGCACTGATTCGGCGACTTGAAGCATTTATGACAAGTGCTGGCCAACATTTTGAACAATTTCTGTAGTGTAATGTATTATTCAAAACGCAGATGAGTTTATAAATTAATGTTTCATTTGTGTCTTTTCATTTCCCATAATTCTGTATGCCATTCCAGCTACTATGATATTATATCATTGAATGAGAAGTGAAATGGACTGTATTGAACAAAAACAGGCATAGGGTTGCAATTTGAAGAACAAAAGTTAGGGGTGGTTTTTCGGGGGTTGTTTGGCAGGAAGTGGTTTTTGCTATGCTGCACGAAAGAGATTATGATCTCGTACAACAAAAGTTTTCAAAATTTTTATTTTCTGTAAATAACTGAAATATTTGCTGGTTTGAAAGCTCTGGGACACCCGGTATATTATATTATTCAAATTATTATAATTGAAAACGTCGTGGGACAAAGGATATTGAAGTACCTGTATTTCTTGGAAAAATCGTTTCAGACTACAAGTATGACAATTCGTTAAAATTGTTTTACAAATGCCAAAATATACAGGTAGTCGCATTAATAATTTTGAATCTGATGTCACGTGACCGAAAACAAAAAGCTCATTGGGTAACATTATATAAAAAAAAAGCACAAATTGCTTTAATTCAGAACACCAACATTACAATTCTCCACTACTTTCGAGTTCCGAGATATTCCCTGTCCTAATCTTCGTGGGACACCCTGTATATTATATTATTATTATCATCAACATATTCGAAACAATAGATTCAATTCGAAAGAGAAAGTTGTATATGAATCGAAATTCCGAGATGCAAGTCGGAATTCCGAGTTGCAAGTCGGAATTTATTTCGAAATGAAATTAAAATTTGTTGTGGTCCTTGTACGCTTTCGTATTTACGCCTCTAAGACCAGTGAAAGATATGAAAATTTTGACAAAAATGATGAAAAATTTGAGCGGCTGTCGCGTGGCTTATATGAAGGCCACGCGGCGACCGCTCAAATTTTTCATCATTTTGGTCAGAATTTTCATATCATTCACGAGAAAATCGTCACCTGAAATCTGTTAACATCTCCCAGTCTATAATGCTGAGAACCCTCTCTGGAACAGACTTGAGTAAATTACGTCAATTTCAATAAAAGATAAGGGCGTGTAAAATTCAGTGAAATGAACTCTTGTTCATTGTTTAAGGATCTTATTTTATGCCCCAAGAGTTTTGAAGAGTTCGAGACTGTTCTGGTTGTATTAAATGTTCATTCTTTTGAGGACATCTTCCAGAAAATTGAAAATGCCTTACTTCCATGGTGTTCCTAACGGTACTCTGCAAATGGCCAGTTTCAAAATTTTCTTGAGTTTATATTCACAAATATTTAAATTTTTTTTATTTATCCACGTTCTTATCATAATTATTATAATTTATTGGGTACATTTGATGTCTATATGCCTTTCAGCCACCCACATTTAATTAATTTTAGTTTTACATCACCTTGCAAAATTCATGAATTTTCCCTGGAGCAGTAAGTATTCACTGAACATCTACATGTTTATTTAAAAACATGAAATCACCTTTATTTTGAATTTCATTACTTCAAGTGGGTCTCACAAGGGTGATAAAAAACCTTGTGCATTTACTGAAGATGAACTACCACATTTTCCATTGGAATAATAGATCCTTAAAGCAGAGCCGATGGAACTTCTTTTTGCATGATCCAACCTTCCACATCGCTACGTGCAAGGATTTGAACTCCAAACTCGAATTCCTTGCTATTTTTCCACCTCATTCTTTCAGTTCATCAACATTCAACAGAAAATATAGTAAGCTAATAATCTAATAAATCATCTGTCATTATAATGAGGAGATCCAACATTGCATCACTATCTATTGGATTCAATCTATGATGGCCCCAAGCTATGTTTCCGCATTATTGGGCAATACAAACCTTTTGTCGTCACAATTTTGTTTCTCTTCTCCATTCAAATAATAATAATAAGAAATACGTTTATTATATACCTACATATAAATACAAAAAAAAGAACAATTATTTGTCAATTAGTATGGTTTGCAAATAAGAAGTAGAAACATGCATTTTGCGTAAACGGGCTTTATTCATCGAGATTTTTTTTAAAATGTAAACATACGAGGATATATTGATATCTAGTTAGCCTAGACCAGTTCCCTGCATAAACAAAATATTGCGTTACCATAGCAACGAACAATAACTTATTAGAAGTGTCAGTGTAAAGTTTGACGTCAAAAAAGTAAACCAGAGTTACGCAATGAATTAAAAGAAAAAATATGTCCACCGAAATTGTGAAAATCGAAAAATTGGAGTATCGAGCCATCATCAAGTACCTGTAAAAGGGTTAAGAGGTAAGCAGATTTACGAAGATATGCTCAATACCCTTGGTGATCAATGTCCTTCGTATGCGACCGTGAAAAATTGGACTGCAAGCTTCAAAAGAGGTAAATTTTCCATTGAAGATGACGACCGATCGGGAAGGCCAGTTTCTGTGTCATTCCTCGAAAATATCGATGCAGTTCATGACATGATTTTAACATAACGTCGAATTGGGCTAAAACGGATATCTGAAGCACTGAATATTTCATACGAACGCGTTCATTATATAGTTCACGTCAATTTGGACATGAGAAAAATTGCTGCAAAATGGATCCCCAAATGTTTGAATGTTGACCAAAAGCGTGCAAGGGTAGTAGCATCGCGTAGACTCCTTAAACCGAATTGTTACTATGGATGAGACTTGGGTACATTTCTACGATCCAGAAACAGCAACAATCGATGAAATGGCGACACTCCGGTTCTCCAAGACCTAAGAAGTTTCGTGTCCAAAAATCTGCTGCAAAAGTTCTTGCTTCAGTTTTTTGGGATTGCCATGGAGTAATCGTGATTGATTTTTTGGATAAGGGTGGAAGAATAACTGGAGATTACTATTCGACATTACTGACCACTCTACGGAAAAAAAAATAAAAAAACAAGACGCGGAAAGCTATCCAAAGGTGTTTTGTTTTTGCAGGACAACGCCCCTGCACACAAAACTCATGTTGCCATGCAAAAAATTCGTGATTCAGGGTTTGAATTACTAGAACACCCCCCTTATTCACCAGATTTGGCTCCGTCCGACTATCACCTCTTTCCTCAACTGAAAAAAAGTTTGAAAGGTAGTAAATTTTCTTCCAACGAGGAGGTAATAAAAGCTGTGGAGGTCTGGTTTGCAAAGCAAGAAGAAACATTTTTTTTGAAAGGTCTAGAGACGTTGCAGGTTCGCTGTAATAAATGTATCCAATTAAGTGTATGTGACCCTTTTACTAATTGTAATATTTTATCTTGTTTAACACTCACATGGGATCAAGATCATATGACTGTGATGTATGTGTATATGTGACTCTTAAACCCGATAATGCTACTAACTTTATGTGATACCTACCTGGATGTGACCCTTTTACCAACAATTGTGAAATTTTATTTTCTGTGATACATGGGAAAACTACTTATTATGACATTCCAAACAACTTAAATGTGTTCACCTAAAAATACACAGCAAGATTGCAACTTTTACCCATATATTTTATACTTATACTTTATTTTATTTTATAATTTAATCTTACGTATTTTATTAGATCTAGATTTAGAGGCTATATCACGCACAAGGAGTAATTTTCTAGAATTGCTCCTTCAGTGATGCCATTGTTTATTTCACTCAGCTCTCAAGTACTACTCACTTGAGCAGTGTTTTATCAAAATTATACTTGATGGAATTTTGTTGTACATTTATGATGAATAAACATATATTATTATTATTAAGAGGAGAATATGTTGAGTAATAAAATATTTTGACATTGAAATTTTGTTTAGTTCTACAGTAGGCTAAGAATTTTTCAATATATCCTCGTAGGTACATGGGAATAATGAGGAGATGAGATGGGGAGATGATCCGCATACTTTTCGCTGAAGATGTGAGCGTACCCGGAAGCTCGCTTATACAGAGATGCGAGCAGTGGAAGCGTGGTGATCTTCGAGCCTAAACTTCATGATAAAAAAATTGTACGAGAAACTGCACTAAGGAAGACGCTATTGCATGAGGATGAATTTGTGACCGTAAGGATAATGAATGTCAATTGTCAAGACAACAACCTGACCACAAAATCAGAAAAACTGGTCGCCATCTCTTCTGAGGACATTAGACCAGCTCAGCAGTCCAAATTGAGAGATCTAGTCAAGAAGAATCAAGACATCATCGAAAAAGAAAGAGGGAATCGAACGAATGCACAAGATTGAGACTGGGTATGCTCGACAGATTCGACAATCGAGCTGATTGACTTACCAAGAAGGAAAAGGCTGACATGTGAGTCAGCGATATGAGAAAGCGAGGAGTTTTTTAACCATCCGTCAGTACCTGGTCCTCTCCAGTCGTACTGGTGGAAAAGAAAGATGGATCAACACGCTTTTGCGTTGACTATCGTCAAATGAACAACGTGACGAAGAAGAACATTTAACCTCTCCCAAGAATAGACGACACTTTAGCGGGATCTAATATATTCTATTGGCCCTAGATCAGGAGAGAGTGGATATTGGCATGTAGAACTGGCTTCAGAAGACAGCTTTCACCATCGACTCAGGATTGTGGCAGTTCACCGATATTCCGTTCGGACTCAGTAACGATCCAGCCACATTCTAGAGATTAATGGAGTAGGTTCTTAAAAGACTCTCATGGAGGGCGTGTCCGGTATATCTCGACGATATTATTGTAGCAAGCAGATTGTTCGAAGACCACGTAAAAATCCCGGAGAAGGTATTCCTGCGACTGAGAAACTCTGGATTAAAGCTGATGAGCCCCAAGAAATGCCATTTTTTTTTCAGAAAGAAAGGCGATATCTGGGCCACGTTATTTCTGGCGATGGAGTGGATGTCCAGAAAATCGCAGCAGTGAAGGTTTAGCCCATTGCGAAAGACACACAAAGCTCTGGAATTTTGTAGAGTTGTGCGCCTACTATTGCCGATATCTACTGGGGTTTGCTAACCTGACCGAACCACTAACCAAAAAGGCAAATACAATTCCATTAATACAAGGAATGCCAAGACTCGTTCAATAAGCTGGAAGGAGCTTTAATCAACGCTCCTATTTTGAGCTTGCCCCTACCGAACAGAAAATTGATTTTGAACACGGACGCAAGCAACGTGCGACTTGGAGCTGTTCTGTCTCTAGTCCAGAAGGGACTGGAGAACGTTAAAGTTATTGGTTACTTCAGTAAGACCGCTAGTAAACTCAATTACTGTATCAACAGACGGGAACTGTTGGCTGTTGTCAGAGGAGTGTAGAACTTCCAATACATTCATGGAAGAAGATTCCTGTTGAGAACTACCAAGCAGCTCTCGAGTGGCTTTCGCAGTTTAAAAATTCCGCACGTTGGATCAAGAGACTCCAAGAACTTGAATTCGAGATTGAAATTCGAGTGCGGACCAGCCCAAATGCGGAGACCATGCCCAGATGACTGCTCACATTTCCGACGAGCTGAAGACAAGGAAGCCACAATTGTTGAACCACGGCAGTAAATGATAACTGGAATGACAACAAGATCCAGAAATACCAAGAAGAAGGGCAATCATATGGCAGGAAATCGGTTATTCGCCAGAAGTTAAATCCTACTGGGCTCAGTGCAATTTTCTTGCTCTGGAAAATGGGGTCCTGAAATGTGTGCAGGAGTACGAGTATGGTGGAGAGAAGAAACGTCAGATAGTTGCACACAGGTACAGAAAACAGGAAATGCTTCGAGAAGTCCATCATGGGGTCGGTGGATGACATCTAGGAATGACGAAGGTTCTGCAGAGAGTGAGGCAATGGTTTTAGTGGACCAATTGCCAAGCTGACGTCAAGGGCTGGTACTGAAAATTTTCTGTTCTGCCAACAATGGACCCCCAGCACGTCCCAAGAACGTCAATACTACGTAAGTAGTTCATTTGATAGAATCGCTATTGATACTGCTTGCCCGTTTCCCGAATCCGACCAAGGGAATAAATACATCCTTGTGTCAAGGGACTACATCAGTACATGGGCAGAAGCCTTTGCCCTGCTCAACCAGGAAGCCCTCATCATCGCCGATGTATTCGTAGAGGAGTGAAAATGACGAATCATTGTACCATTGGAGCTGCAACAATAATGCCTACAATTGTTTCGACACACAATATCTCCTCCGGAGCGAGTTGATAATGTATAATGAGATAATATTCATTGTTAGTTATGAAGATGGTGTAATAACCGAAACTAGTCGCAAGTTATAAGATTATCAGTGGAAAATAGACAAAAGTGTTCCATTACTATACGGTTATTGTCAATAAATCACGTCTGCAGGTTGAATTATACTGGCATCTATGTTCTTCCGCCTATTTTACAATACTCTGAGATTATTCGAGCTGGTCACGTCTTACATCTTAATTATTTTAGTCATGTTGCGAGAAGTAAGCTCCGTTGCGATAAAAACTCAATCAGGATAGTCGACTGCAGAAAGAGACATGTTGAAATCCGCTTCGATATATTCTTGCGTGTTAATCGTTGCGCAACATTCACGCAGTCGTGATCTTCGGATCCTGGGAATATGGAATCTTTCAGCGTCAAGAATTAATCATTAAATAATGATGAAATTTGGTTTCAGGTGTGAATAGATTCAACTCTGTTTAGGATAGATCGCGAATAATAATCAAAATTGACATGGACTAAACATCATTATTACGTGAATTGTAGAGAGATAAGTACGAAGGCGCTGAAGGGCAAAAGTTTTTCTTTTTTTATAATCCTGATTTTAGTCGGATCCCGACTTTAAACTCGGGATCCCGACTTCTATCTCAGGATCCCAACTTTTCTTGGGATCATGACTTTACGCAAGTAGCACACCTATATTGGTAGAATATTCGTACAATCTTGTGAACATATTGGCAAAATATTTGAAATGCAATACTAGCGAAAAAAAAAATGTGAACATTCGGCGATATTGGTCCAATATTACTTGAACAATATTGGCAAAATATTCTTGAAGCAATATTGGCATCAAAATATTCAGCGATATTGGTCAAATATTGTTTAAACATTTCAAAAATAGTATTGTTGAAATATTCTTGAAGCAATGAAGGCCTTGAAACATTCATCGAAATTAATGATAATAATAAAGTTTAGTCAAAATTCAATGAAAAGCATTACATCAATTTGTATAAAAAGGTGAATAAACGGTTCAATTATACCCGCGAAGATAAAAACTTGTTGCGAGAAATTTTAGGTAAGAATTACATGTAGGTATATGTTTTGTAAACTTTTAAAATTCAACAAAATGATAATAAAAATGAACTACCTAAGTTAATTGTGAAAGATATCATGAAATAAAGGACCCCGCAATTTTGATAGGTAAAATGGTTCTCGGTGAAATTGTCTGAATTTTCAGTATATTGTAGTATTCGTTGTACTGATTTAACGTGCAGAATCGCAAAGTTCGTTGATGGCTAGATTTTGAAATACGTTCAAGTTAAAAATCAGTAATTTTTATTTAATTATTTTCTCGGGTTTTGAAAGTGACAACTGCATTTTTTTCGTTCTTCATATTACTGAATATCATTCAGATGGTGCACATTATCTCATTATGTACAGAGTGAAAAATAAAAACATTTTAGTAATGTCTGAAAATTCGATGAAATAATGAAATATTGATAAAATTATTTTGGCATGCAATATACTATTCTTATTCCATCATTAATCACAATTTATACATTTCGTACAGGGTGATTTGAAAAATTGGTGAAATATATGGCCGGTTCTTTCGTACATATCCTGTATATTCAAGTGAATTATCATCCTTCGAAGATAGCTGATACCGTACAAACATGATTTCGTTGGGATATATAGGGTGATCATGAAAATTTTCGATGATAAAAATTACAAAATATCAACGTTTTAGAAATCACCCTGTAATTCACGATTACCTAGGTGAAATTTCTTTATTATTATTTAATATATTCATCATTCCCTCCTCAACACTGTCCCAAAAATTAACTTTCCTACTATGACTAGTTTCATGGTTATTAATTGAGAAACTTATTACCAATTGCATTACGAGTTGAAGAAACTTGTTCAAGCGTACATTCTACTAGTGGCCAAGATTTTTCAAAAATAGTGAAAGGTGAGAATGTAGATTTCAAAATAAATGTAAAAGAGGGTGAAGATAAGAGGTAACAATCACATCAGATATATGAATTTAATAATATAAGCTACAAATAGTTAAGTGAATTTTGTTGGTTTAAGCTTTGTCGGAATAAAAAACAAACCATATGGGAAAAGTGAAAATGATTGATAGAACGCTTTTATTTCTTATAGGAGAATTTGAATCTGGGCAGGTACGATTTTTTCCAATGCGAATTCCACTCGGATAGAGGTTTCCATGATTTTTATATTTGCTGGCTATCAATAGAAACATATAGACATCTATTATATTTCATCAATATGGGTAATTCAATATGTAAAGTTAATAATAATTATCACTGATGGAACTAATTGATTTTTCTTCATCATTCACTTTCCGTCAACGACAGAATCAAAATGTACCCGATAGCCAAAGGGTTTTTCTTGTTGTATGGACACCGTAGCGCTGCTACGGGGAAGGTGGATTCGGTAAACGCTGTTCCTTGTCACCTTCAGTGATAAGTGATTTCCCGTACACGATTGGGCGAGTCAAACTATCCAAGCATTTGGAATTTTATCTGGCTCATGCCTGAGTTGTAAGTCGTAACTATGTGTCAGTGTCAGTTAGTTCCTAAATGGTGGATGGAATTGGATGGACCGTCATTGGTCATCGCCCTGCATATAATATTATATTTATTTTGATCTCCACAATCCCACGTTTCACTATTTGTGAAAAATATTGGCCACTAGTAGAATGTACGTGTGAACAAGTTACTTCAACTCGTCATGCAAATGGTAATAAGTTTCTCAATTAATAACTATGAAGCTAGTAATAGTAGGAAACTGAATTTTTGGGACAGTGTTGAGGAGAGAATGATGAATATATTGAATAATAATAAAGGAATTTCACCGAGTTAATCGTGAATTAGAAAATTTTCATGACACCCTATATATCCCAACGAAATCATGTTTATACGGTATTAGCTATCTTCGGAGGATGATAATTCACTTGAATATACAGGATATGTACCAAATAACCGGCCATATATTTCACCAATTTTTTAAATCACCCTGTACGAAATGTATAAATTGTGATTAATGATGGAATAAGTAAAGTATATTGCAAGCCAAAATAATTTTATCAGTATTTCATTATTACATCGAATTTTCGGACATTACTAAAATGTTTTTATTTTTCACTCTGTGCATAATGATATAATCTGCACCATCTGAATTATATTTGGTAATATAAAGGTACGTTGATGATAAGATTGAAAAAAATGCAGTTGTCACTTTCAAATCCCGAGAAAATAATTAAATAAAAATTACTGGTTTTTACTTGAACGCCCTGTATTTCAAAATCTATCTATCAACGAACTTTGCGATTCTGCACGTTCAATCAATACAGTGAATACTACAATATACTAAAAATTCAGACAATTTCACCGAGAACCATTTTACCTATAAAAAGTGCGGGGTCCTCTCGATGAGAGGACCCCGCAAATTGTTTTTTGAATGAGAATAATGACTTGATCCCTTTTATATGATTGGGAATTAAATCATAGTAAAATGGCAATAAATATTTGAAATTTTTCTGAGACTTTGTTTTTTTAACTTTATTTTTCACCTTGACACTATTTTTATTTCTTGTATTATAAATATGATAATTGAAGTTTATATTCTTTTTATTTTTGTAGATATAAATCATTAGGTTGTATCAAAATAATTGTCTTATATCCATTTTCTTTGATTCTTTGTACAGTTTTTCACTTGGATATAAATATCTTTTTCTATATTTGATTTTCAAAAACCATTTCTGAAGAACATCTAGATTTCTGTGGTGGGATTTCATGACTCCTCCCCAAGCCAAAATCCCATAATTCAGTTGAGAGTGTATTAATGAAAAATAAAGTATGTCAAGAGTTTTTATGTCCATGAATGTTTTGAGATACTTGTATTTTGTTAATTGAATATTGGTGGAAGTGAATATGCCTTTATGAATTATTAAATGTCTTTCAGTTGATCAAGGTGACACCAAAGTCTGCCTTTCGGTCACCATAACCACTGAGTAAGCTTCCTTGAATACCTACAATAATTTATTTTGTTATCATCTGGCAACAATTGAACATTTATTTTCAATTAGTTTCGCAAAAAAATAATTGTTTTCCGAGGAGCATTCTGCAGAGCGTCCGACCTCTTTGCGCTCTCGATCGGAACTGCGGCCGAGTTTTGTTCTCCGCCTGCGCGCTCATTGGTCAGCCCGTCTCAGCCAATCGTGCCCGGCGCGCGGGCTTCCCGTCTATAAATAAAGCGCTGCCAGAGCGCTCAACACACTCATTCAAGATCCGCGATTCTTATTGTTCAGTGCGCACTCGATCTTCAGGCATCAGGCACCCCGCTGCCATTTTTAACTAAAGTATTCAAGTATTCCATTTTGTATTCAAGCTAGGCTTTGAGCAAGTGCAGGTTAGCTTAGATTTATTGAAAGAATTCGTCTTTCGTTATTCAATAACGAACTTTATCTGTTCTTTTAAGAACCAAAAACAAAAGAATTCGTATAACAGTCCTAGCCAAGGGAAAGTTATTCCGGAGCAAACCAGGATATTGGAGAGAAGAAATATTTCAGCAAGCAGATTCTCAAATATAAGAAGATAGGAAAGCTGTTCAATTGCCATACTACGATCTACAGCCAGTATTTCGCTAAATAAGCGCCACGATTCTTTTGAGGGGATTGCTAACCAAAAAAAACCAAATCCCTTCAAAAGAGAATTCGTTAAACCGCAAATATAGATGGAAGATCAGATCTTTTCAGATCTAAACTGCACCAAGAAGAGACACATTTAAAAACGGAACGAAACACATTCCAAGGAAGAATAAATATTCCAAATACCGACAAGAAGAATTGGAATAAGAAAAGGGTTTACTTAAAAGCCCTTGTATCCTTTTTGAACTATTGTGCAAGTGAACATTTAGTTGGTGACACTTGTGTGGAACCTTCATAAAAGTGACTATTTACTAATCATTGTTTTCTCTCCAACCCTGTTCCTGTTTAGCGGCTAGGCTGACACTGTTAGTGACAGCTGATTAGCCAAACCCCTGTGGATGCCGTCAGTGGTTACAAGGTCTTAAAACTTGGCACTCATCAAGTTCCTCTGAGACTGGGGGACTACTACTGACCCTGCTGTGGATTACATTAAGCTACCACTCAATGTATGCCCGGTGGAGGCCCACCGTTTACTGTGGTTGACCCTACGTGGGGAAAGCTATTGCACTCAGTAAGCGAGGCTAAAAACGAAGCCTTCCCTTCCGGCTAAGGGAACACGTGGTTAAAAGTCCTTGATAACTTCGGGAAAATTAATGAATTGTGCAAAAGTGTCGTATAGGGTTTAGGGAGCGTAGGGACTACCGGATGGCCGTGCAGTAGCCATCGTGGTGCCTCCGGTAGAGTCATCGGTCAGAATTATCTATCTTTTAGGAATTTGGAATCGCTAGAAAATTAGTATTTCACTTTTATCAAAATTTCATAGATCTTTTAAATGCTAAATTTTCTTTAGTTTTAAGTCAGAATAGGGATTTAGGGAATTAGATTTTTCTGGTGTTAACTTCCTAAAAATATTCAGCCTATTAAGCAATTCCCGTAATCAGATATTATGGAGAATTATTACTCTGCGAGGACGGTGCCGAACTCATGGCTGGCCGAGGCAAATCCAGAACAAAGATGTTCGGAATTTTCTAATTTCACCACACCGCATCCTCGACAATTTAAAGTATTTCATATATCTTCGTAGGTGTTAGAAGATGTTCTATATGTAGAGCCACCTAGCGAATTTTTAATGAGGTTTGATCATAATAGTTATTTAAGTAACAAGGAATGTAAAGACGTGTTAACATTCGAGGTGAGCGAGTACGAGCCGAGACAAAGCCGAGGCTTGTCGCTTGCCGAGGATGATAACAGTCGATACATTCCGTGTTACTTATTACGTTTTTCCCGCTGCTTGTTGACATTTCTCAAAATTTGCCTGAATTGAAGTTTGTTTTCTTACCCTTCCTTCATGATTATTCGTTCGCTATTTCATTCTAAGTTGCTTGTGCGTGTAACTAAGTTACCGAATAAGCAGACAACAATAATATTCAAAAGGTCTCATAACCTAAAAATTGATATGAATGAAGCTGAAGGTATTACTTGTCAAAGTCAAAGTCATTATTACCCTAGGCATGTAAATTACACTATTAAGTTCCGTTGTCAAGATGAATTATGCATGTATGGACTATTTACAGTGTCGGCAGCGGGAAATAAAATTTTAATATGGTTCATTGAATATTCGGCCAATATTTAAAATTCATCTTATTCTAGATGTTGAAAACAATATGGAAACAATATTGTTTTATCGATATCCGTAAATATTGACCCAATATAAGTTAAAAAGATTTGTTGAATATTGGCGAAATAATATTCAGTCAATGTGTAATCACACTTGGATATACATTATAGTTTTTATTTCTAGAATCGATATGAGAGAAATATTGGGATTGCAATATTTATTCCAGATGTTGATATTGGTAAATATCATTGAACCAATATTCACCCAATGTGCTATCAAACTTGAAAATACAATAACGTTTTCTATCCCTAGCATCGATATGACTGGAATATTGGGATTGGAATATTCGAATTGAAATATTTATTCTAGATGTAGACAATATTGCATTATCGATATTGGTAAAAATTATTTAACCAATCTTGACCCAATATTGGTTGGTTGGTTGGTTAAAGGCTGACGAGCGAGATACCGGGTTTACCCTGAGGTTTCCCTCTACACTGAGACCAGCTGGGGTCTATTGTATTGTTCTGTCGTCAGTGGTTCCTAGTTAAATAGGCCTGGGTTTTTCACCAGGTTCAGTAGTCTATTTAACTACTAGGTGTTTTGGATTTATGCATGTTTCTAGGTTGATCTGTCTGAATATTTTGTTGCGCATGTTGAACAGCCCGTCGCATTCGAAGATGATGTGAAAGGCTGCTTCCTCCTCGTCACCACAGAGTCAACAGTCCACGGTTTCTCTATTTATTCCCATGGTGTATAGGTGTTTCCTAAGGCCGCAGTGTCCGGTTAGTAAGCCGGTGATCGTGCGTATCTTAGATCTGTTAAGGTTGAGTGTGTCAGCCGTCAGTGTTTGGCTCAGGTGCCTCACCATTGCTGTGCCCTTCGATTTGGTCCCAATACGTTTGGTGTTTTGATTTATTCCCCTCATTGATTAGGTTTCCGCATCGGGATTTGCTAATTCCCAACGGTGGTTCTCGACCTGTGAATGGTGATTCAGATGCTTTCTTTGCAAGTTGGTCTGCTCATTCATTGCCTTCAATTTCCCTATGTCCGGGCACCCACACAATTGTAACCTTGTTGCGTTTCGACAGTTCATTGAGGCTCTGAAGACATTCCCAAACTTGCTTAGACTTTATCTATATTAAGTTCAGAGCTTTTATAGCGCTCTGGCTATCAGATAGAATGTAGATGTGTTTTCTTTCATACCCACGGTCTAGATTCATCTGTATGCATGTCCTTATGGCATGTGTCTCTGCTTGGAATACTGTGGTGTTGTTACCAAGTGGGAGTATTACGTTCCTTTTTGACCTCACCCCGTATATTCCTGCACCTGTTTCTTCATCTGTTTTAACATGTGGCATTCTACAGTCAGAACAGGTTCAACCAATATTCCACTAATATTATTAATATAATATTATTTTTTGAATATTCACCCGTATTGGACCAATATTATTTTTTCATTCACAATATATCTATATTGGCCAATGTGAAGCCAAGATTCAGCCAATATGATGTGCTACCTGATGGGTATAGGCCAAGCTGTAGATAAAAATAAGAGGCTGTTTTCACATAAAATAAAAGACGCAAATGGCCTATACCTCTTTTTATAAGATAGTTCGTAAATGATAATCCTGATTTTCGCATCAGCAAAATCGCTTTGTGAAATTTTTCAAACAAGAAATATTGAAAAAAATTATAACTTTTTTGTTTTTTAAAAAATATCTCAAAGAATATTCAAAGAATCGTATTACAGTCAACGGAACTTTTGTAGAAATTTTGTAAAACCTATAAAGTGCACCCGAATTCGCTCGTATCAACTTCAGTTCGACTTCGGGTGACTTCTGATGACTTCGGACGCCCTTTGAAGCATTTTGATCAACTTTCAGTGACATTTTCAACACATTTCAGACCTCTTAGGTGAAAATCCAAAATACACAAATTGTAAATATTGATCCATACTTCCAGATGCCGTTAACAGAATTTGAATAAGACGATTTCCCTTAAATCGGCGCATCTTGCAAGATGTGCCATTAAATAGTTTATAACGCGATTGTTCAATAAAAACACATCGGACAGAAAACATCTTGCGTACAGTTAAACCACATATTATTATCTATCAGTTTCCGCAATATTGTTTGTCCATCTTCAGATTTATAAAAAAATAAAAATAATAATGGTCTCTTTTTCGAGGTTTTCCCGGATTTTCTCAGTGGAACATGCACCGATCCGGTAGTATGAAAATCCATTTTGTAGGTTTTATTAAACCAGGAATCACACTGCTCGACCATTACCGACCGTCCGCGACCGTCCACCTACGACCAAAATTTCCAACACATATATTCTTATCGCTAAACTCACACTGTTCGATTATTCTTGACCGTCCACGACCGGTGTTTGAAATTTCAACTTTCTGGAAATTTTGGTCGGCCACAGACTACCGTGATGCAATGCCCATATGCTAAATTATCATTTGGACACATGTTTGTGATAAACTTTCTACAGTTTTTCATATGAACGAAAATTTTAATATTATTCGTGTGAATTTGTTATATTTCATATTGAAAAAACGAAGTACAACTCAGGAATTCGTGAGTACTATATTTACAATTACTATATTTACAAATTTTTAATGTTTTTAAAGCAACGGAACAACAAAGGAACCATGTGGACCGCCGCAGAGATGAATATTTTGATAACAGCTGTGAGGAGCCACGTTAAAGCAATTGACGCAATAGGATAATTGTTTCAAGTACCAGTAATGTTCAACTAATAGTACCTTACATATTTTTCATAGTTAAAGAATTTACTTGCTGGATATAGAAAAAGGAAACATTCCTTGGTGTTGTATTGGGAAGTAATGCCAAGCAAATAAAAAAATGGCTTTTTGATTGGGAATTTTTGTTGGTGTAATTTATGGATTTTCAATAGCAGTTTGGAACTTCATCGATCTCTTAGTGATTTGCAGATAACTGGTTCAAAATTCACCCTCTTGTTCCCGATGTAAATAAAGTTCTCTATTCTACACACTGTTTTACTTTCCTTTATTAATCGATTATAAAAATGATACACTATCACAATTATTTCTTTTTCACTATCATCTACTCATTGTTTACAACAAAAGCATTAAAATTATGATTTGAACTTTTTTTTATTAAAATAAATGGAAAATTCGCATAACCGTTCGAATGTCAGATTAATGTAAGATTTAGAACATTATTCCAGCGGTCGGTCGTGGATGGTCGATCAGTGTGAGTTTGATAGTTTTCATTGATCTACTTCAATTTTTGGTCGTCGGTGGACGGTCGCGGACGGTCAGTCCTGCGATCAGTGTGATTCCTGGCTTAATCTCTACAACGGTTCCATCGACTGTAAACAATTTCTTGAATAATCTTTGAGATATTTCTAAAAAACCAAAACAGTTATAATTTTTTTCGCTATTTCTTGTTAAAAAAATTCCAGAAAGCGGTTTTGCTGGGGCGAAAACTGGGGTTTTCATTAACGAACTATCTTATAAAAATTAAGGCCATTTGCATCTTTAATTTTGTGTGGTAAAATCATCTATAGCTTGGTCTGTTATGCCTGGATCTGAATTAAAGCAATTGTTGCAGATTTTTTTGATACTATGTTACCCAATGAGCCTTTTGTTTTCGGTTCAAAATCTTTAATGGGACACCTGTATATTTTGGTATTTTTATTAATTTCAACGAACTATCACACTTGTGGTCTAAAACGATTAATTCAAGAAATACCAACCCCAGAAACCAATGCCGTAGGTACCTCGGTCGTGAATCAACTTGACCATAATAAACATTGATCAACAGTTTTGTGGTTAGAACTGTTTTTAGATTCTTCATCATAAAATTTACTGAGTAAAGTTTGGATACTAGAGAGTCGCAATGTGTTTTCCAATTTAGAGAGCTATGGAGCTATATGGAGACCTAAAATTTAACACAATATGTATGAAGAAGGCATGATACGTCCTCGTTATCGGTAGTTATTTGTAAATTATCACATGTTTTCTGGTGGGTTCTAAACCTCATATACTGTGTTTTTGTGTTGTTTAAGTGAAGGTGATTAGAAGAAAACCATGCCGAGATTTCACTGAAAGTTTTATTAGCTTTGTGTTCAAGAATAGTGTCAGATTTATCAGAAATAAAGGTGAAATGAACATCATCAATAGACTTTTCTAAGTCGTTAATATATAGATCAGGAAGAGTATTGGACCCAGAACAGATCCAGTCGAATTGTTAATTAACAACGATTTCACGTCTTTCTGGAAATAATTCTCATCTGTATTTCTAATGGACACATACTGCTTCCTATTATAGAGAAATATTTCAATCCGAATGAGGGCCGCATTATTAATACCATATATTTTCAATTTGTAAGCAAGAACTTTATGATTCCAACTGGGTACTCCTTAGTTAGCTTCGATTATTCTAACAATTTGATCATAGAAATAATGTATTGCAGAAGTAGTGCTTCTGTTCCCACAAAATCCATGTTGATTATCTGATATCAACTTATATCGATCCAGGTGAAGTTTAAGGCGCTCTAGATAAACATATTCTAAAATTTTTGAAAATACTGTTGGAACAGTCACTGGTCTATATTTATCTGGATCATTGACATCCCCTTTTTGTGGATGGGAATAACTTTTCTAACTTTCAGATTATCAGGAAATACCCCACAGCAGAATGAAAGATTTATTATCCCCTGTAAGGTTTGGTATGTTGATAATTCTTGCTATAGGCTAAAATGTCGATTCGGAAAAAATGGAACCTCATCGTTTTTTCACTGGACCCTTCACACGTGTTCCATCTGCAAATCGGGATAACGCTTTTTCCTAGAATTTTGGTGTTAGTAATGTCACAGTATACTACAAACTACAGCGTTTGTAGGTGTTAGAAAGTTAGATGTTGGTAGGGAACTCATTCGCTTTCAATGATCCTATTTACCCTTCACACCTAGCTTCGTCGACATACAGCAAAATTGTCTTCTCGGTAGCTCAGTTGGTAGAGCTCTAAACCAGCAATCTAGGGGTCGAGGGTTCGAATTCTGCTTGAGGAAAATATTTTTTCGGCAACCATCCGGGAAGTGTTCACTTTCCGGACACTTTTTCTTTGGGAAAGTAGCACTTCCCGGCCTAGTCCGGGAAGTACGTACTTCCCGGACTAGGCCGGGAAGTGCTCGAATTTTAATACAAATATTAATATAAATAAGAATTAGAATGTTTCTGTTGGTACCTATCTTCTGTTCGAATTTCAATATATAATACAAATAAGAACTGAAATGTTCGAAATATTCAAATTTGGAATCATTTCATCCGGTTAACAGATGGCTGAAAGTCGACCTCTCTTTGTCTCTTAGACTAAATGCGTCTCATTGATTTGTTATTCTACATGGTTGCCGAAAAAATAGTGTACGCAACACGTCCGAAAACAATTTTTTTGGACTCGCAGACTTCTAGAATTTGGTCTACTCGTCCAAAAAAACAGTATTTTCCGGACTTGTTACGTAAATTACTATTTTTCTGGAATTTTAAAAATCTGTCTAAATGCCGCAAACCTATTATATTTATATCACAGACATAAACTTCCCAATCATTTCTATAAAGTTTAATTTCGCAAAAAAATCGGCAACTTAGACTTAGACAAGAGTAATTGAGGTATACTGACTTACATTCCTGATTTACTTATTCAGAAACTTTCGACAAATTTCGACTATAAATATTTTATTTGTTCAAGCAAAGTGATCAAAAATCATTCCTCTGGACTGTCACTGTATTAAAGCTATAGTATAGCTTAGCGTTTACTTTCATAGAAGTCAATAACTAATAAAGCACTTGAATATAAAGCAAACAAACTTTGGAAATTATTTCACTCTTTCTTTTTCAAATTTTTAGTAAATTGAGTGAGAATCAATGTCCCTAGCTTTTATCTTCATTCCTCTGTCCCAATTTCAAAAGTCACTAATTGTACATTAGATGACGCCTTTTCAGTAGTGGCTGTTACAGAAGGCAAGTTGAAGTTTCATGAGTTGAAAAATAGGGTTGTTGATAAAAAAAAAAATGGTCGTGGTTGTTTGTTACTGGTGGATTTAGAAGGAAATCGTGGTGAGTCACACTGAAAAATATCATTCCTCCGATAGTTACTTCAGCAACATTAATTATACAGTTTCCGTTCAAACATTATAGAGAGTTTCATATTATTTTCGAGTATTTCCTTATGCAAAATGTGACATTATGGAATTACCGAGTGGTGAATTATTTCAAGGAAACATTGAGAATCGTCATTTCTCTGGCGTCATTCCTCTGGCTCCTTGGCAGTTTTACAAATTCTAACAATTTGTTTTTTCAACTTCCGGTTTCACCAGAAGTGACATAAACTTACACCCAGTATATTTTCACTTCTCTTGTCTCCATTTGACATACTGAATACAACCATGTGTTACTTTGTCACTATTTGTTACCGGATTTTATTTTTATTTCGAAATTTATTTTTTACTCTAGAGGCAATGGATATTTTCAAATTACTAATTTAAGTCCTAAAATTTTGATAATAAAACAACTTTACTCTTTTTGATCAAAATGTAACAGTAAAAAGTGATAAATGATACATGGTTGTATTCAGAATGTCATGTGGAGACAAAAGAGGTGAAAATATACTGAGTGTCCCATTTAATAATCCAAAGTTTGAGTCACTTCTGTATGAACTTGAATTATTTGTCAAATAACGCAATTTTATGTCGTATGTAGAGCTTTCAAATTTAAATCCATTGTCTTCAAAAACAAAAAAGTTATAGGGGCGAGCCACCTCCCGCGGACACCCGGTATAAGTCTGGATATGTTATTCATAAAATTACAAAATTTTCAAATTGTGGAAACTGTATTTGGGGTCTCATAGGAGATGGAGAATAATTTTTGTTGTCGTTCATCAACCAAAAAGATAAATGTGCCTCATTGGTAAATCCCTCAGAAGATGTGATTACCATATGTACAACTGCAGAAAAAGTTTTGCAGAATAATTTTAATGAAAATAATCCCGCCTGCTTTGTGAACTTCCTTGTCACAAAAGTATTGAATATGTTGTTGAGTCATAATTTATTAAATCTTTCGAAGAACACTTCAAGGAAACAACTTTTTCTCTTTCCATACCAGCAACTTGATAAAACTCATATGCTCAATATGCACAAACACTGGTGCACCATTGCAACAATTTTTTCTTTGGCATCGACTGCTATTGTCATTATAGCCATGTATTTTGGGTAGGCCTTTTTACTAACTTCATAAGCCACCTCAGGAGCACCACAGTTAATTATTAACGCCACAGTGAATTATGGAGGAATATTTCCAGCCGGCATGAGCTTAAATCATTCAGACCTTCACATCTGAAAATGAAAAAAGTCCGCACCGGCTGGGACCGAGCCTGGGCCCTCTCGGTCACTAGGCAGGCGCTTAATTACTACGCTAATTCCTGCCAAAAATGTATTTGATGAATATAAAAGTGTTAGATCAGGTTTTATTAATATTATACTATTTAAAAGCCAATAGCACTTAAGTTTCATTTTATCATCATGCTCGAATAAATGAATATTTGGAATCATTGTGAGAGTACAATTCAGAAGACGTTTTTGGTAAAGGTGGTTATATGAACGTATATTCCTTATGAAAATGCAAGCCCACTCATCCCAAATGAAGATTCTAAGTATATTGTACATTTCGTGGGGTTCTCTAATACTTTTCGAGTTATGACCTTTGGAATCTTGAAAATCTACCATTTTATTAAAAAATTGCACAAAATGCCTCCTTCTTTTTGTCGACACTTTCTTCAGACCCCAAAATCAACTCATATTTAACAACTACAAGCGAAGTGGTCGTGGTGTTAGAGCGTTTGGCTTCCACCCAGGTGATCCGTGTTCGATCCCCGGTCGAGTATCACTTTCGAGAGGGGAAGAATGGTACATTTTTTTTGAAACCGTATTATTCAATGGTCAGATAATTCTCTCTATTTTTACGGATTTTTTCGATTTCTATTTCGCGAGTTTTCCTATTTTTTTTCGTGTCTAGAAAGGGGAGCGAGCCACCCGCTCGATTATTTTTCATCATTATTTTCCAGGTCCGAAACTGTTGAAAAATTTTCCGAATTGCTTTGCGTTCTCTATTTAGCTTTGGGGGGGGGCAGGAGGGGAAATTTTTTTTTTTACCATAATATTCGACGGTCAGATATTTTTAACTATTTTTACGGATTTTTCTGATTTTTATTTGGCGAGTTTTCCAACTGTTTTCGAAGAAAGGGGTGAGGGAGCAAGCCCCCCCCCCCTACAAAATAGTTTTTCGCTGTAATATTTGACGTCCAAATCCGTCAAGAAAACTTCCGAAACCCTACGCATTCTCTATCTAGCTTTTGGGGGCAGGCGGACAACTTCTTCAACATTAAAACATTAATTTATCGTCATCAGAACTGAACCAACATGTTAAATTTCGATTCCATAGGATGAGAGGAAGTGGTTCTAGTTCAGCTTGCAAGATTTGTACCCATCTAACACACACACACAGAGCAAGCTTTTAACTTTTAATTAAAAAGGGTGAAAAATTATTTGAGGAGCATTAGAAGATTCCTAAATAGCAATCTCTGTCTGTTCTCAATTGAGTCAGAGATTTAAGATTAAATCGATTTTTCAAATATAATTGTGAAGTTTGCTGCGAGTAAGTCAAGAAAAAAGTCTTTCTGAATTCAATGATAATAAATACCTATCCAGTGCTATTAACTAAAGAATTGATTTTTTTCTGTTCTGAATGTACCTGTATTGTTTTGTCTCAGATTATGTTGTATGTTTTTGTAATAATGGTGGAGTTTGATGCTAGTAAAAAAATATTTTGAGTTCAATTAATCAACTAGCCAAGATGCTACTAACCAAAGAATTTGTTCTGTATGTAGGTGTTTATATGTTAAGTATGTTTATTTTCGCCATCTCAAGGGTATGTGTTTATGTGAAGTTTTCATTGTTTTGTTTGGGATCATGTTATATGTTTTTGATATTCATTCTGTATTATATTACCTATGAACATATTTTTTCTATGTTTCTAGCAAGGTAGCCGAGTGGTTGAAGCGACATTGTTTCAATAACTTTGGCTGCCAGTCGGCGATGGTTCAAATCATGGTGACTGCAGAAATTTGTTTGATGGCCTAGGAATCGCACGTAAAAAGGTAAGGCCTCGTTAATCCTTAGCTCGTACAAGTTTCGACTTCCGAGGGCTGTAGTTCGTACGACAGCTGGTTAACGGAAAAAACAATTTTGAAACGAAAACAAAAAAATAAGGGCCAGTTTCACAGGTCCCAGTTAAACTCCAGATAAGTTAACTAATGGTTAGATTGTGAACCTTCCAACATAATTTAAATATTATCATTCACCATCTGAACTATTTGTTAGTTATCTGGAGTTTAACTGGAATCTGTGAAACTGGCTCTAAGTATATTTAATAAGATATACCTACCATTGCATTTGCTTATATTAACCAAGTAATCTTTCATGCCTTTTCACTTATATTGGATATGTTTTCAATTCAAACTGACAGATTTTTGACTACGACTATTTTGTTAGACAAAAATTTAACCGGCACAGGCGCCAATTCATTTTTAGCCTAAGGCGTCTGTAACCCTTAAAACGCCCATGCGCACAAGATTCCTTAGAAAACTGTGTCTGTCCATAAAATATGTATTTAGGACCATATGGCCAAAACTACGAATACAACGGATGTAACTTTAATTTTTATACACAATATCACAGGAATGTTTATAATTGAAAAATTGAAAAGGCAGAGGTTTTTCGTGAAAAATCACTAGGACTAGGACAAAACTCTCCCATTATAGATGTCCGGAACCTCCAAACCCACCTCTCAAATAGGCCATTCTATCGTAGTTTTGTGGAAACTCATCACATGTTTTCCTCTATTTCCACTTTCACACCGTCGAAATGAAGTTCAGGAAAGACTGCTCATCAGAAAGTGGAAAATTCGTTAGGATTCTCCAAGGACGATTGAATACAATTAGAGACAATTCACTTGAGTAAAACTAAAGTATTTCCACAACACATCAATAAAGATAATTATGAATGTATTTATTTGTTAACTTAATAAGCGACTAGAACCCGCATCGTTCCTAATAATCAAAATGAATTTAAATAAATCTATTCCATGTTTCAACATTTCATCTACAAATTTTTTTCTCAGGTTGTATCAGTATGTAAGTTATCCGTTGATAATCATTTCTTCGTTTTCTTCTTCAACAGGTTGTTCTTCAGGAACTGCCGTGACGATGCTTTCCTCTGATGTAGACATGAAGGGAAATACGCCATCTTCAATTTGTTCAGCGTCCTACAAAAAATAATATTGAAAATTGTTAATTTTGAAAAGAATTTTATTTGATTCGTTGACAATTTTATGTATATATGGGAATATGTATGTATGTGTGTACATAAAATTACTTATGACATCTACAGTCACTTACATATAACATGAAACCCACGTCGTTTATATATATACGTATAATTTCTTTTTTTTATTATTGAAATACTTGTTTTTCAAACATTTTAAATATTTTCAAGTAGAATTTTTTTGTAAGCTGTACTTTTAATTTTAATTGTATTGTCCAAAATTCGTGTTTTTATAGTTCTATTCATATTTAGTAATATTTTATTTGTTTTAAGGTATCCTCAAACCGACGCGGGAACGCGGGAGCGGGAGCGGGAACGAGATGAATCCGATACTAAAATCCATAGTGGGACATACCGGTGTGATTATTCGTATTCCGAAATGCATACAAGCAACGAAATATATCTGGTTTGCTACGTTTACTGTTTTTCTAGCAATTTGCACGATTCCAAAGTTCCGTTCCCGTTCCCGCTCCCGCGTTCCCGCGTCGGTTTGACGGAACCTTTATTGATTTATTTGTTTTTTATTTATAATGACTCCAATTTGTGATAAATGTTTCAAGCATTTAATTTATTGCAATGAACATAAATGAGGATTTTTTGTAACATGTCAGTTTATGACAGATGAGCCATAATGATGTTTTTTCTATATACTTTGCGTGTAATTTTTGATACCACGTTGACTTTTCCCGCTATATATTATTGTGATAATATCATCAAACTAAACATATACATTTTTCCAGATAAATCTAAATCAGCTTGATCCTTATGGAACTCCACAGATGACAGTTTTCTTAGTGCTGCATTTGTCTCCTATACAGTGCGGCTTTTAATAGTCCCCCCCCTGTTAACTTTTGAACGGTTCGACGTAGAAACATGAAAAAAAAACCGTTTCGAGGGTTTCACCAATACTCCTTTTTGAAATAAAAATAATAATGATTGCACGATAGGGGGCGCAGGGGGGCCCATCAACTCAAAATTTTTAAATGGCATGTGGGATTCAATTCTCTTTACAACCATCTAAATATTTTTTAATTTTGTTTATAATTTTTTTTCCCAATTTCAATTTTTATACCTTTCGAAATTTTTATATTAATGTGCCCCCAGCACCATCTGTCGAGTAATTGCAATGTTTCTTCTCTCAAAAAGTAGTATCGGCAATACCCTTCAAAAAATTTTTGGTTTCATTGTTCCACATCCACGTTCAAATTTATCGTGGTATGAGTAGTATTCAGATTCACATTTATATTTGATATTTCGATTTTGAATTACAAAAAAATATTACCAAAATTCAAAAATATTTAGATGGTTGTAAAGAGAATTGAATTCTCTTTTCAACGATGTGACACTTGACCCCACATGCCATTTAAAAATTTTGAGTTGATGGGCCCCCCTGCGCCCCCTATCGTGCCATCACTATTTTTTTTATTTCAAAAAGTAGTATTGGTGAAACCCCTCAAAACGGTTTTTTTTCCATGTTTCTACGTCGAACCGTTCAAAAGTTAACAGGGGGGGGACTATTAAAAGCCGCACTGTATAGACAAACTGTTTTCTATCTGAAATATAAACAGGACTTCTGATACCTATTTCATACATGTACACCAAGCAATAGAGCATAAAATGAATGAGTTTTCAACAAAAATACTAGTAGGAAATCGACTACGCCATTACATGAAAGACACTCCTTAGTTATAGTGTGTTGTTTTCGACTCGCAACTGCCATTTATTAATTTGTTATCAACATTTAAATGACAAAAAACGTTGTTTTTTTTTAATTATTTTGCTGATGAGATAAAAACTAATAGAACAATCTGTTTGTCCCACTGAGAAGAATTGTAGATAATAATAAGTACAGTACCACAAAACGTATATTTTCACTTTGCGCTACAATGGTGCGAAATGGGTGAAAAATGCATGCAAACATGACTGAAAACGGCCGAGCCCGCGTTAGCTGCTAAGTAGTAGGAGAGTCCGGGAGATGAGGGGAATTCTTCTAATGAACGGGTTTCGTGATAATACGCTTCCCCTCATCTCCCGCTCTCTTCAACCACTCGACCGCTTTCACCAGCTAGGCCGTTTTCAGAAATGTTTGCAAGCATTTTTCACCCATTTCGTAGCATTTTAGCGCAAAATGAGAATATCGTTTTGTACTTCTACTTTCAAAATCTGTTTTAAAAATTAAAATCAGACTATCACTAGAGCATCCAGGCACGCTGAAATATAAAGCAAAAAAAAATTCAAATTGGAATTGTGCCAAAACTAATGACGTCAGAGCCTATTTTGTGCATACACAAAGTACACATGATTCAGTACTTTCATGAGAAGGGCCAACCCTATTTCTTGAAAGATGGGGGAATCGTTTAATTTTCCGGTTTTTTCGGTTTCCCTCCGTTACTAATGATCCGATCGGGACGTGAAACATTTTAATTTTGTTCGTATTTCAATTATCTACAATTATTTTCATTGGAGCAACCAGATTGCTTCATCAGTTTTCGTTTTATAAGCAAAACAATTTAAAAAACACGTTTTTTGTTATTTAAATGTATAACAAATTAATAAATGACAGTTGCGAGTCGAAAACATAACAGAATATAACTACGGACTGTCTTCAATGTGATGGTGATCTGCAGTAGCAAATGCTTTACGAAGATCTAGTGTCAGTATAGCACATTCCTTATCTATATCAAGTTGAAATTGAGTGATAATATCTAAGACAGCTGATTCAGTATCACTAGACTTCCGAAACCCATATTGCCAATATACAAAAAAAAATATTGTTTCCAGGTACCTATTCCAACAATCTGCTTTTTCCATAATTTTTCAAAGAACTGAAAGAATTGAGATGGGTCTATGATTTACCATTAGATATGTCTTCCCTTTTTTGAAAATAGGTTTTACTTTGGCTATTTTTCATTTTTCATGCATAAATCAAGCAAATTCTGATTTCATCATCTTTACAATTTCATGTTGATATTATCGAACCCTGGAGCTTTTCTTGAATCTAGAATCTAGAATTCAGTTAATTCAAAATTGGTAGGCCTGTGATGAATAGATGACAATTTTGATCGCATCGGATTTCTCTTTATAGTTAAAAATTCATTTGACAAACTAGGACCAAAATTGATGAAGGAACTATTGAATACTTGAAGAAGAAAATATGAAAATTAAACAATAAAAGAGAGGTAATCTGCAAAACTGAGATAGAAGAAAGGCTCAGAATACGATGAAAACCAGTCTGAGAGAAATTGTGAATTCAACTTTGAGAGCATCAACCACAAAATATAGAAAATTTACATAAATTGGGTAAATACTCCGCAGAAGAATATGATTTCAATATGAAATAAAATACAAACTATCAACACTGCCGCATAATTTGATACTATCCGAATATTCGCCTAAATGCCTTTTCTCCAAACATCTAATCATACTCAGAAAATCTCCATAAGTGTTTTTTTCAAGTTGTTCAGTTCTGAACTGGAGATTTTCCAAAGTATGACAACTGCAAATTATATTTTTCTATGCTGAATACAAAATCAATTGAATAATATTTCCCCAATTACCTAATAGTTTCATACATCTCTTCAGTTTCTCTTAATTCAAGTGCAATACAACAAAGAAGAAAAATTATGGGTTTCCGTATATATTCAATACTAAAAATGAGTTGAAAGTTGTATGGTAAGTAGTTAGATCTAAGAATGCATCTTCAAATAAACGAACATTTTTTATTGACTTTACCGGAAATTTCAATGATGAAGAAGCATTGACATACCTTTCCAAAAATTTCACGTGACATGTCATACATTATACGATCACATAACCTCTCAATCTGAAATAATAAAACGACTTATGACACATTGATAGGATTACCCGGTTCAAATCCGCAGTTGAGATCTTTTTTCTTCAATATTAATTAATGCACATTGTCCCACCACGTATTGCCAACCATTTGTGATAATTTTTTCCTAATATACCTTCAGAATATTGTGCTGTTACGTTACAAGACTTGACGGTAAAACACTTGATGATAAGTGAGAACTGACGTATTGGCAGATGACAGGTAAGTGGAGTGGGGTGTGGGTACCACGTGATAATTTGGTACTTCGACTTTGTCGATTTTATTCTTATAATTTTGTACTCTCCGGCAAAACATTCGCATTTACTCTTCCTGGAGTCTTTTTTTGTCTCAAGGAGTACTTATTGACTTTCCTGGCGGGTGGCGCTGCGACTGACTTTACTGTAAGTCGCTGCTCCATCCGTAGGGAATTATAAGATAAACATTAAATTATAATTCATTTGGTAGAGACAAGACAACTCAAAGTTGCACTGATGAGAGGCAACAACCTCGAAACATGTCTGTAGGTGGTCATCCCCAGCCAAATTAGGGATAAGTTTTTATTTGTCTATAATAAGCAATTGCAATTGAGTCTTTTTGGAAGAACGTTGCACAAATATCTGTCAGATGTAGTTCAATATCCGTCGTGGCATTAGCCAGGGAAGTAGTTGTTTTCTGTCAGATTTTTACCTCATTTTCCACTTTGTGGAAATATCATTTATTTGTATTCTCTGACAAAACATTCGAACTTGTTCGATTTTCACCAATTCTGAGCTCAAAATTGTGTGTTAAATTTTATGGTGTTCCGCAAGGCTACCATCGTAGGTATCAATAAATGCAGAATGGAACTTCATAACAAATAGCATGGAAGTTTGAGGCAGAATCGATGCAGCTTATTTACTATCATGTTCATTGGATATCATTATAATTATTATGACTATATATAAAGTATAATAATAATAATAATATTAATTTGAAATAGGTATTCCTAATATACATTTACAAAAAATAATGAATATACGTAAACAAATTAACATATTACATATTATATATAAACATCAAATCTCAAAATATACTTACAGTTGGAAAAAAACAAAGACATTTATAAGTTATTTCACCTGACAAATATGGATTTAATAACAAACTTTTATTTTGGATTAGATGGTTTATCATTATTGATTTGAACTGATGAAGAGTTTCTGAGCCCTTTATGTCATTTGGCAGATTGTTATAAGCAATAAATCCCTTGAACATTCAAGTATTTGTATTGTAAGCTTTGACTTGACTTGTCACGTCATGTAAGTTGTATTTAATTCTGGTATCATGTTGGTGGATTTGATTATTGAAAATTACAATCTTTTGAAAATATGATGGAAGAAAATTATGTAGCATTTTATAGATGTAACTCATAGTTAAGTAATTGAATCTATTTTCTATTGACAACCATTGTAATGTTTCTAACATTAAAGATATTGGTGTATGCCTGTTACATCTTAAGGTGATTCTCATTGCACGATTTTGAAGTTTTTATAGTGATCTCATTTTATTAATATCAAAAACATACAGTAAGGTAGGACAATATTCAAAATGGGGTTTAATAATGGTGTTGTATGTGGTAATTCTTGCATTCATACTTAAATGCTGTGATGTCCTCAAAAAGCAGTATAATTTTTTTTCAACGTTTTTTATCAACGTTCAGTTTTAATTTGTTCATTTTGAGGTATTCTGTTATTTCAGTTAAAGAATTATTCATCTTTTTTTACAGCATCATTTAAATATTTATTTGTTACTGATATTATAGTGTCATCTGCAAGCAGGTGTATACAGGGTGTTTCTTAAGTACGTGTAGAAAATTTAGGAGCGTGTTGCTGACATCAAAATAAGATTCATTATATTGATTCATATCATTTATATAGAGAAGGAACAATAATGGGCCCAGAATGCTACCTTGTGGGACTCCATGTTGTACATCAAATGGCACTGAGAATCCTATTTGTGAGATAGTTGTCAATCCATTCGAGTACTCTTCCCCTTATGCCATAAAGTTCCAGTTATTTTAGTAATATATCATGGTTTATGGTTTCAAATGCTCGTCTTAAATCGAAAAATACAGCTACAGTATGCATATTTTTACTCATGTTATTCTTCCATTCGGTAGCAGTTAACTGAATAGCTGACTCACATGAATTATTGTATCTAAAATCAGATTGATTCATAAAAAGTATATTTTTTTATTGCAATATTGTAATAACTGTTGATAAACTAATAGTTCTAGCAATTTTTCAGCACAAGGTAAGGTGTTAATGAGTCGGAATTCACTACATTTATTTGAATTAGCTACCTTTTCAGTTGGAGTATCAGTACTAATCTTTAATTCTGTAGGAACTATACCCTTTTCTAATGAAGTATTTATAAAATGACACCAAACATGACCAATTACTTGAAAACTGCTTTTTATAATTTTACTGTTAATTTCATCAATAGGCGAACCTTTGGTAGTGTCTATTTCAGATATGACTTCTTTCAACTCTTGTAGGCTTATCAATTTATTATTATTATCATTATTATATAACTGTATCGCGACGACAAATGAAAATTGTCAATTCCTTCCCACTAAAAACGATAATGAAAAAAATTTACCTGAACTTGCACTGATTCATCTGGTACTCCACTGTCAACGCCAGGTTTCATGACTAGGTACAAAAGTAAATCAGATAAAGAAATTATTCCAATAACTTTATCATCTTCATCCACCACGACCAATCTATGGACCTGAAAAAATTACAATCATTGGCTACGCTGGAAAATGTGAAAAATAGATTAATGTAGATTTTTACAAGAGACCAATAACATATCTAAAGCAAATGTCAACTGTTTGAAAAAACGACCACCGCAGCAGTTTACCAAAAAATCGTATTTAGCCATTTCACTTAAGAAACCAAAATGGAACAGATAGCCCGAAGATTTTTGATGTGAAGTTGGCATAGGAGAGTCTCTGTTATATTTTCAATCAAAAGTTGCATGAATAAGTTGTATGAATAAAAGTTGTATGAGAAACAACTTGTATACGACCTATAAAGTGTAGAAGGAAATTATTTTGAAATCGACAGGTGGTTCTCGGTAATCGGTTGATCAGAGGGCGGGGGGGGGGGGATATAAAAAGCCACACTGTTTACATTCGGAAACAAACGTACCTCCGCTTTCATTATTTTCTCCATTATAGAATATAATGTTTCACTCAATTTGCATTTATGTACACCCTCGAACCATTCATTTCTGTGTTCATTCGCCTTCTTCAGAGAAACATCCAAATCGTTATAGGTTTTTTCTGCAGCCAAGTTCTGAAAAAAAAATTGTTTGTACATCAACGATCACTTTCCGGTAGTATCAATTGGGTCACAACTACTATCCAACAATTACAACTATCCAACATAATAAATGAAGTATCGTCCCCGTAAACGTGGTAAAATGAGCTTCAATGTATATCAAATTGATTTCGATTCTGTACAACAGAAAATATAGTGGGCTCTGGATGCCCTCTACCACATCTTTACTAACTACGATAATTCCGAGTTTACAGTATCTATTCGTGTTCTGTTATGATCCTTATACTTACATAGTTATTTTCCATAAAATGAATGCATTGCGGTATTAGTCAAAACCTTTAGCTCAAATCCATTTTTTATTTGTAAAAAACGTGTACATTTCTCATATTAGTTTTTTTATTTTAGGTCTGTGTTCCGAGTTGTTAATTATACCTAAAATTCTGACGACTGGGAGGAGAGCTAACTACAGGATACAGCGAGAGAGTCAAAATAATGTAATACGAACGAAAATTCAAATTACCATATTCAATTTTCTGCATTTATACCAACCCATGAATTGGCAGGAGGTGAGGACCCACTCATAAGCACCATTCACCGGGAAGATAACTTAACAAAAAGTGATTCATCTGATGAGCGAAATACAATTTTATTTTCAACTTCTTTTGCTTTTAGTATAACCGTATATAAGGTATAATCCTCAGATCAATAAGTAAACATAGATCGGCCCGATGCTACGTAAACATCATATTCACTGAACCGAAGATAATTCTTGCGGAATCTGTTTTGTTTCGGGTTTTTGACATTCGAACCAAAACAAAACACCTCTTGCACAGTGCCGTGCCTTTTTAAGAGGGTCAAAATTACTTATGCAAATGCAGTACCTGTGAGCTGCATCAAGTTATGTCGCGGTTTTGTCTTAAAATTCCTAGGGTCAATAAAAATCCGGGGGTTGGCAGCAAATAACTTTTTATCAAAATTTGTGGATTCAAGATAGCGGATTAGTTTTTCCTTAGTTGGATTCTAGTAGTTTTCAGCTATCAAAAATAAAGCATTATTTATGGTCTAAAGTAATTAATTCGAGAGAGGTAACAAGTTCCTTGACTATATTTCAAGTTTGAAGTCTGGGGGTTTATGTTGTGTAGATCAAGTTTCAACGAATCAATACGAATATTTGAATAAATATGGACCAGTTGCATAAAGCCTTCTGTTAACGTAGGTAACATAACTGATGAGCTTAGACATGCGATGCCATAGTAATCATCAAATCAAATATTTATTTGTCTGTTAAATTCTTTATGCAACTGGCCCTATGGGTTAAGAAACCTTTTCCAACATCTATTTTTTTCGGAACCCATTTCCTTTTTTTGTAAAAATTGTTCATTCTGAAGAGTATTATCCTTCCTAAATTTTGGACCAGTTCATTCATATGGCAAGTACCTGTCAGAAAACAACTACTCTCCTGGCTAAGACCACGGCGGAGATTGAATTAAATCTAACAGATACTTGTGCAACGTTCCTCAAAGCATCAGAGGACGCAATAGCAAGTGCAAGTGTTTTGTCTTGAAGAAGTGTTGTTAAAATTTTCCTGTGTGTTTTCGTGGTTTTTGTCCTGCTTAAACAACTTAAAGTTACATTTGGAATATTTTTCAAAATAGTGCAGTGGTTTAGTGAGACACAATGTCGAAATACTGCTTTGTTTGCAAAACAAATGATCGTAAACAAACATTCCACAGGCGAGGTTCCAGTGGCGTCAAATGCACGATGCAAATCATGCAATCAAACGTATTCGTCAAATATAATATTGGAGGACAAAGAAACTCATTCAAAATTACTGATAAGAAAAGCCTATGGCAAAATGGTGAATACCTCAATGTTTGTAATAAATATCTGTTAGCAGGGGGAAAAAACATTGAGGCTTATGACAGGAAAATTGAATTTATTTTCCAATAATATTGATATTGTTAAAATTCTAACAGTGAGGACAATTAATGATATACCAAAGGACTTGTTTAAAATTTTTGGAAATCATTTCTTTGAAGAAGAGCCTTTATCAAACCATAGTTATGCCTTGGTGAAGGCAATACTTCAATTTTTTTTCAAAATCCGAATATACCATGAAAGGGTCAGGTCTCTTTTGACAAAGACAGTTTTATTTAAAAATCAATAAATATTAATTGTTGAAATCCTCATGTACTGAGCTTTCTTGAGAATCATTCTTTCACATACACTTTGACACTTTAACAAGAAATAATGAACTAAGAAATATCGTATTCTCTCTTGACATAGCAATGTTTACATTAATAAAACTTAATACGAAATCTATAGAAACATTTGTTTCATTATATATTATAGATTACGTCTGGGAAAAGTAATTGAACACAAAAGTAGAAATAGAACTCTTTATTAACGCATTTATTTTAGACAGGAATATAGTGATCACAAGATGGCAAGGTGTAAGATAAGGTAAAATCAACATTAACACAGGAATTAAAATATTTATTGAATGAAATATATGCTTAAACAACACGTTATTATTACAAATTGGCAAATATCACTATTATTTATTTAATTTTAAGCCTAATATACAATATTGCAAATGTATAAATATAAAGTGTCAAAGTGTATGTGAAAGAATGATTCTCAAGAAAGCTCAGTACATGAGGATTTCAACACTTGTTATTTATTGATTTTTAAATAAAACTGTCTTTGTCAAAAGAGACCTGACCCTGTCTACTTTGTCAGTTCCGCTTATTGACAATTCATGGTATATTCAGATTTTGAAAAAAATGTGAAGTATTGCCTTTACCAAGGCATAACTATGGTTTGATAAAGGCTCTTCCTCAAAGAAATGGTTTCCAAAAATTTTAAACAAGTCCTTTGGTATATCAATAATTGCCATCACTGTTAGAATTTTAACAATGTCAATATTATTGGAAAATAAATTCAATTTCCTTTCATAAGCCTCAATGTTTTTCCCCCTGTTCAAATATATTTATAACAAACATTGAGGAATTCACCACTTTGCCATAGGCTTTTCGTATCTGCAATTTTGAATGAGTTTCTTTGTCCTCCAATATTATATTTGACGAATACGTTTGTCTGCATGATTTGCATCGTGCATTCGACGCCACTGGAACCTCACCTGTGGAACGTTTGTTTACTATCATTTGTTTTGCAAGCAAAGCAGTATTTCGACATTGTGCCTTACTAAACCACTGAACTATTTTGAAAAATATTCCAAATGTAACTTTAAGTTGTTTAAGGACAAAATCCACGAAAACACACAGGAAAATTTCTAACAACACTTCATCAACACAAAACGACAAGGTACAATGGTCGCCACGGCCGGTGTCACAAGCGGTGTTGCCAATAGTAAAATAATTCTAGTAACCGCTCGAAATTTTCAGAGTGCCTAAAATTCCATCAGTTCAAAACGACATATCCTATCCTCCGTTTTGGTAATTTTTTCACACCTTTCTGGACATAAACATTTCTCTAGAATTTTTAGAATAATACATCTGAATATAAAATATGATTGATTATGCATTTATTGGTAGGTTCCTACCAAAATCATATTTTTTTACCAATTTGACAACAGGGCGTCAATGTTTGAAAACATTAGGGATGAGAGGTGTACGTAAATAAACAAAGTTGTCTTCGGTTCAGTGAATATGATGTTTACGTAGCATCGGGCCGATCTTATGTTTACTTATTGATCTGAGGTATAATCCTTTATATGCCCAAAAACGTGGTAAAAAAAGTACTTTTGATTTTTACCAGCTTAGAATTGGGGCTAAAATAGTTATTTATATATCAAGGGTATAAATAGATATTTATGCCCTGAGGGTTTGTAAGTCGCCCGAGGGTTTATGCCCGCGGTACATACATAACTTTATGTCATACAAGATCGTTATTGCAATACAAATCAGTATTTTAAAAAATCCGGTTTGAATTAATAACATTGCCATTTTATCCTAGTAGACACTATCGTTGCTAGGTGAATGTTGACAAACGTAAATGTCATAAAATCACAATTAATAATTTTTATATGTGTCAAAGTTAGAAGTCAAAATGAACGAAGATTTTGGAATTCCTGACGAAATTATTTCTCTTTATGCCCGCAGGGGCCATAAAGTGAACTTTACGCCCGCACGGGCATAAAGTACGGCATTAGATAGTTGGTAACTAAGCAATAAAAACACAATAATGAACTAGTATACATAAAGAAAATTAGTATAAATTTTTACATGCCAAATTTTGTCAGCTTACAATTTGTTAATGGAGATGTTTTTGCTAGAATCGAGTATTATCTGAAATAAACAAAAAACAAAATAAGACACTGTTCGCTAGCCGTGTACTTAGCTCCCCTCGCAGACCTCAGGATATCTGTCTACAACAATTTTCAAGCATTCGTTGATTGATTCACATGCACAGTCACTTTTCAAAGATATTTGAGATAACATGCGGAAACATTTCAGGTCTGTATTGAAAAGTTATTCCCCTTTTTTGATACTATACAACATGGTCACTGGTCTAAAATTATTCGAAGATAAAAATATTCCCGGTTCATTATTGTTGTGCTTTATAATAGTGGCAATGATTGAAACTGTAGTTGAAACAGCAAAATAGTGAAATATAAAAATATTAATTATACTTACAATTACATCAAATTTTGCATAAATATCTACAAGGCGTCCTTCTGAATCTATTACTGGTAAAGCTGAAACTCTCCTTTCAACAAACTTTTTGAGTGCTAGTATTATCGTAGTTTCTTCTGATGCAGTTTCTATATCTCTGTAACTACCTATTTTGAGTTCTTTCAAAGTTTGAAACATATAGCTTGGTTTTGGTAATTCATTTATCTGAAAAATTAAATATGTGATACAAATAAACGATAAGTTCGTTGTAGAAGTAATGATCGACTTTAGTAAACATAGAATAGAAATGTACAGAGGAAGCTTCTTCTCTTCCCAACCTTTATTAGTATTATCATAGTTCATAGTATCATATTAGAGTCTAAGAATTAATTATAATAATTGAGTTTGTCCAATTCACAATTCAATATCAACGATTGTTTTATACATTCATATAATTATATATTTTATATTTAAATATTTCGTATGCTTTCAAATTTTTACATTTTAGTTAAGCTGATTCATTTTCAAAATGTATTGTAATGTCTTTATGAACTCAATTGAGCCATCACAGAACCAAGCGATCGTACGAGGTTATATCAATATACAAATTGCCGCTGATAATTTGCATAGACATAAAGAACACGTTATTCTCTAACTGCTCCTCATCTCAACTCGATTGGAAGTCCAAGTGGAGATGATATATTCTGTCACATAAAAGAGGGCGAAATGATAACCGAACGCCTTTGGTTGGCCGCTGTTAAATTCTAATTGGTCAGAGACCGAACGTCTTTGACTTGCCGCTGACGAATTCCAATTAGTTTTTATTTGCTAGAAGATATTTACTAGACAGTACGGTGCAGCTAGGCTCAGACGAATATTTACATGTATCGTTATTTAGTTGTCTTAGGGCCAGTCTTTTCAGTCCCAGTTGAACTACAGATAACTTAACTAATAGTTAAGATCGTGAATGACATTCGTCCAATGACATTTGAAGGATCACATTCTAACCATAAGTTAATTAATCCGGAGTTTAACTGGAAGTGAAAGGACTGGCCCTTAATCAGATAATTTATCTGTGCGGTATGACATTATGGTGACCTTTCGATGTTGATGTCGTTGAAACAGAAGTTTTTGATGCTAATTTAGAACCGCTCCAAATGGAAGTTAATTCAAAACCACTCCAAGTGGAAGTTAATCCAGAACGTTTCCAAGTAGAAGCTGCTATCTCAACTGAGTTCCTTTAAACTATACCTATTATTTCAGTATTATTAAAGGGCAATTTTAGTATTTTTATAATTGGATATAAAATGTTTTGTGAGTTGTTTTATTTACACATTTATTCAATGTTTTTAATTTTTCTCCGCGTACAAGCATCATCTGTTGCTTCTGTGGGTTTTCCTGTTTATTTGCAAAATGTACCAAGTTTTTTTATATAGGTATGTTATTATATTTTGTGTAAATAAACGATGATGATATAACACTGTATGATAATTTTCATGTTTCAGAGAATTGTATGTTTCAATACCGATGGTAGCGAAAGAATGATGACTCGAAGTTTGAGGCGATTCTATAAAATACTACAGTAACTTCATCTATCTATCTACAACGGGTGTCGATGTTTTTCTGGGCACAACAGACTGTGGCTATAATTAATTGTAAGACAGAAGGGAGCTTACAAAATCGGGTCCAGTTTCAATTTTAAGTAGTGGCGTGTCCAAATTTAAAAAAAAGTGTTCTTGAAGAAGATAGAAGTGAACTTTTGCCATAAAATATTGTGTAAAAATTGTAGAGGCATATCGGCAGCTGTTGTGAAAGAAATACTTGAACTGTTTAAACAGTAAAAACCCTATAAGAAAATATAAATTAAAGTACACGTGAATCTGAAAAGTATTAGAATAATAAATTAACGTATAAGCTATAGGTCTCGTATCTCTTTTCCGTATAGCTCTGCTTCTGAGGGGTTTTCACCGAAAACCTGGGAGATTTGTAACAATAAATTTTACAATTTTGTATAATGCTAATGCACATTCTCAAAAAATACTTACATATAAAAATAGAAACCTCAGTATTCGCTTATGGGTAAGAATATAAAGGACATTTCCTGTTTCTTGATCTATTACCGGTAACCTATGAATGCGGTTCTCTATGAGTGTTTGTATGGCATCATATAACGATGCATCCGGGCTAATATTGATCAATGGTTTCTTATCTTTCAGTACATGACGCCACGTGTCTAATTTATGCTCTTCTAGTTCTTCCATGGCTACGGTTGGAGATTTGTAGTACATTCTAAGAATTTTTATGAAATCAGTAATAGTTAGCATCCCAACGAATTCTTGTTTCGTACTGTCCCAAAGAGGTGCTGCTCTTACACCTGTAAAAACAAAGTTATATTAGTTTGGTTCTCTACGTACCCAGTGATCATATAAACAATAATATAAATATTTTAGCAAAATCAGATCAAAAATGTATTGTCAATAATTTGGATAAGTACTCATGAAATTGAAATTTGTTACCGTTCTTAGACTGAGCTGGGACTTATTTCACTGGAATTAGTAGAAATGCAAAGCCTTTTCTACGGACAAAAATCACCAGATCTAGTGACTTATCGATGATTAAAAGTCGCTACATCTGTTCAAGGGGCCGGTCCTGTCGCAACCGTGGTAACCTGCTAGCTAAGCTGGGCTTGGGGGTTTGACGCGGTGTTTTCTCTTTCTGATGGACTGACTGTAACGTCAGTCAAAGTTAAACAAACAAATCTCACAGTATTTGGCGCAGTTGTTTGTCTGTATATGAGGTCATCTAGTAATGAAGATAACAAAGAATTGTTGAAATTGTTATTTCCGTCAAACGGTTGAACCCTTATGCACCCTTATGACTTCATATTATTCTATCATCACATACCAAAAATGAAAATAGATAAAGTACTTTCGGGCATATCACAAAATAATGATTCAAAAATAATATATGAAAATCATTATCATCATCATAATATAGTCTGTTTACGTTAAGAAGAGAATTACGTCATATTTGGTATTTTAGTATATCCAACATAACACCGTTGAAATTCCCAATGAAATGCTTTCAGTAGCGATGAAACTAGTAAGTTTTCATTTTGTGAGTTGCTCAACTGACAAAAATTTCAGACGTTGCCGAAGCGAAAAAAACTCGAAAACTGTCATTGTCTGACAGCTGTAACTTTGTGGTTCAGTTTGTGTATTATTTCGTTTGATTCCTTACCGTTTTCTGTTCGATAATAAAAAGAGTTCTTTTCAGAACTAATCAATTCTTTTGTTATGACCTGCGTATAATCAATATGCAGTCCCAACAAATAGTAGCGTCTTTAATAGACTACTTTGGAAGAGAACGTGAGAATGGAGGACCTTTACTTCCACTAACTGCTGTTAGAGACGTAAGTTACATTAATTACCTATCCTACATCTCTAAGAACTAATGAAAAATTATACAGTAAATGTATAAATGTTAGGTGAGATAAAATATATGTCAATTGTTGATTTCAGAGGGTTGCAGATGCCTTGAAGTTGAGTATTACTACTGTAAACCGTTTTGCAACTAAATCTAATAAAGGTGAAGTATTCAGCAGTCCATCAAAACAGCGAAAACGGGGGAAACCAGTGGTGGATATCGATGATTTCGATCAAACTGTCATTCGAAATGTGATCTATGATATATACAAAACCAGTAGATATTTTGTATTGATTTATTCAATATACAATATTTGATGACAACAATAATTTCAGGAAAACATCAATTTGAAAACTTTGAAACATGAACTGGAAGAACGTGATCTTATCAAATGTTGTAAAACATCTTTATGGAGAATTCTGAAGAAAGTTGGTTTTACATAGATACAAAAAAAAGTCCACGTCGTGGTTTGATAGAACTTGCAATGAAACATATACACTTTTTACATGATTACATGAAACTTTAGAAAGAGGGATTACGCCAGTTTGTATTATTGGATGAAACCTGAGTATTCAAAGATGGTACCATTGCGCGATCCTAACAAGATTCCAATGTTATATTTCATTTTGAATAAAGATATATTAAAAGAATTCAAAAAGAATATTTTATTTTTCATAACTCTTATAAAAAAAAGTGGAGTGTATTTCAACTAGGTAAGTATATAATAATATAGTGAGTAAGGTAATAGCTTTCATTGATATTTGGGACGTTCAGTCAATAGCCGCGTTTCATTGACCACTAGAGTTTACATCTACTAGTAGAAGAAGTAGAGTATCATAAAAACGCAATTTCAGGGTTTCCAATAGAACAGATCATTCTAAAATTTCCTAAATATCTGTAAAAAGTTTGAAACTTATAGTTTTCATTATTATAAATGATACATTCAATATGAATAATTTGCTTTCATTAACAACTACCACAGCCGAAATAGACAATGGAAGAAGGCGCGAGTAGTATTATATTTATTCGAGGATTAGATCTAGGCGGGAATATTTCAAGTGCAATAAACTTATCATATATGCGAATTCCTTGAATAATTTTTACTCAGGAAACTTTTTCAGGATGTAAAAATCATTATGAAGAGGTGATTCCTAAACCTTCACACCTTCCTCTTTCGAGGCAGCCTTGAGTGAAGTAGCAAATAAGCCGGAATTACCTTTAAAAAATGATAGCATATTTGTAGGTTGGGAACAAATGGGAACTGAAAAATATTTCTTTGATATTTATCTGGACGATTTTCTCAATTCATTATACATAAATCGATTTGACACAATGTTTCTATATCATCCCACTGATGATGTTTTTGAACTTTCGCTACTTTCATGGTCATCATCTTCTTTTTTTGGTATCCATTTGTATATTTATTTAGGATATGATTTTAAAATGCAAGTTCAACAGAGGTTTTCAATGAATTGAAAATCAATGTGAACCACCTTCTTTATTATATGAATAAAAGTCGTAGTACAACCTATACGTATTTCCATCTATAACTTTACTCACGTCCATAACACTCATATTCATTTTAACTAGAGGCTGTTCACTACCAAAATCGTTTTAATGTGTGAAAATGAAGTTTTTTGAGCTTCAGAATACAACCAAACTGAAATGTACAGACATTAAAGATCATAATATTATGTTTTAAACTTCTTTCAATGTCAATAGTGTCAATTTCTGCCACGATTTAGGAATTTTCATTTTTCAACCAATTATCTACTTTTGCTACTCTCAAATTTGATCGTAGCGAAAGTAGAGAATGTAGATATATTTGGTGTCAAAAAACAGATGTGTCAAATTCTACTTCTAGGAGAAGAGCATTTCTGCCTACAATAAAACGCACCAATATAATATATTTTTGTTATGATAGTGAAAACAAAAACAAATCAATATTACAAAAAAATTTAAAGTTGGAAATAGTGCACATATTGTCAACGCTTTAACCTGTCATCTTGTGACGTCATTCTCATCTTAACGTAAACAGACCATATATATAAATATACTCACCATTATAAACAAGAGCGAAAAAAGCCTTCTTGACCAACAACTGTGTATCAAAAACAACCAGCTTTGCTGATGTAGGAATAAGATCATAGCACTTGTGAAATTTGAAGAACTTGACAAATATCTGCGTCTCGTCCTCTGAAAAAAAAATAATAAAAATTAAATACGTTAACAATTTTGTCTACTTTTCATTTTATGCAAAAAAATTACAAAGTTAGGCGACAGTTGAGAAATATTGAAAATGGAATTCACTTCTACAAATGTACATGTAAGATGAATGAACGAGGGCTGTTTTGGCATACTCCAATCAATTCTTGACAATATAATATAATTGTATTAACCAATTGATACAAATACGTTAACTGAGTTCAGCTGAGCTTATTGTTTGATTTTTATCGTAGGTAGGTACTGGGTGGATTGAAGCAGAGCTCCCACACCGTGGGAGTGCCCTACTATTATATATACATAATTTCGCCAAGGTGTACCTTTATCGAACCCCTCTCAACTCGGGGCCCATCTAGGTGTACATGGTGGGCCGAATTAGAATCAAATTGTATGACAAACTTATTTGTGAAAACCGCATATCGATATCTATCATCGTTTATAAGTTACATCGTGTTTTTCGAAAATGTGCATTTACGAAAAGTTGCTGTGACTTTTTTCCTTCGAAAATTCCTTGTTTCTATAAAAACATTTCCAAAGCACTTTTTTATGTGGAATTCAATGGTGTGACTTATTTTTTCATAGTTACTGATGGAAAAAAAATCAATGAGACACCACGCTGTTTATTCCTGTATATTTCAATAAAAAATTAACTTTCCAAAAGAATAGCACACTTGATATTTTGCTAGAGTTATCTTTGAAATACAAAGCTTTTAGATTTTGGACGACGCGGCGATAAAACAAAAAGCAATTGTTCGCTATTAGCTATCAAATGTTGAGAAAGCTTTTCACAGCAGTAATTAAAACTTATAGTTTCAATCAATAAAACTGATAACAATTTATATTATATTTACTACTAATAAATGAAACTCCAACAATAATAATAATAAATAAAAAACAATTAAATATATTTCTTCACAGGAGGTGTTCGAAATGTCTACCAGCTTCTCCTACACACAGGCGACACCTTTTCTGAACGCTTTTTGCCGAATTAATTAGTTCAATAGGAGTGAGAGAAGCAAAACTTTGCATCACTGCCGCTTCCAATTCGTGTCTAGAGTTGGTCGGCAATTTAAAAATAAGATCTTTCAACCTTTCCCAGAGGTAAAAGTACATAGGCGTTAGGTCATGTGATCTGGCCGGCCAACGGTTGGGTCCTTGGTTGGCTATCCAATTATTACCAAAATTTGCATGCAAAAAATGTTTGACAATTGCAGTGTTGTGAGGCGAACCCCCGTCTTGTTGAAAATATATTTTCCTTAGTGGCAACTCATCAACAAGGGGTTCAATATTTTGCCTTAAAATTTCTAAATACCTCTGAGATGTGAGGCCATTATAAATGAACGGGCCGATAATTCTACCCCTGAAAACACCTGCCCACACAATAAATCCAAATCTTCCTTGACTTCTCTGCACCACAATTGAATGAGTAATTTGTTTTGCCCAAGTATAAGAATTGTAGCGGTTGTAACTGCTTGTTGTAACTGCTTGTTGTAACTGCTTACATGAGCTTCGTCTGTCCAAATACAATTTAACGAAAAATCACGCTCTTGGTTACAATTTTCCAGGAACCACTAACAAAATCAATGCTACGTTCAAAATCACCTGATCTGAGTTTGTGAACTTTTCTGGTCCTGTATGGCTTGAATTTGTGCTTTCTCAAAATCCGCCTAACGTTAGTTCTTGGTAGACCTGTTGATATTTTCAAATTTCGCGTTGACGTTTTGGGATTATTTTCAACAGCTCCTAAAACGACTATTTGTTCCAACTCCGTATACCTATTAGATGCATATTATTTTGGTCTTTTCTTTTCGAATTGACCACCATCAATTAAGATGTGTCGCAATCTTCCACAAATATGTCTAAAAGGTTGTCTTCATACTTCATTGCGAATGCGTTTGAAAATTGAGCAAAAACCGCGAATTTACTTTTCTTTACTACTCAAATTAAAACTTGACAGCTACCTGTAAACATTTGCTTTTTGTTTAATCGCCGCGTCGTCCAAAGCCTACTTGTTCAAAATGTGTGTTTCAAAGTCTAGATGAAAAAATCTAAAAGCTCTGTATTTCAAAGATGACTCTAGCAAAATATCAAGTATGCTATATTTTTGGAAAGGTACCTTTAAGCTCTATTGAAAAATGCCTAATTATTTTTTTCATCAATACCTATCGAAATGTTATTTGAAAAAACAAATCACTTACACCATTGAATTCTACGTAAAAAAGTGCTTTGGGAATGTTTTTATAGAAATAAGGAATTTTCGACAGGAAAAAAAGTTACTTTTCGTAAATGAACCTTTTCGAAAAATACGCTTTAACTCATAAACGATGATAGATATCGATATGTGGTTTTCACCATTAACTTTGTCATAAAATTTTATCCTCAGACACAGACATCAGTTTTCATCTATCTAGTGTGAAACCAGGACTTTCCCTTCAAAAGTGCCCACCCTCTACACCCTCAGTGAACCAAAGAATAATTGAGGAGACACATAACCTCCAAAAGAGGGAATGTCTCATCTTTTGAAGGGGGCCCAGATGATGGGTTTTAAGCATTGAATCATAATAATACAAAATCTCCAAACTTTAAAGATTGACGCAACTACTCCCCTGGCTATTACAACGACGGGTATTGAATAATTTCGAACAGATTCTAGCGCAATGATCCTCATTGCAGAAAATACTATTTGCAAGTGTCCCTGTAACCATGTAACCAAATTGCAGAATTTTTTTCGATAAGGACACGGGGACCACCTGCATATTAGTTTCGAGGTTTTGCCACTCATGAGAAGGACAATTCAGACAGCTTTGTGGCCATCTGTTTCCTGTCTCTCTGACTATTTGTTTTGAATTACGGAACATCTCTTTTGGATATTTAATAATCTACATAAACATTTCTTTCTCATAGAAACATACATAACTACAATATATCAAAATGATGTAGTGCTATATATTTCATTTATCATGGAAAATCAAAATCTCTTTAATGAAGATGTAAATATAAAAAGAAAATTGTGTTCAAGTAATGTCCATTATTCCTGAACGCGGCCTCTCGAATATGGTTTTCCGTAGTGGCTTGGTCAGCATATCTGCAACCTGACTTTGTGAAGAGATATACTAAACATCGAAATTGACTGTCTATATCTTCTCACCATGAAATAAAATTTAACATCGACATGTTTCATTCTTGAATGATTATCAGGATTATTTGCTACTTTGATTGCAGATTGGTTGTATTTTTGGCTCATGTGAAAATAACTAGATGGTTTGCATAAAGTCTTGTTTTAACTGGGTAGTTTTCAATTGTCCAAGATCTTAGTTATTACTACCAAAAAGAGGATGGCACTGAGAAGTGATCCTTGCGGTATTACATTTTTTCGTGTTTTCTTCGACGGCTTAATACCTACCATTTACTCGAGCACAAAAGTGACGTTCTATGGGGAAATTGCTGATGAATTGTAATATATTGCCTCGTATGTCCCATATATATAAGTTGTCGAATAATAGGATAATGAAAATAAAGAAAGTGAACAATTTCAAAATCAAATTTGGCATTCCTCACGAAAACCGAATCCGATTGAACCCTCAATCAGTGAATAAAGGTTTGAGCCGATATGATGCATCTTCTTGTAAATATGCAAAGGAAGAGGGGTATTATAAAACGCTATGCTACAGAATGAAACTTGATGCGGAGTCTTTACAAAAGTTACAAAACATTAGTCGTTTAAAATAGATTGCTGGTAGATTGGTGGAGGTTTGCATTATGTACTTAGCAATAGATTAATATGGTAGGCAATTCCTTCCAATTTTAATGCTCGGATGAATACAAGTGTACTTATAAATTTAGTTCATAAGAATGTCATAAAATTCGTAGAGGACACACACCATTTATTCAAAAGCAGGATCAGGAATATTTCTAAAAAAATCCTATGATACAAATACAAGTGTCTGTGCAGACATTCAGAAAAATTATAGATAATGATGAAATTATAGAATCTAAATATTTTAATACATAAAAGTTCCATTGAATCGGCGACCGCTTTACATACTTGGTTCGAGGGGAAATATTAACGAAAAAATTCGAAATAAGCTTGCAGAATTTCAAGAAAAACTATTAGGGTGAGCTTTTCAGATAATTATTTCTTTAGAAGTCAATATTAATGAATTTGAACAGGGAAATGGAGCATCATCTTTCGTAAGACTACCAAAAGAAAATATGGTGAAATGTGCTTGCATCAATATTCAGAATAATGAGAATGGTTGATAACGTCCCTTATAATTTTATTACATCTAATCAAGTAGGTATAATAGACATCTAATGTCTCTCTCTCATTGTTGATATGGAGGATTATTTGACATTTCTATGATAAAATTGAAAACTATGAAACAATTTATTAATATTTCTTAAACATTCTAGAATTGAATCAATCAATGATTATGAAGCTGTACTTTTTGACAACTCAAATGGGGAGTACAATTATCATCATTGTTGGATTGAAAAGCTCTCTAGGTTGGTATCGAGTCAGCTGAGTAAGAAATCACATAATAAATTGACTTGTGATACGGATTTGAATTAGTTCAGGACTGAATTCAAATTGGTTGATAATTAAAATTTTTGTGAAAATCAAACGAATTGTAAACTTTCCCAAAGACTTCATAGTTGAATTATAAAAAAAATCGGAAAGAGAGTACCGTTTGTAATTCACTCTGCCTTTGAATCTTTATAAGAGCCTAATACAGACAACGAAAATCGAAAATTGCAACTTAAAAAAATCAAAGCCATGTTTTCAATGCAGGCAATTTCATGATGTTTTCATATGAACACATCCTATCATACTATGATGGTTGTGCAGGAAAATATTGCTTGCAGTGATCAGCAAAACGGATAGAAAATATTGGCCCAACTGTAAAATCTAAAAGGAAACATGTACCATTGACTGAAAATTTTAATACTGCTGATGTAACAAACTGTCGCATTAGTGAACCTTTCTGAAAACTATATAACTTAAATGGATCATGACCACTTCACTGGTGACGAACGTGGTTTTTCACATCAAACGTGTAACTTGGCCTTCAAGAAGAAATATGTTGTATTCACTTCATAATAGGAGCCTTAGCAAAGTTGAGTTAAATTAGTTGTGAAAACTGAAATCAAATTCCGTTTCATAGACTCATTCTTCCTCTCTTGATAAGGTTTCAGCGTCACTGAATAATGATTTAAAAAATTTGAGAAAATAATTAGGTAGTTTTTGATGAGGAAAAACTTGAATTACTTCCACAAGACGGCGGATAAGCTCAGTGGAAAAACTTATTTTCAATAAATAAATTCCAAAGCAGATCAAACATGAGCAAGGAGCAGAGGAAAAATTTGTCATTCAAAATTTGTTTCACTTATTTCTTCACCAAAACTGTAGCTTTTTATATAACATTTTGAATACTGAAGAGATCCTTCGTGTGTTCAAAATGTTCTTTAAAAAAGGAATGAAAACTGACCCCAACAATTACAGTGGAATATTATTAATGAGCTTCCCTGCCAAAGTTTTCACATCCATTCTGTTAGAACGTTTATCAAATTGGTGTTAATAAAACCAAATTTTACCAGAATGTCAGTCTGACTTCAGACAGAATAGCTACTACTGGACGCCTGTGGTGTCACTCAATGAAAACAAGATAAATTATATCTTCCGAGGCGCAGAAGCCATTATTCCAACAAAAGAATAGATCAGGAATTTACGAAATTACCTGTAAAAATTGTAATAAAGTATATTACGACCAAACCAACAGCCTACAAATTTACGTTTCCGCGAAGACTTGGCAAATGCTAAATATTCGCGAAAAAAACTCTAGTGATGCACACATTTGTTCGAATTTAATGATTAGAAATATTATGGACACGATCAAAGAAGGTCAAACTATTATTCGGCCAGGCGCAAACAACGACTGTTCGCTGTCAGAATTTTTTAGTTGCGATTTTTTAAAGTATGGCGGCTACCGTCAATTCAGTACGCGTGCAACGATCTGTTTATTAGAGATCAGATGTTATCAATCTTTTTTACGCAATATTTTTTCCGCGATGTTGTTTCTATACTCACCTAGATAATCCAATCCTTCTTGTTAGGTATACCTCCGAAATATTTTGACGACTCTCCACGTCACTCAATACTCAACAAACTCTATTCACCTTGGTGTATTTAAATCCAATTCTTCTTCATCAGAAATGCCCACCAATCTCTTGCTAGGTTTTTTTTTAATAACCAAGGAAGAATTGTGAGTGTACTAACGATTAGGAAATGATTTTTGTTAATCAACTTTGACATTATAAATCGTATCTAGACTGGAACATCCATTTACCTTTTAGGGAAGTTTCATCAAGCCAATCTCTATAACTTTGTGTTAGCTCGAATTCCTTGATTTCTTCTATGCTGTAAATTTCTTCATCTTCGTATGGCAAGAGAAAACAATATTGTTTTGTGTACAAATTTAAACAAACAATCTTCGACATGTCTTCGGGTAGTACTCAGTACATCCCTCTTAAAAATGTAATTCAAAATGCCTCTTATTATAAATTAATGAATGCAGTGGATAGGTTAAAGGTCAGTTTGAAAAAGTAATCAAAAAAAGGAAATTTTGGGCAATGGCATTCTCATTTTAGCTGATAATAGTTATGTATAAAAATGCGTATGGTAAAGCAGCGGAAAGATATTACTTTTTAACATTGTGTGACACCACAGGCATGTATTATCCCATTTTCTTAGATTTTTTTACCAAATCCATTTCAACATATTTTTCAGAAAATTATTTTTCAATAAAATGATTATTTTCCTGTTCATGTGCTTAGAATGTCGTATCTTTCAGTGGTTGGATCACTCTATTGATATTATTTAGGTATGGGTACTACCATTGCTTAAAGATAAGATGGTCAACCGTACAGGAACAATGGTTAGATCAAAATAGGCACCACCACCACTAGATGTCACTATACTTCAAAAAATATGATATCCAGTTCAGAGGCTGTACTCTTATTCCAGAGTCATACGGAGACCATGTCCAGCTAGTAGAGAGAAGCATGCTACATCATCTTGATGCCAGAGAGAGAAGTATATTTACTAATAGAGGTGGAACAATGCCGCTCCCTATAAAGTGTCTACGTAACAGAATAGTACTGCATGGTCCACAACCATCAGAAAGCAGGGGTTGTAGCATTCCTTTTTAAAACAGCGGCCCGTGCAGCCAATGAACTTGGTCTCGTATTCAAGCTGAATGGGCGAACCCAAACTCTGTCTTTAAGTGGTAAGCCATTTAGCAGTTCCAGTGGGCTGAAGTCGGACAACAAGGGATCCATAATATCATGCCAGAATGATGTCTGTAATATCCTGGTATACCGTAATCGTGTGGTATAGAGATCCCTGACACTATACTGTATTCACGTTTCAAATACGTACGGTGTAAACAATGATCAATGCATGCTTGCCACGTGTCTACCTCGTGATCACCAATTCTCGCAACGCTATTGGTCGTTAGAACATCAACCTGACCAGACAGTTCGGACTTTGCAGAGTTGTAGTCAGGTTGGTTTCAATACAATTATTGAAGCTGCGTTTTGTAGTTGCCGCGGTGTTTTCTTTTGTGATTTTAAATGCATTATGATTATTTACTGCAAATATTTGTTTGGTGTAAAGTATTGTGTTGGTTTTGGGTGACGTTAAACATTCGTTGGTTTTATTTCACAACGTACCAACGTGTTGTAAGCATAATACGCCTCTGTTCTAGTTTGGCGTTCACGTGCTTTTGTTGACATCCGTATTTGCAATGTGAATACACTATAGATGCAAAGCGTTTAGTGGACACCTGAGATCATAATGCATTTCTGTCAGCTTGTCCAGCTTATGCGGTCTCAACCCAAAGAGACTAAACTAACAGGAGGGTTTAATAAGCTCTAGCCAATCAGAATCTTGTAGCATCAACGCGTCATAGTGACGCACTTGGGTATGAGTACAGAGTCGAACTCGAACCAAGCAACAAAGCTGTCAGCAGTAACTCTCATGTACCAAGAGCTAGTCCGTCACTGTCTATAGAGAACGGCGTCACAAATGTTCTTTCATCTCTTTCTACTAGTGTCCCCATTGTCTTATGGGGATTAAACTCTCCTTGTTAAATAAAGGTTAGTCTCCTTGGTCTCAGCCTATACTCACACGCATAACGCCGCGCTTCGAGTATTGTACTGCCGTCTACGACACTTGCGACGAAACAACGGTATTGCCTTGTGTTCCGGGGGACATTTAGTCCGTTGTGGAGAATGAGAAGTTACAAATATATTGAAGGTAAATACTAGACAAGCCTGATCCTCGACAGTCAAAGTAAAACGTCATAGAGTTTCCGGATCCTGGCGAAACGAACATCGTCCGAACAGAGGAGGAAGAACGGACTAAATATCAAGGCTCTATCCAAACCATTCTGATGAATTGGTGGTTCTGATCATAAGGGCCCTTGGTCGAATGATGGACACTGCTCTCGAATCTGAAAATTATACCGTATTACATGCCGTAATACGGCTGAAATCTTAGCCGTTCTGTTCAGGGAGGGTACCCAATAGTCACATACTTCACGAACGGGGAGAGTGGTAATTTGGGTGAATGTCACCAGCGCGCTCTTTGGATTTATCGGATATTCGGGATTGTAATCTAGGCAACTCACATCACACTTTTGTTTTACCAAGGGATGTGGCCACATTTGAGAAAAAATTTCCTCTCGTACCTGGTTTCGAACCGGGTCCAATACTGGCTGAAGTGTCAGCGGCAGACACCTTTACCGCTGATTCAACCGGATCTAGCGGTACACTACTATTATCTCCTCGAAATAGTTATTAAAAACAGATGTTCCGGAACTTTCATGGTGCTTCTAATAAGATACATTAGTCTGATAGAAGAAAAAACCGAAATATAACAACTACTTCAATAAAAAAGGACAGAACACATGGAATCAATATAATTATACTTTGACTATCTGCACTGACTATCTGTGTTCATTGCTTACTACCAGTAAATGTAAAAATAAAGAATTGTATGTGACATACTTCCACAAATTTCGTTGTACACATAGAAAAATCATAAAGCATTCAAAAGAGACATTTCACAGAAATGTTATAGTAATCAAACAACAAAATCAAGCTGGTCCGTTGTTAGGAAGTTCAGTCTCCAATACAACAGAAAAATCAACGATGCTAATTTCTAATTTATACGCTCAATAATATGCTGCTACGTGGTCTCCGATGAATACTGCTTCAGAAGCTTCAGCATTATGGATTCGAAGAGCGGAGACTGCACGGGTTGGAACTCATGTTTGAAATTGCAGTCAAGCTGCAGTAATAAATATTCACAAATTCTCATATAGACTAGAAGCCCAGGCCAATTTTGGAGGGGTTATGTGACCCAGTATGAATTATATTTAGAAATATTGCACCAGACGAAACAACTCCTTTACGCACTGTGCATTCAATTGTGAGCGGAGCAGGTGAGTACGCAGGTGGGGGAGAAACTTTCCAGCGATGGGAGAGATTTTTATACTATTTTGGAGACAGTATAAAACTTGGCAAGTAATGTTGTCGATCAATAATTATTTGATGAGAATTTAAAATATACCCGTTATTGTTCTGGTTTTTCAATTCTATTTTGAGTTCTGTTTTATTTGAAAACTTATATTCCAAATCGCGAACCTTAAAACTTATTACACAAATCTTCAATTGTGTCATAATAAAAGTTCCAAATAACACATTTAGACCGGGATCCCACGCATATTTTCAAAAATGATAATAACGAAAATTCTCGATAGTGGTAGCTAGTAAAATGCGCAAGCGTCAATCATGTCGATTTGGGAGTGCAAAAAAGTCAATAACAGTTAGTTTTTCAGTTAAACCTCGAGATAATTCGATGAAGTACTCGAAAAAACTTTTGTCCTACAAAATGGAGGGTAGGACTGAAGAGTCCCCCACTCCCAACATATAGGTACCAATGACGTGGTCATAAAAATTCATTAATAACCAGCGGATTTTTATACCTTTGCTTGGTTAATATTTGTATAACTGAATGGTCATATTGTCCTACAAATTGAATGGTAGGTGTTCCCAGTTCTACGCTCCGAAATTGTCAATTCCATGGTAAAAAAAAAATTATTAATAACTATAGGACAATGATAACACATGAAAGGTTAGTGTATTCTTCACCTAAATAATACAGTGTCATACAAAAAAACGGGTATGTATCGCTAGTCCTACAAAAATTATTCAAAATAACGAATTATTTTGAAATTGTGGTTTAGCTAATTTAAAATACTTTTATTCGTAAAGTAATGTTACTATCAATGTATAATTGTTTGTTCAATTCAAAAATATCATAATTTACGTGAAAAGTTTATAAAAAAAGTGGGAAATTTTGTTTAGCTTTCATAATTTTTATAAACATATTGAAAACAACAATAACAAAGTAAAAACATTGAAATAATCAATCTGCCCTCCGGGGTGGCCTAAATGATGTCGCATTCACTTTAACAGGTGCAGGGAAACCCGGAAAAATCTGCAACACCACATCGTCGTCTGAAGAGCTGAAATTTATAATTGAAAACTTTCAAAGAGATCAGACGAATTGTGAAAATCTGCTCTACGGTAAAATAGGATGTATCTCCAGAGGTCTCAAAAAGTCCAGTTCGAAAGAGATATATTTTACGGGGGTCAAGCAGACAAGTACTTAAAATACCGATCTTTTATCCACTCTAGTCGCCGGTCGTGGGTTCAAAGCCTAGCGACTGCTTATATTTCTCTGATGGCCCGAGAAAGTGGAATAGCACGTAAAAAGTAAGAATTCGTTAATCCTTGGCTCTCACAAGTTTCGTCTTTTGAGAGCTGTCGTTCGAAGGGAACGACATCTGGTTAACGGAAAAATTAATTTTAAACAACAATTTATGCAACTATCACCAAAGGACCCCGCACACATTTAATGAAAAAAAGTCTTACTGTTTAAATGGCTGAATTTTTGGTATTTGTAGCTGAAGCTATTCTGAGTAAAAGTCTCCATTAGCCCTACTCGATCGTATGACCAGATTCGGCGCTCATCATGAATTTTGAGATTTTTGGAAAAATTTGAATGTATAAAAAAAATATCAATATATCATTCATATCCAATATTGAACTAGTGAGCGACTGGTCATTACTGACATTCGTGAGAAATATGTTTCATAATACAGAAAAAAAACGAAACTGTTTTTCTACAAGGTAGTCAATAATATAATCAATTCTCCTGTGTATGAATACGCATACGAGTGTATAAGTTGATTGAGTTTATCATTGACGATCAATCAGAATGGAAGCTGATCGATCAAAATATAATACAGCTAAGCAGATGGGGTGTTTGAAGTAATAAGGGGTTCAACATTATATATACAGGCCGTCTTTTTAGCTGATGACATACTATTGCTATCTCGGAAACAGACAGACCTACAAGGTCGGTTAAAACGGACAAAAGTTTTATATTTTGGGAAGCAATAATAATGTTTTTTCAGATCTTGAATATCAATGTTTGTTATTGAGATATTCGCCAAAAACAAAAATTATCAATTTTCGTTTTATGGCTCTACCGCCTCCATTTCGAATTATATAAGAAAAAGTCAAGGGAACTTTCAATAATGTTTCATATCTGTTGTAATATGATATAAAACAATTTCCAATGCGACGTTTAGTTCATTAGATTCCATCATCAACTTAATTTTTTCAAATACGAACTCCAGTTTTTTTCATCGATTTTTGTAGCCACTTTCATAACAAATTCAGCTATGTATTACAATATATGTATTTCTCGACGTTGTTTAAAAAAAAAAAAAAAAAACATCATCAATATTTGGTCATACAATTCCCGTCAGTGTACTTTCAAAAAAGTCAAAGGAACTTTCAATACTGTTTCATATTTGTTGTAATCTCATATGAACCAATTTTCAATGCGACGTTCTGTTCATTAAATTCCATCGTCAACTTTATTGTTTAAAATGTGGCTTCTAGTTTTTTTCATCAATTTTAGTAGCCACTGTTTTAACAAATTCAGCTGTTAATTACAATACACGTTTTTCTCATAATAATGAAGCACCCTGAATACTACGGCTTTTGCACGTAGGACTGCGAAAACATACCTAGGACAATGTGACCATTTAATTATACAAATATAAAGCAAGCAACGGTAGAAAAATCCGTTAGGTACTGATGATTTCTTATGACCACGTCATTGGTACATGTTGGGAGTGGGGGACTCTTCAGTCCTACCATCCATTTTGTAAGACAAAAGTTTTTTCGAGTACTTCATCGAATTATCTCGAGGTTCAACTAAAAAACTAACTGTTATTAATGACTTTTTTGCACTCACCAAATCGACATGATTGACGCCTGCGCATTTTATTAGCTACCACTTTCGAGAATTTTCGTAGAGGGAAAAGTTGGGCGTCTCAATAGAAAGAAGCTACTCATGAAGATTCAGCCTGTTATTGATAATTTTTTTTTTACCATGGAATTGACAATTTCGGGGCGTAGGACTGGGAACACCTACCATTCAATTTGTAGTAGGATAATATGACCATTCAATTATACAAATATTAAACAAGCAACGGTAAAAAAATCCGCTGGTTATTAATGACTTTTTATGACCACGTCATTGGTACATGTTGGGAGTGGGAGACTCTTCAGTCCTTCCATCCATTTTGTAGGACAAGTTTTTTCGAGTACTTTATCGAATTAACTCGAGGTTCGACTGAAAAACTGTTATTAATGACTTTTTTGCAGTCACCAAATCGACATGATTGACGCTTGCGCATTTTTTCGTAGAGGAAAATGTTGGGCGTCTCGGCAAAATGAGGCTACTCAGGAAGATTCAGCCTGTTATTAATCATTTTTGAAAATAGGCGTGGGATCCCGGTCTATTTTTCTGAATTCAGTATAGACACGAGAAATTGTCCCAGCTATTCAACTTTAATAACAAAGCTTTAAAATTAATGACTTTCACAGATTTCAGCTTCCACGCAGCCATTATATGGCTTAACAATTGTCGTGGTTTCGTGAGCCCAAAATCTTTGAAAGTCATTAATGTTAAAGTTTTATTTTAAAAGTTAATACAGATTTTCACCAAGTACCAATTGCATCAATTCAACTCACATATTCAAGACTGGCTGGATAACAATGAATAATCCAAAAATAAATTCAGTCAAACTACTATAGATAAAAACAACCCATAAGTGACCGTGAGATTATCAAAATCAAGCTGATGGGCTCACATAAGAACCCCATGTCCGCATTCTATTAGACTATTCTCAAAACAAAGTAAGTAGTAATGCGATTTGTATATTTGAATAATTGTTATCTCAAACATACTTTAATTTCATTATAACTAGAGTACAGAATCACTGATATTGCTATGTTATATTATGTTTTTATAGAATTTCATTATTTGTTTCTTATCGTATTTTACCTACTCGTTATCTATTGTGAATTTATTATTTTGTTTTGTAGTAATTCAAGGAGAATAACGTACTTATCAATTTTGAAACTAGATTCAGGAAAAGATGATCAAATTTGATAATAAACTCTTTTGGTTGTTACAACTGACGTATTTTACAAAACACCTAGTCTTTGAGTCTGAAAGGAGATATAGCACTTGTTAGAGATTAATTTATTATTAATTTATCGTTTGAACAGGTACGAAAAAAATACCGATAAAAAATCGTACTTTTGCATGATTGCTTCAAGAAAATCTGAATACATTATTTGAGTTTGTTAATTTCTTCACCACAATTTTGAATTACTTAATTTCATTCGAGTAATATGCGACGTTCCAATATAGAAATCACGATTTCGAACTGAGGTACAAATAGACTTGCGAAGTTATAATTGGCACCTATTCATCGTCCGAAGTTAAGAGCCAAAATACATTTGGCCAGGTACATTTCACTGTTTTTAAAAATAACTTATCTAATGAAAAATTCTCAATTACTCTACCAATACATTTAGGATTCTCATTATTAACAACACCAAAAGTAATAACTATACGAATTTTCCAGGTGGATTCTTCAAATAATTATAAGTCTTGGTGACAAAAACGTTGTAACCTTATGTACAGGACAATAAAAACTAGCTCACTTAACTTTCCTCGCTTTATACATACAGTGTGTCTCAGCAAAAACTTGTCACCCCCTTATCTCAGAAGTCGTAGAAAAAATTTAAAATCGCTCAGACCCGTCGATTTTTATTTAGAGGTGCCAAATACTTCATCATTGTGCTGTCCACCCCCGCAACCCCAGCACCCCCAATTCAGAATTTTAAATAAAACTATACCATACTTCTAATTGAGAATCGATCAAATGAACTGGAAGTTTCAATAAAATATAAGTGTAAATCAAGTTTTTTTTTCATCACCTTAAATGATATCATTATTTGAAAGGTTCAACCATTCAGAACCATAAAGAAGTATGAGAGATTTTCGAAATGTTTTCACACATTTCTCAACATTTGTGGAGTGACTGCACGACATACGCATCTACTTGCCATTGATATAAACTTTGGGTTCCAAAAACATCCACAAAAGAAATATAACGGTGACATATCAGGAGATCTAGTAGACCAATTTAGGATGATCATCGCCTTCCAATCCATATCTCATAAAAATTGTCAATTGGATCTTTAGCATCGGCCCAACAGAATGTTCCAAGAAGATATATTCTGAGTAGCTGACAATAATAATTCCTAGGCTATTTGTTAGTTCCCAAATCACTGTGTGTACGTCACTGTATTGAAAAATTGTATGCTTTCATTAATAATAGATTGGAAGGTGAGCCAGACGTCTAAAAAAATTGTCCCCATGTGTTTTTGTACGCATACCTTTGGTTAAGCTTTGGTATGTTGATGTATTCAATCAACTTAATTCAATCATTTGAAAACTTTCTAGAATTGTTTATAGTAGTAAATGGTTAAGATAGAATATCAATTGTAGCTACGTGTAGATGTTTAGATGTGCTAGATCTACGGCTCGAAAATTCAATGGAATTTATCCAGAAAAAACCATATTGTTGAGGAAGATTTGTTTTTATTTTGCTGTTTGATACACTTCGTATGATATTATAAAAAAAATTGTGAATGTGACAGTGACAGAAAGTTAGAAAAAGTTCATGGAGTCAGGATCAGTGCAAAATAAAAAACATGAACGAGAAATGCCCATGAGAAATGAAGTGGTCACTATAGCAATTGTAGGACATGCAGTGATGAGCAACATTCAATCTTTGAGACAACTTGAGATGAAACTAAATGTCGGGGTTAGCCAAAGTCAAATGTCCCAGGAACAATATTTATTTGATGATAGTGTTACAAACACTGAAAAAGTTACAATTTCATAGACAATGGAAAATTGGAAAGCATGTAAAACTGAAATAATTGCAACACTCACCTAAAAAAGTGACCAAACACCAATCTGATACATATACTTGATAAATATATTTATTATCGTTGGCAAATTCGTTGAGGTTCACCAGATTTAGTTCAGCCAGTTCTCATGTAATGCAACAACGGGTTCTCGTGAATATTTTACCAAGCTCTCTAACGTTCGAGATCCTTCATCGTCGAAAACAAAAAGTTGGGCGATAAGAACCGCACAAAAAGCAAACGTCGGTGCGCGCTTTATTGAAATAAATAGAAGCGATATACGGGGTGTTGAACGATCTCACGAAATCATTTCCTGGAAATATTATTCCAACAAATGACCAAGTTTACACAATTGTTCATAAATATAAACAGGGTGGACAGGAAGTTTCAGTACAAACTTGAGACTATTTCTGGTTTCTATCTAGAAGCAGCATACATCAAATTCTGAAAGAAGCAAAATTCATTCCTTATAAAATATGAAGTGACGTAAATACTCTTGGTACAGGGAAACTCATTCACAAACTCTCCAGAAATTGAATGTTTGGGCTAGGATTCTGGGAGACCATATTGTAGGTCCATACTTTATTGATGGTAACCTTAACAGACAAACGTATCACGCGCGTCGAGCGTAATTTTGACGTAGTTTCGGTGTTTGAAAAGTTTTTTTTCTTCAATTATATTCTCACCAAATTTGCGACTGAAGGATGAGACAATAATAATAATTTCTTCAATATTTTGGCATGGGAAGCGCCCGTAATCCTTTAGCTCCCACTTCATAGTATATATGTAACAAACAATGTTTTATTTTTAGTGTCGTGTCCCATTTTGGATACTTTGATACTGAAAACTTACCCAAATCTGATAGATTCATTTTTTCTAGGAATGGATCCACCACCGGCAACTGCAAAAAAAGACAAATGTGAAAAGCTATTGCTCGTAAAAAGCCAGACCAATCATTCTTTTTAATTTGAGACGAATATTGTAAGAATAGCACTCGTCCAAGTAACAACTCTTGTATAGATCATACAGTACGGCTTTTTATACTCCTCCTCCCTGTTAACTTTTGAATGATTCGAGGTACAACCCAAAAAGTTGGCTACTACTTTTTGAATTGAAATCGCTTCAAACTAATTTATTCAATATAAAAGATTATAAATGACAATACTGATAGGAATTTCGTTAATAAATTGAATTGTATTTTCATTATCATATTTTGAATAAAAAAAATATTATTCATCATCTGATGAATCTTCATCAACAGCAGCAGATAAAGATAATTTCGTGTTCCACAGGAAGAATTTCTATTGTTTCTTTCAGGAAGGGTGTTGTCTTCTTCTTTGGATCAGGTCGCATACCTGTTACTAACGGATCAGAGCTGAGCAACAATCTATCGATAACATCGAGATTACATGACACTATGCTGATTTTTCTTGTATAATACAACCGATATAATTTGTTCCTCTCTTGCTTTTTATAGCATTCCAATTGCATGGCCTTTTCAATAATAACAAGTCCATGAAACAAAATTATATGTAAAGTGGGTGTCATAGGATACCATTCACATAAATCCACATGCAGTTTTTGCAGTCACTAAGTAAAACAAAGCGAGTTTTCGCAAGTTTATTTCATAGCCACTTCTCTAAAATGGCGATGATTAATATCCGTAATTTGAGCTGCTAAATAAGGGTTCGTAAAAAAGCGCCTGTTTGTATTGCCATCATTGCTGTTCCCGAAACCTGCTTTAGGTATCTGCTATGAAACCCATCTTGTTTTTGAATTCCTTTTGCATACTGAACTTTCTTTCCTTAACCACTTTTTAGAGGTTTTAAATTTCCTAATAGCCGGCTTCCCAACTATATAACTTTTATGAATTACCATCATCACCTTCGGGAATACAGCAGATTTCAGACTCCAAGGCACGATGCTGGCAGATCGCGTCAAGCACGCAAACCAGTTGTAGATGAAGAGATTTTAAATATAATCGACGAAGATCCTGGTATGAGTACTCGACAAATAGCACAGTATTTGGATGTTTGCCATTCAAATGTCGGGAGGGTTTTACACGAAAACTTGCTATACCCACATCACATACATAAACACAAGAAATAAATTTTTCCAGAAACAACATTGTTGATAACAGACAAAGTGGTAAATGACTTGGTTTGACCATCGACCGAAATTTATCCTGGTCAGCTCACGTGAAAGAATTATCAAAAAAATTATACAAGAATATGTTTGCCTTCAGACAACTCAGGAAATTCCTGGATCTTGATGCATTGAAGAGTGCACATTTTGCATTGTTCCACTCTCATATAAATTATGGACTTCTTTCATGGGGAAATTCACCTCATTCTCTGAGAGTATTCTTATTGCAAAAATGGATCAATAGAGTAATATTGAATGCTGATCACAGGGAACATTGTAAACCCTTATTTATGAAGATCGGTGTTTTACCGGTACCTTCCTTGTTTATTTATAATATTCATTCAAAATGAAAATTAAATCATTACTACTAGAGAGTTGTTTCTATAGTACTGAGGAATATCTGAATTGGACTTTTTCCTGATGTTATACATTTTTTTAATTGCTAGTTATACTTATTTAAGTAGATTATATCAACTTGTGACTACCTGTTCGGTCACATATTTTACAAATTTTTGTTGTTTTTGTACTCATACAATTTCATATAATTATTTTACATAAGAAACATTCCCGGAATTTCAGAACGCGTACGGAAGTCTATGAGAAGAAGATTGGAGGGTTGTATAGAAGTTTTGATTCGTTCAAATTTAACGGGGGTGATTACTTTATGGATTAACTATACTGCGAAAAAAATTATTGAAATATATATGAGTTCAACTAATAATGAATGAGTAATAAAAATAATAAGAATGAATCGAATTTTTGATAATTGTGAAATAACCCTAGGAGTAAACATGATGGATACGAAAAAACTCACCCCTCGAGAATCTCTGAAAAGTATTGCGGCATGTTGTGGATCTAAAAATGCATCGGATGCACGATGTAGATTGGGAATTGGCCCAATTGATTGTCTGCGCCTTTCTGGATCTAGAGACTTCTGACGTACACCTGCAGAAAAATAAAAGTGAATTATTGTGACAAGTTTTCTTGGGACATAATTTATGAATAGTCTAAACCGACAGCTGATATTATGAGTTGTTGAGTAAGCGGGGTAAATAAATAAAAATCATTAGAATCGAATAGGATTCAGACAATTGAGGTGATATGGTAGTGGTATGGTAGTGCAATGCTGTTATGGATTATACCGGATGTCCGCGGAAGGTGACCCCTATAACTTTTTTGAACTTGAAGATAATGGAATGAAATTTGGAGCATCTGCATAAGACATAAAACTGCGTTTTCTTGACGATTAACTCGAGTTCTTGTAACTTCCGGTTTCACCGCAAGTGTCTAAACTTTCGATTTTTAAATGGGACACCTAGTAAATATTCACCTCTTTTGTCTCCAGATGTCATTCTGAATACAACCATGTATCATTTGTCACTCTTTATAACCAATTTTTTTTTATTTTGAATTTTATTTTTTAATCTAGAATGTTATGAATACGTTCAAATCACTAATTGCAGCCCTAAAATTTTGGGTCAAAATGTATGTGCTATGTAAAATTTAATATTAAAATTACTATTTTTTTTTTCAAATGGCAACATGGTGGCTCGGCGGGTTAGAAAAAGAGGCCTTTTTATTACGATTAATTTGATACTCCACACTAATAGGTTTCAAACAAAATTCCGTTAAAAAACTTTTAAAGAACTAGGATAGATGTTTCATGAAATAAAGCATCTTTTGGTATTAAAATAAGATTTAAATGCATCGAGTGACCTGTGACACAACTGATAAAAAACAAAATCATTAAGGAGGTCGACTTCTCATTTCACCACGCTTCTGCAAAAGTAAATTAGGTATTTATTGTGTAATTATTTAAAGAACATGTTAATGATAATTTTTATGGAAGAAGATATTTCATTAGCTCCTGGATTATTGATATTGTTTCATTACATCATTCAAATCTTATTATAATCTCTTAAGATCCTTCATTTCGAGAAATTTCCGATGTAACATTTCAAAGTTTTTTAACGGAAAATTGTTTGAAACCTAATAGTGTGCAGCTTAAAATTAATCGTAATCAAATGCTGTTTTTTTCCTAATTCAACCAGCAATCATATTTCTATTTGAAAAAAATAGTAAAAGAAATTTTTAAATGAAGTTTTGCATAGCAGATACGTTTCTATCAAAAGCAGTAAAGTTGTATTATTCTCAAAATTTTAGGACTGAAATTAGCGATTCGAAGAGATCCATAGCCCTCTAGAATAAAAAATAAATTTCAAAATGAAAATAAAATTTGGTCACAAAAAGTAACAAATACATGGCTGTATTCAATATGTCATATGGAAGTGAAAATATACCAGGTGTCTCATTTGAAAATCGAAAGTTCATGTCACTTCTGGTGAAACCGGAAGTTGGATGAAGTTGAGTTACTTGTCAAAAGATGCAGTTTTATATCTTATACAGCTCCTCCAAATTTCATTCCATTATATTCAGAAACAAAAAAGTTATTGGGGCGAGCCACTTTCCGCGGACACCCGGTATATTTTTCCTTTGTCTGTATAGTAACCATCAACTTGGTGAGCTCTTTAGCTCTCGCCAGTAGTTCTCGTGTTTTAGAATTATTGTGTTCAGGACAAAACGGTATATATTTTTGTATGTCCTGCAGGTGTTGAGGATAATTGCAAGTCTACTTCTAAAATGTATCTGAATTATGTGGGATGGTGGTAACATCGATGTTGGTATCTACCCATTCGAATCTTCGATAAGATAGAAACTGGCTCCTTGCCCATCCATACTGAAAAAATATTTCGGATAATAATGCTTGTTCAAATTAAAAAAAGAAAATGACACACTTGATTATCAAAATCATAGCACATCAGGAAAGTTGTAAGTTTGAATGGATCATAATTCTTAATATACTTGTTTGCGTGAGCTCTACGTTTATTTCACACTTGACTAAAACCGCATTGTATACCTCGCTCAAAAAATTAAAACGAATCTACATCAGTGAGTAAGTAGTTCCAGATTTAGCTTCGTATATTTCAACATTGCTTCCCACGTATATCCAGGAAAAGTATAATAATATGCAAAATTACTGAAGTGAAACTACTCAAAAAGTCGGCAAGTAGTAGAATATCAGTTCACATATTATATAGATCAATATATTCACGCAAGTCATCAATATGTTCAGTTGAAGAAATATATTTTTCCTTTGTGAAAGGGAGTAGATCAGCTGTCCCCTTCTTTGAAAGCGGTAACAAAAAAAAACAATTGTTTAATTTGTACAATAATTAACGATGTCTAGCGAACTAAAATAAATTTTAAAGACGTTTGATATTTTTGGGACATTTGAATCTCCCAAAAAGCTCCGATTTTAATTTTTTGACAGCTAATAGCTAATAGAAAGTCATAAAACTACTACACAATTTTCGAGGTAGACCACTCAATACAAAAATAAAGTAAATCAAATTTACTACATAAAACACCTCTTAAATGTATTTTTGGTTGAACGGTTTGGCCGCGAGAGTGCGCTGAAATTTCTCGTTAGTTTTTCACTTGTTACTCGAAAACTATGCTTGAGATATGCATGAGATATTTTTTGTATGGGATAGGTGGTCCCATAAGAATTCGGGAATCTCTAAATTTTTTTTCTTAAAAATTATCTTAACCAAAAATCACTGAAGTTCCCGAATTTACACATAAACATTGAGTCATTTGCTAAAGAAAAAAAATTTAAACAAAAACTGTAGGTGTAAAACCGATTCCCGTTTTACCAAGGTAGTGTTTGCTCTTAATTATAAAACACGAAAAACTGGCGAAAGCTAAAGAGCTAACCAAGTTGATGGTTACTATAAAGACAAAGGAAAAATATACATAATCCATTACAGAATATTGAAGCATTCTTGCATTGTTGTTTGAGTTGCCGAATATGAGCGTTCCATTCCAGTTTTTCGTCAAAAACCATTCCCAGGAATTTGAATTCTTTCACAAACTCCAGTTGTTTTCCATATAGTTTCAGTTTTGGGTAAGTTGGAGTGTTTCGTTTTTGAAAGAGCATACATTTTGTTTTCGATGACGAAAACTGGAAACCGGTTTCAAGGCACCACGTTTCTAATTTTCTTATGGCTGTCTGAAGTAATTTTTCCACCGAGATTATATTGTTACTGCTGATATATAGTACGAGATCATCAGCATACAGACCCACTTTTATTGGTGTATCGATATTTTCTGAAATATTATTAATATTATTAATAGCTACAAAACTGGAATGGAACGCTCATATTCGGCAACTCAAACAACAATGCAAGAATGGTCTTAATCTACTGAAGACGCTATCAAGCCAGTCCTGGGGAGCTGATAGTACCACCCTGCTAAGGCTATAGATCCCTTATTCGGTCTAAAATTGATTATGGCGCAATAGCTTACTCGACAGGTAGTAAATTCTTACTGAAGCAGTTAGACACCGTCCATAATACTGCAATCAGACTTGCATTGGGTGCTTACCGAACTAGTCCTATTGAAAGTCTATATGTCGAAGCAAATGAGCCCCCCCCTGGAAATCAGAAGACATTTTCTGAGTTTAACTTATGCTGCAAAAGTATCTACAGATCGAGACAACCCAAACTTCCAACTCGCCTTTTCTAATGACCTTGAACAAATCTTTTCCGAAAACACCAACGTCAGAGCCCCATTCTACATACGAGTTAAAAGGCACGGCCTCAACTTCAGTGACACCATGTCAAACACCAAAACAACTCCTCCACCCTGGCTTATTGATATCCCTCCTTGTAATACCTCGCTCACCAATTTTCCTAAAGACAGTACCCCAACATCATTAATCGTTCAGAAATATCGTGAAATTGAAGCTGAGTGCAGTGGCTATAATATTCTCTACACCGATGCATCTAAAACACCAGGAGACGAGCGAGTCGGAGCAGCAGTTATCCTCAATGAATGTAACCATAGTTTCAGCCTACCCCCATCCTGTAGCATCTACACCGGAGAATTGTATGCTGAAGCAATATATCTATCAACCGAAGCCAATGAAAAAAATGCAGTTATCTTCACCGACTCATTAAGCTCCATCCAAGGCATACAACAAGTATACCCCAAACACACACTACTGCTACGCATTAAGGAAACGCTGCACGAACTACAAAATCAGAATAGAACCGTCTAACTCGTATGGATTCCATCTCACATTCGTATCACTGGCAATGAGAGAGCAGACACAGTAGCTAAAAATGCCAACACGAATCCACATTCCACCATCGTAAACGAAATCCCATACCTGGACATGAAAAACAATATTTTTGGCTATACGAGGAATCTATGGAGTGACAGATGGCGTAGAAATGCAAATAACAAGTTATACGAAATAAACCCAGAGCTAAATCACACACAATACATTGGACTACCTAGAAAACAACAAGTTATCATATCACGACTCCGCATAGGCCATACGAGAATGACACACCAACATCTGATCAAAAAGGACCTTCCCAATATGTGCAATACCTGTAGAATGCAACTTAATGTGAAGCACATCCTGATAGAATGCCCTTCCTACCAGCAACAAAGAGAAATGGCAGGACTTCCCAATGATCTACAAACAATTCTGTGCCATAAAAATGTTACTAGCTTACTGACATTCTTGAAAACAATTAATGTTTTAGACAAAATATGATATGTAATCACATAATGTACCCCGCTAATAACCTCAATGGTTGATGCGGATAAAATAGAATAAAAAAAAATATTGAAGCAAGCTTTAGCCAATGACATGGTGTTGGAGAAATTCCATCTAGTGTTTAAGCAAAGTCCCTGGTTGAAATCCTATATTAATCTCAACACAGCTCCGGAAACTTGCAAAGAATGACTTTGAAAAGAATTTAATTCGAGATCATGAACAAGGCAGTTTTCAGTTAGACTCGTGTTGTTTTTTGTTAAAAGTATTTATATATTTTTGTAGGGAAACGATGAAGAACATCCGGAAAAGATCCAACGTTCGGCATTTTACTGAGGTGCAGAAACATATATCACTAAACCAGAGCAAAAAAATCATATTTAGCATGACGTGGTAGGTGTGGCTTCGACAGTAGAAGATCTTATTAAATGAACCAATCTACGTTGGTCAAGTCATTCTGGATTTAGCCAAGACTACCATCTGCAAATTCCAAATGGCGATCGGATCTAGGAAAAGGGAAATGTTGCGGAGTCTATGGATTGTCGAAGTTACACGCATTCGAATGTAATGTATACCCTGGGTACATACATTTATTAATAGCGTCTCGAGGGGTGGATTTTCTACATACTTCAAAAGAAGCTTATTACGGTATATAAACGGAAAAGTCGAGTACGAAGTTATCAGTGAAATTGTTGAAATTATTACTCATTCAGTATAAAGTTGGGTGTAGTAATTTGTATCAAGTGATACTATTTTGAGAATAGTTGAACATACCGTACGTAGGGAGCCCAGATAACAGACGATATCCTATGGATATCCATTTTATGTCCAATTCTGGTCGGGATATCCTTGGATCTGAAATGGATATTCATGGGATATCCATCGAAGGATTTGAAATGGATATCCTTCAGCAAATATCCTATAGATATCCATAAAATATCCACAGTTATTATGGATGTGATTGAATTGCAAGACTGATTTTGATATTATCAATTTCTGAGTTTCTTCCATGCTCGTACACGAATAGAAGCATTTCAAGAATACTCTTATCTTTCGTTATCCGACTGGATCTCAAATGGATATCCATAAGATATCCGTAGGGATTATCCATAAGATATATTATATGGATATCCTTGAAGGATATCTTATGGATGTACAGGTTGGTACCCCCCGAACATCCATAGTATATCCTTTGGATATTTTCCGATGTCCATAGTACATCCAGCATATCCATAACAGATGTCCAGTGGATATCCATTGGATGTCCATGTGTTATCTGGGAGACAAGGAGTTTGACTTTTTTTTTCAGAGAAGACAGAAATTAATATTTTTACACGCATTTGGAATTGTCGTTTCTACAATATATTTAAAGTTAAAATAATTCCATTGTGTCGTCATTGAGCCTTTCTACTCAAACCTTTGTACAAGTATTCAAGAGAAATGAACAGTGAAATCGTTTATATACAGTGTGTCCAAGATAAGAATGAACAGCATGGGGATATCGGAAACGGTAAGAGATACGGGGTCGATTAAATTAGAGAAAAGTAGCTCATTTATGTGCCCAACAATATGCCATTTGGAAAGTTTTAATATTCCGAGTAGTTACGGAGATATCCAAGAAAAACTGAAATTTGAGAATTTCGTTTTTATTTTCTCCTAGGTTTATTTTCAAAGGAAATGTAAAACAAATAGCACTTTGTCGTGGCTACTTTTTAAGGACTACCTGATAACGTAAGCAGAATTTTTCTGCGACGTTTCGTCTTTTAGAAAACATCATCAACTTTTTATTTTTATATGGGCCGAAACTAAAGTATACCCTGTATACGACTCCAAGCACAAGTACGCTCTTCTCACAGACGAATTTAATACTTGAGTTAACATATTCGGAAAAATATTGTTAAAGGATGCAGTAACCGATCTTAGCAAATCTTCTTCATTTTGAAAATTAGATAGATAGATAGATAGATTATTTATTAGATCATGTTATGTAGCAAGTACATTTATGACAAGTCAAAACAAACAAACAGTAGTATATAAACAATATGCAATTTAAGTGGAAATATCGAGAATATTATATCAACACCAACGTCAATGACATCAGGGAACAATACAGAAATAATGTTAATACATGTGTATAAATAAAATTGTCATTAAAATAACAAACATCATTATGTATAAGTATAATTTATAAAATCAGTTGTTGAATAAAAACAATTTTCAAGTAGAAGCTCTTTAACACTCCTTTTGAACGTATTGATATTTAATTGTCTCAATCTATATGGCAGATTGTTATATATCTTAGTGTCAATTGTATTTTTCATTGACATTTCTACTCTAAACCTTGGTTGTCTGAGGTGCTCCGCATTTCTAGTGTTATAGTCATGGTAATCCGAATGAGTACTATAAGATGCTTTATTTTTATGTATTTCCAATAACGTGTAAAAAATCAGTATACATGGCAGTGGCAAGATTCTGTACTTTTTGAAAAGTGGCTGACAATGTTCATCAAATGGAGCTCCGGCTATAATTCGCATTGCTTTTTTCTGCATTCGGAAAGCTTTGAGAGCATGGGAAGATCTACCCCACAAAACTATTGCATTATGATTAGAGTAGGTACACTTGATTCTTGATATATCCCCAAAGTAAAAAGTCTAGTGGGGTTAAGTTGCAGGCCAGGATGTATCACTATGAGTACCAATCCACTGTCCTGGGAAGCGACGGTTCAAATAATCACGAACAATTCTAGAGTTATGTGCTGGAGCACCATCTTGTTGAAACCAGCAGCTGTGAATAACCGCTAATGGCAAATTATCTAGAGCGTCTTCCATATCATTTACTAACAAATGTATGTACCGCTCTGCTGTTAAATTGTTTTGGTAGATAAAAGGCATTCCGAGAATTCCAACCCACATGTTAAAACCGAAACGATGTTGATGTCTGGACACTTTGTGTACACGCGGATTTTGTTGTGACCAATAATGAACATTCCGTCTATTAAAAATGCCATTGTTGGTGATCATACTCTCATAAGACCAAATTATTTTGAAAGGGAAATTTTTATCGTCTTGGCATTTTCTAGTGTACCATTCACAAAAGTTTCTTCGCCTTGCATCGTCACCTGGTCTGAGTCCATGACAAATCCTAAATTTATATGGATATTTATTTTTTCTTAAAATGAAATGAGCGGTGGATTTGGCTACTCCGGTATTATCTTCAATGGTGCGAGTGGATATCTCAGGATTTTCGACAACGGCCTGTAACACATCACGCTGACTTTCTTCATTAGACAAGTTTTTTAAATGATCCGTATTCTTTTAAATTAAAAACTAACCGTCTAAATATTGATTTACCAGGTTGTCGCCTCTCTGGATACTTATTAGAGTACGCACGTTCAGCATCAACACAATTTTTTTGGCACAAAATGTAACATGACAACATATCAAATTTTTCAGTATTCGAAAAGCTGCCGTTTTCAATTTTTAACACAAATTAGGTAGGTAACGAGATGTAAAAATAGGAACGGTAATATGTCAAAAATTCTACTAAACTACAGTATTATTATGATAACAGAACATTATGTGTCATTTTTTCCAGCGCCTACTATCTAAAATTGAAGAAAAACAGGTTAAGTAATCACTAAATTTCATTTTGCGAGAGAAATGGTTCTGAAATCGTATTGAATGATACGTTGCTGTATTCACATTGAAAAATGGCCCATATAAAAATAAAAAGTTGATGATATTTTCTAAAAGACGAAACGTCGCAAAAAAATCAGCTTACGTTATCGTGTAGTCCTTAAAAAGTGGCCATGGCAAAGTGCTAGGAGAAAATAAAAACGAAATTCTCAAATTTAGGTCTTTCTCAGATATCTCCGAAACTACTCGGAATATTAAAACTTTCTAAATGGCATATTGTTGGGCACATAAATGCGCTACTTTTCTCTAATTCAATCGACCCCGTATCTCTTACCGTTTCCGATATCCCCATGCTGTTCATTCTTATCTTGGACACACTGTATAATATATAATTATTCATATTAGACTTCAAGATTATGGAATTGAAAATTATAGAGCTATCGAATCATTTTTACCAATATTATGATCTTCTTCTGTATCACCCAATATTTCAATGTTTCATTAGCGATGTTGTATTATTATATTTATCTACATAATTATGGTTCGTCTGTATTCGTGTTTTAATCATAATTTATTTTACGTTATTTGTTTTGTATGTATACTGTGTATACTTTCATGTACTGACGCTCTCGGCAATTTGTCATGGATATCATTGTAATGGTTTTGATATCTTGTTGTTGATTAAAGTATATTATTATTAGCGTATTTCAATAACTTTCAATCAAAAACTCATCGTATAAAGATATCGAAGTAATTTTTTTCACTCATATATTCACATCACTCATCATTCAATGTTAAAATTAATTTTACAAAAACTTACCAAGTTGATGTTGCTTCTGAAATAAAAACATTCTTAATTAATTCTTAAATATTTCTAATCATTCTCAAGTTTCATAAAATCACAAAATTTCTATTTAATATTCAAATTACAAAATGATCGAGATTAATAGAACATACACTAAGAGCATGAAAGCTGCAAACGGAGCAGTCGTGTTGCTATTTTAGATTTTGTTAAAAAATTTTTTTTTTTCGCCAACCGTCTGAAGTTCTTGGAAGGACAATTCAATGATCAGGTCACCTTTTAGAATAACAAAATCATGAACTTGTTCAAAAACGGATTTTGTTCTCTTCTTCATGATGCAGTCGGGATGATGTCTTCAATACGTTAGTACATCAAAAGCTGGGATGACTAATAGAATAGTGAAATAAATTTGGCAGTCCCCATCAACATCTGCCAATAATTACAGCTACATAGCATGCTTGTTAGCAGAAAGGGTGAAACAACTTGCCCATTGATAGGTAAACAACACAAAACGTGAGAAGTATTGCACTAAAAAGAATTTGAATAAACATTGCATGTGCGCTCATCATCCATTCGAAGGAGTTCAGCAAATCCTTAGGATGTGTCACATCTTAGGAAATATGACTAACAATAACCACACCCTCAAAATCATGAAAATCGGAAGTACAGTTCGCCAAAATTCATTTCAATCACGGGATCCATGAATTCAGAAATATCCATTTCATATTAATTTCGATTTCATGTTAATTTTATCATTATTTTTTTTTGTTAGGAATGTCACAGTCAGGCACTGTTTCCGAAGCCCCGACTCATCTGGCGGGCGCGCTGATGTTATTTATCCCAATAACCACTACCCATGTCCGTGGGGAAACGAAATTTTGGGTCTGAGAATCATTTACCCTCAGCAGTCGAAGTTAACCAAGGATGATGGCCTTCTGCATTCATACGGCTAAGATTTCTGCCATATTATGGAAAATTCCATTGTAAATGTGAAGAAGGGATAGAAAAAATTGATTCTATAAGATATTGAAATTTGAAATGGAACACTCACATATCAAAACTTGCAAAAAAAATGAGAATGACGCTTTGCAAATTTCGATTACTTAAGAACATAATTGGTCGAAAACTTTTACTTAAGTTTTATTATTCTTTATTTGAATCTAATATGTCTTATGGAATAATTGCTTGGGGTGGAACTTATTTTAATACTTTAAAATCAATAATTAGTCTTCAGAAATATATACTTAAAATTATGTTTAACAAACCATTTAAATTCCCATCAAAATTGCTATTTCACAAATTCAAAATTAAGACAGTTAGAGCCTTGTTATATAAAAAATCTTGCACTTATCTCAAAAATTATAATTCGTCTTTACAACCAATTAACCATCACCATAATACAAGATCAAAATCTAACAAAAATCTGAAGTCACAAAAATTTTCTCACACTTTATTGCAGCATCATGCTATTAATATAGGGTGTAGAGTATTTAATTTGATCCCGATGAAATTGAAAAAATTATGTAAAAAATCCTTTGCAAAATGTATAAAAATATGGACAATTGAGAACATTGAAAATATTGAAAAGTCATTCAGCATTTGAGTGAAATTTAAGACTGATAATTCGGTTATGTTTATATTATTACCTATATGTATTTTTGTATTTAAATTTTTAAATCATATTCTGTTAGTATTTAGATTATATGTGTATTGAAAAACATATGATTACTCACAGGTCTTATAACCTATGTAATCATATATCACCTTATGAATTCAATATTAACCTTTTATTATTTATTATACAATGTATTACAAATTCAATAATAAAATAATAAAACAGGTATGATTTTTAGGTTTGAGAGCAGTGTGTCCATTATTTCACCAAGGACCCCTATGAATAGAACCACTATTTTAGCAGAATGGTTTGGGTAAAGCCTGCGGAGTTCAAACAGTAGATCTCGATATTCAGTCCGTTTTTCCTCCTCTTTTCGGAGAGGCTTGTATTTTCCTGAGGTTGAGGAATGAGTATTTCCAATAGATTCGGCACTTCTCATTCTTCACAACGGACTCAATATTCTCCGGAGCATAAAGTAACACCGGTGTCTCGTATATATCGTACTAAAACTAACTAAAACTCTGTAGTGAAAAAAATATATATTTCAAGTTTTAAAATGCATTTATCAACTGGAATTTGGTATGGCTATGGGCTCTCCATTTTCATCCAATTTGAGTAATATATTACCTACACCTGCTTTGCGTATAAAAGCATCTCATTTGAAATGATCTAGAAGTGGCTTCCTGGGTTATCCTAATCTACACACCATCCTTTATTTAATTTTGATTTTCTTACTGTTTCTTTCATTTTTATTGTAAGTATGTAGTAGAGGTGAAAAATACACACACACACACAGATTTATTATCCAATATCATATATACTCACTTTTTTTCTTTCTTCTGGTGATACACTGACATGGGATCGATTTCTGAATATATCCATAACTTTTGTCATCGGGCTACGATTAGATGATGCTGCTGTAACTGTATGGTAGTATTGGGTATCAGAACCACTGTCTCTGACTGGATGAGCTGAACCATCCCTTGGTGCTTTCAGTCGTGAATGGACGATTCCAGGCTACAAATAAATAATAATAATAGTTTATTTGTTCCTTCGGTCATTTACTTGATATGGAATAAGTCAGTCAAAGTGAGTATAATAATGTTAAAGTAGGTAAAGTATATAAAGTATAAATATAAATAATAACATAACAGCATCTGACAAATACAATTTTTTCAGATTAACACTAAAACGCAAAAGAATATATAAATAGTTTGAATATAAATACAATTTTGTCTATTTTAAAATGCAAAGTTTAAAAATATATCTACACTCTAGAAAGTCTGTTTCAAAAGAAGTTCCTTAACTGTTCTATTAAATTAGTCGATGGAGATGTAAAATATTTCGAATTACTCGTTTTTGTAGAATGGAGACCCTTTGATAGCCTGGGCATATTCCCCACACAGCTATTCCATTTGAGATAACTGAGTGAAATCTGGCAAAATAGAGCATTACTAAGATGGATTTATCTAGTTTTCTTTAGTTTATGAATAATATAACAGATAGGTGCAATTTTTTTGTATACCTCATTAATGTTATACGTTAATAAACAGATTTTTTGAAAATTCTGATAGATTAGATTGCTTTTAATAATCCGTTCTACGGTTGTTCAGCATAATCTAAACTAAAATACTTAGAGATATTGTTCCGGCTTATAATAATGAATAGTCTATTCTAAGCAAGGTATGATTTCAACGCCCCCTAGCTGCAAAACTATTAATTTTTGGGGTGTGTCACACAATTAATTTCTATTCAAAATAACTTGAACTGCATCATATTAAAAATTTTTAAAAAATCCACCGAAATTTTTTCGTTTTGTGCCCTTTGGGGAGAGGGGGGATAATCATAAAAACTGCTATTTCCCTTATTCAGGCATATTTAAACATTCGACGATACATTTAAAGGCACTCAAGAAATATTTTTTGCGTTTCGTAATAGGAGTTGTGGCGAAGAAGGGGGATAAGAATTTTTTTATAAAACAGCTCAATATTGTGCACCATTAGAAATAATGAAACAAGTGAAAATATTGTTACCGGATTCAAAAATAAATAGTCTAATCTGCACAAGGGGTGATTTCAACTCCCCCTAGCAGCAGAACTGTTAATTTTTTTGGGTGGTTGGCGCAATGGTAACATTGGTTGAGAATAACATGGACTACATCATAACAAAAATTCAAAAAAATCTACCGCGACCAAAATTCCATAAGGAGTTTGCGGGGTCCTTTAACAGGGGTGTTCCCAATGTAAATGTATCACACTGTATATAATGCATTTAATTCATTGCTGTGTTATAAAGTACAAGAAATCATTAAATGGATAACTGTTTATTGGCCTTTGTGTGATCAGGTGGTATAAAAAATAGATTATTAGAATCCCAATCACGGGAAATATGCAAAAATAAACGTTGACATATTAAAACAGTTTTATAACTCTGGATAATATGAAATTATAAAGTAAAAATCAATACCTTCTCCTTTTTCTTTTCTTTCTTTTCTTCTTCGTACACTGGTAGAGGGGCAGGAGTATGTGGTTTTCTAAAAATATCCATAACTTTCGTCATAGGGCTCCGAGTTGATGAGGCTGTAGCAGTAATAGTGTGATAATATCTTGTATCGCTTTCATCATCCTGGACAGGATGAGCTGAGCCATCCTTTGCGGCTTTTTTGGCGTGTATCAATCCAGTATGCTTAAAATAATCAAATTGTTTTGATTCATTTACTGAAAAAATAGGAATATTCAAAGTATATACAGTGAGCGCCATTAAGTATGTAACATATATGAAAATAGTTTACTATCAGAATATTGGAAAAAACTTTCTGGGTGATCGATTATACATGCATGACTAACTGGAAATCAATTGATTTAGTCTCGATTAGCTTACTGTTGTGAAATATACTGGCCTGCCTTACTAGCAAAAGACAAATACAAACTTCAGAAAATACAGAATACTTGTTTATAGTAAGTATAGAAACGTAATACATTCAAATATACAGGGTGGGGCACCCCATACGACACGGTCCCTATGAACCAAACCATTGTGTTTTTTGGGAATTTCTCCATTCCATTATATGTGTATTGATTGAGGCTACAAAAGAAAATTATTTTGGAGTCTATGGGTGGCACAAAAAATTGTAACATAGTAAAGTTGTATTTTTTTAAATGGAACACCCTGTATTCAGTTACACTTTTGAATAGGTCAGAAAAAAATAATATGATTTCATATAAGGTTAGGTTTAGGTTTTGAACGTGAGTGGGCCCGTATCAGGCCCTCCACTGCGGCCAATGGCCTATTGTGGCTCTTCATATAAGGTACTATGTACCTAACAAAAACCGTTCTCAAGTTATTGATTTTTTATGAAAATGCTAGATACAATTGGAAACTAAATAACATTGAAATGTATAGAAATCATCCCTTCGAATTCTGACCATGCATGAAAGAGGTTTTGGGATATTGATTTCGATAAAACCCGTTTATCAATATTATATAGAATTTTCAAAAATCATTGTCACTTTTTTTATAATTTCGGACAAAGACTGTATTTTGTTGCTCTGAGGAATAGATAATTTGATATTGTGGTTCCTTATGCCAAACCTAAATAGTTTTTCAGATATTGGCTTTTTCAAATAGTAGTTCTTATTTCAATGCATTTTTTGAATCAAGATTTTATTCAACTTGTTGAAAGAATTCTTATTGACAGTTGTTGTGTTTTACGTTATTCAAAACATTCACTGAATTATTACCGTCGAAAACGAAAACTTATCCCATTCAAGAGCGGATAGATATGATTTTAGCGATTGGTGAGTGTGAAGAGAATTGCTTTTTGGCGTAGAGAGTATATGCCCAAAAATATCCAAACAAGTTGGTTTTAAAACGATTGCTACATGAATTTCGTAGGACTGGAAGTGTAGCTTATGAAAAGGCAAATAGACCAAAACCTATCTTCGAAAATGAGGAGAATGAATTTCTTATTATGGGATATATCATAGAAAACCCTCATACGAGTCGACGTAAGATCGAGAAAGATACAGGGATAAGCACATAGAGCATTTCTATGGCAATAAAAAAATACAAATTTCACTCGTACCGAATTCAGATGCACCAGGAATTATATGAAATAGACTTCCATCGACGAATCGAGTTTTGTCAATGGGTTCTGGACGAATTTAGTAAGGATGAACATCTTTTGAATTTCATTTCATTTTCTGATGAATCTACTTTTCATAACAACGGATTTGTGAACAGACACACTTCCATTATTATAGTGATATGAATCCTCATTTTTTCCGAACTCTGGATCACAAGAATAGATGGTCTGTTAACGTGTGGGGAGGAATTATAGGTACACAAGTTATAGGACCACACTTTTATGATGGACACTTGAATGGTCAAAATTTTTTACAATTTTTACGAGATGATCTGCCTGAGCTTCCAGAGAATGTGCCGCTAAATATCAGACAACGGATGTGGTTACAATTGGATGGAGCTCTGGCACATTTCAAATTCAGTGTCAGAAAGTTTTTGAATATGTGCTTTCCGAATAACTGGATTGGTAGGGGAGGACCCTCAGATCAATAAGTAAACATAGATCGGCCCGATGCTACGTAAACATCATATTCACTGAACCGAAGACAACTTTGTTTATTTACGTACACCTCTCATCCCTAATGTTTTCAAACATTGACGCCCTGTTGTCAAATTGGTAAAAAAATATGATTTTGGTAGGAACCTACCAATAAATGCATAATCAATCATATTTTATAATCAGATGTATTATTCTAAAAATTCTAGAGAAATGTTTATGTCCAGAAAGGTTTGAAAAAATTACCAAAAAGGAAGATATATATCGTTTTGAACCGATGAAATTTTAGGCACTTCGAGCGGTTACTAGAATTATTTTACTCTTGGCAACACCGCTTGTGACACCGGCCGTGGCGGCCATTGTACGTTGTCGTTTTGTGTTGAAGTGTTGTTAGAAATTTTCCTGTGTGTTTTCGTGGTTTTTGTCCTGCTTAAACAACTTAAAGTTACATTTGGAATATTGTTCAAAATAGTACAGTGGTTTAGTGAGTCACAATGTCGAAATACTGCTTTGTTTGCAAAACAAATTATAGTAAACAAACATTCCACAGGTGAGGTTCCAGTGGCGTCGAATGCACGATGCAAATCATGCAATCAAACGTATTCGTCAAATATAATATTGGAGGACAAAGAAACTCATTCAAAATTACAGATACGAAAAGCCTATGGCAAAGTGGTGAATTCCTCAACGTTTGTTATAAATATCTGTGAGCAGGGGGAAAAACATTGAGATGAAAGGAAAATTGAATTTACTTTCCAATAATATTGACATTGTTAAAATTCTAACAGTGAGGACAATTAATGATATACCAAAGGACTTACTTTAAATTTTTGGAAATCATTTCTTTGAGGAAGAGCCTTTATCAAACCATAGTTTTGCCTTGGTAAAGGTAATAAGTACTTCAAATTTTTTTCAAAATCTGATTATACCTTGAATTGTCAATAAACGGAACAGACAAAGTAGAAAGGGTCAGGTCTCTTTTGACAAAGACAGTTCTATTTAAAAATCAATAAATACCAAGTGTTGAAATCCTCATGTACTGAGCTTTCTTGAGAATCATTCTTTCACATACACTTTGACACTTTATATTTATACATTTGTAATATTGTATATGTTAGGCTTAAAATTAAATAAATAATAGTGATATTTGCCTATTTGTTATAATACCGTGTGGATAAGCATATATTTCATTCAATCTGTTAGAATTTTAACAATATCAATATTATTGGAAAATAAATTCAATTTTCCTGTCATAAGCTTCAATGTTTTTCCCCCCTGCTTACAGATATTTATAACAAACATTGAGGCATTCACCATTTTGCCATAGGCTTTTCTTATCTGTAATTTTGAATGAGCTTCTTTGTCCTCCAATATTATATTTGACGAATAGGTACGTTTGATTGCATGATTTGTATCGTGCATTTGACGCCACTGGAACCTCGCCTGTGGAATGTTTGTTTACTATCATTTGTTTTGAAAACAAAGCAGTATTTCGACATTGTGTCTCACTGAACCACTGCACTATTTTGAAAAATATTCCAAATGTAACTTTAAGTTGTTTAAGCAGGACAAAAACCACGAAAACACACAGCAAAATTTAATCAACACTCAACACAAAACACTGACACTTGCGTTCTCTGATGCTTTGAGGAACGTTGCACAAGTATCTGTTAGATTTAATTCAATCCCCGTCGTGGTCTTAGCCAGGAGAGTAGTTGTTTTCTGAGAGGTACTTGCCATTTGAATGAACTGGTCCAAAATTTAAGAAGGATAATACTCAACAGAATGAACAATTTATTTATAGATGTTGGAGAAGGTTTCTTAACTCATAGGGCCAGTTGCATACAGAATTTAACAGACAAATTAATATTTGATTTGATGATTACTATGGCAACGCATGTCTAAGCTCACCAGTTATGTTACCTACGTTAACAGAAGGCTTTATGCAACTGGTCCATATTTATTCAAATATTCGTATTGATTCGTTGAAACTTGATCTACACAACATAAACCCCCAGGCACCAAACTTGAAATATAGTCAAGGAACTTGTTAAATCTCTCGAATTAATTACTTTAGACCATAAATAATGCTTTATTTTTGATAGCCGAAAACTTCTAGAATCCAACTAAGGAAAGAATATCATCATAAATCACAAAACTAATCCGCTATCTTGAATCCCCAAATTTTGATAAAAAGTTATTTGCTGCCAACTCCCGGCTTTTTATTGACCCTAGGAATTTTAAGACAAAACCGTGTCCTAACTTGTTGCAGCTCACAGGTACTGCATTTGCATAAGTAATTTTGACCCCCTTAAAAAAGCACGGCACTGTGCTAGAGGTGTTGTGTTTTGGTTCGAATGTCAAAAACCCGAAACAAAACAGTTTCCGCAAGAATTATCTTCGGTTCAGTGAATATGATGTTTACGTAGCATCGGGCCAATCTATGTTTACTTATTGATCTGAGGGAGGACCACAAAATTGGCCAGCGAGATCACCAGATTTGACTTGCCTCGATTTTTTCCTATTCACATTGGAAAATATGAAGTAGAGAATAAGGGCTGCTTTTCGAAGAGTGACGCCTCAAATGTTATTAAATGTTAAGCAGTCTTTCAAAGAGAGAGTGGCTCTTTGTATTCAACAGGATAGTCGTCATTTCGAGCACCTACTTTGAATTAAATACATTTGTGTTTCATATTTTGTTGTGTTTCAGCTCAGAATAATAAAAAAAATGTGTAGTCTGTTTAATGAACTACTGTCAGAATATGAATATAAATTACTTACTGACTTAATCTTAGTGAACAGTAACTATTTTCGATGAAGTGAAGTATAACAACTGTCAATAGGAATTCTGTTAGCAAATCAAATAAATGTCGTTTCAAAGCTATCTTAATTTAAAAAATGCATTGAAATAAGAATTACTATTTGAAAAAGCCAATATCTGAAAAACTATTTAGATTAGGTATAGGGAACCACAATATGAAATGAAAGATAATCAAATTTTTTTATTTCTCAGAGCAAAAAAATACAGGGGGTTCCATTTGAAATGGCAAAGTTATCTTTGTCCGAAATTATAAAAAAGTGACAATGAATTTTGAACATTCTGTATAATATTGAGAAACGGGTTTTATCGAAATCAATAGCCCAGAACCTCTTTCATGCATGGCCAGAATTCGAAGGGATAATTTCTATACATTTCAATGTTATTTAGTTTCCAATTTTCAAAAAAAATCAATAACTCGAGAACGGTTATAGTTAGGTACATAGAACCTTTTATGAAATCATATTATTTTTTCCTGACCTATTCAAAAATGTAACGAAATAAAGGGTGTTCCATTTAAAAAACACAACTTTGATATGTCACACATTTTTGAGCCACCCTGTAGACTCCAAAAAAATTTCCTTTTGTAGCCTTAATCAATATACATATAATGAAATGGAGGAATTCCCGAAAAAATAATGGTTTGGTTCACAGGGACCGTGTTGTATGGAGTGCTCCACCCTGTATATAAACACATATTTATTCAACAACTTCATACTTAGTAATAAAATGTACTTATTACATGTTCTCATATACAAACTTACCATCATAGCATTCTTCATGGATGTCATGAAAGTACTACCCTTTCTTTTTCCAGCATCGGAGTTTGATCTCTTTCTGAACACATGCTTACTGGGACTGGGACAGGGATCATTTGAACGTCTTATATCTGGCGAATTAGACCTTGAATTTGATCCACTGGTTAAATCGGACTGATTTTCTTTCTTTTTTTTGATGTCCCGTGCATCTTTCGACAAGTTCTTCTGATCTTGCTCAGGAAGGGATGTCCAGGTTCCTGATTTAGGTCGGGGAATATAACTATCATCTTTGGAGAACAGTAATGGAGTTTCAGTGGATTTGGGGCCCTGCAAAAAATATCGGGTCTTTTCAAAGAATATTAGTGTATTTCATACATTATATTTTTCACACACTCCTATTTTTATTTGCACGGTATCAAAATCCAAATACCAGATACATTCTATCCCAAATTAAGTAGTTTAATCAGAGTAGCTACTTATTATTATTTTTTCACTCAGTTTCTAATAAGGAGAAAAACTGCCAACAAATCATTGGCAAAAAATAATTAAAAAATATTTGGAATAAGTAGTTTTTCATTTGTTGAATTGTTTTCAAATAAAACACAAAAAAGTTCAGAAGAGAGCAAACAACAGTTATAACTATAACAACAATAGGGAATATGCAAGTGATTTAAATTTACTTGATTTTTTTACCTCCATAATTTATTGTCTTGACATTACACCTACACCATTAGTTCTTCATTTAGTTTGTATTTAACTCCATTAAACTTTAATCAAATAAGGGCGCGTAATTCAAATTTGCGATACGCATCACCATTGGTCGAAACGAAGAATGACGTCACATGGCACGTTATGACATTTATCTTTTTCATAGAAAATTTGTATTTATTTATATATTTGTAGTGTTTTCCATTACATAGTGCGATTTTGGTCTAGTGACAATTGTAAATTATCAAGAGCAATGACTGAAAGTGGTTTTGTCAAAGCACAATCCGACAATACCTGAACTGATGAGTAGTAATAGTTTATCAAATGATAGTTTTCCTCTTGTAATTTAGGTGAGGCAGGTATAAACAGAGTTATCTCCCGCTTGATATACAAAACATTTATGCATACAAAACTTACTTCTGATCAATTCACTTCATGTTAACTATCGAAATAAAATGTACTCACATTGAAATGATCTTTACAACAATGTAAATGTGATATTGGAGATACTACGCCTCTTCTCATAACCTTACACCATTGTTTACGTATTTTCGCATCTCTTGGAACAGAAAAAAATACTTTATTTGGTGTACTTATAATTTTGTTTTGTCATTCCGGTACTAGACAATACCTATAAAATGGTTTTTTAGCATTTTCCATTATAGTAATAGGATTGTTTATATAGAAGTAAGATAGTTAGTTAATGCCTGTGTAATTGGTGTTGGACGCAAACGCGAGTGTCATCTAGCGTGATTAGTTACAAACAAGAATATTTGACGTCATTTTAATGCAGGTTCCTTCAAAAAACCCTGATTTTAATGCTGTCCCATTGTTTCAATCAAGTTACGACATGACTTGGAGGCCAGATCACTGAAATTACGACATGACTTGGATGCGAGCTCACTATCGCCATCTACATGTCGCATCCATTTTGATCCAATTATAATCCCATAAGGTTGACTAACTATCTTCTATATAAACAATGGTAATAGCGATTAAAACTGCAAATCCCTAACCTAATTGATAACTGTCAATAGTGTCAATGGCCATAACTATAGAAAGGCTTGTTCATTGAAGACTGCTCTGATTGATCGAGATCACTTTCACATATGTTCATCTCTCTCTAACACTTGTACTGCATTTGTCTTACTCTTTTATAAAATATCAATTTCAAGCAAGTAGAGCAATCAGAGTACGTCTCAACGAACGACACTGAAGAAGAACAACACTGATCGAGCCATGTGACGTTATTCACAGCGCGCGAAAATGGAGGCGTTCAAATAGGTCAAATTCAATCGGTATTTTATATATTATTTTAAAAATTAATTCCAAGACTTTCAACGGTCTTTATATTTTTTACTGTGTTGTAACGAAGTAAAAAAATGACTGAACAAATAAAAAAAAAATGCATATTCCCTATTAAGTTTTGAGTAAGTAGTTTTTCCAAATATTGAAACCATTTTAAAAGCTTTCCAAGTACTGTTTTTTAAACACAATTTTCACTCCTCCTTAACATCGTGTGTGTGGCATTTTGGCGAATTTCTTCAGCAAAAATTCCATAGTTTTCTACAGCGGAAACAGAAAATGCGTTACTCAAATTTGGTGATTTATTGAAAATTTCAATCACTTTGTTTTCAGGTCTAATTAAATTATAAAATACGAAAAAAAAATCACCTACAAAATGTTCCATTCGGCTCATCCGAAAATTGTCAAAATAATGATTAATTTATATAATTTATTACCAACCAGCTGACTTTTTGAGAATTGTCCGATTACAACTTTTAAAATCACATGGTGACATTATCAGACAAAATTTATGGGCCATATTTTCTGTCTAATGCTCTAAAATATTAAAGGGTGTTCGTCAAAACAGGGTTTCTGACCATTCCATCGTATATTTGACATGGCCATTTTCCACAAAATGTGTATCTACAGATGGGTAAAGAAAAATTTAAATATTCTACATGTGGCAAATGTGGCAAACACTTGAAAAAATTGTTAGAATTGTATCCCTAGGTGAGCATATTTTCCAGCAAAAATATTGGGTCGTATCGCTAGTCCGATTTTCGGTGTCAATTTTGTACTTGTATTCGAATTACTTAACCCTTTGAGTCCTAGTGGTACCTTTCAAGGACCACCTATAAAACTTGCACATGTTTTTCCTAAAACTGACAGAACATCAGAAAACTCTGAGTGCTGACAATAACTACCATCTGTTTCTTGGTTACCAAAATACATCGGAAAACAACAATTTGGCGCGCTTATCGTGTGAAATATTTAGCGAGAGTAGAGTTCTTTCACGTTCCAATAAGTAACTTGGACAGTGTTATCAATTCTGGGAATAACGGCAGGTAACTTGTAAATAATTGAAGGAATATGATATATTAGTAGTATACCGGGTGACAACGAGATCACTTTCGGGTTGCCATTTTTTTATTATTTCACCCTGTAAAACGAAACTTGGCAGAGTTAATATTCGAACTGAATGTCATTTGACTGATGTAACGACAAATTTCTACAATTTCCGGTTTCCCTGGAAATGACCTTAACTTTCGAAATTTAAATGGGACACCCTGTATATCGTTTGTTATTAGGATTCTTTAAATCATTCTACATCCGAATTCATAATTTTAGAATTGATTTTGACATAAATTATATTTTTAAATCAAATATCAATTTTCAATCTAGAGTGCCATGACCATCCTAAAATTTCTCTATGTCGACTCTCTATTTTCAAAAAAATCTAAACAGATTCTGTTCGTTAGCCTAGAGAAAGGCTGAAAAGTTGTATAATTCAAAAAACTTAAATGCAACCATATCACTTTCATAAATGCATTATTTCAGGACGAATCCAAAAATGTATAACACATACTACCATCTTTCATACCAACTTACTTTTATTTCATTATTAATTTAAATTTTGCCGAATCTTGGACGAATCTTGGACGAATCTTGGCCGAATCTTGGCCGAATCTTGGCCGAATCTTGGCCGAATCTCGGTGTCATAGTTTTTTTAATTGATACAAAAAATTAAATTAAACAACATCACAGCCTTTCTCTAGGCTATTGGTAGGTATGGATGGTGACTGATGCGCTGCGACCTAGTTAGATCTATTGTGCCCCTTTCTCTAGGCTAACAAACAAAGATTTTTTTTTATTTTTCTGTGAGTAGAGTTTAAGTGGAGAAAATTTTAGGATTGTCATGGCACCCTAGATTGAAAATTAAAATTTTATTTAAAAATATAACCTATGTCAAAACCAACTAAAAAATTATGAATTCGGATGTAGAATGATTTAAAGAACCCTAAAAACAAACAATATGCAGGGTGTCCCATTTAAATATCGAAAGTTGAGGTCATTTCCAGGGAAACCGAAAGTTGTAGAAATTTGTCGTTAAACCAGTCAATTGACATTCAGTTCGAATAATAACTGTGCCAAGTTTTGTTATACTAGGTGAAAAAATAAAAAAATGGTAGCCCGAAAGTGATATCGTTATCACCCGGTATAATGTTCGTTGTCCGTGTTCCAAATGAAGTTTTCATTAAAAATATAAATAAGTTGGTGGACCCTGTAGGGACCACTAGGTCTCTGTGTTCAATTTTTTTAGGTGTATGTTTATTAGATTACTAAAGACGGATAACTGAATGCAGTGATCTATTTTGACATAACAAACCAAAAGTCAAGCAATATCTCAAGCAAACTAGATGGAGTTTCGATCAACTTGAAAATTTGACCCTTCAGATATTGAATCTGATTCGGAAAACTACTCAGATTCCCAAAATAACTAAGGACTAGAAGTAATATATGGGCGGAGTAGATAAGGCTCATATGCTGAATTCGATTTATAAACTGAATCGGAAGAGTAAAAAATAGTGGTATCATTTTTTATTTTTTTTGATTTGACCCTAGTAAATTCGATCATGATATTCAAAACTATGCTACCAGGGACAACTAACTATACGGTTGCTGTTAGCGAGGAAGGGGAAATCCAGGATCAACCTCCGAAAGAGGTCGACCATTCAAAGAGAGTGAGACCTGTCAAAATGTCACTTTTGTGTCACTAAAAGTGATCCAAACCGTACAACGTGGAGTTCTTCAAATTGTAAGGTGGCCTTATGTCTGAGAGAAAACCGAAATCGTTTTTCTATTTCTTAAAAAAAATCAAAACCCATTTGGCCTGGTGGTACCCTATGTGGACCACCATTTTTTGTATGCCTTAAATAAAAATTATTTGAGAAAACGTTGTTAATACTCATTATTTAGGTCTATTAAGTGTAATTTTTGCAAAAAAAAGGTTTTTTTTTTCATTTCAATTAAATCTGGGCTCAAAGGGTTATATCGAGTAGTGATTCCCAAAATTTCACGTTTTAATTGGTAAAATGACGCTATTGGCCAATTTCAACTTTAGTCTGCCGTTTTACATTATTAATCATAGATATTATACATATTTTTTTAATTTTATATCGTAGATTGCGATTTTTATTTATTTAATACACCCAACCAAAAAATATTGGATATCAGTAGAATACTAGACATTACGTAAAAAACTATGCCTACTATTTTGCATTTCAGCAACTTTTTTGTACTTGCCCTACACTGTTTGGTACCATTTGTCATACTGATTCGTAAATGTATTCTAGCTTCATAAAGTATACATTGACACTTGACCAGAAACCTACTTAGAGTAAACTACCTACTCTGCTTTTGAAAAGAGTAATAAGATACTCTGACAGTAATGACAAATTTGATAATTTCTGTTTGTTGTGTGTTCACAGTTCGATCATTTCCAAATAGGAATAACCAGAATAACAGAAATTTCGACAATTTATTGATCGTATTTTGTATTCCCACGATATGGATTTCAATATACTTAATATCAATTGGCAGGGGATACTGTTACTGTTTCAGTCGTGAGTTCCCAAAATTGTGTGAGGGAATTCAACGTATTCATAATTAATTAATAAAATAATATCAACTTTAGATGTAGATAAACATAACCAGACAAAACCTCAATTTCATGTATCATTATTGTTATGGACACTCAACATTTTGGAGAGTTTTTGAACGACTATTTGGGAGTAACGATCAACATATACTTCTAATCACGTGGTCGTACTATTACGCTACTCTCAGAGTAAGTTTATGAGGCCTTACCTTTGATGCAGTACCTAATGAATAAACTGTAGTTTTATCCCAACACCAGGCCACTATTTTTAACACACCAACCGTGTTTCAGTCCCTAAGTGAATATCTTCAAAAGGAAGATTAACTACCCGTAGTTATAGAATTGATTCATTATATAGTCATCAGCCAGGTACTTGCTTCAATTATAATATATCATTAATTTTACAACTTTGCCTTAGGGCCGGTATTATAAACATCTCCCGAAGTTAACTTTAATTTTAACAGTCAAGTTAACTTTAGTTTTAAAACGGCAGTTTTATAAAAGTCTCATTTCTGAAATAAAAAGAAGAAGAAGGCAAATATGTAACCTAGAATTTTTCGCAGTTTTTCCTGTGACATTTTCTAATTTTCTAATAAATAATAAAATTGCTATCAACAGATTTGAGAATCCTCCAAAATCTCCAATAACTACCAAGAATAAACATGTTGCATGAAATTTGAGTGTAATTCACATGTTACTGGTGGTAGAAGATTATTTCTAACGTTTGAAAATACTGATAATTCCGCAGTAATTAGAACTGTTAGAAATGTTGACTTATTAGTTGGTCTTTGCAAATTTGCCTCTCTATGTGCCCCTTTAACAAGCATACAGACTATCTTGATGATCGAAATCTGTTTTAATTTGTTTTAAAATTCTATTTCGTTCCACAAGATAAAATGGTTTAACCGATTTCTAAATATCCTTCGACGCCGAGGGCCTTCAATAATAATCACAGCATCTCCTTCATCGATCATCGCTTAAAAGTTCCTCGAAAATAACCAGGATATATCGTTTGCTAACATTTATTGCGAAAACAAACTAATCAAATTGAGTTTTATGCTAAATTATTGACAGAAGAACTGTCGAAAACTACCATTTTCTACAAAGTTAACTTTAACTGATACCCCTTCCTCCCGATAAAGTTAACTCCTACCTTTTGAAGTTAACTGTAACATGTTACGTCATTCCACAAGTTAACTTCTAGTTGTCTGTCAAAATAGTTTTATAATACCGGCTCTTAATCAGGTATTTGATGTTTGTTTACTGAAAAGTATAATACATTTTGAATTTTGCAATGTTGACTTATTTACTATTCAGGTTTTTGTATTACCATTCATTTATTTTGGTTAGATACTTATCATCGATGTGGTATCACATAACTCGTGGATTATTTTAACTAACTACCAGTAAACTCAGTAGGAGATTTGAGCCGGTCTGGATCCCCCACCACTATGACGTCATCAGTGACCTTCAAATGTAAGACTGGAGCATAGGTTATGTGGTTATGACCTTGAAATGTCCTACTTATGTGCAAATTATTGATACGTAATTCTACTTTCAACCATATTCAACAATAAACTACAGTTATTCACCAAACTGGTACCCATTAAGTCGTATTCAAATAACTAGTGACCAAAGAGTAATCGTTTTACCCCATTTTTATGCTGAACTAGGCATTTTCAAAAACAAACACGCATTGAAGTAATACTTTTAACAGCAAGAAATAATTCATTCCAAAAAAAAACGTAATACTCGTAGAATTCACATCAACTTCTAAGCTCTTAAAATATATTCCCTTCGAAAATATTTGCTCTACGAAGATCCCCGTACATACTTTTCATTATTTTTATTATTATACCGGTACCAATCAGAAAAGACAAACTGATTGATCAACTTAGATACTCAATAAAGGCGTAACATTGCAACTGGCCCCAAGTCAAGGAGGGTCATCCAAACTGAAAAATATGAAATGTAGGATAAATAAGTAGAGCAAGATCCCGGGGCCACCAGAAGTCAGTTATTTTCTGACGAACGAAATCTGTACGATTGAGTAGTGTTAGTATGTCCTAATTGTACTATGATCGCCTGCCTACCTCTGCTAGCTTGGCCAGACGCCGTTTTACAGGTATCAGGGAATCAAGATTCGTAATAACATTACTCACTTCACGTAAATTCCCAGTCTACAAATATGTATTTGTAAAGCCCGGTGGATTGGTTGACAGTGTCGCCGCTTTCCACCCTGGAGTCCCGAGTTCAAATCTTGTCTCCGACAGTTTTTTTAATAGCCCAGCCAGACGCGTCGCACTAGAGTCAGCCATCTCGGTTGGAAACGGCATTGACTCTGGGCGGATTTTTGTTGTTGAAAATAGAATCTTAGTAAATACTTTATGAAGATTTCCTTAGTGTCAGGCAAAGACTCGAAACAAGGGAATTTTGTACCCGTGATTGTCAGAGCCAGGGAAAACAAAAGTTGAAAATATTTCCAAAAATTATTTAGGAATAGAAGTTATTCGTAAAATAGTATCAAAATAGTTTTCGAACAAAAAATTGTTTGGATACGAGATTTGAACTCGGAGTTCCGGCGGAGACCAGTGTCAACCGGATCTACCGGGCTTTACAAATATATACAGGGTGTTAATTAAGTACGTTGACAAACTTCGGGAGGTGATTCTTTGAAGGTTTTCAGGACGAAATGTTCATATAAACATGTCCCAAACGGCTTGGTTTTCGAGATACAGGGTGATAAAAATACATTTTTTTCAAGATTTTTTAGGGTTTACTTCGACATTTTCTACAATAATCAGTTCAAATTAGGCAAGTACAATCCATTCAATAGTACGCACGATACAAAATAATGCATTTCTCAAATAATTCACAGGGTCCTCCTTTTTTCAGAGTCAAGCTTTGTTCAACCCTTCAGAATTTTTTTTTCCGCCGCCACTGACATATTATGAGAAAGGAATAATGAATGTTGTTTCATTTAACATCTTTTTGCTCTCTTGATGTTTTTCATTTACTTGTACGGTTCAGGAGTTACAATGAAAATATTAACGCAAACATTTTCCAGTAACGCATAACATAAAGAAATTTGAGAAGCAAATAGTCTAACAAACTTGAAGGGTGATTCTTTGAAAGGTTTCAAGATGAAAAGTTCATATAAACATGTCCCAAGCGGCTTGGTTTTCGAAGTACAGGGTGATCAAAATACATTTTTTAGTTTTTGGAGTTTACTTCGAAATTTTCGACAATAATCGATCCAAATTAGTTCAAATTGGACAAGTACAATCCATTCAATAGTGCGCATGATATAAAATAATTCATTTCTCGAAGTGTCATTGCCACTCTCCAAAGATTAGCGCGTGACGCAATACGTCATTTTGTTCTCATTACACAAATAGCTATTTTCTGCTCGTGTAGAGAAAATGTAATGTTATGGAGCTCCCATACATTTTTTACCATAACTCAGGTTGAATATGTATTGCACAAAGTTAAATATGGCAAAATAATTTTGGACATTTTCAATAGTGAATAATTTTATTATCAAATACTAGAGCAAAGTAACACAAATTCCCTAGGAATAAAATTAAGTTCAGAAAAGGACCATTATTGAAATTGATATGTCAGACCAGCTGCTGGAAATGGCCACCGCCAACTTCAATGCATGCGTTTATGCGCCTAACCATAGACTGGCGGATACGCTCAAAAATACCAGGAGTGTTTCTTATAATTCCGCATGACTCCTGTATGCGATTCCTCAGGTCTTCTTCACTTTGAACTGGAGTTCGGTACACTAATGATTTAAGGTGCCCCCAGAGGAAAAAATCAAGTGGATTCATATCGGGTGACCTTGGTGGCCAAAGTTGTGGCCCACCACGCCCAATCCAGCGATCAGAATAATTCTCTTCTAAATATTGGCGTGCAACCAATCTGAAGTGTACTGGAGCACCATCATGCATAAACCAAATTCCAATTCTTTCCCTCAGTGGGATCGCTTCTAGGAGTCCAGGTAAGATGAATTCAAGAAAATGTCGATAATGGTCACCATTGAGTCTATGAGGCAGAAAATGTGGCCCGATAAGGAAATTCCCTACAATTCCAACACAAACATTCACAGAAAACGTCTCTTGAAAATGGTTTTCAATCACGGCGTGTGGGTTTTCATCAGCCCACATATGATTGTTGTGAAAATTAATAATGGCTTTACGGGAAAAGCATGCCTCATCGGTGAATAACACTTGAGATAAAAACCATCGATTTTCCAACAATTTATTTCGAATCCAAGTGCAAAAAGTTAATCTCTTTGGAAAATCCCTTGGCAGAAGAGCTTGAACACGCTGTATGTGATAGGGATAAAGTTGTTGCTCTTTTAAAATTTGCCATACCAATACATGGGTTACGTTAAACTGTGCCGCAATTTGTCTTGTACTGGTGTATGGATGCTGCTCAATTTCGTTAAGTACAGCTTCTTCTATCTGAACTGTTCTAACTCTCCTGGGTCTTCCTATGAGAACAGCAGACCTCTTGAAAGTACCCGTTTCACGAAGACGGGAGTAAATATTGATGAATATTTGTGTGCTGGGAATATGACGTGGAAATCTTTCTAGATACATTCGTCTGGCGGCACGAGCGTTACCATCAGCCATTCCATACATTAAGTGCATGTCTGCCATTTCTGAATTTGTATTTTCAACCATTTTATCCAAAGGAATATTGTATGAATCTGCTTTATAGCTTGCACTAATGAAGAATTAACAATGAGACAGTTTCTCAACTTTCGATAACTGTCAAGTTGTTGATATTTAAATAAATGAATTAATATCAAAGCTATTTTTATGAATTCAAATTGATTACAAAATGTCTGCGTTACTGCAGAAGAAAAAACAAACCGAAATTTCTGATAAAATAATGTACTCCGTACGGAAACAAAAATTTGTTTGATTTAGTTTTTCGGAGTTATGACCAGAGATTCATAAATGAAAATCAAATGTGTAATGATCTGCGACTATTAGATAAACCCTATTAACTATCTTCCATTACAGGATTACCTTTCGGAAGTTTTTTATGTTGAAAAGGAAACGTTCAGTTGAAAACTAAAAAATATCTTTTTTTAAAATAACAAAAAATTTGTATTAGTTCTCTATCAAGACTGATGGGTAAAAACATTTTTAATCAAATATCTCAATGAAAATGCACATTTTTACCATCAGAATCTTCAGGTTGAAAGTTAAGGTTTTCCCAATATCTGTCAGATCTAGTTTAATATCCAGCGTACCGCAGTGACGGGGAGATAGTAGTTTTCTGTTAGATATCACAAAAAGAAATCACATCTTTACAATAACAAGCTTTTATTTAGCTTCACTTGTAACTAACTAAAACAATTTAATAAAAGTTGAATTTGACCCACTTCTAATACTCCGATTAATTTGAAATTTGGCAGGTTTCCGTAATTCCGGTGACAATGCATTAAAAAAATGTTTGTTAAAAAACAAAATGGCGGCTCCAATATGGCGGACGAGTTTTGTGATTATGATCCGATTCTGTTCAAAATTGGTATGTGATGGTTTGGGTTGGAGATTTTCAGTTTCAAATAAAAAATAAACTAAAATGTTGAAAATGAAAATTATGAAAAGAAAACATTTTAAAGTTTTTATTCAATACACTGAAAAGGAAAAAATAATTCATTTCATTGTTTGATCTAGGTAATCTTGTACAGAAAGATTTTTATACTCACAGAATAACCTACAAAAAATGAAACAAATTATTTTTTCATTTTCAGTGTATTTGTATAAAAGCTTGTCTTTATATTTTTTATTGTATAATTTTTATTCATCGTAGATTTTTCTAATTCTGAAAAAATATTTCCATCAATTTACAATAATTGAAAATGATTAATTTTCAAATTTTCTAATGTTATGCCACACTGGAAAATGTTTAAATTAATATTTTCATTATAGCCCCTGAACCGTACAAGTAAATGAAAAAATGCAAGATATCAAAAAGATGTTAAATCAAACAACATTGATTATTCCTTTCTCATAATATGTCAGTGGCGGCGGAAAAAAAAATTCTGAAGGGTTGAACAAAGCTTGACTCTGAAAAAAGGAGGACCCTGTGAATTATTTAAGAAATGCATTATTTTGTATCGTGCGCCCTATTGAATAGATTGTACTTGCCTAATTTGAACTGATTATTGTCGAAAATGTCGAAGTTAACTCTAAAAAATCTTGAAAAAAATGTATTTTTATCGCCCTGTATCTCGAAAACCAAGCCGTTTGGGACATATGTTTATATGAACTTTTCGTCCTGAAAACCTTCAAAGAATCACCTCCCGAAGTTTGTCAACGTACTTAATTAACACCCTGTATATATCTGTAGACTGAGAATTTACGCGAGGTAAGTTATGTTTTTACGTACCTTGATTTCCTGATAACTGGAAAATGGGTCTGGCCAAGCTAGCAGGTAGGCAAGCGATCATAGTACATAGTAACACTATTCAATCGTACACATTTCGCTCGTCAGAAAATAAGTGACCCTGGGATCTTGGACTAAAAGTCACTAATAGATGGGCTCCTCTCAACATGTATTTGACTACTGACATCTGAAATTTTTATTACCAAATTTCAACACAAGAGTCAAAAACCATTACATAACTGATGGTTCAGGTTTCAAATACAATTACGGAAAACTGACAATAATCCTCACAGGTGAATTGTGAAAATATTACATGAAAATAAGTTTATGTGGTATTGTTCCCATCCGCAAGAAAACATGGAATATTATATGAACCAAAAATACATAAAAATTTCAATAAGAAAACCGTATTAGAGTTGTAAAAATATTGAAGATAACGGAAATGATTCTGAATGCCAACATCAGTACTGAGTTTTTTGTTAATAAAAATTTACTTCTCTCGTCAGCCGTTGGAACCTTCAAAGCAACCCATTGAAGTTTTCAAGAGGCTTGTGAGAGCTAAGAGAAAGAAGTTCTTATCTTTTAAAGTGCAATCCCAAGTATTTTCAAGAATTAACCTAGATTGTACATCTGATGCTTAAGATAAATATGGGTTTTTAAAGAATAAAACATAAGAACTATTCTACTCTACAGATGGCCATGGTTGTCAAAATACTAAAAAACAACATGAAATAAAATATTAAAAAAAGATATAATGAAAACTTGAGTTTCAAAAATCCAACCTTTTGCTAACTATATACCTACTAGACAATAAGAATTTGTATCGGTATGATTCAAGTTTCAAATTTTTTTTATTGATTTATAATATCGCTAACATTTCCGATCCTTAACTAGGCACATTACGTTCTTTTTTCTCCTTCTGGGAAGAAGAAGGAATAAGGACAGCCAGTTGCATACCGAGTGTTGGCTGTCTCCAGCCACCACTCGGTTTCAACGTCAAGTCGAATCCTGGCTCCCCTTGCGGGAGACTCTTGAAACAACCCCCACGGTCTTAGTGGGCAGGTCCGTGACTACTCAGAGAATGGGTAGATATTGTGCAGAATTCACACCTCCTGCAGAGCTTATGCGTGACTTTTGTGTAAATTTTAAACAGGGTATGGATGGCCTTGATCGTTGCAGAGGTTAGTGGGTAGAGCATCCCGGAAAAGGCTCACTGCAAAAAACCGGGGTGTATCGGTATAAATCGAACAGAAAATATCTAAGCCCCCTACGACCGCTAATTCATATTATCATGCTTTCGGCAAAGATCTACAAAAAGTGCTCTCTACGAGAGCGGTCTTAGGAAGCTTAGCTGTTTTCTGTTGTATTACTGTCGATGAAAATTTCTATGACTTAGCAGAAGATTAGCTTTTTGGAATCAATTTTTCATAATTTATTAATGGCCTTTCGCAAGTAATCCAGAAATACTTTAGCAAGAATAGAAAGGATCCTGTTTAAGAATTTTATGGTCTTGGGCAGATATGATATGATAATTTTTTCTAGGATATTTCTAACATAGAATGAATGGCTTCAAGTCTTTCAAATATTGCTTGCATGGATAGTTTTTTATTTGTTTATTTGGGACTATTTTGAAAAGATGAAGGATACATTAACAAATCTAAGGATTATGGTATACTCATACTGAAAAACTGTAATGGTATTGAACCTATCGCATTCTTTATTGAAGTCCTAGATACGAAGCCTAATGAACCTTGTGCGTTATACGTCCCTTTAAAAGACTGAAAATATTGACCTGAAAAAAAACTGATTTTTCTAATCGGGATGAATTTACTAATCGACTATCAGTTTTTGATTCGTGACTGCAATTAACCAAATTGTGCTGGAAAGTTGGAAAGATATAAGCCACACCACAATACAGGATGTTTCCTAACTACGGTTCCTAACAGGAAGTGGTGATTCGTTAGGTTATTTTAAGAAGAAAAGTTCCTATGAACATATGTCCGGAGTTGCTTAGTTTCTGAGATACACTGCGTTGAAATTTGAAAAAAAAAACAGTAATTATAAAATATCTTTTATATCCTAGAACAGATTTGGTACATTTGTTTGAACTAATGAGGCGCTAACTAGATTGAAATTATTAGGGCCTGTGGCGTATCAGTGGACACCACAGCCAACAATATTGTAAACAAAAATAAGGTTTCGTTTTAGAACTTTCCAACAGGTTTTTGGGCTGACTTCAAGCTGCAGTGCAATCTTCCTGGTACTATTTGAAGGATATTCTTCTATCGCATCAAGTACAGCTTCTTCTAGTTAAGGCGTTGTTACCGTTTCTGGTCTTCCACCACCTGCATTTTTATTGAAACTCCCAGTTTCACATAATCTTGCATGTAGCGTTCTAAATATTTTAGCACAAGAAATTACTCTGTTAGGATATCTGTCCTGGTAATTTACCCGTGCTTCTCCCGAATTTCCATTTGCTAATTCATAAATAAGGTGCATATCAGCCATTTCAGTGTTAGTAAAATTATTCATGATGGAACTGCTGCTAATTGACAACTCTGAATTTTACTGCTATAACAATAATGTTGTCACGAAGAACTGAAGCGTAGAGCTGAATCGTTAGAACAGCAGTGTAGGACTGGAGCGTAGAACTGTAGAACTCGAGCTGCTCACTGAATATTAACAATGAATGATAGATAGATGTCTGAATCATGTCTGAACTATGTTTTGCAAACTTTTATAGTAGCCTAATGAAAAAGCGACCTTACCTGCATTTCATGGCCATTATTCATTATCGTATGCAGGTCGCCTATCATGGATTAGGCATATAACAGGAATAACAACCAATAATCCAAAAAAAAAATTAACTTTTTCAATTTGAAATGAAATATGTGTAGGAAACACCCTACTATCAATGTCAGCCTGCTGGTTTTCAATGAAGTGTTCATGATATGCAATGGAATGGCTATAATTTTTTTTCTCGAAAAAGAAGCTAGATATGAAGAAAACACAAGAAACAAAAAGTTGTATTTTCAGTTGCTTAATTTAATAAAATTAAAAGCTACCAAAAAAAGTCAGTGGCGTACATTTTTACGCCACAGGCCCTAATCATTTCAATCTAGTTAGGGCTGAATGAGCGCCTTATTAGTTAAATGATTGTACCAAATTGCAACCAAATCGGTTCTAGGATATTCATGATATTTTATAATTACCATTTTTTTTTATTTCAAGGCCCTGTATCTCAGAAACGAACCAACTCCGGACATATGCTCATAGGAACTGTAGTTAGGAACTGTAGTTAGGAACCGTAGTTAGGATAGATCGTATTTAGGAAACACCCTGTATACGCACTTCTTACAGTCGTCCATATAAAAGTAACTCACCTGATGATTCATTTCAATGTCCTTTCTTCTAACCCAAATTTCCTCAGCAGTTTCATGACCAACATTCGAACTGCTATTGCTCTTCATTTCTATCATCGAGGAATCGAAAAACTTTGTATCATAATGAAGACTCTGCAAAGGCGACTTGAAGATGGCACTTATTGAAGGTTTCTTTGGATCACATGATGAAATACCGTGCACCGTATTCGCTTGAAGATATTGTTTTTTGTTTGTAAATAATTTTGCAGCCTGCGACAATTCTTTTACTTCATTTTTAGTTTCCTCGATATTTGTTTTTGTTATCACAAACTTGTGGGTTGGTCCACTTATTGTATCTATCACAGAAAATTCAGAACCACTCAACTGAGGGGGTGATTTATCGTTACTTGACATCGTTGACATATTTGAAGGCACTAAGTCTTTCTTTTCCAGTTCTTCGTCTTCTTCACGACACTGAGACAAACGCCTCGAGTTTAATGTTAATTTCAAAGGCAAATTACTGTGTTTATCAAAATAACACTGAACAAACGGGCTATTCTGATCTAGTACTTTTTTTAAATCAGATGATGGCGATTCATCAGCATTGTTTGTAGAGACCAATTCTGTTTGCGTGTCACTTTCAGCTGATGTAAAGATACTTTTTGAGGAGGAACAAACTGTTGATGGTCTATTTTTCGATGGCTCTCTTGATTTGTAATTTTTATTTTGCCCTTCTGATGCATTCGTATGTAGAGAAACATTGAAGTCCATCTAAATCAAATTTATATAATGAGCAATCTATGTAATTTATATTTTTGGATTGACTTAGTCGTTACTTGATGGAAATCCATAATATACCGAGTGTCCGTAACTTTTTTGTTTTTGAGAATAATGAAATGAAATATAGAGGATCTACATAAGACATAAAACTGCATTTTTTGACTTATAACTCAAGTTCATGCAACTTCCGGTTTCATCGAAAGTGACTTTATCTTTAGATTTTTAAATGAAATACCCAGTATATTTTCAGCACTTTTTTCTCCAAATGACATTCTGAATACAATCATTTATCATTCGTCACTTTTTGTATCTAGAATGCTATGGATACGTTCAAATCATTAATTACAGCCCTAAAATTTTGGGAGGCATACAACTTCACTGTGTTTGTTCAAAATGTATGTGTTTTGTGAAATTCAATTTTAAAATTGAAAGTACTAATTTTTTTAGATGGCAACATGGTCGGGTTAGGAAAAAATACCATCTATTACGATTAATTTGATACTGCACACTTATGGGTTTCAAACAAAATCCCGCTAAAAAACTTGATTTTGTTTTATCAGCTGTGTTGGTTGATGTATTTAAATCTAAGATCCTTCATTTTTAGAAATTTATAATGTAATCCATCAAAGTTTTTTAACGGAAGTTTGTTTGAAACCCAATAATGTGCAGTATCAAATTAACCACAATCAAATGCTCTTTTTTCCCACCATGTTGCCATTTGCAAAAAAATAGTACAGAAAGTTGAAAATTGAATTTTGCATAGCAGACACATTTTGATCAAAAACAGTAAAGATGTATTATTCTCAAAGTTTTAGTACTGAAATTAGTGATTTGAAGATATCCATAGCACTCTAGAACGAAAAATAATTTCGAAATGGAAATAAAATTCGGTTACAAAAAGTGACAAGTAGCACATGGTTGTATTCAGTATGTTGTATGGATACAAAAGAAGTGAAAGTATACCGGGTCTCATTTAAAAATAGACTCTCAGCACTATCAGCAGCGGGGGTATATCGCATACCATGCACTTGCGGAAAGGTATACATCGGAATCACAAAAAGATCCATGGGTACAAGACTGAAGGGGCACCAGAGAAACTGCAGATTAGGCCGAACGGACAAGTCGGCAGTGGCAGAACACGCGCTCAGTGAAGAAAACCACCCCCAACCTAAGTCGACTTGTACGACAGGCAAAAACATACGGAGAATTTCAACAGAAAAGAAGAAGCTGTAAGCCTCAATCGAATATGGAATCCTATTCTTGAAAAATTCAAGAATAACAAAGGATGACGACATTAGGACCACATGTGAAAGGGAATCAACTAAGGTTAATGAAAATGTACCTAATCCAGATACGATAATGAGCACACGGAACTACCTGAGTCAGAATAAATACAATCTCCGGAGACGGAGACAATCTTCCGAGATTATCCAAGATGTATAAGCCTCTGAAGAAGCCAGCCACTCGCGCTGGCAAAACGTCAGGAAGAAATTCCAAAAAACGACGGCCTTCAAACCCGAGTGAAAATAGTGACACTGAAAACTTCGGCCGCGAAAGCCTCCATTTTGTTAAAAATGGAAAGTTTATGTCACTTCTGGTGATATTGGAAGTTCCATGGAGCTGAGTTATTTGTCAAAAGATGCAATTTTAAGTGTTATACAGATCCTCCAAATTTAATTCCATTATCTTCAAGTGGGCGAGCCACTTTCCGCGGACACCCGGTATAACACTGAAGTAAAGACGATAAAATTTCCATAGATTCAACTGTACTCGTGACATGTTTCGCTAAAATATTTGTAGTTCAAACGTTAAAAAATTAAATACAATTAATGGGGCAAATTGATACAAAGCGAAAATAATGCGTTTTTATTTTAAATCGCACTGAAGAACTCTATGTAAGTTGTAATTATAAAACAATATGACATCATTTCGGAGTATTTTTTTTCAGGTGGTCGATATTTCGACCGTTGTCCAATCAACACCCAAGCATACTGCATTTGAACACTGGAAACATCAAACAGAAAAAAATAACACCTAATTGTAGAAACATTTCAATACGTATTTTTAATTATAATGGAAAACAAGAAACAAACACTTGAAACATTTTAAACTACTTCTGGCCATCGTTATCAAAATCAAACGCGGTAATATCACCACAAATTTAGGTTATTTCAAAAACAAATGAGAAAATCATCCTGGCGGCAATAGAAGTTAGTTTGCTTATTATTCCGGTACGAAAAGCATTATATAATATGTTGCATAACTGCAGTAATGCTATACAGAATAACTAAACAATTATGTTGGAGAAAACACCACAAGCACAATCGTAACCTCCAAGCCCAATTAACACAAACATCTAGGAGATGTTGCTTTCTTGATTATTATGGTAACAAAATGAGTTGCATTTAGACGTCATTGTTACCACTTAGTGATGCCAATTGTTATGAATTGTTCACAATTCTCTTCTCATTTTTGTCACTTTGAGCATAAAATGTGAAGAAAATTGCGAAGCACATTAACATGAATTATGGTTTAATTGCGATTTTGTCGGTATAAAAGGAATTATGTTGGTAACAAAATTGATCGTGACATCACCATCACGGCACAAAATGGCCAGCGGCCAGAGGTGTTTGTCGAGTCGAGTCAAGGAGAATTTGTATTTGGTTGACGCCATTCTTAAAATATTCTATAGGTACTGCTGATAGTGTGTAGTGTTCTGTTTGCTTCTTTTTATTTCAATAGTTGAATCAAATGTGTTTATTAACAATGCCCAATTATTATTTCTACCAAGAACTGTATCTCTTCAAGGACCGGAACGGTGAGTAGAAACAAAGGTAAATTCAGTGATTTACAGAATTTGGAATTTTCAGGATAGGTACCTACTGATTTCGCCGCGAAGAAAATGCTGTCTAGAGGATTGGAGTTGAATTATAGATTTTTCTACATTTCTGTAATTGTTTTTTTTCATGATTCAGATATAGTGTGATAATTTTTTTGTTTGTGAGAAGTATATACTACGGAATCAACTCACGCATTTGTTTTCTAGCATTCCAATCCAAATGAACAGTAATTCATTAGTAAGAATAATAATATCGAGGTATAATTTCTATTTATGTTAAAACATGGTGAGCTTAGTTTAATTCTTGACATAGAGGTGAATCAGAAAGTGAAGCGTATTTTTAAATAAGTACCAGTCCATTCAAATTCACATTGTTACATCGAAAGGGTCTCAATGTGCATTCGATTCCGAAGTATAAATGGAATGTCACATTGGGCTAATTTCGAGTCACATTTTGCATCACATTTTGATGTCTCGACATGACCAACGGGGCACCGAATAGACGTTTATGCGATAATAATGGAAGTCACTTTGCGATTCACTGGTGTGATCTGAAACATGAATGTGAATCCCACTTCCATCTCTGAGACCATTCTGTGTTGACTGGGAGGCCGCGTGTAACTAAATGAACACTGGTCGAAATGTTGGCAGCAAACCTTAACATCTGCGCAGGAGCTATAATCTGGTAATATAGTATGTTCTGGATAAAAACAAAACCGGCACCTGTTCGGTGCCCGCGGTCAAAATATCAACCAGTAATCTATAAAGGTTTGGTTTCTAAGTAATCTAATCTCAATTTCCAGAACCCACAAAACTTATTGATAGCAATACAATATACCTATAAATCTCCTTAATAACTACTCATTAAGAAAATAAATTCAACAAGATGAGATGATTAAGTAAGCAATTTGAATTTTTCAGTTTATTAATTTCTAGGAATTATGAGTAATTGAGCATGTGTAACACCCTGTAGAGCACTACATACGAAACCAATACTCAGATGAGACAGCGCACATTTATTTCGCCAAGAGGCTGCCCTGATGACAAAATAAAAGCCCCGAAACGACTCAAAATCCAAACCCAATACTCGAGCGGCTGAGTAATGATTTAATTGATTGTATGGTACTCACGAAACGTGTTTATAATGCTTGGTAATTCAGGACAGTAAAATAAACTCAGAAAATCTATACTTAAACCTAATTTAATTTGATCTAAAAAATGGACATATGTGATTGTTGACCACATTAAGCTATAATGAAATTCATCTGGTATAAGAACAAAAATGAGCTGCGATAGATATAAATTATGGTTCGCACACACTGTATTAATTTATAAGTTTACTAAAATATTATATGAGACTCAAAACATCACATGTATATAATTGACGAACAGTAATCAAGTAATTTTCTTATTGATTCTAAAAATAAATCGGCAACTGTTTAACTGAAAATTCGTTTCGCACAGCCCTGTACATTATAGTGACATAAAAAACGTGTGGGCTAAATTCTGCTTTTTTTACTAATAGAAAAAAGTCTTCTGTTACAGCTATTAAAAGTATTCTAGAATGCATTCATAATTGATTCATGAAACAGTAAAACAATATGTCCAAAATAAACTGTTTAAAATTTCTACGGCAGACCAGAATGTCAACTGAAATGAGAGGATAATTTATCACTTACATAAGAGAAACATCTTAAGATAATACCCTCTTTCAGCTGTTAATGCCGACGCGTGGCAAAGATAAACTTTATACTTGTTGAAAAACGAAGATACACATTGGTTTTCGATGACAGGCCCTTCTCTGAAGGGAAATTTATGGCGAAACCGAGGATTCGGGAACTTTCTTCATGACTTTTGAAACGTACTTTCGAGTCTTGATAAAAATGGAGTATTTACTGGCTCAAAAAAACTAGTGGATTCGACTACAATTGCTGATTCATTGCAGACTTTCCAACGAATATTTGGCAATGTTGAGTTATCTCTTAACGACTAGCACACTGCTACTTTTAATTAGACACACGAAAATGGACATCACGAAACGTCGATTCTGATTGTTGTTCTTGAACTCGAACTAAAAACTCTCTAACTTGGGGCTGAACATCACGAACTATGGATAAGGGCCACAAACTATGGATAAGGGCCACAAACTATATGAACTGTTGATTCTTTTCTGCAACTAAGAATTGAACATCGCGAACTGTTGAATCTGACTTGCGAACTGAGAATTGACCATCGCGATTCTTCACTCGTTGAATCGGAACTCGTTGAATCGGAACTGCCCAAGAATACGCTTATGGTTCATTTCATATCCTCGAGAAGCCGTATATCTTATTTTAATGATCAATAAATTTGACAATAGCGGCATTAATTACGGATATTAATAACACTCTAATAGTCGTTCTATCATATATTTCATGATGTTAATCGGTTCCACGTTGATTTGAATGAGCTTAAATCGAGCTTCATCACCAGAAAGTGTCAAGAAGCGAGTATTGTAATTATATTCATTACACTTATAAATATATCCTTATGACTTTTATAGTCTATAAATTCCTAAGTTAAACATCATTTTCATCTGGTTTACCAGCTGCGATTTCGTGACTAATCAATTGAAATCTTTTGTGCATCTGGAAGTATTTACGTTAGATTGACGTTATCTTGCATCTAATTGAATGATTAAATGATACTACAGGGGGATGGCTGAAGATCTATCACACATGATACCTTTATTGTCAACATGTAGAATTTCGAAGTTTTCGTCTAAGTTATGATCCTCTTCTGAATTTACTTTCTCTTTTATATAAATACGAAGTTCATGTATTCGGCTTCTGAATGATCTACCTGTCTGACCTTCATATACTTTGGGGCAAGATCCACAATTCAATTTATAAACTACTGATTTTTCATATTTTACATTTATTATTTTTGATAAACCTTCCTAATGTGTTGTTTGTTCTTTAGGATACTCTTAAATTTTCTTTATGTAAAAATGAAGCTAATTTTTGTGTTGCTGGTCCTGAATGGGTTAAAATTCTGTAATTACTCTCATCGTTCCTAATAGTGGGGTAAACTCCTTGGATAGCCTTACGATTGAACAAATAATCTCAGGATTTTTGGATGGTGGGCAAGGCTGGCATTAACAGTCAAAAACACGTCTTTGGTGTTTTTTCTTCGGACAAGTAGGAAAATACTCTCAAGTTATACTAAAAGAAAACCAGAGATTTACACAATTGTAAATAATAAATTAAAATGTGTTAATTATATTGTAAATTAACTTAGAAGCTTTACGATTGATAGGATGCAAGTAATAATGAATTCAATTAAATAAGGTAAATTTTTTACCTAAAAGAATACCAGCCACTGGAAATAAATATTCAGATGTATTTTTTGACAACAAATCCGCCATAAAGCATGCAAAGTTCGGGAATAATTCGAGTTGTACATTTGATTCTAATAAAAAGGTAAAATTCTCCTTTTCACTGATAAGGTTGTTGAATAAAAAACGCATATAGTCAAAACCCAAAACGTGATCAGAATTTTAAATATAGGAAACGGTCTGGTTGCGCCATCTGAAATAAATGACCACACCTCATTAAGCGGCAAAGGAACGAATTCTGTAATGTGAATTAGAAATTATGTTGCCAAGACGTGAATAATAGACAAAGCTGTAGAGGTTTTTCCCCGGATTCGACTTCCGGCAGCGCTAGCGGTTGAGGTCAGACGGCGGTCTCGTGTTGAAAGTCAGGTTAATGTGTGTGATGTCCGCAGTCTTAAAGACGTGCATTGACAGATTAAATACGAAGTGTTTTGGTAAAAATTTAAAAGTGTTCAAAATATGGGATGCAGTATTGCCTAGAGCAAGACAACTGCATTCCCCCGATAAAACCTCGCTGTCTGCGCCGTTTAAAGGCCGGATGAAAACGGATTTCTCGCAGCGGGGCATGTTCACATGGCGCCGAATGGAAGCCAACGGACAATAATTGAAGAGAGAGTAACTTTCAGTGACATTTTCAAGACATTTCTCACCTCTCAGGTGAAAATCCAAAATATACAAATTGTAAATATTGATCTCTACTTCCATACGCAGTTTACAGAATTTGAATAAGATGATTTCCCTTAACGGCGCATGTAGAAAGATTTGCCCTTAAATTGTTTATAACGCGATTGTGCAAAAACTACACATCAGACAGAAACCATCTTGCGCACAGTTGAACCACATGCTATTATATATCAGTTTCCGCAATATTGTTTGTCCAGCTTCAGATTTATAAAAATTAAAAAAATTTGAAAAATTGTCTCTTTTTCGAGGTTTTCCCTGATTTTCTCAGTGGAAAATGCACCGATCCGATCGTATGAAAATACATTTTGTAGGTTTTATAAATCTCTATAAAAGTTCCAATGACTGTGAAACGATTCCTTGAATAATCTTGAGATATTTCCAAAAAACCAAAAAAATTGTGATTTTTTCACTATTTCCTGTTTAAAAAATTCTACATGATCATAACTAAAATTAATAAAATTATAAGGTGTGACTCGCACAAACTAGTATTATACGGGATACATATATGTTTCGCTATAGCCTTCTGATATAGTTCTTTAGTAAGAATATTTTCGATTAAATCAACGTTATATCCATTGTTAACTGCTATTTGCTTCATATGATATAAAAAAGAAAGTAAATCCAACATATGCCAATCATATTTTAGAAGAGGGTCATAACTTTGATGAAAACTTCGAAATTTCACATGTTGAAAATAAAGGTAAGTATCAAGCTTAATTACTTTAGTAGAATTCCTAGAAATTAATAAACTGAAAAATCAAAATTGCTTACTTATTGACAAACTTATTAACAATCTCCACCATTTTGTCCACTCCAAACAAAATTGCATGGCAACGATTTAAACGCCACTTTTGCCCTATAAAGGGTTAATTAAAATTGTGTTTAACTTAGGTTTCAACGAAAAATGTTCTACTGTACTAATCGCAACAGTGTTAGCGACTGTAATTGAATCTGTGGAAATCATATCGTCGTTACCTCAGTATTATATGTAATATGTATCTGTGATATATCAACATAATAATATTTAACCAATGAGTATCTCATTTACTAATACCATTATTTAAATAGAAGATAGTCAATGCCTGTGGAAAACGTATTGGACCCAAACGCGAGTGTCATCTAGCGTCATTAGTTACAAACATAAATATTTGACCATTGCCATTGCATTTAGACAATGATTTGACGTTATTTTAATGCAGGTTTCTTCTCCTAATTTTAATGCTGTCCCATTGTTTCATTCAAGTTACGACATGACTTGGAGGCCAGATCACTGAAGTTACGACATGACTTGGATGTGAGATCACTGTCGCCATCTACATGTCTCATCCATTTGAATCCAATATAAATCCCATAAGGTTGGCTAACTATCTTACTTCTATATAAACAATGCTAATACGATTCTTCTTCAGTCTGTGTACTTTATCTCAAACAGAAATACCTACCAATATTTTTGTATTTCTGTTAATGTTTTTTTGAATATTTTATTTTATACACGCAGTTGTTATTTTGAAAGAGAAGTTTGGATCATTTTCTTATTTTCAAGTCTCGTTATTTCAAACCAAACTACCGCAGTACGCAACAAACTGACGACGTGGATGGGATAAAACTTCATAATAAGTGTAGAACCTGCTAGTATACAGTGTTAGTTGGAACGATTGATTTTTTTTGTTTTAGGCAGAATTCGAAACAAATGGCAGTTGCACATCCGCCATGTTACAGACAAGACATAAGTACGGGAATTCAGTGCTCAAGACAATGATTGAGTGATTCACAAGCGTAAACTTGATAAATACTTGTGATGTGATGATATCACTGATGCAAAGAAGAAAGCGATCGGTATTCGTATCAGTGTATGGGAAGTGTGACGTCAAATCGACCACATAAATGCAAGCAAATCGACGAAGTGAACCAGTACCTGCCGAGTCCAGCCAGCTGATAGCACAATTACGTGGATGTCCTAATACCGTAACCGGCACGTGTCATGTCCAGATTGCGGATGCCAGCACCCCTTCGATGAACGACGTCTCAAGAGCTAGAATACCGTATCGAAACACCAGCCAGATGGAGTGAGTCAGAAGAAGAAACCATTGATTTTTTTAGTAATAGTAACATTTCGTTTCATTTTGTGACGGTGTACCTATCCCTAATACAGGGTTCGTCCGTTTGAAAGGGTAGACAAATGATCGGGATACTTTTTGTAAGTAGTATAGTTGAAAGTTCCGCTGTCCCTGCTCGGGAGCCAAATTTGTAACACTCTTTTGTCGATACGGGTCAGTTTGACGTCGAGTACTGGACTTGGGTTTCCTCGGGCGCCAGCTTTCTGCGTGGTGTGCTCCGGCCAGCTTCAAATAACTGTGACCAGAAAGGCAGACTTCACTTGCCTTTGCTGGGTTCGAACCTGGGTACCTGCTGCTTCCAAATGTAACCTTAACAAAGCTATTATTTACAGTGGAAAGAAAAGAAATAATTATTCTGTCAAATGACATATCGGTGGTTTTCGACGTAATAATATCTCGGGAAGCGTTTGCAATCGATTTTGGCGGTCTAACTCAACGGATTGAATGTTTCTCCTCCAAATCGGTACTCAACTTTCGGTGATCGACGGCCACGGTATACCTTAAAAAACGTTCTTTTAACGCGTGAGCAGGGACCTTTTGATAATTGAGGTTCATAAAGGAATGGTTGTCCGGCCTGGTCCATCTAGCGGGTGTGTACTGCACATCAGACAGGGACGCCAAACGGTAGAAAAATGTCTACTTTCGAATCAAAAACTCTAATTGACTAATGTTGTGAAATTTCCATTCGAAACATGCCAAAACGAGGCCGGGCTTCGGGCATGAAACCTAGAGATTTTAAGGAACTTTGGACTGCACTTCATTGGGAGGGGTGACGGCCACCAATTTTGTAACGTCACAATTCGCAATTCGTCTTTTCAGAGCCGCCAGCGGCACGAGCTTGTCGGCGCTTTTTTATACATTGATAATTTGGTAAGTTAGAAAATATTTCATTCACATAGTCAATTTACCCATGAATTTAATAATTTATGGAGAGAAAATCTAAAAAAATATCAGAAGCACAAAGAAAAAAAGAGACGCGTGGCGAAATATATTCAAATTGAGCTACTGCTACCAATGTTATATCACGAGTTCAACCGAACATAATCTGAAGCACAAGCTACATCTACATAGTTTTTAAAAATGTTGAATCGAAGGAAGTCGAAATTAAATCCAAAGTGAGGAACAAGGAAGAGAAAATCCAGAACAAATTACTAACATAGTTCCGTTACAAGGCCCTGGAGAATGACCACAACATATAAAAAGCAGTCTGGCGAGATATTTAACAGAACGAGAGCCAGTGCAGGTTAAAACTTATGAATTTCCATTTCATGAACACCATCGAACATTTTCCAATTCCTACTACTTTATGTATAGAAATGGTTACCATGCTTAGGTGGAAGTACTACGTTTTTATTATAGACCTTTACTGAAAATAAAACAGTAGAAAACATCAAATTGTTTGATTTTATCGTATCATTTTGTTATTTCAAAAAACGACTCCAATGCTATTTTGGGATTTGCCCACTGAAGGACAAAAAAACTCTGGGACCGATCCTGATGCAAAATTTGACGTAATTCTCTGATCAATCAATCTTGGATTCTGATCAAGAACATCCACTTTTTTTGTTGTCGAATTGTTAAGTTTTCCGTGGAAGGATTTTTTTTTCTTTTGGTGTTTTGGCATCGACTGGTTTGGTCATTAGCCGTGTGTTCTGGATAGGCCTTGTTACTAACTCCATACGCCACCTTAGGAGCAGCACAGTGAATCGTGCAGGACTCACCCCAGTCCAGCCACGAGATTTTAATAATTTAATAGGTCAAATTAAATTAAAAAATCCCAGCCGCAACTGGGGCTCGAACACCGGACCTTTCGACCCAAAGTCGGACGCTCTATCCACTGCGCCACGCCCCGACATCCACGGAAGGTATTATCTTCATCTCCACTTCTTTGTCGGTAATGCCGGATGTGTAGACATTCCCAATATCCGCGTGAGTTAAATTTTCAAAAATAATATTTATAAGTAAATCAATAATTATGTACTCCCAATAAAAAGCTTGATAGTATGCACACGAGTACCCACCAATAAAATCTTTTCAAGTTTTGAGATATTATAACAGAAAAATATATGAACCAAAAGTGAGGTTAGGTTCGTGTACTGCCATTATCTTTTATAATTTCTTGCAAATGGCCTTCCATATCCTACCAGAAAGGAAGACGAGCAAGCTAAACTCTTGACTTGTGACGGATGCGATGGCGGAGCATGACAAAATTGTGCACAACAAAATTTTAAGGATGACACAATAGTAAATTCATAAAATCACCCTCAACGGAAAAGCAATTAACTCTTGTCAAAGTGAATCCAAAATAAACCAAACAATCAGCAACGATAAAGAGAACTATCAAAGGAAATTTCCAAAATCAATCTAAACAAATTATAAACTACCATGAAAATACACGAATTGAAAGTGTGTTGAAAAAAAATCACGAAAGTATACATCACGAGAATGAATCCGAAGAACAAATCAGGAAGAAAATATCAAATGTAGAATTGGAAAAAAGGAAACTTATGACTAATCGACCCTATTATTTAGTAAACAACCTAAAATCAGGGTTGGTTGTACAATACAAGCTAACCAACAGTTCAACTGAACTGAGTTCAGTTGCTAAGGTACTCGAAATTTCATTGGGTAATCCCTAGCAACAGAAGCGAGTATAATTAAACTGTTGGTGAACTTGCTCTGTACAACCCGCCCTCAGGGGTTTTGGTGTTACATGACGAGAGATCTAACAAATTCCTTGTTATTTTATTACCTGGAAAATTCTTAGGGTCATTTCTTGATAGGTACAGCCATTCGTTTGGCTGGAAATTTTAGTTATGTATAGTTATTTATCGACGTCATTCAGACAACTTATTCCGCAAATCAGCTCGGTACAAGTAGAACCCGTCGCGGCTGTGATACTCAGTAACAGTAAAGCAATTAATATATTTCATGAACATTAACTGAAGTGTTCGGCACTGCCACTGAAGCAACATCTACCCAAATATCCCAGCTGATACGGTTACCATCATTATTATTTTTCAATTAGAATTCCAGTCTTTAGATTATTAAGGATATTTGATTTATACATTCAAGTGCATCATCCTCAGATTACATGGAGATATTGAAGAGGATCTTCGCTTTTTTAACTTGAAACGCTGAGCCGCAGCACTATATGGCAAAATCATGGGATCATACAGTGTGTTTGTATCACTCACTGGAAATGATACTTTGAACGAGATATAAGTAACTGAAGGTATTCTTCCATTCGTCACATACACATATTAAATCAGGAGAGGTTAGCAGAAAATGTATCAAATATACGAGTCCCTTCCCATTTCAGTTGGCCCAACTATTGAAATCTTAATTTTTTTAAGCACCATGATATAATAATAAATAATACATGATACTTTAGGTCATAATGTAATAAAAGGGTATATTTTCAATAGAATCAGTAGAAAAACTTCCACTTTATTATTTCCTTTCAGAATTTCTAGCGAAAAATCAAAAATGTTCCGAAATAGAAAGTTTCTATTACTTTTTAATAAACCCTATTTGACTTGTGTTACAAAATAAACATATTATATCGACGGTGGCTTTGGAATATTTAAGCAAAGACAAAGTTCTAAGGAACTGTCAGAATATATTTTATACATTTTAAGGTTAGTTCTTATCGTGAAAATGGGTAGAGGAAAGATTATTGATGAGAAAATTTGTTTAATCATTATTACGACGGCGTTCTGGTGCCACAGCGAAAATAAAAAAATCTGTCAATTGACACATTTAATCTGTCAATTGACACATTTAATCTGTCAATTGACACATTTAATCTGTCAATTGACACATTTAATCTGTCAATTGACATATTTCATCTGTGAATTGACACATTTAATATGAGGTGATTAGAGCATATCGATGATGAAAATTGTTGAAATCGTTATATCCGTCATCCTGTTGCACCCCTACCCCGAACCACCATAAGTCTTCGAGAGACGTGTGCAAGCTAGGGAGCAACCCTCACCTTTTAACGTGTGATGCTGGGAATCGAACCCAAGACCTAATGCTAGAGAGGCATACCAGCACGACCACCACGGAATGGGTAGTTTGAACATGACCAGTGAATAGCCATGAACCAACTCAGCCTGGGTACTTTTCGATTGGGTTGAGCAATAACGAAATTTTATTATTTTTGGAATTACGTGATGATGATTTGATTCGTAAAAGAACACTGAAACGATGATTGAAATTTTTAAATTTGTTCTTGTGGAGAAATTATTGAGATACTGAAACGCTTCTAACGTTTGTAAATAATGAAATCTGTAAATCAGGGCAGTTTCATGGATGCATTCGAAATGCGTGCAAGCTGTGGTTTAGTTGTCACACAAAAAAAAGTACCGTTTGTACGTTTGGTCTTGAGCAACAGCGTATGAACATGAATAGGAGATTGAAAAAAATCACTTGACAAATAAATGAGTAAATTGACAGATTAAATGTGTCAATTGACAGATTAAATGTGTCAATTGACAGATTAAATCTGTCAATGGACACATTTAATCTGTCAATTGACAGATTTTTTTATTTTCGCCGTGGCACCAGAACGCCGTCGTACATTATAAATTCGCCCATTCTGGAAAATCAAACTCGGAAATGGCAAATTTGTTAGATTTGTCGCGATATAGTGTTAGAAATATAGTTAAAAGATACAAAACTACCGGTTCAGTCAATACAAAGCCTCGATATGTGGGAAAAAGCAATATTACAGATGCAGATAGAAGAGCGCTACGAAGAATTATCGAAAAGAATCGACGTTCCAATTATTTACAGCTAAGTGCTCTATGGAGTGATGCTGTTGGAAGGCGCATTTCGAGATCCACATGCCACCGGGAGGCCCACAAACTGGGATATGGCACTTACAAGGTAACATTTTTGATGATAAAAAATAATGAAGTTGATACTGGATAAGTATTTTTTCTGCAAAATTGTTTACAATTGAAAATTTTGTTTTAGGCCAAAGAAAAGCCACTGTTAACGCCACAGCAAAAGAAAAACAGGTTATGATGGGCTAAAGAACATAGATCTTGGACATCTCAACAATGGCGTGCAGTACAGTGGAGCGATGAGTCCCGATTTGAAGTGTGTGTTGGGGACAGTAGAAGTAGAGTTATTCGCAAAAAACATGAAGCCTTCCATCCCGACTGTTTAAAGAAAAAAGTCAAATTTCCTGCGTCAGTCATGGTGTGGGGCAGCATGTTAGCCAAAGGGGTAGGAAAACTCCATTTTATTCAAGGAATTGTGAATACTGTAAAATATTTGGACATATTAGAAGAATCGCTGTTGCCAGTCATGGAAGAATTTTTGACATCAGGGCAAGATTTTGTGTTCCAACAGGATGGCGCCGGATGCCACACTTCAAAAAAAGCTCTCAAATAGATGGAAAACTATAACATACCACTTTTGGAATGGGTTTCTAGTAGTCCCGATTTATCTCCGATCGAACCATTGTGGCATGCTATGAAAAAAGTGTTGCGCACACATCCTGTCAGAACAATTCCTGAATTAAAGGAAAGGCTTCAGGAGATATGGGATTCGTTTACACCACAATTTTGTGAAAACTTATTGAATACTATGCCACAAATAATTTCTGCAGTTTTGAAAAATAAAGGCGATGTTACCCAGTGGCAAACTTCAAAACTGTTTTTTTTTTGTATGTTCTGTAATTGTTCACGTTTTTCTATTTGTTCTCAGTTTGTATAAATTTATTGGTTTTTATGTACATATTTTGGTAGTTATGTGTTTAAATAATTTATAAAAAAAATTGTTCACGAAGTACTTTTATTTTGTCACCCTGGGACAAATTTCTGAAAAAATATAATGTGGGCCAACTGAAATGGCAACGGGCTCGTACATATTGCTCACAATTTCACAATAAATACCCACCAAAATGTCAACAGCGGACAGCTGTTTTAATCTGTTGGATCTCATCAGCGCTGTGCAGACGATTTCTGAATGAATAACAATAATGAAATCTAGAGCATTATATAGAAGTTATCGCCAACGAATATGGTGTTATATATGTTATTATTCTTTATGCACAAATACAAATTAATGTTAACTGGATTATATCGAAAATACGAAATCAATCACACATATGAAAAATGGAAATACATAATGCTCACAATTTCACAACAAATACTCACCAAAATGTCAACAGCGGACAGCTGTTTCAATCTATTGGATCTCATCAGCGCTGTGCAGACGATTTCTGAATCTACTTATTGAATGATTTTTTGCCAAAAAGTATTTCATCCTCTTGTCAATTATATTAATAACAATTTATTGAAAGATTTCACAGCCCAAAAGTTGGGTCCAGTTTTAAATCTTTTCAGGTGACAGTAGTTTGTGCTCAAATTGTTTTAAGTATTGTGTTGTGGTTGTGAACATTCTCAGAAATGTTTGTGATGTGATAAAGGAATTGATTTTTTTTAATGTAAATTGACAGAATGAAGTCATACGAACAAAATAAGCTAGGTATAATTGGGTTTGAAAATTTAAAAAAAAATCTGTGAATTCTTCATTATTGAAAAGCAATAAGGATCAGAGCATTTTTTAGTATACATTTCTTTGATGTTATCTAATATAGAAAATTGAATATTTGTTTCTTTTTACGAGTTTCATGCCTTCCTCTATCAGTCATCCATTTATTTGTATACCTCAAAAGTTTCGATATGACATGAGTGTTGCTGTGTCGACTCCATGCTCATGTTCCGATATTACTGAAACGTACTGGCCACAGTAGGTAATTTCTAAACGCCTTACAGTAACCTGAAACTGCCATCTAATTTCGGAACGATTCAGAAAGTCAGAGTGTCAAATGTAAAGAGGGAACATCTCTAGTTCAAAATTATATCATTACTATTATGTGATACGGATTGATGGTTGCAATTAATCAAGTAATAATAGAGGAAACATCAGGTAATAGGGATTCTAAAAAAATAGATAATTCGGATAGCTCAAGTACCTCAAACGCTCTAGCGGAGCTATGAATATGAGATAGGTATTATTTCTTTGTTATAATGACCTCTGGATTTATTATCTTGGTCTGATGTATTGAATTCATTATCGAGTTGGCTTTTAAGGGACTGCAAATTTCGCCTGGCATGATTTTGATCTGAAATATTTATTTTCATCCATCTACATGGACAAGAGAGGCGAGAGAGAACAAAGCTCGTAAATTAGCGTCGGTTTCGGCGTCAACAGCTATTAGCAAGTCTTCTAATACCACTTGCTACATTTGTTCTGCTGTCTTTTCAGATGAGCTAATTGTAACGATATTGCTATCAATAAATTTAATGAATATTAAATAACATATCCTTACCTAACTCAGTATCAATTCGGGGAGGGGATACTGGGACTACATGACCATTTCTATTTTCTGTAACAGAGCAACCATTAAATACCTAGCCTCTAACAAGGTTCCATGAAAAGTGGCGCAAAATGCCAGTCAATTTCAGTAAAATTAGAACGACCAAAATTACTGTTCGGGAATATCGGAACATGGCCCATGTCGACTCATACCAGCAAAACTGTGGGATAAAAGATAAAACGGTAGACATTCGCCAGCTTGATATAAAAACGGAACATCATTATTATTATTGCAGAAACTACAGAGAGAACGATTCGATATTAAAAAACTCTATTTGATCAGATATGTTTCGCTAGCACAGTCGCTTCTTCACTGTCTGATTAAATAAAGTTTGTGGAGATCGAATCGTTTTTTTCTCTGTGGTTTATACACAATTACTATGGATCTTCATCAAGTTACGGCCGAGTCACTAAGAAAAATTAAAATATATTAATCTCTTGAGTTTGTGAGTTTTTTATGAAATTTGCACGCAAACTAAACACATACCACCATTTGAACAGTCAACAGGTGATAAAAAAATTCAAGAAAAGATGAATTGACTCCGTTTTGTAGACTTTTTTTTACTATAGGGGTAGTTTTCAGGGTGAGTATTGAGATACAAAATCTGAAATGGAGTAAGTATGCTTTTTCAGAGCGTTCTGAATATACATTGAAAAAGAAATTGCAAGAAACGATGAATTGACTCTCTTCTGTAGATTTTTTCATTGTGGGGGTAGTTTCCAGAGCAAGTAATGAGATACAAAATCTGAAATGGGTAGGTATGCTTTCTCAGATGATTTTGAATATACATTGAAGAAATTTCAAGAAACGATAAACTAACTGTTTTGTAGATTTATAAGTTTTGGAAATGCCGCATCAATATTCTATGGAATTGCAAGTTATTTTTTGATAAATCACTCGAAATCTTTTACGAATTTTACGATATATAGGATATCTTCCGAGATCTTCGGAAATCTCCCGAAATCGTATGAGATTTCCAAGAAATCCTCGGAAATCCCCAGAAATCGTATGGGATTTTAACGAAATCTTCGGAAATCACAAATTACTCAAGAAATCATATGGGATTTCGGCAATACGTGTACATTTTCTGGTCACCTCCTCGGGTAGTTTAAAGGTGAAATCGTGCCCGGCAAAATAATTTCTGGTATAGATCTCGTTCACTAGTATCAACAGAGCCTATTAATATAAAAAAATATTGATTCTACCTGCATTTATCTTGTTGAGGATTTTTTCAAGTTCGGGATTTTATGATTTTTCGGACTTGTTTGACGGGTAGTTTAAGGGTGAAATCGTGCCCGGAAAAATACTCTTAGGTATAGATCTTGTTAACCAGTCTCCACAGAATCCATTAATACAAAAAATTATGAGTTTTATCTCCATTTAGCGTGTTGAGGATTTTTCAAAGTTCAGGATTGTTCGATTTTTTTGACGTGTTTGAGGGGTAGTTTAAGGGTGAAATCGTGCCCGGTAAAATACTTTCTGGTATAGATCTTGTTCACCAGTATCCACAGAGTCGATTAATAGAAAAAATTATGGATTTTTTCTTCATTTAGCTTGTTGAGGATTGTTCGATTTCTTGGACGTTTTCGAGGGGTAGTTTAAAGGTGGAATCGTGTCCGTCAAAATAATCTCTGGTATAAGTCTCGTTCACTAGTATCTACAGGGCCCATTGATAGAAAAAAATATTGAGACTACCTGCATTTAGCTTGTTGAGGATTTTAAGTTCGAGATTTTACGATTTTTCTGACGCGTTTGAGGGGAAGTTTAAGGGTGAAATAGTGCCCGGCAAAATACTTTCTGGTATAGGTCTCGTTCACTAGTATTCACAGAGCCTATTGATAGTAAATATTGATTCTACCTGCATTTACCTAGCTTGTTAGGGATTTTTCAAAGTTTGGGATTTTACGATTTTTTGGACGTGTTTGAGGGGTAGTTTAAGGGTGATATCGTGCCTGGCAAAATAATCTCTGGTATAGGTCTCGTTCAGTAGTATCCACAGAGCCCATCAATAGAAAAAAAATTACTTGCATTTTGCAGGTTGAAGATTTTTTCATAGTTCGCGATTTTATGATTTTTCCGACATTTTATTTTCTGGTATACGTTTTGTTCACCACTTTCTATAAAGTCTTCTTATTGTAAAATTATTCCATTATGCCTTCATTTAGATCACTGACAATTTTTTAAATTTCGTGATTTTTCGATTATTTTGACGTGTTCCGAGGGGTAGTTTAAGGGAAAAAATAGTTGATTTTATCTCAACTTATCTTATTCACTATTATCTATAAATAATGTCAAGAACAAATAAATAAAAATATTGCATTCAAATATTTCCTCAAGCTTTTGATAATTTTTCAAATATTGTCGATAACAAAACAATTCAATGTTTCATTTACCAGAGAAAACAACAAACATACACTGAAACACGTTTATTGCCAACCACGAATTCATGGTTGAGCCATGTTTCAGACTTCATCACTCATCACTTCAGCCATGAAGTCATGGCTGCTTTCACGCTAATTGTAGAGTTTTGTATTCCATTGGGAATCTGGTGCACATAGTTTTGAATTCAGTGCAATAATATTAGCACGAGCTCTTTGCACTCGGTGCGCACTAGTTTTACCAATGGAATTGCTATAATTTGTGATAAATTCTAGTCCAAATCCCTTTCTGCTATCGTAATTGGTTTAAAAGCTACAAATTACTGTTCTAGTTTCAAGTCAATAGCTGAAGTCTGTGTTCACATCTCTGATGGTTGACTAACATACTCAGAATGACCTTATGTTTAATTCTTGACAATGCTTGAGATCGCACGTTAAAAGATCAGGCCCCTTGTCTTTCCTACCTAACTCTTGGAGACTTCAGAGGGGTGCGCAAGGGTGCACCGGTTGTCAGAAATAACAAATTTAACGAACTAATTATGTATACTAGTAGATTTTCCACTATCCACTATAATAGAGCATCCAAAATGGTGAGTCATTGTAATTTAGTACCTTACAGAGACTGAATATCGCAAGAATAGGGAATCCAAAATTGTCAGGGGTATCAAATTATTCAGTTTTTTTTTTGTTATTCGTTTTTATAATTTATGAATGTTATTATTATTGATTTAATCATTTATTCATTGCTTTGAGAATAGGTACAATGATAATGTTTCCATTTATTTTTATCAATAGTTTTTAATTACTTTAATAAACAAATTATTTTACACCCATGAGAATATATTCATTGAAATAACAAAAGCGATTATAAAAAAAATATTTTTTTCAAAACTTTTCACTTGAATACGACAAAAATCCTTAGAGATTAGATAGATTTTGATGAGTGTTTTTGTATTCAAATGTGTAGTTTATTTGTGTAATCCTACACCATTCCTTCGTATTAGTTAACAAAAGAACACACTTCCAATCACGACCAACCCTTATGCACGGAATTTTTTTCAAGCAAGATCGCTCAAAAAACGATCTTTCAAACCTAGGTTGTTTAGAGAAATTCAATAATTGAACAATATTAAAGATATATAAATATTTAGGATAAATTTTGTTAGATATGAAAATCGCATATTTTCATATCCAAGTATGAGAACTATACTGTGATATCATTAGAAAATAAATATTTTTCACGTATTTAAATGTCTAGCTAACCTATTTTGCATCTCTTGAAGATTCTAAAATTTCGAGAGACGGGCGTGATTTGAATTTCGGTTAGTACCTAGGCGACCAAAATTGTATAACTGAATGTTTTCTGAAAGGTAGAGCTCGTCGGTATTTCAAATCGTTCAATTTCGATCAAAAAAAATATTCCTAAAATAAACAAGTAGCAAAACCTGAATGTAGCAGCACCAGGAGATTTCAAAAGTATTTAATAGATCGTTTCACTCATATTTAAAACATCGACCGCACTCTCCATTACACATAACTTGAATTTTTTTTAAAGTTAATCCATCACTGTAATCAAATTATTAATTTGTTTGATTACAGGAACAATTTCACAGTTTATTATGAACTACTACTACTCTGCGACATTTCTGCCTTCACATGACATCATTCATAATCATCTTCTTCTATTTCTTCTAGTATTATTGGTCATTGTTTGCCACAACAATATTTGGCCAGCTCAATTCCGGAGTGATGCAATATCTATGTGATGCATGCAGCCCTTCACGATGGCTCTGGAGGGCCAATGTGGAAAAAAAGAGTTAAAATTTAACTTACTCGAAATTTTGACTTACTAACCCGAAATTTTGACTTACTAACCCGAAATTTCGACTTATCAACTCGAAATTTCAACTTACTAACGACTTATTATCGCGAAATTTTTACACGCGAAATCATCCGATTAAACGAACTTACCTGTGAAGTTCAATCGTGATTATAGGAGGCGCCTCGTCCGAAGAGATCACTAAGGTAGTGTCGTTTCTGCACTATATCAGCCACACGTTTAAAGAAAATAAAAGAAAGCGTTCCGTGTTCTATGGCCGTGATCCATCCTCACGGAACACCTTAACCTCATTTAGTTTACCGATTCAGGAAAAACCTTTTTTAGGGGGGGATTATTAGAAAATATATTACATATACATTCATCTGCTCTGCTCTGCAGTCTGAGTCTGCATATGTATTTTTCATCTGGGTGAGGTGGGTGTGATCTCTTTGGACGAGGCGCCTACTATAATCACGATTGAACTTCACAGGCAAGTTCGTTTAATCGGATGATTATAGTTCGGCGCCTCGTCCTTTGAGATCACTAAGGTAGTTGTTTATCGATTTAGGTTTTTCCCAGATTTTGATAATATACATGGTCTGAGAACACCGTTTACATTATGGTGTTATAATTGTCCTAGCAAAGTCTTGGAATTTTCCAATGGACAATTATAAAAGTTCGCCAATACCTTCGACTTCTTTGACCGCAGACGTTGCAGCGTATCGGGTTGAGTATCCCATCAATATATCCGTGTCGATTCCCGCTTATTCTTTTAAAGTATCCTTAATCCCTAGGCCGATGGTGCTAGTTAGAATTGTTTCCTTTTGGACAAATAAAAGGAATTCTAGTACCCTAGACCGTATCCCACTTGTTTTGTTTATATACCTATGCCTCTAGTGTTGAGGCAGGGCATAATGCTGATGTTGCTGAAAAATAAAAACAAAGTTGTTCCAAATCATTCCGAGTAGTTTTAATATGATCTTTAATTAAGGTCTGCATTTCGTTCTCTGATATCAGTATGTTTTCCAATCTTATTTGCAAATCTGGAGGTGGTCTCCAGTGATAAGCGCTAGTAGTGTAGCTGCTTTTTTCGAAAGCTGCAAAAGAGATAATAACTCATACGGGGATTTCTTTTTTAGAATTTCTAGGACAGTTTGTGGGTCCCAAATGTAATTGTAACGTCTCGAAGGAGGTCTCAATATGAAATTATTTTCCTTTGAGGGAGCGCTTGAAATTCCTACTTTTACGAATTTCTATGTTTGTACCTAATCAGAGCTAAAGCTGAACGATAGGTGTTAAGTGAGCTGAAAGAAATCTTTGTTTTATACTGGTGGTATAAGAAATGTATTATAATTATCTCTTCTGTTTTGAAGATCTTTAGGTTTCTTTCATTAGAATAGTACTGCCATCGCTTGTATACTCCTTCATACTGTTTTGTTGTTTAATTTGATGAGGATTTCAACATTATATTTATTTCTTCCTCTGGATATCCATTTCTGAGAAGTGCTTCTCTGATTAAATACCTGCGCCACTAGGGTCATTTTTCCCAGTGTTGTGAACCTCCAAGGGTAGTAAGGAGGTTTCCGATATTATGGAGGAATAGTTTCCTTCAGAAATTATTGAAAAGTAGGGAACAACAGTAGTGTGGGCCATTTGGGGACACCACTATTCCGACAGCTTTGTCTGTAAAGATTTTGTTCTTCAAAGTTTGTAGGGTATGGCAAAACGGCAGTAATGCATAAAAAAAATCTTTACCAAAACTCTGGACTAATAGATTTGTTAACTTTTGGGTATGTAATGCTTCCCATTTTGTTGTGTTACCGACTCTGCTCTGACCCAGACATCTTTGGTTGTCAAGCCTCTTGCAAAACATTTGATAGCCTATACAATGCTTAACAATTCTAGGAACACGGAACACTTTCTTTTATTTTCTTTAAACGTGTGGCTGATATAGTGCAGAAACGACACTACCTTAGTGATCTCAAAGGACGAGGCGCCGAACTATAGTTTCGACTTCATCAACTTAAAAAACCAAGTTGAAATTTCGAGTTTTTTGAGTTGAAATTTTACGATGGCTCTGGAGGGCCAGTAAAAAAAATTAAGTTGAGATTTCGACTCACTAACTTGAAATTTCGACTCGCCCGAAATTTCGACTTGGTAACTCGAAATTTGGACTAACTCGAAATTTGGACTAACTCGAAATTTTTACATACTTACCCGAAATTTCGACGTCGAAATTTCAAGTCAGTCGAAATTTTGACTTAGTTTGTTGAAATAAGTAAGTAGAAATTTCGCGTTATATAATAAGTCGAAATTTCACGGTAATAATTCGAAATTTAGCGTGTAAGTCAAAATTTCGAGTTACTAAGTCGAAATTTCGGGTTGGTAAGTCGAAATTTCGAGTTAGTAGTCGCAATTTTGACCTATTTTTTTCGCATTGGCCCTCCAGAACAATAGTAAAATTTTGCGTTAGCTTTTTAGTCGAAAATTCGCGATAATAAGTTGAAATTACGAAATGATAAGTCGAAATTTTGAGTTAGTCAGTTGAAATTTCGAGTTACTAAGTCGAAATTTCGGGTCAGTAAGTCGAAATTTCGAGTTAGTAAGTCGAAATATCGACTTATTTTTTTCGCACTGGCCCTCCAGAGCCATCGTAGCTATGGAACAGGTAAGCTAAAAATTCGAAGTATTCGCCATCTAACAATTACCCCAGTAACTACTGTAAGTGTGGATTCATGCAGTACCAATTAACAATTAGCAAGTAACAATTATCAATTAACAATTAGCAAGTATAAGTTGAATGGTGGATTTATGCAGCAATCATAAGTCTTTAGTCATAAGGAAGAATATTCGTCAATGATTGGTTGGTCCGTATATTCCAACCAATCATTGACGAATATTCTTCCTTATGACTTATGACTTATGATTGCTGCATAAATCCACCAGAACTTCTTGTTTCACAATGAATGCATTCATGCAGACAATTAACAATTATCATTTAACAAGTAACAAGTGGAAGTTGGCCAACTTTTAACTTTTTACTCTAATTGAACAATATTTTCTTCTAGTGCGCAACTAGTACGCAGGTGACCGCGGATTGGTCAGTATAATGACAAAAATGAATCTCTTTCAAATATTTGTGGGGCAGTTTGTATTATTGTGTTGTGTTTTCTGTTTTCGTTCATATCAAAATGGAAATTGATGATGCTATTTTGGCTGATTTTGTACGGCAATTTCCCAAATTGTATATGATAAGGGCATAATTACGATCTTCAAAGATAAAAATATCAGAGATAATGCTTAATGCTTGAAACAATAGCAGAGACACTCTCAGTGTTGATAGTTTGTATTCACATTGCAATTTTTGGTCTTGCAGGCCATACATTTGATTTTGTCATTCGGGGTATAAAAAAACGCCACATGGATGTGGTCATGCAAGATGCAATCACACTGATATTGTGAGATTGTCAAACATTCTTTTCTCCGCCTATTTAGTGACAATCATGACTACACAAAACTGGTCATTTATTTTCGAAGAACAAATAGAATCTGAATTTTTAAACAGTATCCACGAAAAAGTAAGGTTAACTTGGTAATTGTTAATTTGGGTGCATGAATGCTATATTTTCAATACTTGTTGATTGATAATTGTTAATTGATAATTGCTACTTGATAATTGTTACTTGGTGCTGCATGAATCCACACTAAGAGTCAACAACTAACAATATGCCATTGTTTTCTGAGTGAAATGACTTGTTTCAATTTCTTCGTTTTCAAGTTTTTATGATCAGATAGACCATTTGTAAATAACCTAGTTTTAAATTTGTATTTGCCGCCTTCAACCTTTTACATTCGGTTCAGTTTCTCAATCTAGAGCACAGAACAGGAGGTCTGTGACACAGAGTGATCTGTGATCGAGAGTTAAAAATCAACTGCGATCGACTTGACTTGTTTTGATTTTTCAGTCTGGCGGTGAAGTTCCATGTCCTCAACCCTAGATCGAAAAAGAAACGGCTCTAATCGAGTCACATGATAAGCTGATTTACATTCTATTACATTTTTCTGTAGGCATCTAGTACAATCTGGCAAAAATCCCAACAAAAGTTAAGTTTGTTCATTTGTGTCAGTACGATTGCTCATCACAATTTTCAAAAGAGAAAGACAAATAAAATGCTAGTGCTAAAGAAAGACGAACAAACGTCAAACAGCTGCTTAGATCACTATATTGACACAAACGAACAAACCTGTTGTTTACTGATACTGAAGGTTGTTTATTATTATTATTGAAAAATTGACATCACATTGTGAAAATAGAAAAATAATAAATATATATCATTTTTCCTACGAAACTGTTATGAAATGTACGTAGTTTGTAAGTGATACCATAGAATATTGAATTTTTAAACGCGGATGTGTTATGAAGAATGTTGAAAGGAGTTCAACTATGATCAAGAAGTGCCTACTAGGAATCCTATTCCCTCTTTTGCTGGACGAGTCCCTAGCAGAAATATATGCCATAAAATTTGTGAGTCCAAATATTATTAGTCTCGAATTTGTTACTGTCCCATTTCACGTTTCTCGAGAAAAACTTACATTCATGGTGGTTCAGTATCTACACAAAAAATAACATTATTTCTGAGGAAGTGACTTGATTGAATTTGCAGTCGAATTTCATTTTGCTATCTGTAGCGCTTAATATGCAATTGGTGGGTATAAGGTACTGGTTGTATGCATTCATAGGCCAGCAAATGGAGATTTTAATATTTTCGAGAAACAACCATCTTTATTGCATGCTATTAAGGAATTTCAATTCATAAGGGAAATCCTCGTATACATTTTAACAAACAGGAAGATACCAATACTAAACTATTCAAATATATAATAAATTCCGGTGATCAACCAATTTGACCATTCACTAATTTTAGTGGCATAACATCTTCTAGTATAATAATAGAAAAATGGATAAGCCCAAACTCCAAACTCATTAGGACCGAGTTTGTCGAGAACTTAAGCAACAGTGAAAAGGCCAGAGAGTCATGGTTGAGATATTTGATTATGGACAACTCCAAGATAGTAGAAAACTCTGTTGGGCAACTGAAATAAACTTTGAAATGTTTATTTTGTGGTCACTGTACAGTCACTTTTGATTCTTTTTGGGACCTTCCCCTTCCAATTACACAAAGAACAGGCCAACTTGGACTCTCACAATGGTTATATTCATTCACTTGGGAAGAAACTTTGAAAGGTGATGAGAAACCGACATGTTCAGAGTGCAAAGTAAGAAGGAAATGCACAAAGTCTCTATCAATTCATAAATTCCCCAAAATTTTATTAATCCATTTGAAAAGGTTTTCTCAAACAGAAAGGTTCAGAAGTAAATTGAATGTCACAATTGATTTTCCTCTAGAGGGATTAGATATGAGGAACTACTCTGCTGAAAATGTAGCCCCTTGTGGTTATAACTTGTATGCACTGTCGAACCACAGCGGGACTACTTGTGAAGGATACTACACTGCTCACTGTTAGCATCCATATACAGGCACGTGGCACGAGTACAACGATTTGCATGTATCCCCGATTTCGTCAAAATCCCTAGTGAACGGAAAGGCATATCTACTATTTCATGAACAGGAGATTACTATTTCACACATTTGAAATTTGTATATTTTTTTTTTGTTTTTTTCTATATATTTTATATTTTTTATGTTATATGTTATGATGAAATATTCACATTGTATTCTTTTATTTTATACAAAACAATACAATACTTTATTCATCACTCGAATCTATCATACAAATTATAGAATATACCTAGATTATTGGACTAGTCAAAAAATTATTGTTTGTTACAATTCAAAATTACAATCACAATTTCAACTTACAATTAACAATAATTATGTTGCACTGTAGTGTGCATGCTTGAACAATGTAGGAAAGATATGCAGCACAGTTATAGGAATGTAATTCCCTACCATAAATCATTATTCTAAAAATTCATCAGTAGAGTAAAATGAATTGCATAGCAGGTAATTTGATAATTTATTTTTAAAGCTAGTACTACTGTCTATCACACCGAAAAGATTTTGGAATTTATTGTAAAATTTTATTTGTTGATAAGTATATAAGTTTTGGCTAACCGTGAGTCTGGAGTAATACTGATGGAGCTGATTGCATCCCCTAGTTCCATAATTGTGTTAATCACTTTGTTTCATTAAATTACTATTATTGTTCCTTAAGTTTATCAACAAGTTATATATGTAAAGCGATGGTAGAGTCATGATTCCCAATTCCACAAATATGCTTTTACAGGAGGTTCTAGGGTGTGCTCCCTTCATGCAGCGTAGTATTCTTTTTTGGATAATAAAGACGTTATGTATATGTGCTGAAGAGCCCCAGAATATACATATGATATAGTTGCTTGTACCAGACCAAAGTATGCAAGTTTCAAAACATTCATTGATACCGTGTTCCTCAACTGTCTGATTAGGAGCTCAATTTACAAACAATGCTATCCACGTGTTTTTCCCAAGTCATCTTACTTTCGATTGTAATTCCCAAAAATCTAATGTTATCAACTTCCTGTAATGACCGTCCATTTAATCTCACTAAATTACTGAAATTATGACTAATGTTTTTCGTCATAAATGACATGAAGAAAGTTTTTACGTCATTTATCGTTGGTCCGTTATGTATACAATATTGATAAAACTCGTTTGCACTTGAGTTGGCTTCAGATACCGAGTTGCATGTTTTGCCATCAATTCCAAAACTAGTGTCATCTGCGTATGCTACAATAAGAGTTTTGCAAGACTTCCTCAAGTCATTCACAAATAGATTGAATAATAAAGGGCCCAATATAGATCCCTGAGGTACCCCAACCTTCACAGTAACTGCTTCAGATTTGGAATGATCAATGACTACTACTTGCTTCCTATCACTTAAGTATGAATCAATCCATTTATTAGCGTTTCCTCGGATTCCTATTCTATTTAGCTTTTCAATTAGAATAGTCAGGTGGCTTAGAGCTGCATTTTTAGATTACCGTTACCTGGCGGATAAAAACACCACATTTGGTATGAAGGTACCTTAGGGTATACTTATTAATTTTAGCCAGGAGCCCTCTGAAATTTTGGAAATTTTTAGAAAAATTATGTGTTTTTTGATTTTTTTTTATATTTCGCAACCCACGAAGACAGTATCTGAGTACATTGTACCGTGGGAGCCCCCAACCCAAATATCCGTTAACGTTGTCCAAGTACCAAAACATACATTTCTATATTTCACGGTACCTTTTAGGCAACGCGGTAGTACTTCCAGATTTGTAATGTTGTGTTGCATTATGTTGACCATCTTGGATTAATGTAATTTCTTTTACCTCAATTAACCCTGAATTGATTTACCACATCAACGCGATCTGTATTAGCCTGGGGGAGTCAAAATCACGAGCACTACCTGTGTTTCACTCATTCTCTGGTTGTGACACAATCTCCGCCTTCAAAGGTAAGAGTAAGAAGTTTATTTGGAAAGCATGGCAAGCATTTCAAAACGTCAGTAATACATTTGTGTATTCCTACTGCTGAAAGCTGACTCCGAACACTTTAAGAAGCTGAAGCGACTGGCTGCTGTTCTGTATGATAAAACCACTCCTTTCAGCAGTATCAACGTATCAACCAGATAAGAAAGGAGCTCTTCTGTCAGAAGAATCAAGCAATGAACCGACTGAGGATGCTCTTCTACAACATATCCGTATGGCAGTTTATCAAGCCGGTATTTGGACGACTAGCACACAAACACAGCAAGTGATTCCTTCACCGCACGATTTTGCTTGGAATAAGGTTTTAGAGTCATGGGTACCAGTTTGGATGACAATTCCAGAGGTTTCCCGGTCATGCCGGGAATTGATTGAATGTTCCTGCAAAGGAGATTGCAGCAACTGCAAATGTGGAAAAGCCAATCTGGACTGCTCGCCACTATGCCAGTGCAAACATGCAAACATATTCAGGTCAATCAAAAAACTTATGAGGCAAGCATATTATAATAAGGATTTACTACTGAAAAAATCCTTCAAGTTGTAGAAAGGATGACAGAATAGCAATTTTTTTAATTTTTTTTTTTTAATATTCCAAGTGATTCAATCTCTATTGAACGTAAAGGTAAGCAATTATAAATTTTCATCCCATTAAAAATGAGTGATTCCTTGACAAGATTGTTTTTTGTAGAGGTAAGGGTAATATCAATTTTTGCGATGATCGCGTGTTATGGTTAGCTCAGAGAATTGTAATAAGTGACGATTCTTGAGCATTGAGCAGGTGGTTTCTAAAATAAAGATTGATGTTACTGTGATGTCTCAATACTCACCCTCGAAACTACCCTTGTAATCAACGGAATCTACAAAACAGAGGAATGCTTTTTCAGCTCGTGCTGAATATACGCGGAAGATGAAATTTCATCATTATTAACTTTAACCAGGTTTTCAAACGATTCATATTCATTTGTATCATTTCACTATCGACACTAGTAACAATATATTCTTCTTCTTTTCAAAGTTTGATTCAACAGATCTTCGTTCTTCTAAAATTTTCTATGTACCAATCGAACCTTTTGAAAAACCGAAGCCTTCACTACTGACTTTTCCAATTACAGCTAGGAGTTTTTTCTTTCTCCCAGATGGGTGAGGGGGAGGATTACCAGTTTTAATTTGAGTAATTTTTATTTCGCTGTTTTTTTCTTTTTGAGTTTCTGATTTTTTCAAATCTACAAATATGTACTTATTCATTGCTAAACAATCTTGAGGTCAATGCAATCAGATAATACCTATTTATGATACAAGTTCGTAAAGTAGAACTTTTTTGTATGAGCGTGAAGTTTGTTGAATGAGGCGCAGCCGAGTTACACGCGACTACAAAAAAGCCCTTTACGAAAGTGTTTCATGCAAAGTTTTTTCTTCGACAGTTATATTGTCAAATGTAGCAATTATATCATTAATTTGAATGTTTAATGATATGAATTGTCGTCGTATTATCAAATAAAGACTTCGAGTTATATTTGACGCAAAATACTGTATTTTTCAAAAATGTATAAATGTATGAACAGTGTGAAAAAAATTACTTTACGCACAGTTGAAGATTTTACGCACAGGTGATTTTTTTACGCACTTGTTCGAAAAAGTATCACTTTACGCACTGTCAGCAGTGCGTAAAAGCTTAGTTTACGCACTGTCGTAGAATTTTTTTTTTACAAAACTCAGTATATATTTTTTTCTTTGTACGGAAGTTTTCTGGGGCCTCTCTCAATTAATTATTGATACAGTTTTTTCCAAACATCCCTCTGTAACATTTTTCCTTGCAGCCATTTTAATTTTCTCCTACCAAATTATGAATGATTTATCATGAACTTCACCAAATAGATCAGTTGAGTTTCCGAACAACGGGTTTTCTTTTTTTATTAATTATTAAAAGCTTTTATTTAACAAATCTTGCAAGCTGAATTAGAACCACTTCCTCTTATCCTATGGAATTGAAATTTTACATGTTGGTTCAGTTCTGATGACAATACATTAATGTCGTAGAAATTGTCCCCCTGTCCCCCGAAAGCTAGGATTTCGGAAGTTTTCTTGACGGATTTGGACGTTAAAAACTGCAGCGAAAAAAAATTAGATTTCTCGAAAAAAAGTTGAAAAACTCGCGAAATTAAAATCGGAAAAATCCGTAAAAATTGTGAAAAATATCCGACCGTCGAATATTATGGTTTAAAAAATGTCACCCTCCCTGTCCCCCCTTCAAAAGCTAGATAGAGAACGCGAAGGGAAAAAAATGGATCGGGGGGCTCGCCCCCCTTTCCAGCCACGAAAAAATTAAGAAAACTCGCGAAATACAAATCGAAAAAATCAGTATAAATAGTGAACCTTATCTGATCATTGAATAATACGGTTTCAAAAAAAAATACCCTTCTCCCCCCTCGAAAGCTAGATAGAGAAAGCGTAAAAATTTGGAAAAATTTCCAACGGTAAATTAACAGGAAAGCGACCGTGCAACAACGACACATTAATTGAAATGAACAGACTAAGAAACATATCCAAAGAAAAATAAAAAATAAATAAATAAGTAAACTTTGAAAAACTTTTTAGAGATTTTTTTTTATTTAAATGCACTAAGAAGAAATACATTTTATACTGAATTAAACCCATCATTTTGTTACATTATAAAATTTTAAATGATATAAAAGCTTGTCGCGCGAATAAATCTTGAGGTACTTTTAAATTTAATTTACAATAAGAAATACATGGATACTTCTCGCGACAAGCTTTTATAAAATTCAAATGTGTAGTTTATCCAATTCTAGTTGAATATGACTTCATTCAGCTCAATATATAGGGTTAGTTCAAAATAGCACATGGTGTAATAACGAATGAAGGATGAAAACGGAAAATTAAATAAATATTATTCCCTATATAAAGAAAACAGTAGACCAGATTGAGTATATTTTACGTGTAACCGTTCGAAGCGTGGAAAGCAATCAGTAATGCGCAGGCCGCCTGTTGCATAAATTACGGTAAATCACCTCTTAATATTTTTATTGCTGTCCGGCAGCCTGGTGATATTTATGAATAGAAGAACAGTAGCGTACTTAATGAACGATAAAACAGAACTCAATATTTTCTCTCTACTTAATTTGATTTGCCGTTAGACTAGGTATAAATGTAATTAATTATTGACAAACACTATTTGTTATCATAGAGTTATCCGAAAACAGGTATAAAACTGTTCCCAAATTAATTAACATTTTGGGAATATAATAGTATAACTCAGTATACTTCTGCTTGAAGAATCCATAGTATTTGCAAAACATATGTCGCGGTTTTTTAAACTAAAAGTGTGAAAATCAACATTAAAGTTTTAGACTAAACGTTTGTGTATTTAGTGTTGCAACATGGCATTTTGGCGACCATTCGAAGAACGTCAGGAACAAGACTTACAACCAGATGAACAATGGGAAAGATCTTCATGTTCAGACCCAAAGACTTGTTCTAAATATACATAAAAATCTTAAAAAGGAAATGAACGACAAATGTGACCATGAAATTTTCGGAATGATATCTCATCTCACCAGTTTGGGGCATTCAACTATTTACAGAGTGGTTAAACAAGGGGATGTTGTAGATCATTATCGTAAAAGAAAACGAGAAGATCAGAAATTAAACAAAGTTGATGAGGCCACAAAATATTTTCCTCGAAGGCAAGTTTATGATTTCTATAAACGAAACGAAGTACCTACCTTAGAATCAATCAAAAACAAATTATCTGATTATCCTGAGTGTACATATAAGTCGCAGGAAACACTACGCCAAATTCTTTTAGACTGTGGTTTCAAACACAAAAAACTAAATCAGCGAATGGCAATAATGGAATCACCCCTGCTTGTTCTGCAAAGGCAAGATTACTTGCGACAAATAAAAGAACATCGGGAATCGAAGAGACATATTATAGTATATCTTGACGAGACTTGGTTCGATAGTCATGATGTGATTCGGTATGGATGGGTAGGTAACTCCCAAAACTGTTGTCTCCATGCAAGCACCATGTTCCAGATTAAAACGTATAATTATTGTACACGCAGGTAGTGAAGATGGTTTTGTACCGAACGCGTTGCTGTTGTCAGCAAAACAAATAAAAAAATGTTCAGCAGATTATCATGATAATTTCACTCGCTGTATGAAACCCTTCTTTCCTGCAATATTAGGACCAATAAGGGACGTATGCCTCGATAATACGCAGTTCCTAGCTTTCGAGCCGGTAATACCTCTTTGTCATGGTAACCACGTATCCAAACAACAACGGAGAACTTAATATCATCATGCTATATACTAATATGAATGTCAGTCTGACATACTTCATGTCTATCAGGCATTATCTATAACTATTTAAGAATTCACTATAATGGAACTTTTTTTACTTTGTACTAAATACTACTCGTGCTCACAATACTATCGATGATTCTGTCAGAAATCCTAAACTCGATCAAATTGCTTTGAGGTACCACCACTCGTCCTAAAGGACTATAATTAAAAATGAAAATTTTGAAAAAGAATATATTATTGATGAACTTTGTAAACATTCTGGTCATACGCTTCCGAGGTTACCTCCGTATTATTGTGTTTTCAACCTCATTGAATTGGTTTGGGCATTTATAAAAAACAAATTGAGAAAATCCAATCAATGTCCAAATCTAAGCAGAGTAGTAGAAAATGTTAGGAGAATCTTAGGAGAGGAATACAAAGATCTTTGGACAGAATGCATTTTACATGTGATTTCAAAAGAACGTGAATATTTTCTTTTGCCATCCATTCAACCAGTAATCATAAACATGGGTGATTCGTCTGATTCGGAGGATTATGATGATTGAGTCTTGCAACGACTTTGATGTGTATATACCAGCAAATAAATTATCAATGTTTCCTGATGTTGAACGACTTGTTTTCGGTGTGTCAGATAACTTGTGTTAGGTTTTTTGTGGGGTTCAGGAACTTCATATTGATAACGCACCTAGTTCATTTATTGAAACAATGGTGGCTACGAATTTATTTACACATATATACATAAATCAGGACATGGTTTCTTCCAGCGGAATGATCAAATATCAATAATCCATAGAATTATTGGGTAGGCTTCAAAAAGGCTGATATGAGCCAAATCACAATGGATTCTCTTTAACAATGCTAGAGCTTTTTTTTTCAAATCAAGCAAATCTCAATTTCAATAAACTCATAAAACTAAACTGATGAGTCAACACTTTGACTTGCAACTTCTCACACAGGCACGTTGCAAGTCAATGTACCTCATCTCAATTCTGTACATATAATAAAACGTAACTTCTCACACAGGCACGTTAGAAGTTATTATATTTCCAATACAGCTCACAGACACGTAACTTCTCACACAGGCACGTTACAGTCCTTCGCTCGAAAATCCAACAAAAGCAGGCAACTCCTCACAAAACCACGTTGCAAGCCAATGAACACTCAAATCAGCCCAATGATAGGTAACTTCCCACACAGGCACGTTACAAATCACCAGGCTGAAATGAATACAACGGTGACATGCAACTTCTCACACAGGCACGTTGCAAATCACCGAATGACATGTAACTTCACACACAGGCACGTAACAAGTCCTTGGTTTCTCGAAAATCCAACAAAAGCAGGCAACTTCTCACAAAGGCACGTTGCAAGCCAATAAACACTCAAATCAGCCCAATAATAGGTAACTTCACACACAGGCACGTTACAAATTACCAGGCCGAAATGAATACAACGGTGATATGCAACTTCTCACACAGGCACGTTGCAAATCACCGAATGATATGTAACTTCACACACATGCACGTTACAAGTTCTTGAATTTTCGATAGCTAAACTGAATATATTCACTAAATTCAAATGTGCTGAGACTCATGTACAACCAATAAATACCCAAATAAAACACCTTTTCAAAACACTACTTTTGTAATCATCAATACAAATATCAACAAGTATTAAATATTCAGTATTGAAGAAAAGTACAACACAAATTCTTCAAAATGTTTATGCTGCCACGAACGGAACTCCCACATGATTTTCTTTGTTTAATAATCAACAAGCAATGGAAAGTACATCCAAGAAAAATATAATGAAACATACTGATTCTGAATAACAACCTGCTTTTCTTTTATTGAAAGTAAACTCCAACAATTACTCACTCAAACAGGTATTATAGCCATTTGTCAAAGATAATTCCAAGCAATTCCAAACAAATATAACTCCTACCTTTTATTCCAACGATAGGTATCACTTCAACACAAATGAATATATTTAAACAATCACCCCAAGAACAATGATTTCAGAAACTCAATACCAACTCTCGAGTCAACACCAACTTACTTCCCATTCCCATGCTATTTTTCTCGCCTCCCGCCAGCCCAACGTTTTTGTTGGAGATCCCTAAAAACCGGCATATGACGATGCGTGACACATGACTGATATATACTGGGCGTACCATCATAGGCTGGCGTTCGGCAATAGAGAACTCCTAACACTTGTCATTAAGTTACGAGCAACGTCCCGTACCCATACACGCGCAATCCTTCAATTCTATTCATTATAAGAACAAGACATCCTATATTCGCAAATTTCTATACAGCAAGCAATACGCAAAGTTATACCCAAGTAGGAGAAAATATCTCCGCCTATGGTCGGCAAGTACCTTCAAAGAGGCGAAGTCATTGACGTGTTAATCCGGTTTTACAGCTCATTCTACTGAGATTGGATAAACTATAACAAAATGATTTAGTTCACTTTAAAATTTATTTTCTTCTTTTTAGTGCATTTACATAAAAGCTTTTCTCTAAAAAGTTTTTTTTATGTTTATTAGTATCCATTATTGTGTCCATAATGAAATAAGAAATAACTATTTTTATGTAAAAGTTCGAGGTTATGTCTTATTTGTTCTTTTCGTTTTCCAACACAAAAGCGACGTTGTCAGACTATTTTATACACCCTTCATTGTAGCCCACTAAAATTATAGCTGAAACATTTTTACTGTTAGAGGAATACAAAAGGCTATAAATTATGGGCTATAAAATGTTGGTGACTACAGTTTTGGCAACTTTTATAGCTTTTTAACAGAACAACCCTGCAAGACATGTTATGAAAACAAATAATAAAGGGGACTTTTCATTTGATTGTTTTACTATTGAATAAATCCACCTCTAAATGCATTTTTTGCTAATTTGCAATGGTTTACAGGAGTCGCAGTTTTACTTTGAGGAATTTGCCGATGCCGCTGCTGAATTTGGTCCGAAGTTATCAAATGGAGGTAGGTCTTCTATTACGATATGCTTGTTATATAAGTACTCTTAGTAGTTGAATTATGTTCTTATCCGCTAACAGAAAAGAGAAAACTTGGATAATTCTTAGGTAGAATATTTCTTGGTTTCCAATTCTGTTGCAGTAAGGTAAATGGACCAGTAATTGGCTCTTTAAGGAACAAAAACAAATTTATTTATTGAAAATAGTCAATAATTTCAAATACTGAAAAACCGTTCATTGTATAATATAAACAAACTTTTTAGAACAAAAATAAGTGTTTTATTTATTCATTCATTCAGAAAATAAAACTAAAAATGAAAACTAGTTTTTTTGCTCCTATAGTTGGCAGCGTAAAAAAATCTAATCAGTTTTTCCAGTGGTTGGCAGGCAAATGATCCAGTAGATGACAACTTTTTAACAATCTGATGATTTGTTATGACACTGACATAATTTTCATTTAATTTAAACGTAGTTTTTTATTGTCACAAATAAGTGCAACAACTTCTAGTTCACTCCCTGGTAGCAATTCTTGTATGAAGCGTAAAAATTAAAATACCCGCTTATTAGGTACCTGTCATTTCCTTCGTATTCTGTATTACAATTTTCTTTGAATTCCTGTTGAGGATTGGTGGCATGAAACACCAGTAGTTGTCACACTCACGTTCCAGTAGATGGCACCTGTGCCAACTACTGGAGCTAAGTATAAATTTTGTTCCAGTAGATAGCACCAAGTTTTTTTTTTATTCAGAATACTAGATCGCGGAACAAAACATATTGAAATTGGTGATAAAATGTTAGATCACAGCGCTAACTTCGGCATATTATTATAAAAAAATTTAGTAAAGAAATAAAATTCCAGAATAACCATTAACCTTTTTAAGAAATTCCACAAAGAACTGCAATAAAAACATTCACCTAAATGCTTATTTTAATAAACAGACAATAATGTAAGCTTATAATTGACTCTACAAGTTGAAGTGCCATACACTGGTACAGTGGCAATTACTGGTTCCATTACCTTAAATTAATCCATGGAATCATTTGATCTTCAGATAAAATACGACAACATCTGAAACCGTCAAATACATTGTATATTTTTGAGAAATTATTTAAGTGGGCTTATATCTCATACTCGAATTTTTACCAAAAACATCTATCAAATTATTCCTTCCATCTATAAATAGTATGCATTTAACCAATCCACGTTTAAAAAATTTAAACACCCTTAAAAAGACTGCACCAAATACATGGGAAAATGGATTTCAGCCAATTTTGATAATTTTTTGGGATATTATAGTACAAGTCACTAGAAGTTACACAATCAAGTTTAAATTAGTTTCTATGTCCAGTTATGGCATTAATTTTCTGAGGCGATTCTGTGTATGTTTAGTACTTTTTGTAGGAATCTAGAACTCATAATATAAGCGCTGTGGTGGAAAGTTGTACCACTCGCCATGCATGCTTACGCAGACACAGTATTGGTACTGCACTAGGTTTCAAATTATTCTATTGTCGTTTTCACATGAATCTTCATGAGGAAAATGTCTGCTACAAATTACAATTTTCTCACTCAAATGTTCTGCTGGGACCTCTTCTTGAAAACAATAACCAAAAATCATGCCTTTTTGTCAAGCTAAAATAATTTTTAAGCTATTTTGAGCAAAGCATATTATAGGTACATAAAAAATTTCATTATCTACCAAAAATGATTTATTCCAGGAATTTTTCCTTTACGCAACACTAAACAGTTCATTGTTTATTTTTAGGAAGAAACAGCTTTATTAGAGCTGTTTTTTGTCGTCACTTTTTAAAAATTATTTGAGTCGTTTTAAAAACTTTTCATTTTAGCGTTGAAATAATGACGTCATAGACAGAATGTTAAAACGAAATGCACCATTTTGAAGCTAATGTCACATCTATGACGTAAAATTGAAAAAGTTTTTAAAACATTGAATACGGTTCAACGACAAAAAACAGCTAAGAAATTGTCTTTAAAGGAACAAGATTATTGCAAATTCACGAAAGATGAAAGAATAACCAATGACAACAAACACCCATATATATATACTTTAGAATGCTAATCCCCATGTCAGAAGTGTTGTAAAAAGTTCAGGCTAGTTCGCAATGCGCATGCGCGTCATTAGTGATTTTTGTAACAGGCCCGGTTTTAGTAAAATATTATGGTACTTGTGAAGATTAACAAACGTTAATTCTGAATATCGGAGAATAAGGTTGGAAACCTCATCGTACTTATACCTGTTGTTTGTATTTAGCCGATTTGAATACATATTTTCACATATTTATGATCCCAAATATAGAGCAAAGGCCATTAGAAAGTAGAGTACGGTTATTATTATTATTATTATTATTATTATTATTATTATTATTTATCGCTCTGAAGCGACTGATTTTTGGTATCACATTCACTTTTCCGCTGTAGTTAACCAACAAAAACCTACGGAACCACCCCAAATCGTAGCCGCCGGTGCGAATTTCAAGGATGCACTGGATTGGAAAATAAATTGAAAGTACAAAGAACTATGAAAATTTATTTTAGCTAATATCATGAATAATTTCAACTCAAATTGGATTTATAAAATTGGATGCTTGGAAGCTCGAGGTTTTTTTTTCTAGAACGATTCATGTCAAAATATGCAACTGCATTTAATTTAAATCATTTGAAGAGATTAACATGATATTAGTATTTCTGGTTGTATTACCTCAGTGCAATTTCCACAATAGGGGTGCATGAAAAAGTGAGGCCAGAGGCATTTTCCTTACCATCAAAGGAAAGCACTTCCATATTGAGCGTATGTTTAGTACTTTTTATAGGAATCTAGAACTCATAATAAAAGCGATGTGGCAGAAAGTTGTGTCACTCGCCATGCATGCTTTCGCAGACACATTATTGGTACTGCACTAGGTTTCAATTTATTCTATTGTCGTTTTCACATGAATCTTCATGAGGAAAATGTCTGCCACAAATTACAATTTTCTCACTCAACTGTTCTGCTGGGGTCTCTTCTTAAGAACAATAACCAAAAATCATGCCTTTTTGTCAAGCTAAAATAATATTTACGCTATTTTGAGAAAAGCATATATTAGGTACATAAAAAATTTCATTATCTACCAAAAATGATTTATTTCAGGTATTTTTCCTTTACACAACACTAAACAGTTCATTGTTTATTTGTAGGAAGAAACGGCTTTATTAGAAATTGTCTTTAAAGGAACAAGATTAATGCAAATTGAATGATAAAAGAATAACCAACGACAACAAACACCACACAAAACGAAATGAGAAAACTGAAATTCTAAAAACCGTCTCTGATCTCTGACAAGAGTGACAGATCCTAGTGACAAGTCTTCCTGTTAATAAAAAAAGCACTGTTGCACGGTCATTATAATTACAGTAGCATAGGGTACATTATTGTTTTAAATAAGTTTCTTTCGCGCCTAAAATTCTAAGTAATCTATCTCTAAAACGTTCTTTTCGGTTTTAAAAAGTCCTAATTGCGCTGCCAAATTTCTCTCTTTCAAATGACATGTGTTTTATTGCCTTATATAATCTGAATTGGAACACCAAATTATTTTCAAACTTGGCAACGATCTACCCAAACTGCACTGATGATGCGCATGCGCACATCGTAAACGGTTCGTATACGCTGCATGCTTTTCGCCTTGAAAATTGGCAGGATTAGCATTCTAGAGTAAGTATATAGTATATTTCTATGCAAACACCACACAAACCGACAAGAGAAAATCGGAAATTCTAAAAACCGTCTCTGTCTCTGACAAGAGTGACACATCTTAGTGAGAAGTCTTCCTGTTCATGAAAAAGCACTGTTGCACGGTCATTATAATTACAGTAGCATAGGGTACATTATTGTTTTAAACAAGTTTCTTTCGCGCCTAAAATTCGCAGTAATCTATCTCTAAAAGGTTCTTTTCGGCTATAAAAAGTCCTAAATGCGCTGTCAAATTTCTTTCTTTCAAATGACATGTGTTTTATTGCTTCATAACAAATTACTCTGAATAGGGAATATGCAAGTGATTTAAATTTACTTGATTTTTTTACCTCCGATACTTTATTGTCTTGACACTACACCTAAACTATTAGTTTATCATTTAGTTTGTATTTAACTCCATAAAACTTTAATCAAAAAGTGCATAATAAGCGCGCGGAATTCAAATTTAACGCATCACCATTGGTCGAAACGAAGAATGACGTCACATGGCACGTTATTAAATTTATCACTGTTGATATTCATACTGTGCTAGTCGTCTTTCATAGAAAATTTGTTTTTATTTATATATTTGTAGTGTTTTCCATTACATAGTGCGATTTTGGTCTAGTGACAATTGTAAATTATCAAGAGCAACGACTGAAAGTGGATTTGTCAAAGCATAATCCGACAATACCTGAACTGATAAGTAGTAATAGTTTATCAAATGATAGTTTTCCTTTTGTAATTTAGGTGAGGCAGGTATAAACAGAGTTATCTCCCGCTTGATATACAAAACATTTATGCATACAAAACTTACTTCTGATCAATTCTCATCATGTTAACTATCGAATTACAATCTACTCACATTGAAATGACTTTACAACGTAAATGTGATATTGGAGATACTTCGCCTCTTCTTATAACCTTACACCATTGTTTACGTATTTTCACATCTCTTGGAACAGAAAAAAATACTTTATTTGTTGTACTTATAATTGTGTTTTGGCATTCCGGTACTAGACATTACCTATAAAATGGTTCTTTAGCATTTTCCATTATCGTAATAGCGATTAAAACTGCAAATAATAACTGTCAATAGTGTCAATGACCATAACTATAGAAAGGCTTGTTCATTGAAGACTGCTCTGGTTGATCGAGATCACTTTCACATATGTTCATCTCTTTCTAACACTTGTACTGCATTGGTCTTACTCTTTTATAATATATCAATTTCAAGCAAGTAGAGCAATCAGAGTACGTCTCAACGAACGACACTGAAGAAGAACAACACTGATCGCGCTATGTGACGTCATCCACAGCGCGCGAAAATGGAGACGTTCAAATAGGTCAAATTCAATCGGTATTTTATATATTATTTTAAAAATTAATTCCAAGACTTTCAACAGTATTTATATTTTTTACTATGTTGTAACGAAGTAATAAATTGATTAAACAAATAAAAAAAATATGCATATTCCCTATTGGAACACCAAATTATTTTCAAACTTGGCAACGATCTACCCAAACTACACTGATGACGCGCATGCGCACATCGTAAACGGGTCGCATACGCGGCATGCTTTTCGCCGTGAAAATTGGCGGGATTAGCATTCTAGACGCATACGTGGCATGCTTTTCGCCGTGAAAATTGGCGGGATTAGCATTCTAGAGTATATAATATATATTTCTGTGTCAAAGTAATCATTCTACTTTCCGGTCGGTAAGAACTGTCACTTTGACATTAAACCAACGTAAAATAAAATAATTCAAAACAGTTATTACATTAATCGCTCAGAAAACGTAATAATCATTACAAGCAGAAAGGGTTCCTACGACCAATATTTCCTTCTACCAGCAAACGACCTTTACCGATTTTGATGCTTAGATAATAATTATAATTAATGCGTATTACAAAGAAAAGTAAATAATTTTTTAAACAAAGTCTAGCTTTGATACGATGCTCTGTAACTGACATAGTGGCGTAACAGAAGGGGAAAACTGCATCGCGTCTGTCTTGATTATCTGGTATTATAATATAATAGTGTTTGTTCCTCGTTACTCTTCTGGATTTCTGTCTATACCCAAGATATATTTTTTCCGATATTGAATGAGCGACAATATCACAATAGTGAATATATCACTTTTTTTTCAGCTATTCGGGGTATTCTGGTGGAAGCTGATCCTCGTAGCGGTTGTAACAAATCATTGTCACCGCCACCTATTGCACATAATGAAATAGGAAAATGGATTTTGCTTGTGCCTAGATACAATGACAATTTGAACTGTTCGTTTGAACAGAAAGTTCGAATTGCACAAATGGCGGGATACGATGCTGTGATAATATATAATGTAAATTCAGATGCACTGATACCAATGGCAGCTAGTAACGGAAGTGGAATTGATATTCCTTCGGTCTTTGTTGGTGAAAGATCTGGATTGGAATTGCGACATTTTGCCAACAATGATTATTATGTTGTGATAACTGGAGAATCGCCTTTCAATATTCAGACTCACCTGCTCATTCCGTTTGCTATTGTTGTTGGTATTTGTTTCATAGTGATGATTATTTTTATGGTAAGTTAATTCTCATTCAATAAGACTTGAAGAACTTTGTTAATTTTTGGATTAAGGTTCCTCAATTCTTCAAAAACCTTGAACATAATATGGTCTAGAGCAGGGTTTCTCAAAGTGTGGTAGGCGAACCCCTAGGGGTTCGCCATTCGACGGCAGGGGGTTCGCGACAAGATTTACGTAATAGTGGCTTGATGACTGCCAGGCACGTCCGGCACGCATGGAGAACAAGAAAAAACAATCATATCGGCAAAAAATTGGAAATATGACGAAGAGTATCTGAGTACCCAGAGCCACAGTGTGTAATATATTGATAATAATAATAAATGCTTTTATTGGTAGTAATAACATATATCCAAAAGGTAGAGTAGAGAGACATTTGGAAACAAAACATCCTCAGAACGTAGAAAAACCTATAGATTTTTTTGTTCGAAAAAATAAAGAGTTGGCTTCTTCGAAAAAGACTATGAAAACAGTCTTGGCTACCAAATCTGAATATTTACTTGCGTCTTTTCTGGTGGCATATAAAACCGCAAAGCCCGGCAAGTCATACAATATTGCTGAAGAATTGATTTTACCAGCTGCTAAAGAATGGTCAGTTGTGTATTGGGAGATACATTTTCGAAATTGCTGGATAAAATACCACTTTCAAATGATACAATTGCACGTCGCATTCACGACATGGCACACGATGTTGAAAATCAACTCGCACAACGATAACAAAATAATTATTTCGCGATTCAAGTTGCTGAATCAACAGATATTAGTGGATTACCGAATTTACTTGTGTTTGTTAGATATGTGTATAAAAATATATGAAGAAGATTTTTTATTTTGTAAGATCTTGGAGTCTACGACGAATGAAGATGTTTTTAACACTATTAATGATTTTATTGAAAAACATGGCATATATTGGACAAAGTGCGTTGTATCCAATGACGGTGGGCCATGACAGGAAGTATATCTGGACTAATATCCAGGATTACAAATCTCGCTCCTGAGGGCAAAAGTTACTTTTGTGCATTGCACAGAGAAGCATTGGTGAGCAAGAAGGTACCTAATGATTTTAAAACAGCACTTTCAGAGGTCGTGTAAATAATAAATTACATAAAAGCGTGTCCGCTAAAGTCAAGACTTTTCGCATTATTATGCCGAGACATGGGTAGTGAAAATGTTTCTGTATTCTGGATTCGTAATCCATTTGCGGTCACGAACGAGAGCATAAATTCTAGTTTGAGTATTAAGCAACAAGAGTCATTATTAGAAATGTCCTTATATGAAACTCTTCAAGCTGATTGAAAAAGGATGTCTTTGGTAGATTTTTGGGCAGCTAGATAGGAAGAGTATCCCGAACTCTCATGCAAAGCAGTGAATTATCTTTTACCCTTTGCTACAACATACTTATGTTAGAGTAGGTTTTCACACCTGGTCATGATGAAAACTAAATACAGAAATCGACTTGATACCGAGTCAGAATTAAGGTTAAAATTGTCCAAAATTACTCCTAAAATTGACTACATTTGCGACAAGAAACAGGCACACCCATCACATTAATATTAAAAATAAAATGAAATATAAACCTTATTTTCCTCAACAGTCATTTTATTATTTTCTTTGGGGGAGGGGGAGGGGGGATTTAATCAGTTAGTTAAGGTTAAGGGGTTCGCTATCACCTGGAAACTTTAACAGGGTTTCGTGGAGCCGAAAGTTTGAGAAACCCTGGTCTAGAGTAATATTAGGGTTTTCTACTTCTATATCCAAATAATTATGTTATTTCAAAGTTTATAGCTAATATTTATTATATTCCTAATAAATTATTAACTTACTTGTTCTATTGATGATTTATTTATTTTGTGTAAATCAGTGTTGATTGGATAAATAAAGAAAACCAAACTTTGGTCCAATTTCCTCTGACACTTCTTTCTACCGCTAATTTTCCTACTGTTAGTCAACAACTTGCAGTTTTACGTTTTATCAAATTAGGCCCTACTTTTCGTAATAGATATAATAATCTGAGGTTTTAAATTCATATTTTTTCAACTAGTCACTTTCCAGTCTCTATCCCGTACCATTCTTTTATAGACTCCAATTATTATTATAATTGTTTTTCACCTTTTCGAATATATCAGAAATGCATGCTTACGAATAAACAATGTTTTTTTATAGATTTGGAAATTTGTAAAAGATAGAAGAAGACAAAGGAGACATAGACTTCCAACATCTGCATTGAATAAAATTCCGACACGCAAATTTCAAAAGGGTGACCCATATGAAACTTGTGCTATATGTCTTGACGATTATGTTGAAGCAGAAAAACTTAGAATTTTGCCTTGCAATCATGGTAAGTTGAAACAGTTGTCCTACTGATATGGACGTTAAATAAATCTATTGTTTGATTATAATACGCATTTGCAATAGTGTCCTTGTGGAACGCTGTAAAAATATCTGTCAGTTGAAGTTCAATGTCCGTGTGGGGAACTAGTTGTTTCTGTCAGATATTTGTCATTTTGTAGGAACGTGTGGAGAGAAGGGTAATTCGACGTTGTAGAAACTGTTCGTTTCATTTATTTGATGCCTTTTTTCGACCTTTGTTTGAAATTATGCATTTACTCTTCCTAGAGTCTGTGCTTTTACTCGCGGGTGGGAGTATTATTATTATTATATAACTAGTGCCAACGGCGACTGGCTCAACTCAATGTTTCCTTTATGAGTATGTGGATATTTTATGGCTCTCTGCACCATGTAGATCCTGATAGCACTGAGAAATCGTTGTCACCACAAAATACCCTTCATCAATATATGTATATATGATTGAAGATTGGGGATAATCAATTTTAAATATTAAACTTCACTTTTTCTAGTGTACCACTCCAAATGTATTGACCCATGGCTGACGAAAAATAGAAGAGTCTGTCCAATATGCAAACGAAAAGTGTTCGCTAAGGACGAACCCCATCGCGATGACGATAGTGACTCTGATAGTGACGACACCACTCCTCTTATAAACTCCAATAATCGTGGTACACAGGGTGGAACATTTCAGGTTCAAACTGAGAATGCTATACAGAGAGCAGCGCGATCCATATCCCAGCAATCTGGAACAGCAAACATGGTCACTGCTTCTGATCATCACAGTATCAATGGTGACTATCAGAGCCTCAGCGGTAGTACTGGATCTGATGACGTTTGCTCAGTTCATAGTTCAACGGAACACACATGTGATAACTCAGAGGTGAATATCCGTGGATCTACTACAGGTAGCAATGCTAGTACAGGTTTTGCGGATATTAATATTTATGTATAATTCTATTTAGTGATTTTATCTTGTGATTTCTAGTCGGGTACAAATTGTGAAACATATTAATGTAGAGATTTGACTGTAGTCAGGTTATCCATGTTAGTAAGTGATGAGCATTCTTGTAAACCATTTAATTAGATGACATTGAGTGGGAGTGCCAGAATAACTTGACCGCTAAAATTATTCTTCATTTCTCAAATGAAGTATAGGCTTTATGAATTATCGGAAATTAAAACTGTGTTACAAATTATTTTATTTGGTGCTTGAAGAGAAGACTTTAATTGGTGTTAATAAAACCGCATATGGACGTCACAACATTATATAATGTGGATCTGAATTCATTAGGTCACCGAGATGATGATTCTCTTTATATTGTACTTGAAACAAACTCTATCCTGGAAAGTTAATTTTATCTATTTGTTTGTCCAAGATCGATTGATTTCTGTTTCAAATACAAGTGATTGCTACAATTCCATGTTATTTTACATGTGAATAATATCCCAAATACAGATATTTTCTTCAGTGGGAATTTAAACATTTCAAAGGGCTATGATTGTTCTTTTGATGATATTTTCTCCACATACGGAAACCACATTCACAGAAAATATTAGTATTTGGCAGAAATACTCAAATTTACTTCACTTCTGTTAAATATATATATTTTAGAATAAGTTCCCCTGAATTTTATATCCCGACGAGAGTTTTTGTTTGAAAGGTTATTTTCATTGAAGAAACATTGTGTACAAGTAATAAAACTTATTTAGATAATATCAATACAGTCGAATTGTTCGGAAAATACATTTCCTCTAGTTTTTTCATTAATTCAATGTGCATGAAATGAATTTATTTTTGTTAACATTTATGTTACCATTATTTAAATCCATTTCATCATACAAATAATAGTTGACATTGTGTCGTAGCCTTATTTTTTATTGGTGAAAATAATTTTTGATCTAAATAAAATTTATACTGGTCCAAGTCTTTTTTTAATTAGAAAATTATCGGAAAATAACATCTGTATATGTATATATGCACATCATAAACAGGGTGATTTACCACCACTTTCACAAAATTTGTCGATGTGCCCTCCCTACCGAAAGAAGTTGAAACCAAAAGGAATTACAAATATAGAGCAAAAAAATTACCTGATTAATTTGTAGAAACGCGCCGTCACTGGATATAAACTTTCCACGTTTAACCGAGCAGGCTGACTTTCCTTCCCCTTTTATCAGACTTGGGACAGACAGCAGATATGGTAGAGTTTTAAGTGAGATTAGGATGTTACTCATGTTACAAAATGTCAAAAATGAATAAAATATTTTTGCAAGATGGGTAAACACCATATTTTTTTTCAAAAATTTGTTTTGTTTTTTTTTCGATTCAAGAGAACATTTTTTTCCAAGAAGAATGAACACCTTTTTGCTTTGATGAAACATTTTTTTCCAAGATCTTTTCTTTTTTCTGATTTGAGATAACATTTTCCAAGCTGGGTGAACACCTTATATTTTTTTTGTTTTTGTTTTTTTTTATCAATTTGAGAGAACATTTCTTTTCTTCAAAAATTGAAACTGCAAATTTAAAACCCAAGGTATGGTTAAGATACGTAGACGATACGTTTATAATTTGGAGCCATGGACCAGAAAAACTCAATGAATTCCTTGACCATATCAATGACATACAACCGAATATTCAATTCACAATGGAAATTGAAATTGAGAAGAAACTGGCATTCTTAGACGTTCTCATTTCTCGAAAAGACGTCTGGGACATACGGTATATAGAAAACCAACACACACCGATTGATATCTCCACAATACCTCAAACCATCATCTGTGCTAAAAACAAGGTGTAATCAAGACATTAGTTGATCGAGCTAGAAGAATTTGCGAACCTGAATACCTGGAAGCTGAACTGAAACATCTAAAAAACGTTCTTCTTTCTAATGGGTACAAAGAAAGAGATATTGAGAGGTGTATGAAAAAATCGAAGAGAAATCGGAGACGGTAGACCAAATGACTGTCCATCCAGTGAACCAAGTAGTAGTCAAACCAACACCGAAAAAAGAAAAGCATTCTTACCATATGTTCCCAGAGTTACAGATCGTATTGGCCGTATTCTACGAAAATATGAGATTAAAACCGTTTATAAACCTTCAAAAAAACTGAAAGACTACTTTAGATCAGCGAAGGACAAACGAGACGTACTATGCTCTTCTGGGGTTTATCGCATTTCATGTTCCTGTGGCAGCGTTTATATCGGAACCACGAAACGCTCCGTTAAAACAAGAATCAAAGAGCACAAAGCTTGCTGTCGGTTAGGGCACACACAGAAATTCGCTGTCGCAGAACATACTCTCAACAACGATAACCATAGAGTGAAATTTGAAGAAACTCAAGTCATCTCTTCAACATCTGCCTATTACCCAAGACTCTTCTGGGAAGCAATTGTAATTCAGAAACACCACAACTTCAACAGAACCGAAAAAGGACTACAATTGAACAAGGTTTGACTTCCAGTTCTCAAAAATTCTCAATTAGCTCCCTACCCACAAAAAAACGGTACGAACGATTCTATGATGTCAGCTAACGCTATGGACCAATCAGATGTAAGAACGTCAAATCACAGGTATTTATTGAGACAACGTATAACAAATGTCAAGTATTGGACAGCGAATCAAGAAACAAGAAACTTTGAAAAAATATCTCTTGAAAATGCTAACCACTCGTGTTGGCGAAACGTCGAGAACTTCTGTAAACATACGTCGGCCTTACAACCCGAAGAACCACCATGTGGGTAAAACCTTATTTTTTATTTTCGAGATTTTACTTGTTTTTTTTTCGATTTGAGAGAACATTGTTTTTTCTTCAAAAAATTTTCAGTTTTTGATCCTAGATGTATGAACACCTTATTTTTTTTTCAAATCTTTTTTCCAAGATGTGTAAACACCTATTTTTTTTTTCGATTTAAGAGATGTTACGAATTTTCAGTCATATTACAGTTTTATTTTCAAAATCATAATTTTCGATCGTTTTGGTATATTTATTCTGGTTCACCCTAATAAAATTTTAACAGTGTACTTCTACGTGCAATAGCCGATTGAGAATAATTTTTATTGTGCTATGGTAAAAACTACAAATGGGTTATCGTTCTTTTGCGTGACATTCAAAAGAGATTTGTCGAGTTTTGTATGCCTTACTCATAGTAATTAAATGAGAAAATATAATTTTGATTATTCAAAATCGTTTGACGGATTTTCCAACATGTTTCCATTCGAGACGATCGTATTACGATTTGTGGTTGTATGGTTTCAATAATCAATCTTCTTTTGGGCATAATATGGATATATAATGGGGATTTTATGAACATTCTGGAACGTTTCTAAATGCATTGGGAGTTCTGCTTTAGAGGTGAGTTCTAAGAACATTAAAACGAAATCTAAGTACCTTGTAGTCTTGCTACTAATTCATTTTATTCATATTTTTAGGCGTTTTTCTATACTTTGATTGCAAAATTGTATGGGTACCTCAGGAAGTAATGTTAGAACTTCTACGCTGTTATAAATGAATGCAACAAGTTTTAATCAATGATTGGAAGAATCTACGCTGTTAATGTTATTTAATGACACAAGCTTACAGGAAAACGAGGCTAAGTACCACATAGTGGTTTTTCTTTCTCAATCTGAACAAGAGATTGTTAAAACAAATCAGTTTTACGGACTTGATAGAATTCACTAGTGGAGTGTATCTTGTATAGAAATACCATATTATAGTAAATATAGGTACCCTTATAATTCACGTAAGAATAGATCTATTGCCATTTTTATTGTAAATGTGCTCTTGAGAGTTAGGTAGGTCACTCACGTACTTCTTTCCCCGAACCTAGGTTAATTGTACATATATTTTGATGCCTGATCTGGATAAATTAAAAATAAATTCAGTATTCTGAACCTTTGATTCGAAATCTAAACTATTCTGCAACTCTCAGTTGTTTTAGTGATTTTATTCATGAATTTGGGTCTTGTTTCTGAGGTGTGATTCGTTCGTTTAAATCACTTGGTGCCCAACATTTTGACAAGATCCTTTTTATAAACCCACCCCGACTCCACTGTTGCCAGTCGGTGCATCTCATTCAGTTACTTTAGCAGAAATTAAGTGAAAGAGAACATTGTTTTTCCTAGATGTATGAACACCTCATTTTTTTTCAAATATTTTTTCCTTTCCGTTTTCGATTTGAGAAAACATTTTTTCTTCAAAAATTTTTTTTCCAAGATGGGTAAACACCTAATTTTTTTGAACTTTTTCTTTCTATTTGAGAGAACATTGCTTTTTCTTCAAAAATTTTTCAGTTTTTTTTCCAAGATGGATGAACATCTTATTTTTTTTATTCCAAAAATTCTTATGTTTTTTGTCGATTTAATAAAAAAATTTCTTCAAAAAACCATACCTGCGTCTTTTCTAGTACGTTTCTGATATACTTTATATTCCAAATAAGAATTAAAATTCCATATTTTTTATACGTTGAATAATTAACGTAAATTTCTAAGCGTGTATATTTTTCAAAATTGCATCTCATGAAAATTTATTAAATGAATTAATAAATTGTTTACAACAAAACGTAAATTATTACAATAACCAAAAATGATAACACCAAATGATGTTTTCTGATGAATAGAATAGAAGAATAGAATAGAATACTTTTATTTAACTATGTTACACACAGATGTATATTTATAGCAGGTCAAGGGTAGTAGTAATAGTAAAAACAATAACAAATACAATGTACATTTCAAGTAAAAACACAAGACAACACAGAACATGTCAACATTTGAAATATTTAAAAATTTATATTCACAATTTAAAAAGCAGAACTCACAATTTAAAATTCAGTGAGTATGTTCATATCAACAAAAGAATTGGAAGAACTTTTAGAAATGTTTAGAAACAGTTTTTGTAAAGTATGTTTTCATAACTTTTTGGAACTTTTTCAAATTCAGTATTTTAAGATGATGAGAAAGTACATTGTATAATTTTATAATCCAGAGAATTTTTCTGAGATATCGAAAGTCTATGTCGTGAGATTCTGATGTTATCAGCATTTCTAGTGTTATAATTGTGAATATCACTCTGTACTACGAGATTACTTATGAATTTCAGAAATTACGTTACATAGATATAAAGACGGAAGGGTCATAATTTTAGATCTCAAGAATAATGGTCGGCAAGTTTCTCTCGAGCCAACATTTGCCAAAATTCTAATAGCTTTTTTTTTTGCATAGTAAAAATTGCACTCGCTGCTGATGAGTTGCCCCAGAGAGAAATGGCGTAACTCATGTTGGAATGGAAGAGTGAAAAATATGCTGTTCTTTGAGCATCACTATTTGAAATATGGCTTAGCTGTCGTAAAAGAAACAATACACTGGATAGCTTATGCTTTAGTTGTTCCGTATGAGCATTCCAGTTTAGCCTGTGATCTAAGGTGATACCTAGTAGCTTGACAGTTCCTTCATGTTGTCTGCTTTGATATGTAGTTGTTTAATCTTTGAGACTTGTCGTTACTCAATTTAAGATTATGTGATATAAACAATTTTTCTACTTTTTTTTCAAATTCTCTAGATTGGTCTGACAGTAATTCGTAATCTGTATTTGAAAAGATAAATGACGTATCATCCGTAAAAATAACACATTTGTACGGTGACATGAAATTGGCAAGGTCGTTTATATAAATGATGAATAAAAGCGGTCCCAGTACAGAGCCCTGAGGCACTCCTTGGTTTATTCCTTTGAAGTCAGATATCTCATTTTTGTAACCTAAACTCTGAAAACGATCTGTTAGGTATGTCTTCAGAAGAGAAAGGGCAACTCCTCTCACACCGTAGAAATGCAGCTTTTGTAACAGAATGTGGTGATCGACGCAGTCGAAAACCTTAGACAGGTCGCACAGCGTAATAGCTGTATGATTACCCTGTTCAAGACCCCCAATTATCCCGCTCACCACATCCCCCACCGCTGCTGCAGTGGAACACCCAGATCGAAAGCCAAACTGAGTGTCACTAAAATATTTTTTGTTTTCGAAATCTCTATTTTTTAGGATATTTTTTCTGATGATTGAAAAAACAATAAAAAAACTTGGAAATAGACCGATGTGCAGCCTGAAACTCAAACGGCGCGCGCGGAATACTTCTACCCGTTTCATCTCACACCAATCAATAGAGCATGTTTTTTGTATTTAAATGTTTATAACAAATTAATAAATGACAGTTGCGAGTCGAAAAAATAACAGAATATAACTACGGACTGTCTTTCATGTGATGGCACAGTCGGCTTCCGACTAGTATTTCTGTTAAGAAAAAATCCTCTATTGATTGGACTGACGGGCGTCGTTCTACTTATAACTGGCAAATTTTTTAGTGTTTAATAGATAATTATGCAGCCTCAAACAAAGGACCCCCGCACTAATCTTGTGGGAAACCGGTTTCGGTGAAACTTCTCGAGAAAATATTCGTTTTCCTGCAGATCCATATGCAATTCATTTTACTTACAGTACATGAGAGGGCGATCATATTTTGCACTTGTACCAACCATCCAACTTTAAGGTTCATATAAACCCATAAAAAAATGTCAAAAATTCTGAAAAAAATTCGAGTCATTTTGGCATTCAAATTGAATAATTAGAAAGATGTAGAAGAAAATCTGATGAACAGTTTTCGAAGAAAAAATAAAAACCTAATTTTTAGAGGTTTTTTAAAGTTTTCCGAAAAACTACTCATCAGATTCAATTTCAAATATCATGACATATCAATGTCAAAGTAAAAGATAATCACGATTTTTTTCAGAATTATTAACTTCAACGTTCCCTCACAATTTAAAAAAATTCTGAAAGTCTTGTTATAAAATCAAAGACAGTTGGAAAGAATCGCTTTTGAAAGTGATATTTATATGAAATTTAGAAGACTGAATATTGAGGAAATATTCATACTATTTTTCAGGCATAAAATCAAACGATTTATATTTTTAATAATGATTTACAAAACCTCGGACAAAAAACGGTAAATCGCTCCAGTAAGTGATTCCTCTGTAGTACATGAACGAAAAGACAAAAATAGTTCTGCTACTGCCCACAAGGTATTGTACAGAATTATTGTTACTGTCATAATTACTGTACAGCGCTGCCAATAGTTCTAGACAGCGGTAACCGATGTAATTTGTTTAAATTTTCCAAAATGAAAGTTTCGTCTATAGGAGTTTGTTAGTTCATCAGTTGGATGTTTGATTGGTCCGCCTAAAGCCTTGGAGTCCTTGGACACAATTGAAGAAGTATATAAGTAATAAGTTTTATGTTTTGCGATTTGCCAACAAAGGAGTGAAGACACTACAAATTCAACCAAATTCGTAGACAGGACTCAGCAGAGGCCCACAGTATTCAGAAAACGAGGTCCCCGAGGTATTCACCCAACAAAATTATGAAGGCAATGTGAATTCCACCAAATTCACAGACAGGACTCAACTGACTTCGAAAAATTATTTCTCCGAGGTTTTCCACCCAACAAAAAACTAGAGGTTCTGTTAGTTTCATTAAATTCACTGACAAGGCTCTGTAGAGGTCGCTAATCAACAGTAATGAGGCCCGCGAAGTCTACATTCACAAAAAAAAAACGGGGACACTGCAAAACTGAAATATTTTGTAGAACACTGAACAATAAAGCTTATACGAAGAGCTGAAAGAAAGAACCTTGAAACCGTTTCCCAAAAACATAACAATGAACTCATAATTCCGAAAAACAATGAAATAAACCACCAAATTACAAACAGTAGAGAAGTTATGGACACAATCGTTACTAGTCCCCTTCAAAATGGAAGGAATGATAAAAGAGATAAGATGGCGGCTCACCTTTTCTCTCACAAACCCCTTGACAGTATAGCTACATAATGCATTGAACCACATTACCACAATTAATACCAGATAATAATAATAATCCTGTGAGCTATTTCGCAGTACTCCGAATAATGTTGAGATTTGGCAACAATGCATTAGCAGTAGGATATTCGGTAGATTTTCCAGCAGAAAACTGTAATATATTTGGAAATACCTATTATAATAGATCGCTGTCACTATGGTGCCATCTTACAGTTCAGAAACGCGAAATATTTGACTTTATATGAACCTTAAGTATTTGGAAGATACGAGGCGATCAAAAATGTATTTTCAATTTCGGAAAAATGTATCCCTTTATATAGTCAGCTTCCACAATATATTCATCTGATTTTTTGTAGCTAATATATATACAAATGTGTCAGCGTCTGTGCTCATTAATCTCAGTCCAAAGTTGAAACATAATAACAATTGATTTCATTGAAAATATGAACAGGATGTTCATAAAGTCAGTTGTGGAATCATCTGCGACTGAAAGTTGGAATTTAGTCGCTATTTTCCATCGTACAAGATAACCTCTCTTGGAAGGGATTCATGTTTTAAAGAGAAACATTCTAGCGAAAGAGATGCAATTATTCACGCATCAATGGAATGAGCGATTTTCTGTGAGTTATACTTCTGAATAACATTCTCCCTTATCTCATTCATAGATAAGAATCTCCAATGAAAATTGGACAATAAATAATCAACTATCTGAATGAAAATGCAAATTTTCACTTAAAGGGTCTTTCTCAATATCTATCAGATGTAGTTCAATGTCCAGCGTGGCTTTTGCCGGGAAAGTAGTTGTTTTCTGTTAGATATTACAAAGAAGTAACTTCAATTTTATCGTAGGGTTTTTCCGTTTCCAGAGGATTCAATTGAGAATGTTTCTCTTTAAAACATAATAACAATGTTCTCAAAACTTTTTCATGATAGGGCAAATCCAACTCTGCTTCCACTGCTTTGATATTTCTTTGTGAAACATGTTGAAATTGGAAAGAAGAAAACTTTATAAAATATTTTGTAATAAGTAGAAATCTTATTTTTTCCTTTGTGTTTTTGAAATCCAAATTGAGTAGGATTCATTGTATGTATAATGGAATGACTATTGCGTTTTTCAAACAATTGAAAATTCCTTTGAAAAATTAAAAATGTAATGCCTCAACTAGTACCGTAAGGGCGGAGTCGGGTATCTTGGAGCATAGTATCTCAGTTTCAGTTCAGACCATGAACATGATGACCTTTCATTCTGCATGGAGGGTTGCTGCTTCAGTGCTTTCAGTAATATTAATTTCAAATATAATATAGTAAATTGCAGGTACCAAAGAAAAAAAAGCAAATTGAGCTCAAATACATGTTTTATTTCAAACAGAATCGCAGAATCAATTGATGAACAAATAATCAGGTGACTCTAAATAAACTAAATCTACTTACTTTGCGATAGCTGGCCTTTCTCTGAACATTTTATTTTATAAAGACCTTTAATTTATTCATCAAAAGCTTAATACTAATAAATACACCTATTTTCATTGTAGCGGGTGAATAACCACTGTAAAAAAGGGACTAGAAGAGTCCTTAATAATTAAAATTTTCTAGATTGCGCAAGTAATGTTCTGTGGCATAAATTTGAACTTCAAGGCACAACCTCTCAACAAAAAGTTCGTTGAATAGTTGTTCAGATTGTTATGAAAACCAAATGAATGAAAATTCATTTATATTTCAAAATGTCTCTGTGAAGTTTCAATAAAAAAGTCTCTGCCTAAGTTGTTTGGGTGAAATGATTGTATCTTGCATTGTATCTTATTGAAAAGTTAACAAAATTCTGTTCAGTTTCGTTTTAATGGCCATACTACTTGAAATGAATATGTATAACAAATACCTTGTTGACAGTCTTGCAAACCTTGACAGTGACCTGTAGATGCTTTTATCATTCGAATAAAATACGGTACCTTTATATTGCGGTAAGTAGTTTTCTCAAATATAGTAATTGATGAATTTCATTAGTTTCCTTTTATGAATATTGAAATAATAAATTGGGATCTTTTCTTGTAATTTTATGTATAGAGTTTTTTCATCTTTCTTATTGTAACCGCCTTCTTTTTTGTTTTTTCAATCAACCAATAACCTTTATCGATTATCCTGTATTTTCACTTATCAACATATGAAAACTGTTTTGGAGTACTACCAATTTCGAGCCAATACTTGCCTAAATAGACTCATGCAACTTATTCATTAACTTGCATTTATGTATGTATGTATATTCTTTTTCTAATATCCATTTAAATTTTTTTTTCTCCTATACCCTTCAAAATTATTAAGTGTTCTCATTTCTGTAGGTATACCATGTGTTCAATGGTTAATTTTTGATCTGACTAATGATTTTGCTAAAAAAATATACTTTTCAATTTTATTTTCGTTTCCTAATCATTTGTTTCTGCTATAATTGTTCAATAATTTTAAATTTAAATTACCTACCTAACTAACTGAAAGTAAAAATATATCTATTCCTTCCATCATACGCAACACATATCATTACAGATTCCCACAATTTGATATGTTGATAGCAAAATTCAAATACCAAATTTTGTTATTTCCATTTTTTTAATAAAAAATTTCACTGAAATTAAAAAGAAAGTATTTTCAACAGATCAACTTGTGTTATTTAGTTTTTAATTTATTGCATGCTAATTAACTCAGTAGTTTGCTTTACTTTTGCTTTTATTTAAATTTTGAATTGTTAAAAATTCCCCGAGGGGGAAACCGCTGGGGAATTTTGGTTTATATGCCTTGGGTATTAGTGGTATTACTTGAGTATTAGTGGGGAATTAGTTGAAAATTATGGGTATTAGTTGGGAATTAGGTGTATTAGTTGAAATTTATTGGGCATTAGTGGGTATTACTCAGGAATTAGTGGTATTAGTCAAAAATTAATGGGCATTAGTCGGGAATTAGAGGTATTACTCGAGTAATACGCGGGTATTACAGGAATTATTTCGTACAAGAAGGACAAAAAAAGAAACCCATGGAATAGGGAATTTACGGATAACAGAAAACATCGGTGTACAATTGTGGAATTTAACAAAAAGGTCTTCAATATAATACTTGACAAAAATACCGAAAATTCGGATTTCTACTGCTTTTACACCTTGGGTATTAGAGGAATTATTGGCATTTGTTCGTGGTATTACTCGAGATTTACTTGGGTATTTGTGAAATTACTTTTTTTTGGGAATTACTGTACACAATTTCCTCAGCGGTTTCCTCCTCGAAATTCCCCTTAATGCATCATATAGATCAAATTAGTCGATAGCTATTTCTTGGTTCTTCGTTGTCTACTTCTAAGAGTCTTCAAACATTGGTAAAAGTTTCATGCATGTTTGTATTCAATTTTATTAACTAAAATTTAAGAGAAAACAAATTCTATCGTTCCAAACCGGTCCTGGACTACCAGAAAACTATTTCGATCATGTGTTTTTTTTTTCTCAACCCATTTCGATTGTCATACTGCAACATAAAAATGGCAGAGTTCATAATGAGAATTTAAGGAATAATGCTGGAGTCATATCGGCCTTGGACCAGTTATTTAAATCATGTTTTTTTTAACCCGTTTTGATTGTCATGCTGTAAGATGAAAGTGGCACAAGGAAGTTGGGAAATATTGCTGGAGTCAAATCAAGCCCTGGATGCTCGGAAAAATTATTTCGAGCATGTGATTTTTTCCCTTAACCCATTCTGATCATCATATTCTGATCATCATACTGAAATATGAAAGTGAAAGAGTTCATAATGAGGCAGTTGTAGAATATTGCTGGAGTCACCGTACGACGTACTCACTAAATATTGATGTTTGTAAACCCAACATTTGGCATTTCATTTCAATCCTAACCTCAATATTCGAACATCGTGTAGTCATTATACTACATCCCACCAGTGCTTTAATCTCTGAACATCATCTAATATTCAATTTTGAAATCTAGAGTAGTCTGTGTTTTGGGCTGGCTTTTTAAAATCACTAGCGCGTCATACATTTTTGATAGAACCCATGGCATCCAAATTAGGTTAATCAGATATTGATTTCATTTCAGTTGCTTTCTAGTGATTATTAAGATTCTTTTTTAAAAGAAATGTTGAACTATGTATTCTATGCTATTCTATTGTTAATTTTTTCATTTTACTCGTCCAATATGTTCTAACTACTAATGACTGCTTGCTCTTTTACATTCAGTTGTACGAGGGCTGACAATAAAGTAAGGTCTCCAACGCTGCAACTTCGCCGGATCACGCGCTAGGCGAAATCTGGCAACACCGCCGTGTTCCTTGGTTCCCCCACTACCACTTTGCTGCTGGGTGAGGCTTCCCCGACCGCTCAGTCTTGGCTGAGCAGCCGTCAACGATGGAGGTACCACTCGCGTCAGCGTCCAAGTGCGAATTGCGTTCTGTAATACGTTTTTTGAGTGCGAAAAAGGTGACACCTATTGAAATCCATCGTCAACTAGTTGAAGTTTACGGGGAAAAGTGTATGGACATAAAAAACGTGCGTAAGTGGAGCCGCGAGTTCAATTCCGGGCGCACTAATGTTCACGACGAGGAGAGAAGTGGCCGACCGTCGGTCTCGGATGCGATTGTTCAAGCAGTGGAGGCAGAAATGCTCAAAAACCGCCGTGCGACAATTAGGGACTTGGAAGAGAAGCTTGGAGGAGTGTGTAGCAGCGAAACAATCCGTCATATCCTTGTGAACAAGTTGCAGTACCACAAAGTTTCTGCCCGATGGGTGCCGAAACAGCTGACCGAAGACCACATGAAGCGGCGCGTGGACTGTGCGACCAAAGTTGTGGCCCGTTTTGAAGAGGAAGGCGATGATTTTTTGGAAGGGTTTGTTACGGGGGACGAAACGTGGGCTCATCACTACACACCCGAAACAAAGGAGTCGTCCAAACAATGGCGCCATAGCGATTCTCCGAAACCCAAAAAGTTTAAGGCGACACTGTCAGCCGGCAAGGTGATGGCTACGGTGTTTTGGGATCGCCACGGGGTATTGTTGGTGGATTTCATGCCAAGGGGAACCACTATCAATGCAGCAAGGTACTGTGAGACCCTGGAAAAGCTTCGTCGTGCCATAAAAAACAAACGCCCGGGATTGCTGAGCAAAGGAGTGAAATTTCACCACGACAACGCGCGCCCGCACACAGCCAACGTTACCCTTGACCTGCTCAAGACATTTGGCTGGGAAATCATCGATCACCCTCCCTATAGTCCCGACGTGGCCCCCAGTGACTACCACATGTTCCCCGCCCTTAAAAAACATCTCGGAGGGAAGAAGTTTGATAGTGACGCGGAGGTTCAGAAAGAGGTCAACACCTGGCTGCGCGAGGCGGACGGAGAGTGGTATTCTGCCGGCATAGACAAGTTCATCGTGCGGATGCGCAAGGTGTTGGAAAAAAATGGCGATTATGTAGAAAAGTAGCCAAGACCTTGGCCTTTCCAACGGTGTATCGCTTTTTGTAAATAAATGTCATTTTCTATGAAAAAAAAATTGGAGACCTTACTTTATTGTCAGCCCTCGTACTTTTTTCTGTGAAATTGCTGATACCGAAGTGGTCTCTTACCTATTTCTATCTTCTATGATAAATAAATAAATAAATGTAAATGAATGAATGAATTAATAAATAGATAAACACAGTTCTGGTTTGCTTCAAAGCTCATCTAAAATGTCGAAAGAACAGATCACATGGGTGTAGTGAATAAAATCTAGCAAATGCTCATACTACAGTGTCACCGTTAAAGTCCGCATCATATGGGATTTTTTTTTATTAGTCAGTTATTGCAAATTTAGAGTTCGTGAACAGTTTGTGCTTTGAAAATTATGCAAAATGACTTTTACGATGTCTTCCTATTCATCGGCTACACCTGTCAAATATGACATTTTTTCTAAAAAATTACTAAATGTCAGGTAATTTCTCAATATTTCGAGAAATATTATATGAAAAAGTTGTTTATTTTTAGATTTCCTACCCACCTACCAAATTTGAACCAGTTTGAACAACTTTGATTTTTTTCTCGTTTTCTTAACCTTACAATTTTTCAGCTAATTTAAATTTAGTCAAATCTGAAAAACCAGTTGAGATGTAATACACCCATCTGCTGAAAGAATTTTTTTCTGATTAAAATGTTTCTAATTGGATATTTTCAAATGAATATAAATATGCTGAAAGAATTATGTCTAATACTTGATGCAAAGTGGCTCTAGTTTCAACATAGCAAAATTCACTTTAATAATTTTTATCACATGAAGACATTTCAGATAAGTGCTATAACTCTAGAAATATCAAATCAATTTGCCGTTCAAATTCTTGCTAAATCAATTTCATACAATTATTCTCTGAACTTATACTCAAAAATTAATCATCAATCAAGGTGCTGTTGAAATGGGAAGTATGCTATGGAAACAATAGAAGTGAATGTTATGGAAATTGATATAAAGTGTTTGGCAGTTTCAAGGTTATGAAACAGTAATTTTTATCAAGTAGTAGATTCAAAATGCTGACTTTGCAGGAAAAAATATAAATTGTACGCATTTGCGGTGAAAATACAAGTCATAGACAAGTTGCGAATATTTTCAATGGACGGCATACTGAAAGAAATATTCACCAGTCTACTGTGAGCAGGATTATCTCAAAGTTCGAATCGACGGGTTCAGTACAAAATACTTTCAAAAGACCTCATAATCCAAGAGTTTATGATGAAGAAGCTCAATTAAGTGTATGCCTAGATGTGGTAGAGCATGGGCAAACTAGTATAACAGAGATTTGTAATAGGACCGGTGCTAAAGGGGAGGCCGTGAGAAAAATATTACACAATAATAAGTTCAAGCCGTTCAAACCAAAATTTATAAACACGTTAAAAGAGCGAGATTTTGACGTACGGTTGGATTTTTCTTTTTGGTTCCAAGGACAACGAGAAGAAAATTCAAATTTTCCTTTTAAAATATTATGGACAGGCGACTTTTACCTCGAATGGGGTAGTCAGTTCACAAAACTGTAGGTGGTGGTCAACAGAAAACCCAAAGTTTGTGATAGAATGCCGAGATCAATATTCTTTCAAGACAAATGTGTGGTGCGGTGTGTTAAATAACAGAGTCATTGGCCCATATTTCTTCCGGGAAAATTTAAATTCAGAGAGATACTTGCAGTTTTTAAATGATGAAATACGTCAAGTTTTAGATGAATTGCCCCTTAATGAAAGACATAACCTATGGTTTCAATGTGACGGAGCGCCAATTCATAATTCGGCAGGAGTTAAAAGATATATCTTGGAAGTATTTCGAGGGAATACAATAGGGCGGAATATGGAACAACCCTGGCCACCTAGGTCGCCAGACCTTACCCCACTAGATTTTTTCCTTTGGGGGTATTTGAAGCAAAAAGTCTACAAGCGCAGACCATTTCGAGATGTCAACCACCTGGAGACAGTAATTCGAGATTGTGTATTAACTATGTCTCCTCAGTTTTTAACAAACGCTGTCAACGAAGTTTCCAGGCGAACCATTATTTGCATTGAGCGTGATGGAAGACATACCGGAATGTTATAATTGATATCCAACCCACGTTGTACATTCTTATCATTTGAATCGCCTTATAATAATTAATAAATGTTTATGATAATTGTTCATTTTTCTATTACTACAATTCTTTTCAGAGCATGCCAGAGCAACTTGATTCATTTGTAAGTATTACTTCGGAGAATAATTTTTGAAGATTGACTTAGCAACTTTAGGTCTATTGATTTGGAAATGGATTCGAAAATTCAGAACTAGAGCCACTTTGCATCAAGTATTAGACATAATTCTTTCAGCATATTTGTATTTATTTGAAAATATCCAATTAGAAACATTTTAATCAGAAAAAAATTCTTTCAGCAGATGGGTGTATTACATCTTAACTGGTTTTTCAGATTTGACTAAATTTAAATTAGCCGAAAAATTGTAAGGTTAAGAAAACGAGAAAAAAATCAAAGTTGTTCAAACTGGTTCAAATTTGGTAGGTGGGTAGGAAATCTAAAAATAAATAACTTTTTCATATAATATTTCTCGAAATATTGAGAAATTACTTGACATTTAGTAATTTTTTAGAAAAAATGTCATATTTGACAGGTGTAGCCGATGAATAGGAAGACATCGTAAAAGTCATTTTGCATAATTTTCAAAGCACAAACTGTTCACGAACTCTAAATTTGCAATAACTGACTAATAAAAAAAAATCCCATATGATGCGGACTTTAACGGTGACACTGTATATATTATTTGTCCCTTTCATTTATGTATCTACGAAATGAATAAGCCTGTCTCAAGAAAGTATAAGCATTTACTCAAAATTTGTTTTATTCACATTCACCAATGACATGCGGTTCTTTAATATCAAAGAGAAATACCCACCAACGACATTAGACTTGAAAATGGTTTTCTACGTGAGTCTCAAATGTTAGTAGTATTCAGCGTATGCTATGTAATAATTAAAATGAACGAAAACCTTGTCATAACTAATTTAAAAATGTTAAGTATTATTATATAATTCTCTATATATCATCTCTACGGTCCATTGGCTACTAAAAATAATTAATACCCTTTGAAAACTCAGGATCATCGGTATTGGGAGCTATCTATATTATTATAAAATCCAGTTCATATCCAGTTTGGTGTTCTTGATTCAGTTGATGCTATTAACTACATCGATTTTCTCTCGACCAGATCATATTCATTAAACTCAGCTTTTCACTTCGTGAATGGATATTTTGTTCGAAATTTTTCTAGATGTGAATCCTGTGTTGCTTTTTGCTTTTTGGAAAGTTTACACAAAACTCTCAGTGAAATGAAATATATCACTTCCACGAGACTGAGAAAACTGAATCCCATGCATAAACCAAGTAGTCCTCCAATATTAGCTGAAATAATAAGAATTCAGTATAAGTTGAATGAAAAGCACATTGAAAATTAATTTTTTTTTCCGAAAAGACCATCACTAGACTCATTCAAGCCTTGAAACAATAGTGTTTTCAACGTTACTATTTATTTATATGTATGGTTTATTTCATGACATAGACATAGATAAATAATTTTATTCACTTTGTGAATCAAAGAGAAGTAGTGAAATTTGTGTCAGCATAAAAATGTGTTCTGAATTCATCGACAAAGTAGAAGCACAGTCTCATCAAATAATTTTTGTCTTGAAAGTGTTCAAACTGAGCTCTTTGATATCTTGCCTCAAAAACAATATTAAGTCTATCAGAGAATTGCCGACTTTTCAATCATAGATTTATTATTGTGTACAATTTCTTTCTACCTCAGAAAATTCACAAAAATTGGAAACCACATTCGAATAATTTTTAAAAGTCTTTAGCTCTACGAGCTGCTAAAATGGCTTTGAGACAAGCTGAAGGGTGAATTAAAATACGGATACCGACAATAATTCCATTCAAATCTGAATCCTATATACCTATATACTCCTATATACCTATATTTGTCTGCACTTTCAGCATTCGGATCGTGAGCAGGTGGTGCAGGCGCTATGCTAAAGTAGTAATCGATGCCAAAAATACAAAAAAAGATTGAAGAAGGTCAACGTCACCATACACCTATTCTGGTTTGTATCCACGCAAAATACCTCAAAGATATAGAAAAGCAACGAAAACAACAGGAGCGTGGTCTTTATTTGAAAATGCAAAAATACTCCCTCTGAAGCTACCCTATTCTCTATGGATATTAAAAACTATACTGAAACTGTCATATTTACGAGGAGTCTTTATGGGTGACGCATTGCCAGGTGACCCTTGGCTGAAGAAATGTGCTGAAATGAACTTGAACTCCACTTCATATGCTGTTTGTTGATTTTGTGAATGAATTATTTGATTAAATGACTGAATTCAAGTTTAAATTGTCTTGAATTTGAATTTCATATAGGCGCTTCATTGTAATTATCGTATTATGAACATGCACTACTTACAGAGAATTTCTGTGAATCCATAGAGCTCACTCTTGATCTGTTTTGTAAATTGCGAATTAGGGAAGAAGAAGTGTCCTACCGCCATATTATCCCTGAAAGATACATCAGATCATATTTCAAGTAATAATGGTAATCATATTTATGAAGTCGCACTGAAACCAACTAGAACTAATTCAGTTGACATACTTTTCTATGGAGGCCGCTAAAAAGTTTCGCGACCACGGTATACGCATTATTTTTTGTGTAATCGTCAAATTATTATAGCTGATACTTACAAATATGATACAAGTGCAAAAATGATCTTTTTCGTCGACCTCTGCAAAAAATGACATTTTACGTACTAATTTCCGGACGAAAAATCGACTATTTTTGAAGGCAAGTACTTTTCGTCCGCAAACACTTTTCGTCCGCAAACTCTTTTCGTCCGCTGTGGTCACTATGATACGGCACGGTACGAGAGCGGCGATTGAGTCATTTTCGTAAATCCACGTTTTAATTAATACATAGGCGCCTGTGACAATAACTGTCATTTGCTGTTGTCAAATTAATTATTTACGAAATCCGCTAGATTTTACGTGTGAATTTAGACCGTGGTGTGAATATAAGTGTTCATAATAATCAAGAATTGATCGAGTTTGCAGTTCGAAGAGTTGGACGTAGCTGAGGCCAGCAAACATGCGAGTACTTACTTTCATAAAGGTATGTAGAGGTCGACGAAAAAATGTAATATGCACCTCGGCGAAAAACTGTCTACTGTCTCGCCTGCTTGCTATCCTCGGCTGCGCCTCGGCTATCAATTTGCAGGCTCGACTATAATAGACAGTTTTTCGTCCTTGGTACATAAATAACTATTTCAAGCACGCGCAACGACGATGGAGAGGGCACGACGCAGAGCGTGGTGCCATCTAACATACATTATTCGCTGTGAGAGATATGATTGGAACCAATCATTAGACAAACGTTGGATTCCATAGTACTCTAATTTATCCAGGTGTAAATTGTCGAATGTCTTAAAGAGATCGCAGAATATTCCAAGTGGGTATTGTTTCCATTCTAGAAACTCATGTATTTGTTATGTCATTTGAAATGTGGCATCTGTGGTATTCAAGTTTTTTCTGAATACGAATTGCGATTCTGTGAGAATTTTTTGGGTATTCAGATATGACTCTATTAGTTTGTTAACATTCCACTCCAGTAGTTTTGAGAAACTTGAGAGTGCTGCGATGCCACGGTAATTATCCTGATCGGTTTTATCGCCTTTTCTGAATAATGTTATCATAATAGATTTTTTATATGAATCGGGAAATATGCCGGAAGGAAGTGAAAGGTTGAACAGACAAATGAGTGGCTCTCCACACATTACTGTGTCTTTTTTTATCAAAGTTATTGGTATGTTATCTAAACTAGTGGAGAACTGGTTTTTGAAGCTTATACTTTTCAAGATGTCACTTTCTATAAGTGGAGAGAAAAAGAATGAATTTTTGCTGTTGAATTTGAAATTGTGTATTTATTCTATACGACTATTTGAGTTATACTTATCCGTTCGAATTGATTTTTGAATTATCAAATCACCATTGTCATTCATTAGATATTCATTTATTTATCAATATACAGTGTGTCCTTGCGTCCATGTACGAATAGTGAAAAAGTCTGAATACCTATTTCTGTGTAGAAATTTCATAGTTTTGGGTTTTAAGTCCTGTTCATAAGGAAACTCCACGATTCACTGTTGCGTTAATAATTAACAGTGCTGCTCCTAAGGTGGCGTATGGAGTCAGTAACAAGGCATATCCAGAACACACGGCTAATGACCACAGCAGTCGATGCCAGAGACCAAAAAAATATATTAAGAGCAAACACTACCTTGGTAAAACGGAAATTCGTTTTAAGCCTACAGTTTTTGTTTGAAATTTTTTAATATTTTTTTTGCATTACTTAATGTTTTTGTGTAAATTCCGGAACCTCAGTGATTTTTGGTTATGATAATTTTTAAGAAAAAAAATTTAAATGAAATAATGAATTGAAAAAATTGAGTTTCCGGAATTCTTATGGGCCCACTGAGCCCATACAAAAATTATCTCTTTCTTGAAACGGATTCTACGATCGAGAAATTTATAGCTGATTGGCGCTGTAATAGAGAACGGACAGGTGCTGTGTTGCCAATGTTCATCGAGTTCATTATCTCCACCCCCACTCTTGATAAGTATGCCAACAAACCTGAGCAGGAGGGGATGAGGAAGAAATTCGACTTTTCGGTGATGGTGGGTGGCTCTTAAGGTTTGATGAGATTATTTCAAATGGCTGCGGAGATATGTGCAAAACACTTTCTCACATATTTTATGACAGTGACTGTGACTGGATATATCTTCGCAGCAATTTGACATAATCCCATCTAATATGTTATTACTTGATTCGTAATGATTGGAATTATACTGTGAATATAGCTGAATTGAAAAATACTCTCAATGTTATGTCAACTCAAACGTAAATACCTCTATACAGCTACTTTGGTAATGGTTGATATAAATTACCCCTCAAACCACTCGAATGACGCAGTTATAAAATAACTATCATTCTATGTTTCATGAAAAATTCTCACATAATACTTATTTAAACGTCTGAACGAAAAAAAGTTGGTTTAATTTCCACAAATTTCATCAAGAATATCATAATTGAATTCTTTTTATGGAGGTCATTCCACATATTTGAAAATGATAACTTTGTAATTTACTATTTACACGTCATTTTTATCGGAATATTTTACATCGCTTTTATATAATACTAAAATTTCCCGACTCATTTCACATGCATAATAATGATGACGTATGGGAAAAAAATCCAAAATTGAACTTTATTTATATGAGTCGATCAAGAGGAAATAAAATAAAAAATCACGAAAAATGAGAAATAAAACTTTCTATGGTTTTATAACCACTTCTATTCCATAAGCGAAATTAAAACATAGAAAGCTTTATATTTTCAATGTCGAATACTCACGTAAAATATTTATTGAAATCTTCCACAGATTCATTCATTGTATTTCTATTAATCCAGGTGTTATTAAGTACTGCTGAGAGTTTGGCATATGATTTGGTATCCCCAAAAACCAAATCAAAACATCCAGGTAAACAGTTGCAACTCGAACTGAAAATTTGAGACACTGTTAATTTCCTACTTATTTGTATCCTATTTGAGGATGTAAGTAGGGTATTACAGCCGGAGCTCGGCCTATCCTCACCACTATGACGTTATCAGTGACCTTTATGGGTCTGTCTGGTGCATAGGTATCATTGTGTGGCTATGACCTTGAGGTATCCTTGGATGATTTAAATAATGTTGCTGTTTGACCTTGAAGAAAGGTTGTGTTTTTATGTAGGGTCCGTTTTCGCGCTTGAGAAAACATTTGTGATTCTTGGAAGATTGTATACACGGTAATAAATATCTTTGTTGAGTAATGTTTGCTTTTTATGAGTGATCATTATGTGCGATGCTCATGTGCACTCTCGAATGGGTCACATTAAAGTTTGTGAGAATGGCATACAAAAACCACCACTGAAGCCCAATGAATGTGAGTGACATTCATATGTGTCCCCACAACAAAATCGTTACGAAATGATATTTGTAAAAACTTTACTTCTCAATAAAAAACTAACCTAGACCAGCAGAGGCGAGGATAGAAGCATCCAGGCTGAAATGTCTGGGCCAATGGAGGGTCAATAACCAAGGCCACTCCAGCATACTGGAGGTCATAAGAATCGACACGTCTGAGATGCCGTCGGACAAAATGACTCCAACATACTCCTTTGATGGAACGCATACACCACCATCATAGAAGATGGGGAAGTTACCTCAAGGGCCATACCAATGCTCTCAAGAGGGCAAATCTGGTACACGGATGACTCAAAGACTAGCAAAGGAGTAGGGGCTGGAATATACGGGGAGAGACCGAGGCAAGACATTAGTCTAAGCCTCGGTACTCAAGCCTCTATATTCCAAGCCGAGGTAACGGCAATCTCCGTCTGCACGAGAAAGATTCTAAGGAGGGGTCCTAGAAACCAACTCATAGCGATTCTCTCCGACAGTCAGTCGGCGATTAAAGCCCTGCGTTCATGCAGGTTCACTTCCAAACTGGTTTGGGAGGCACACCAAAACCTTAACGACCTGGGAGCACAGAACAGGGTAAAACTTGTATGGGTACAAGGTCATAAGGGCATCCAGGGAAATGAGAGCGTAGATGCTCTAGCAAGAGCGGGAGCAGCAACAACTCTCATTGGATCAGAACCAGCATGTTAAAAAATTGTTATTGTTAAAATTGTTATTTCCGTCAACCGATTGCACCCCTAGGCACAACCCTCGAAAGTCTTCAAGAGACTTGTGTGAGCAAGGGAGGATGCAGCCCTTACCTTTTAACGTGTGATGCCATGCACGAGACCGATGACCATGCGAGGCTTTGAACCCTCTACCCTTCGCTACAAAGGCGAACGTTCTACCAGCACGGCCACCACGGCCCATATGGATCCCGTTTGGTGATATTAAGCAGGACACTAAGAAATTGGTTTAAAACCATCATCAATCTCTCTGGGAGAGTGCCTCAGGCAATACTCACGGAAAAATGATGATGATGGGGCCAACCGACCGGCTATCAAGACACCTTCTTGAACTAACCCGAGACTCTCTCAGGAAGGTGGTAGGACTGATGACAGGCCACTGCCACCTGAGAAAACACCTGCAACTGTTGGGGATACATCAAGAGTCCACACAATGCAGATTTTTTGATGGGGAGGACGAAACTGCCTTCCATATAATGTTTGAATACGAAGCTCTGGCTCGCATAAAATATCATTCCGCAGGAAAACCTTTTGAGGAATCTCTAGTAGTTCAATAAAAGATCCGGAGTACTCACGAGATAGACCTGATAGCGGGGTGCAGAAAGGTTCTATACAGAACTACCTGCATTTCAACCGCTGGCTAGCCCCGCCATAATAATGAAAACCTAGACCAATTTTTACCCCTAACAATTTCGCATACTGCCCAGTGTCAAAACTTTATTTCTCAATAAAAAAACTAATCTAGACCAATTTTTACCCCTAAAAATTCCGCATGCTGTCCAGTCAAAACTTTACTTCTCATTAAAAAAAAAACTAATCTAGACCAATTTTTATCCCTAAAAATTTCGCATCTGTATACCTTCGTTTGTCCTCAAAATCGATGACTTTTCATGTATCACTCTAATGTGTACTCTCGAAAAACTCACAATCAAGTTTGTAAATACCACAGAAAGTAAAAATATTACTGAAGACTGATTAATGCGACATTCATGAATCCGTACAACAAATTCGTCGAAAAGATATTTGTACAGAGGACACTTATCTGCATATTAGGAAATTCAGCAACGGGTTCAAGCGCTCATTCGTCTTTGGCATGGCATTCCTCTCCTGGTCTTGCGATTGAAAGTAGAGTTGGGGATAGCGAATATCAACAGTTCTACAAACTTTGAAATTTTATGTGAAATTCTTCAAGATTTTCTGCAGATGAAGATGTTTTTTCAAATACACATGATAACGTTTTGAATGTAACAGGTATACATTTTCCACTTGAACTTCTGGGCAATAAAATGGACATGAAAGATGTTTCTATCAATGTTCATGGATGAGAATCGAAGTTGAGAAGGGTCGAATAAAATATGAAGTTATTGGACCACTCTGGTACATTCAGAAAGGACTTAGTGGCATGTCAATTTAGGATGTGGTTGTAGTTCTGAAGTGGAGCATAACCTTTTTTTCAGGACTGGTATTGACATCATGAATTCGAGTTGGTAGCTTATCTAGCTGTTGCAGACCGCAAGTGAACGATTGACAAACGGTTTCAGCTAGCTGTTTTGCTAGAAAATTTGAGCCAAATAGCGTTGTGTACACTGAAATCTCATATAATTATGATTCTAGCGGTTTGAATGCGCCTGTGCTGTATTATGTAATCTTGGTTGGCCTTCGATGCCAAAGAATATAGAATTTACCGTTATAGCTTCATTTCTAGTAGGCCCTAGGTTGATGGGGTTAATTTTGGGACTTTCCTTTTCAGTTTCTGGAATTGACCCAGTAATGCCTTAGCACATGTCTGAAAAAAGTAACCTCTTTCCTTATAGAGACACCTATGCTGCCAGTCCGATTTTTCAACCGTAGTTCGGATAAGTAGTTTCAATACTCAGCACGGTTTCAAAAGTTGGTTGGCCTTCCTCCCCATAGAGTGTTATCATTATCAGAACTAGATTATGATAATATATCAATCAACAGAACAAAGTTCCAAAACTGATAAGAAATTGGAACTGACTTCCACTGTGATCATCACCTAATCTCGGGCATATATATCAACAAATATAATATTTCAACTTGCTTGTCTCAATTGAAGTATTTGAAACGAATACTTCATTACTTCTGTTGTTAATATTTTCAAAAATTCAGGAATGAAATGATCTTACCCATTACCATAACTCTTCTCCAAGTTATCTTTAGCGGTATTTAAACATTCCATGTCAGTCTTCCCGCATGCTTTGATCAACTTGTTTCCTGTAAAAATGAATTGGGATGATAAACAGATATAGAATTATGTAACTCAGCTTGATTCCGAAGAACACTTCATAATGATAGACAATATACAATGTCTGAAATTTAAAAATCATTGTGAGTAATTGAATAATATAGGAAATTCCAGATTATTGATTCTAATTTTCAAAATCTTCCACCTGAACAATTTTAGGGGATTGGTTGGTTAGCTGGTTGAGATACACATGGTTCAGGACTTCGGGAGACTTTTATTCATTCATTTACCTGCTTTTGTGGCAGCCTCGTTCGTTTTTGTATTCGTTTAATGAATATTCATATGGTTCTGAAATGAAACCTTACATAATTTGAATGAATGTGGGTTGGGTGAAAAAAAATCGTTTCTGCAAAAAGCCATGCGAGTACTGAGTTGCAACATGGGGTGGAGGTGCCTATATGCTGTGACAATACCGTGACAGCTAACTGAGACACGCAATACCCAACAGTCATACTCGAACACCTGTGTCAGTAATGACGTCATTTATACGAATTTTGCACTGAGCAAGCAAGAGATAACACAACATCTGTTTGTATGTGAAGCGAGGTCAACTTATCTGTGGTTAGTGATAAGATGGTCTGCATTCACGAATATAAAATTGGATATGAGTACAAACATTTGACTCACTTGGCATTCTTCAATCAATCAATCAATCAAAATATGCTTTATTGTCGGAAAAAATAATTTTTGTTGACAAAGCGAAGGTAGATATATATATCTTGGCAAACAACTCTGGAGAATGACTTTTTGTTACATAATATGAATGACAGTTTATTTTCCTTGTTTGGCAAATGATTCGTTTTCGCAAAGGATTTACAAATTTTTAGCAGAAGTACGGTCTACATCTCCATCATCATGTAGTAGGTACTGTTGTAACTGGGTGGGGGTCTGTTGTTCCCCCTATCTCGTTCTCTACAATTGGGGGCTTCAAACCCGCTGCCCACCCAGCTGCCAAATGTCAATTAACATCCATAATTCATTCTATTAACGAATAACAACAAATTCGCAGCCGCCTTTTTGGCGTCGCAGTCTCATAGCCCTACTACTGATGGGATTAAGGTAAAATATTGGTCGGATGACCATCCCGGAAAACCTACAGCACTACCGCAGGTGGTCGGTTGCATACTTAAAGCAAACAGCAGGCGTCAGGATTGGCATCAAGGCAACTCATACGCACTTACTTCACAACAACGAATGAGGTCGCCTATCGATACCGCTGTACTTGGAAAAAATTCCCTGATATTCCGGATTCGAACCGGGTCAGATGCAAGCGGAAGATTCAACGACCAACACATCGAATGCATCGAACCGCTGAGCTACCGGCCACCACAAATGGAAAAAAATAAGTAAAATGGTTTGCGAACGGATCAACATTTTCATACAAATTTTGAGTTTTTCTACCATAACGATTCATGTAACATTCTGCGGTTGATATTTTCGTTTACAAGCAAGGACCCCCTATGAAATATTTGAATAAGCAACCATTTGTTGAGTTTAACTACCCAAAGTTCAACATATTCCTGTATAGGTATTGTATTTTAACTCCTGTCAGTAGCAAGCATAGATATCAACAATATTTTTCACATAGTTTTGAATATTTTGTAAAATGAAATTATAAGGACACTCTTTCATTTATGAGTATTTCAGGATAATATGGAGGTAATTTTAAAAATCAGAATTCCGTTTGAATATCAGAATCTTATTCAGTAACAAACCTTTGTAGAAAATTGAAGAAGATATATTGGAGAATTTCAGACATGTAAAACAAATTATATTTATCAGTCACCTTGGTCACCTTATAACAACAAGAAAGTTGCGAAATGTATAATCTGGGTTTTCACCTTGAAAGAAAAATCTTGCTTACTTGGTAAGTAATATGGTATACACAAGCATAGTTCATATGTGTAGTTAGACTGACATTCCAGGTTACAGTTTCTTTGCGTGTAGGATCTGAAAAAAAATTAAGAAAAGTCTATTGAATATTTGTAAAACAAACTGATATTATTTCAATACATTCTACAATATCTCCATTTTGTTAAAAAACATTTCAATTATTATAAATATCCGTCGATGACTCTAACACAAGCAATGGGGTGGGAGATGGAATACGAAGATGTATTGATATCTAGTTAGCCTAGACCAGTTCCCTGCATCAACAAAATATTGCGTTACCATAGCAACGAACAATAACTTATTAGACGTGTCAGTGTGAAGTTTGACGTCAAAAAAGTGAACCAGAGTTACGCAATAAATTAAAAGAAAAAATATGTCCACCGAAATTGTGAAAATCGAAAAATTGGAGCATCGAGCCATCATCAAGTACCTGTATTTAAAAGGGTTAAGAGGTAAGCAGATTTACGAAGATATGCTTAATACCCTTGGTGATCAATGTCCTTCGTATGCGACCGTGAAAAATTGGACTGCAAGCTTCAAAAGAGGTAAATTTTCCATTGAAGATGATGACCGATCGGGAAGGCCAGTTTCTGTGTCAGTCCCCTAAAATATCGATGCAGTTCATGACATGATTTTAACAGACCGTCGAATAGGGCTAGAACGGATATCTGAAGCACTGAATATTTCATACGAACGCGTTCATCATATAGTTCACGTCAATTTGGACATGAGAAAAATTGCTGCAAAATGGATCCCCAAATGTTTGAATGTTGACCAAAAGCGTACAAGGGTAGTAGCATCGCGTTCGATCTGTGCTCGATTTGAAAACGATGTAGACTTCTTAAACCGAATTGTTACTATGGATGAGACTTGGGTACATTTCTACGATCCAGAAACAAAGCAACAATCGATGGAATGGCGACACTCCGGTTCTCCAAGACCTAAGAAGTTTCGTGTCCAAAAATCTGCTGGAATAGTTCTTGCTTCAGTTTTTCTGGATTGATTTTTTGGATAAGGGTAGAACAATAACTGGGGATTACTATTCGACATTACTGACCACTCTACGGGAGAAAATTAAAGAGAAAAGACGCGGAAAGCTATCCAAAGGTGTTTTGTTTTTGCAGGACAACGCCCCTGCACAAAAATCTCATGTTGACATGCAAAAACTCGTTATTTAGGGTTTGAATTCATCAGATTTGGCTCTGTCCGACTATCTCTTTCCTCAACTGAAAAAAGTTTAAAAGGTCGTGAATTTTCTTCCAACGAGGAGGTAATAAAAGCTGTGGAGGTCTGGTTTGCAGAGCAAGAGGAAACATTTTTTTGAAAGGTCTAGAGACGTTGCAGGTTCGCTGTAATAAATGTATCCAATTAAGAGGAGAAATATGTTGAATAATAAAATATTTTGACATTGAAATTTTGTTTGGTTCTAAAGTAGGCAAATAATTTTTCAATACATCCTCGTAAATGGGCAGAGACCATGACAGAATATTAGTCTAAGCCTGGGTACCCAAGCCTCTATATTAATTGTCCTCAGATATTCTAAGCGATTCGTCTCTAAGCGATTCGTCTCGTCGGTTCACAAACTTTCTTACTTCTTCGGAATACCGCAAAAAGTTGATTAATTGAAACCGATCTGATTAATTGGATCTTCCCACCCTTTTGTATATTATTGTCAAATCTGATGTATTTCTGTATTTCTCTTAACTATACGTCGCTTCGAGCTTGCATTCATACATTCGAATTAACACACCAGTTTGATCGAGAATATTCCAATTATCTCAACACTGTTTTCAGCTATGCTAAGTAATTCGTTTCGACGGTGTGTGATGCCTTGCTCACAAAGATGCTTACTTCTCTGGAACACCGCAGAAGAGATATTCAACTGAAACCAATCTGATGATTTGGATTTTTCTACCCGTTTTTATGTTTGTGTCAAATTTGATGTCTTTCGGTATTTTTTACAAGCTGCGACCTTTGTCCATTTTAATTAACAAACAGTTCACTCAGCTTTTCAAAGTTATTCGTCTCGTCAGTGATGACTTTGCTAAAAAACTTGCCTACTGACTTTGCTAAAAAACTTGCCTACTCCTCTGGAACAATATAGTGGAGTTGTACAATTGATGTCGATTCCAAAACAAAATTCACTTATTCCAAGTCATCTCGACATTGTCTCCATGTCCTGAACGCCAGAGCCAACCACGCAATTTCATGGTGCTACGAAAATTGCAGTTTACATTAGGAATACACGAAAATTGACAAATTCGTCTCGTAGGTGATATGTCTTTCTCATGCTCATTTATTTGGAACACTGTACTCTAGGGCAGCGTCTTCAACTCTTGGTCGTCAGAACCAAATACGCTATACCTACTAGGAGCCTACTATTATAACAACCTATATCTCAAACTAAAAATGAAATCCTTTGGAACATCATGGGTGAGATGAGACTTGCGCCACTCACTCCCCATCGCTGAATTCGGGACGAGTCAACTCGTAAAATGCGCCACTCAACCCCAATCAACTAGTACTATTTCGGGAATGCCGCGTGATCAGATGCTGCATGAACTGAGTATATTATTTTCAAGAGACAGAGACATGTGAGTTCAAGTCAGATGCTAAAATATGTCTTCAAATGAGCAGAATGCCGAATGATCACGTGGTTGTAATAAATACATTTAGACCGGTGACATAAGAAAATTCGAAAGGCACTTAGCATATCACTTCTAGCTTTGCACTGTCAACTGAACATTTTAAAATACACCAAAATGATTCATACTCCTTAAATACCAAAATGTTGAAGGATATGTTACTTTCCTTTGACTTAGGGCCAGTTTTTCAAGTTCGAGTTAATTTCCAGATAACTAATAGTTTAGACGGTGAATGACATTCTATAAATGATGTTGGGAGGATCACATTCTAACCATCAGGTAATTAATCTGGAGTTTACTTGTTCACATTCTCATTTGTGCAGCTTCAGAAACATTAATGTCACTTTACTCTTGTGAATTTAGAATATCAGCCGTTTCCCGCTTAGCCGCACGCCACTGGCAATAACCGATAGGCGCGTACTTAGTCTAACTGAATTGTTTTGTTAAAAATTGTTTTTTCCGTTAACCAGCTGTCGTCCCCTTACGAACGGCAGCCCTCAAAAGTCGAAACTTGTGCGAGCCAAGGATTAACGAGGTCTTACTTTTTAACGTGCGATTCCTAGCACTTTCTCGGGCCATCAGAAAAATTTCTGCAGTCGCCGCGGTTTGTACCATCGCCGACTGGCATCCAAAGTGATTAAACCATATCGCTTTAACCACTCGGCTACCTGGCCACGGCGTCAACTTTTATGACAAATGAAATTTTCTGAGAAACTATTTTTTTTTCTTTGGTGTTCTGGCATCGACTGCTATGGTCATTAGCCACGTGTTCTAGATAGGCCTTGTTACTAACTCCATGCGCCACCTTAGGAGCAGCACTGTTAATTGGAACGCAACAGTGAATCGTGCAGGACTCACCCCAGTCCAGCCACGAGATTTGAATAATTTAAATCGGTCAAATTAAATTAAAAAATTCCAGCCGCAACTGGGGCTCGAACTCCGAACCTTTCGACCCAAAGTCGGACGCTCTAACCACTGCGCCACGCCCCGACATGAGAAACTATTATTAAAAAAAAAGTTTCCCAAATGGTTCCAACATTTTGGCGGACACTGTATGAACAAGGCTTATCTTAGGTTAGATAAGTCTTGTTCATACCGTCGCGAATTTCGCAATTTTTCTGCGAATAAAATGGCTACCGACATGGTTCTGCATCAACGACTGGTTCGGCATGACTGGCAGCCATTCTATTCGCAGAAAAATTGCGAAATTCTCGACAGTATGAACAAGACTATACGCAGCAGTTTCGTAAATTTCTGGTATACATTAAAAAAAAAAAAAAATAATAATTCATGTGTTTTCTGTATAAATCAAACATTAAGACCGACATTATTCACATAAGTGGTGTTCTCCTATTGTTAGGTAAATATAACATACTTAATTGAAACAAGGTGTATTTGGAAGTTTTTTACTTAGCATCAGTTACAGCTTGGCAAACATAGCTGCAATTGTGAAAATATGCACGCCCACGATGCGCATAAGTCGTACAGCGGACTATCCAGTGATTTTCACGTGATTGTTCGCGCAAGAAGTGGGAATTTTACAATCTCAGCTATGTTTGCCAAACTGTACGTAAATTTCTGATATGAATTAAAAATCTTTATTCTTCACATCACTTCACTGTTATATTAAATTGACAGAAAATCAACCAACGATAAAAATGAAGTTACTTTTTGGTAATATTTAACAGAAAGCAGCTACATTCCCGGCTAAAGCCACGCTGGACATTGTATTTTTTACGCAGTACTTACGTGAATTTCTGGTAAAAATTCAACATTTTTTAAAAGTGGTCAATTCTTCACATATTTTTTACGAAAAATTGATATAACTTTTGTTCACATCAATAGTATTTTCCTGCTTTTATGTAAATATTACGTGAATGCAACAACGTAAACTCGGTATATTTTTCTTACGTAGTATAGTTATGTGAATTTCTGGTAAAAAATTACCACTCACAAAAAAGGTCAATTTTTGACGTAAAATTTACGTAACTTATTTATGTAAATTTATATAAATAGTAATTTCCTACTTTAATGTAAATATTACTCAATTATAACAACGTTAATTCGATATATTCTTTCTACAAAGTTGTTACGTGAATTTCTGGTAAAAATTGACCATTCAAAAAAACAGGTCAGTTCTTCACAAATTTTTCACTAAAAATTTGATATAAATTTATTTACGTAAGTAGTATTTTCGCAGTTTTATGTAAATATTACGTAAATGTAACAACGTCAATTCGGTATATTTTTATTACTTAGTAGTTATTTCAATTTCTGGTAAAAATTTATCATATAAAAAAAGGTCAATTCTTTACATATTTTTTAGGTAAAATGGATGTAACCTATTTACATGAATTGTACTTTCCTACTTTTATATAAATATTACGTAATTGGATCAACGCAAATTCGATATACCTTTTTCTACTTGGTAGTTTCGTTAATTTCTAGTAAAAATTGACCATTAAAAAAAACAGGTCAGTTATTCACATATTTTTTCATAAAATTGACATAACTCATTTACGTTAGTATTTTCCCACTTTTATGTTGATAATACGTAAATTTAACAACGTAAATTTGGTATATATTTTCTATGTAGTAGTTACGTGCATTTCAGATCAAAATTGACCATTTGACAAAAAAAGTCAACTATTTCATATGTTTTTTACATGAAGTTGACAACCTATTTAAAATAATTGTGTTATTTCATTATTACCTAATTATTAAGTAAATGTGACAAGATTGCTTACTTGGGTGGTTATCTGGAGTTTAACTTGAACCGAAAAAACTGGCCCTTAGTCTGATTTATTTTAAATATCAATTATACAACGATACACTGAGAAAATTGTTTTTTCTACATTCATGCAAAAAGCAAAACTTTATTGAACTATATTCAGTGGAAAAAGAAGTTCTTCATTGCACTAGTGCAATAAAGTTTTTATTGCACTCATCTGTCATTCTACTTCAACGTGTTGTCATCATGACAAACATAAACGTTTAAACCTACTACATATTTAGCACATATTCTGAGAGATTGGCAATAGGTACTTCACTACGATATATTCATATTGAAAATTGCACCAATTGTTCATTCACTTTCAACATTGAGGGTAAAAATAAAGTTTGAGTTAAATTGTTCATAACGTATTAGTTCCTGTTTCAATGCAAATCGATATTAATAATAAAGTATTCAAGTTGCGCTTTTCATTTTCCTACACCTAGTGCCGCACCTCAATAAATCATTTTTTGCTTTTTGCATGAACGTAGAAAAAATGTTGTATGCAACTCGTGCAAAAATTGTTTATTGCACTTGTTGCATAAATAACTATTAAATTTGCAATGTATTTTCAATGCTTACAGTGGAACATTATTTCAGATTCATGGGAATCTTACTTCTATCGTTCAATTTTTAAACTACAAGATGTATCTATACGCACTTGAAATGAGATTTCATTCAGCGCGTAAAATTACCTTCGATATACCGAAAATTATTGTGTGAATATCCCTCGACCATGAGAAGATCCACCTGCAACAGGAATGTACATCCGTTTTGGCGTAAATTTTCGCGTTGGTTGTGAAATTACGCATCCACAGGGTAAAGTCAGCTCCTACACGTTCCTGTTCATTCTTTTTTGTGACCAACTGTGATATTGAGGTATTGCAAGTAATAAGTAATGAGTGTATTTTGTGCATTGCATCACCAATACAAGGTGAGTGAACTTTATTAAAATCATTACATGATATTTACGAGATTGCATTCAGGTTTGTTCTTCATAATATCTAAATATCTAATGAAATTGAGAAATATAACCTCAAAATCACGATGTGTTTTGTGGGAAACACCGATATCATATGTTGAATTGAGTACCTACGTATCAAAAATTACTTCAAAACTTTTGATTTCGAAAGGATATTATATGTTTTGAAACGTATAACTTTCGATTAATGAATACCAAATTATGGAGAAAGCAATAAATTCTTTGGTCGATTTTTCTTAACATATATACTTACTTTTTTTGGAGAATGTTGGCTATTGCTGAGTTTATTTGTGACACTTGCTCCCAAAAATTCAAATTCTTAGAAAAAACAACGTACACCAAAAACTCCATATAGAAAGCATCTAGCTGTCGAATAATAGCCCATATTCTATGATGATTTAAATTGAATTTTATTGGTCTGTGCCCTAACTGTTTCAGGAATTAACAAGACGATGGAAAGCCTGTTGTATAATACAACTATTTTTTATTTTCAGGACAATCGCACTGAATAGGAAGACCAGCCCATAAATCTTTATAATATATTGATAATGATTAATGTTAGTTTATGATATGCAATGTATTATTCGAAAATGTTTTCAGTTTTTTGCTATATTGGAATTAAATATTCCGTTTATGTTTGAAATTTATTTTTATTTCCAATTATTAAAGAGAACTGTACATAATTAACCGAAATATCGTAAGATAATTAAGATAAGGACAGAATCTGTTTATACTAATAAAACATAGAATTTTTGTTTTACGACTGAACGCCACAGATTCCATAATTTTTTTTAGTTCCTACATGAAGTGTGCTAGATGATTCTTACCCAGATAATACTGGGTCAATATGTAAGCCATTCAGCTAGAGTGGTTAATAAAGGTATAGAAGTGGATGGAAAAATATTGAGGATTTTGGAAACGTAACAACGTTCAAAAGTTTGAGCAATATATCTCCACTTCACCAAAACACTTTATTGCAATAAATACTCATCTGGAGACTATTACCAGTCTTGATTATGCGAGGGGGAAACATCTCGCTGAAATGTGTACGAGATTTAAAATATTTAAAAGACTGAAAGACTTAAACCGATGACTGAAACACTCAAGCCGATGACTGAAAGACTCAAACCGATGACTGAAGCGAAGATTTAGTGACTGAAAATTGACTTAATTGACTCAAAATTTTTAGTTGTACGAGATTTAAAGGAGATGTTTTCCCCTCATGATTATGCTAGTTTTATTAGCGAAACGTTAATCGAGTATAATATAATGAAGTGCTTTGGAGACCTGGAGACGAATTTCTCAAATTGATGGATACATCTATGGTGTGTTGAATAAAAGACAAAATGTACCTACCTATACAATAAAAAAATATACAGTTCTTAAAGTAAAGGATAAATTAATTTTCTACGTTGTTATCTATTTTCAAGAAAACCCCTGAAACACGTCAATTCATGTTTTCAAAAAGTTACTCTGTGACCTAAAAAAAAATCTTCGATCCTTCACCCCCATCAAAGTGGTAAATGAACAAAAAAAAATAGGGTGCATTGAATATACAGCGAATTTAATAGTATTCGTGGTAATTTTTAACATTTTGAAAATTAATTTTGTTTTGACGCAAAAATCCAAAAAAATTGACATTGCTGTATAGACAATTGAATACCCTTCTAAATGAGGTATCACTTGACCCCCTATTTCATTATAAAAAATTGGTGGGGTTGCTGTCACTTTCGGGAGGGTGGAAGAGGGGCATTTTTTTATGTCACAGAGTGTCTTTTCGAAAACATAAATCGATGTATTTCAGGGTTCTTCTTGAATATGGTTAATGAGGTAGAAAATGAATTTTTCCGTTACTTTAAGACTTCACTGTGTAAATTAATGATAATGTAATCCCACATTATGAAATTCCAAAGCAACTTCACATCGGAGTGTATTTTTCAAGTTAGAAAATCAAACCGTGATATTACAATGTAAAATTCCATTGCAAATTATTTACGTTAGAGAATCATACCGTAATATTACAATGTAAAACTCTATTGCAAATTTTTGTTGTGAAGTAATATAACAATGTAAAGTTCCATCGTAAAATTATGTAACAACGTAAAGTTACATCGAAGAAGTGTACAGAGTTTATCAGAGTAAATATCCAAGGAGACATAACACGTGGTATGCAAAATTCCACTCGAAGGTAAATTCCCGTTAAAACGGGCGGTAATTAAAATGCCGCTAGTGGGAGCGGAAAAAATTCTCCCAGTGTACAAAAAAACAACTTCACCTGTAATACTGCAATCTTCTCTCTTTGGAAAAATAACACTGCCTCTTCTGTAAAGAAATACCCCTCAAGTTATCGGATGCCTCTCGAACTGATGGTGTGATTGAATACCTGACTTCCACACCAGTGCTCAATAGAGAACCAAAAGCGGCCATTTTAGGAGTCTCTATTGGATTGGACAATATTATCTGAAAGAATTGGCATACAAATATTTTAAATAACAGGTGACAACCAATTTACTAGCACACCTGTTTCCTGTTTTTTCAAAAAATAAAAAAAACTCGACATAGTTGACATAGACAGCAAATGCCACTTTTTTTTGGAATTCCAGTTTAGCCGAAACTAACACTGATTGTTGATTTTAACAAGAAATATTCTATACATCATAGCATTTTCAGAATACTGAAAACATTTTGAATAAATAGTTCAAAATTAATTCAGTGAGCTTTTACAGCTTCTTGAATTTTTTATACCGAATGTTTGTTCTCAACCAAGCGCACTGAGATCAACTTACAATCATTATAAATGACATGAAAAGTAATGCATATGATATTACTTTCATTATTATTGCGCATTCATTTCGTAACGAATATCCCAGCTCCGAAGCTCCGTTCAAAATCTACCAAATGGTTGGGATGGAGGGGTTGTGGTAATTTCGAAAGATTGAAATGCATTAACTAATCAAGACTGTTGGTAAATTGTTGGATTTGTATTTTTCCATTACTTTGTATTTCATTTATGATGATTCTGAGTTAATCGCAGCACGCTAGATTCAAATCAAAACTAAGCCATCAAAGTCGCAGTAGAAACTCACTTGAATAGTTTCAGAATCTTCTAAGACCATGAAAATTGAATAACATAAAGGGTGCTCCGTTTAAAACTCAAATATCGTCAAATACGTTAAAATGAGGAATTCTTGGTTTATAATAATTTTGTCGAGTTTATTTTGACATCGTGAGAAAAAAAAGAGCCAAACAGGGGTACCAGCAATATCGTTGTCATGAGGATAGTTTGATCTTACTTTGAATCCAATACTACTAGTGGAAGAGCAATAATATTCATCTATTTGAGCATCCATAACAACACTGAGTCCTAGGTGAGATCCAGCTCCTATAATAGTTGAAAAAAGAAATTAAATCGGTAGAATATGAACAATGATAAACATATCGGGTGATTTATCCAAGTATTTGCGACCCTGATACTTTCTTCTTCAATGAAAACACCATAATGTACCTTATACATTTTTTTCAATGTTTTTTGAAGAAAGTTTAATGACTGATTAAAATTATCCTCATCTTGTCACCTGTCGAAGACTTACATGTCAACTTTTATTTTCAAATGAGTTGTCATATTTTTTATTGTAAATTATGGCGGAGGCTGTCTTTCTGAGTTTAACTATGTAAAAAATAATACATTTTCATTATAATTACGTCGAGTAGTATGGGGGTTAAATGGTCTGCTAAGCAGACAGATCTTACCCCAGTGGAGTTTCTCTGGCCCTATCTCAAAGAATGTATTCATGTTAGACCCTTTCCAAACATCATGACATGTCCATCTACGTCACAAATGTTCATCTTAGCAAGAGTTGAAATTTAAAGTGTCCGAAATAGAGATGATGCTGCTCTCAAGGGGGAGGAAAAAATTCGCATGTGGTTGATATAATAGCAGCTTTATTTTCAATGTTTTTGAATCTGTTCAAGAAAAAAGATTCACTTACCCAGAGGTCTTCTTGGGAGGATATTTTCATCTCCGTCATCATCATCAATAAAACCTATTTCCGGATTCCAGTCATAAACATTATCGGGATACGTTTGATTGAGCAAAGATATATCATTCCTAGAAAAAAAGTTAAAAATCAAAAGAGTTAACATATCGTGTGATTTATTCCAAGAGCTACATAAAACTGTACCAATAAAGTGTAATTTGATATGAGTCACTCTGAATATATCCGACTTCAACAAAAGTAGATAGGCAATATAAATCTGTGTTCTTATTTCTTTTTTAGTTTTCTGTGGATATGTTTCTCAGTCTGTCCATTTCGTCATTGTCGCACGGTCGCTTGCCTGTTAATTTACTGTTGGACATTTTTCCGAATTTCTACGCGTTCTCTATCTAGCTTTCGAAGGGGAAAGAGATAATTTTTATTATTTTCATGAATTTTTTCGATTTCTATTTAGTGAATTTTCCTAATTTCTTTCGTGACAGAAAAGAGAGGACGAGCCCCCCGATCGATTTTTTTATCATAATTTTCCATGTCCGAAACTGTTGAAACATTTTCCGAATTCCTTAAAATTTTCTTTCTAGCTTTTGAGGGGGACAGAGGTGAACTATTTTTAAAGCATAATATTCGACGGTCAGATATTTTTCACTATTTTTACAGATTTTACCGATTTTAATTTCGCGAGTTTTCCCACTTTTTTCGAGAAAAAGGGGGGGGGGGCGAGCCTACCCAGCGAGCACAAAATATCTCAGATGTTAAAAGTAAGAGTTTTTGAGACATCAAACCTCCACTGCGATGTTATGTTCATACATGAATAGAACGTGTATGTAGGTGCAAATGTCCGCCGCACGCGGCTATTTTTAGGATGTTCCTGGGACATCACAAAAAGCATTTCTTTCACGTTTTTTTCAAAGCCTTTTTAGAGACACAACATAACATTTCTAAAGCTTTTCGCATACATTAAATCACTGTATATAAAACATTGTTTGAGATGTTCCTGAGACATCACAAAATGCTCTTTTATCTCGTTTTTTGACATTGATTGTACAAATCGACAATAGTCAAAATATGAAGAGAACTCTGGGGCGATTTAAAAAAAAAATCGATATATAACTTATTTTAATAGGAACAAAGGAACACACATACAAATTTAAACCTAAAATATTTTCTGTTTATACAAATTGAACAACTTTTCAAAAATGTAAATATCACTCTAACACTGGTTTGTCTGGTTCAACTGAATTTAAACAAAACTGTTAATAGACTCTCAATAATACAGTGCCCTTGACTAATCACTTTACATAGATAAGGTATACATAATGATTATGATGATGATTTTATAAGTCAGAACCGGTATATGTATTTGAGGTTATTTATTTTCTGAATATCGACAATTCATTCCTTACTTTGCAGTCCGTGATCAACTTGATTACTAAATATAGTATTTTGTCTTGACAAAACATTTCACTTCACTCTAAAACGACTACTTTTACGAAAAACAAAATGGGGTAAATTAAGTCAAAACTTGAAACGATACTCTCTCAACTCAAACATCACTGAGATCACATGATCACATTTGCGATTGCGCGAACGCTAGATATATTCTCGGTGAACGTCTCAAAGGTGAACTATGTTACGCCAAGTGAAAACATCCACAAGATAACATTTTGTGCTCATATCCGATACATTCCTATAGGCATTTAAAAGAACGCCACAGAAGAACAAAAACGGAACATTGAATATCCTTCAGGGACCTCTTTGGGAAGTACATACCTATTACGTCTCAAAGAAACATCGGCGTGACTACATTTTTGAAACATCTCAAAACCTCCCAGAGATGTTTGTGCTCGCTGGGTAATTTTTTGTCGCAGTATTTTTTGACGTCCAAATCCGTCATCGAAACTGAACCGACATGTAAAATTTCAATTATATAGGATAAGAGGAAGTGGTTCTAATTCTGCTTGCAAGATTTGTACCTGACAAACACACACACATAAAAAATGAAAAAAAAAATAAGAGAGCTTTTAAATATGCGGAATGGTACAAGTATGACCACCTGTCAGTCAATAGCGGAAGCAGGGGGTAAATCCCGCGCTGTAATCTATAATTCGTAGGTGTGGTAATTATGGGAAAGATGTCGTACGTTAATTTATATATTTTGAAAGGCAAGATAGTACGGTACGATACGGTCACGGTGGGCGTGTTCAATAGTGGTTGTACTGTTTTCATTCGTCATAGTCTTCGGCACTTGAAGGTTGGAGTAGAAGACGCGCTTAATGCTTGGCCCAGCCGCAATTTGCAGTGTGCGAGTAATTAACACGAGAGAGACCACACATACTTTTTTAATTGTGATTTATTTCATATTTTTGCTCGGAAAGCATAAATTGAATAGGGAATGGACTTAAGGTTATATTCTGGGAAACCTTGCTCCTGTCGTACAGATAAGCCCCATAACACTGACAAGCCATATCCGGTCTGCCGTTGGATTTCTGTGCTTTTTGCTCGTTTAAATAAGACGTGTACAACATGTCACCTCGACTCATTGGTTTTCGTGCAAAAAGTTAGTAGACATATGTGTCCATTACTGGTAGAAAAGGTTTTCGATTATTTGTGTGTATTCCATAATTCCAGTGTGAAAAAAAATTATTTAAAAATTTTGAATATTTTTTGTGTTTCTGTATTTTTTGAATAAAGAAAAGTGAATTCCTTATTACCGATTTTGCTGCTAACTTGATTAAAACTCTGCAAAAAGTGGAGATAATTCTGTTGAAGCGTAATAAAGAGTAAAAAACTTGGTTGACTCAATGCAAAATGACTGCTAGTCTTTTGAAGAGCGCTACATCGGTCAGGAGTCTACTTGAAAATCGTAAGAAATTCAATGAAAAATTAGAGGGGTTGGGCTATTCATTGAATGAGGGGTCAAAGGTTAGAAAAGTCAAAATAATGTCAGGGGTTGAGTGGTAAGATTTAATATCGGCAATTTTTTCATTTGAGTACAGGAATCATAATAAATTTTACCCTTAAAAAAATTGGGCAATTGTTTTAAAAGGTATATACACTATTCAAACGAAAAATCAAAATGTTTTGAAGAAAAATGCAATTATTAAAGTAAATACGATATATTTTGCGGGTAATTTCTCAGAAATAATATAAATGAGTAGGAAAAATCGAATATAAATATTTTAACAAAGAAACTTTGTTATTGACATATTTGACAGGGAGGTTACTCAAAAACATCATAGGTCAAATTTAAGCGGATGGATTCTTCAGAAAATTGTTAGTTTAGAAGTCAATACGAACAAATCATACGTGGGAAATGGTTCCTCCTGCATCGGGCTTTAAAAATCTATTTCCAAAAAACGAGCAATATCAAAAATCATGAACATGATTGTTCTGCTTGGATCGTCTTTTCGGATCTGTATCTGGTTCATTTTCACAATCATCCGAGCTGAACATCTCATCCTCATTATCCAAATGTATTGAATTTGAAAGGAATTGACTTTCTTATGAAAGAATATGGCACTGGATAGGTATATGTATTCCTAGAACTTGTCAGATTTCTTTGATATTCAATATATTATTCTAAGGGTCAAGAGAAGCATCTTTATTTTTCTGGTCCTTCAGGGTGAGCGACAAAAACAGGGATGTAACAGGTTTAATGACTTTGAACGGGATATGATTAATGGACACTTGTGGTAATTTTTATTGTTGTACGTTTAACTTACATTGACAAAAACTTTTTATGCTAACATGGCGTCATTTTTATTAAGAATCATGAGAGAGTAACCAAACATGACATCTGACAGTACTCACAGAACACAGATCACAATTATAGTCAATAGGTTGACGGAAATAACAAAAAAGAAACAAAAGTTATGGAAATCACAGTCTGCGGGTGGATTTTTCTTGATTTTTGGGTGTGCTGTGAAAAATATCGATCGACTATGAATATATCAATTATACTTACAGTACAAAGGCAGGAAATCGCATTTTTTTTCTGAAACCCGTTTATTGACTTCTCGCCCAAGTGTAGACTTTTCGTTGACTTTCTCGGAGCATATTGTATATATTTTTTAACTTCCATACACAGTGAGCAAAAATAGTTTCGGATAATGGGAGATGACATCCAAGTGTGATATTTCACAGAGAGTAAAAATCAAGTTTCGTCTTTTGTGCGATGATACAGGATGATACAGGTTTCATAACATGCCATTTTAGGATCACTACGGTTACACAAAAAAATATCATCATACACCACAGAATGTCAGAATAAAAAATCAACAGAAAACCTACTAGTAGTAGAGTATCCCCCATAAATCAAAGCTTTTTGTCTATCCATGTAGACACATTGGGAAATGTTATCTGAAAAGTGCAATGCAGCTTTTGTATCAACAGACATAAAATAAGTATTAGCCCATGATTTCGTTTCTATATAGGTTTTCGGAAATTAGTCTTGGGCTCACATCGACGCTCTTCTGAAATATCATCAACCGTTCCACCGTTAACGGTTGATGATCTGAAAGAGCACTTACAGTCTCACAATTATCCAGTACTCGGTTTATCTGAAACCTGGTTAACTCCAGAAATAGAAAATGACATTGATAGGCGTACGGGAAGAGGAGATGGCATATGTATCTTTATTCACCAGTCGTTAGAATATCGAGTCATTGATACATCTCACTAGTCAGTTGAACAACTGTGGATTGAGCTGCATGTTGAAAAACAAATTTTTGCAGTGGGCTTTGTCTACAGACCCCCAAGCTATTCTGTTAATGATTTCATCACCAATCTAGAAGATGATTTATCCATGTTACTGCCAAACAATGATGAGGTTATTTGTTTGGGAGATTTTAACATTAATATGTTAGCAATTGATAATCCATCTTGTAATAAAATCAATTCAATGCTAGAATCTCTTGGACTATCGCAACTTGTTGAGGTACCTACCCGCATTACGTTCACTTCTGCAACCCTTATTGATCTTATTATCACAAGTATTAAAGGTAGCTTATTAAAAAATGTTGTTATCCCGGCCGACAATATGTCAGATCACGATCTTACTAATATTCAATTAACTGCTGTAACTGAAAGAAAATCTGAAGTCTATAAAACAATCAGAGATTTCAGAAACTTCTCATTAGACAATTTTTATATAGACCTTCAAAATTCACCCCTTCCTCTGATATATAGGGCACAAAGTATAACTGAAAAACTTCAACATTTCAATGATTGTATTCTGAGTACATTTAACGAGCATACTCCTAAAAAAATTATCAAAATTATCAAAAATTATTCTCCATGGATTACTGATAATATCCGCCTACTCATGAAATTACGTGCTAAGGCGAGAAACAGATGGCAGAAATCAAAAAGCCCTGTTCTTTACGAATATTATAAAATTCTTAGAAATTATACCACTTTAGCTTGTAAAAATGAAAAAAAGGCGTATTTCCAACATTTACTAAGAACCAACGGAGTGAACAGAGTGTGGAAAGATATAAATTTGATAAGCTCAAATAAAAAAAAGACTATAGACTTTCCAGCTAATTTGAACAAAGCTAGTGAACTGAATAACTATTATAGAAATACAATCCCACAAGTTCCTTCGGATCTGACCAAAACAACAGAAAAATAAATAATATAGAGTTATCCTTTCAGCAAATCGACGAATCTGATATACATATATTAAATTATTACTCATGTGCTGTCCGCTGATAATACCATATATAACACATATTATAAATGCTTGTCTTCATTCAGGAGAATTTCCAAGCTGCTGGAAAGAAGCCTTGGTAATACCTATTCCAAAAAAAAAATAATCCCGAAACATTCAAAGATCTGCGACAATAAGCATCTTGCCAGCCATGTCAAAAATTTTGGAGAGAATCGTCTACAATCAATTGTTCCTCTACGTGTCGAAACATAACTTGTTACCTGAGACTCAATCTGGTTTCAGACCACTTCATAGTTGCGAAATTGCGCTACTGAATATCACGGATGATATTTTCAGGGCAACAGATGCCAAAAAAGCTACCGCCCTCGCACTATTAGATTTCTCAAAAGCTTTCGACACTATCAGTCACGAAATTTTATTTGCTATTTTGGAATATATTGGTCTCTCAAATGCTGCGATCCAATTTTTCAAAAGTTACCTGGGTGATAGAGTACAAAGAATAAAAATAGGAAATGAAATATCAGACCCCTTAGGAATATTTTGCAGCGTTCCACAAGGCTCCATTTTGGGACCTCTGCTATTCATTCTATATACTTCTGATTTCCAACGGGCTATAAACCATTCGACAATAAATCTCTATGCTGACGATACGCAACTCCATCTGTCCTTCTACCCCATGAATATAAATAACGCTTTGGGGGCATTGAATGATGATGTAGCAGCGTTGATTACCATCTCTAGACGACATTCACTCAACATTAATGCTACTAAAACATCAGTATTAGTCTTTGGTAATCAAAATATAGTTAGCGATCTAGACTCTACCCTTAAAATTAACATTGATGGAGATTTTATTGTTCCAGTTGAACAGGCGAAAAATCTTGGGGTGATACTAGATACACATTTAAAATTCAAACGCCATATCAACAAATGTATAAGTATTGCCTACATGAATCTGAAAATGATATATGCAAACAGACACTGCTTCAACAAAAAGGTAAAAACTATTTTATGCGAATCGCTCGTTTTATCGAGATTTAATTTTGGAATTTTGGAATTCAGTCCGTCTATAGACTCAGAAGATAAGCGAAGAATACAATTGTTCAAAATAATTGTCTCCGCTTGATACATGGTATAAGACGTGGTCATCGTATATCTCACAAACTGAAAGAGACTAATTGGCTCAATATGTCGAAACGCATGAGACTACATGCTGCATGCTTATATCATAAAATAATTATGGAAAAGTCCCCTCAATACCTCTTCAATAAAATAAGATGTCGAACTGACAATATCAATGTCAGGTTCAAAGGTAAACTTACGCTGCCTGCTCATCGAACAGAACTATTTAAAAGGTCATTTTCATATCAAATCAGCAAGGTGTACAACTCAATTTCTGAGGAGCTGAAGTCTATTTCTCTCAATCACTTCAAAAGGCTTTCTAAAAATACCTAAGCGACGTACACGATTAAAAAAGTATTACCGAAAGAACTGTTTTATAGTTGCTTATCATAATGTGTACTGTTTGTATGCTTTGTATATTTATAAAATATCTACCTTTTACTTCACTTACTTACAGAACTCTATTTTTCAAATTGTTTTTTATTTTTTTTGTATTGTAATCATTATATTAAGTTATTTATTTTTTCGAGCTTAAGATGAAAAACAGAGGCTGTGTCGTGAGGCACAACCAGCTTTTTCCCAATGTAATTTTTCATTGTTATTTACTTTTTATTGGGAAATAAAGACCTATTATTATTATTATTATTATTACATCAAGATTGGCCCAACAAGTCATGTCTACACACCCATTGGCCATAGCTTTGTAGACTTGGCAAACGAATCTTTCCTAGAGTATGATTTTTCGACAATCGATAATGTAATGAATTTTCTAATTTTTGGAGGTGTTTCCCGATGGATACAGCCTCCAGAACTTCAAGACGTATTATCTTTTTTGTAAGTTCCAGAAGATAAAAAAATAACAAGGACACAATAATGCAATGAATGACATAAAAATGATTAGAGCGTTAAAATCATCTTACGGATTCCTGAATATTCTTTTCGGTGGAAGTCTGTTGAATGAACAGCATAATCCTTCGTCCGTTAAATCGTTGTTGAATAATTCATCGCAGTTTTTTCTCTTGCTGGACCATTCGCAAACTTTCATCATATCGGAACAGGAAGTACCCACCTGAAAGAAATAGTGCGATACAGCTATTCCGAATCCATTCAATTATAAAATAGTCATTGCCAAAAAAAATCAAAATCGTTTTATAGAGGAAAACTTATTTGATCAAAAATACAATTCGAAAGACAAATAAATACTGACTGACTGTCTCCTTCCCAAGTAGCACACCTATATTGGTAAAATATTGGTACAATATCGTGAACATATTGGCGAAATATTTGAAATGCAATATTGGCGAGAAAAAAAATGTGAACATTCGGCGATATTGGTCCAATATTACTTGAATAATATTGGCGAAATAATCTCGTACTAATATTGGCCTCAAAATATTTGGCGATATTGATACAATATCGCTGATACAATATTCTGACGATATTGGCACAATATTCGATAGTTATATTGTCGAGAAGTAAAATGTGAACATTTTGCGATATTGGTCGAATATTGTTTAAATATTTCAAAAATAGTTTTGGTGAAATATTCTTGAAGCAATAATGGCCTCAAAATATGTATCGATATTGGTACAATATAATTTGGATATATTCGAGGATGTCAATATACCTTGGTAAATTATTATATGTCTTTTAGTTGAAGAAGGTGACACCAGAGTCTGCCTTTTGATCGCCATAACCACTGAGTAAGCTGTCTTGAAAACAAGTTAAGAGAAGTATTTAATATACTCTCGTAGGTTTTAGAAGACGTTCTATATGTAGAGCCACCTAGCGGATTTTTATCCAGGTTTAATCATGATATAATTTTAATATGTTTCATTGAATATTTGGCCAATATTCAAATTTCATCTCAATCTAGATGTAGGAAACAATATGAAGACAATATTGTTTTAACGATATCGATAAATATTATTGAACCAATATTGACCCAATGTGTAATCAGACTTGGAGATACAATATAGTTTTCATTCCTAGAATCGATATGAGGGGAATATTGGGATTGCAATATTTATTCTAGATGTTGAAAACGATGTGAAGACAATATTGTTTTATCGATATTGGTAAATATCATTCAACCAATATTGACTCCATATGAGTTTTTCAAATAAAGTGGAAATGATATTCAACCAATATGCTATCAAACGTGGGAATACAATATAGTTTTTTTTCCCCTATAATCGATATGACTGGAATATTTGGATTGCAATATTTATTCTAGATGTGGAAAACAATATATAACCAATATTGTATTATCGATATTGGTAGAAATTATTCAACCAATATTGACCCAATATTATTTGTGACAATCTACATTCAGAACAGGTTCAATCAATATTCCACCAATGTCATTAATATAATATTGTTTTTTGAATATTCACCCATATTGGACCAATATTGATTTTTCATTTACAATATATCTATATTGGCCCAATATGGAACCAAGATTCAGATGATATGATGTGCTACCTGGGTTAGAGAAATACATTCGATAAAATAATTATAAATTGACATAGATATGTTAAGTAACAATGGATTACGTTTAAATAATCGAGAAATATAATACATACCTAAAGAGAATATACATGCATACATGTATAAGAGTATGATTATTACTAGTGGGCATGGACATGCATATTACGAACAATTGAAGGAATGCACATATAATCAAAAAAATAATAAAAATTAGGTATATAAGGACAGATAACAGTTTATCGAAATGGAGAGATTCATAAATATTCCATACACCACTGCCAAGAAGATATATCATCTCATGTGGACTCAGTCATATGAGAATCATCAAAATATTATTGTAGTGAATAGTAAGCTTTTGCGCATAATACAGTTTTCAGTTTTGTTTCAAAGTTTAGAGTTGGCAACTTCCAATATTTAGGACACCTATTGAATGTTTTGCAACTAGCATATTTTGGCGATTTTTCAAATGGTGTTGTTCTGTGGATAACCTCAGTTGCATTTCCTTTTGGTGTGATATGAAATGATAAGGCAGACTAGACTAGTGCATAGTACATCTGGATTAAAATACTTTCATGTAGCTCATATCTTTGCATGATGATGTCGTTAGTTCGATATGTTCATATCATGGTTCGTCTATCGTTACACCAAGGAACTAAGTTGCCACGTACTCAGTTGCCGCGTACTTCATTGGGCATTTCAATATTTTTGTTAAATAGTATGATTTTAGTTTTTTCAACATTCAGTATTAGTTTATTGGATTTGAAGTATGATAACACTTTCTTGATTGCTAGTTTGATGGATGGATGGCTAAATACAGAGGGCAAAGTTAATCAAATTGAACTGTTTGATTATGATAGAGAAACAGTAGGAAAATTAGTGGGTCAAGGATCGAGCCATTAGCTACTCCTACATTTACAGAGAAATTGGCTGAGTCTGCTCCATCTTATTACAAAAACTTTTCTGTTTGATAAGGATGATACAATCTATTTTGAGACATTCCCTCTGAAACAAAGAATTTATAATTTAGAGGCCATGAAATTTTTGTCGATATAGTATCACAGCATAAGTAACAATTACTTATGCTGTGATAGTATCATATCGAAGGCTTCGATAAGTCGAGAAAGATTTCTGCTATAATTGTCAATTCCTTTATAAATGAAATTAGAAAACAGGGAAATAGCAGTTTCGGTTGATCTATCGGCTCTGAAGCCATGTTGGAATTCAGTGTATGTTTCATTCAAGTCTTAGGCAGGTGCAGTTGGGGACAGTGAAGAGAGATATTCAGTGTTCATTTAGACTAAAGAACAAGAACTTTGGGTTTGTTCCAAATTGGGGAAAGAGTTGGAAAATTTCGAGGCTGGATCGAAATTTCGTGAAACTTATATAAGTGTTGTGGGGTCTTGAACATAATTTTTTGTAAAGTTACAGAAGTTGATTAAAACCAGATAAGAGATATATCATGAGGTGGAAAAATGAACTTGAATGGTTCAACTGTATAGAATATAGCAGCCATGTTTCATGTAATGTAGTCTTACAGCCTTATACCGTGAAATGGGGTGACTTTGCCTTTTGGGGTAAATTTGCCCAATTACGCCGGAAAATATGTTAGACGTAGCAATAGCCACGACTTGAACGGAACGCGGTATATGTTACTTGGAAATTATTGGTGGGGTAGGACCGCGGCCCTAACCTCGCCAGAGCACTTGTCGTTAGTTCCATGTACAGTGCCGTGAAGCCAAGCCTATTTTTTACTACTTTTTTGTGTGTTTCAAACTTTCACGTGGTTCCACAAGTTAACGGTGATATTTTGAGGAGAGTATTTAGCAAAAGTTAATAATACTATTGAGGATAATGATGGTATATAACATATCGGAAAAAAAAATTATTTTTGAGGTTAAAGTGTGGTGGGCAAAGTCACCCCGTCAACGGAACGCGTAATGGGCAAAGTCTCCCACCCGGGTAAAGTCACCGGGGCAATTGTAAACCAGGTAGTAGCTTTGCCCAACGCATTGTTCGCATTCATAAAATGCATTAAAGCTAGGTAATTTGTTGTTTCAGAAAGATGCCCAGGACTTATACAAAGAAATTAGGAGCACGCCAGTATAAGAATTATTTTAACGATGTGCTTGCTCAAGCAGTTGCAGACATACAAAGTGGTAAAATGTCAGCACGACAGGCTTCAGTTCAATATAAAATTCCTAGGAGAACACTGGACAATAAGATAGCATACCGACATTCAAAAAAAGTTGGCGGACAAACGATATTTTCGATAGAAGAAGAGAAAATTATTTTGCGTCAGATCTTAACATGTGCAGATTGGGGTATGCCACTCGATTCCCTTGACATAAGACTCATTGTAAAAGAATATCTTAGTACACTGGGACGTGTTGTACAAAAATTTAAAAATAATCTACCTGGGGATATGTGGTACAGGAATTTCTTAAAACGACATCGAGACGAACTCTGTCAGAAAATGCCAAAACGTGAAAAGAGCAAGAGCAGCAGTTGGAATAGAACAGATATCATCCTACTTTGATCATTTGGAGAGGTCTTTAGAAAGTATTCCAGCGCAGAACATTCTTAACTTCGATGAAACCAACTTCTCGGATGATCCTGGATCGAAGAAGATGTCTTTAGAAGATGTCTTTAATAGAGGAGTTAAGTACCCTGAAGTACCCTGAAAGAACATGGGTTGAAGCGGGCCCCAGCGACACAAGGTATGGAAGAACCGCATCGGGCTGGTTTGACGGGCGAAATTTCGAGGAATGGTTTCTACGAATTGTCATCCCGTGGACAAGAAAATTGGAAGGTCCTAAATGTATTATTGGTGATAATCTGAGTTCCCATCTCAGCACAAAAGTTATACAGCGTTGTGTTGATAGATATAAAATTTGTATTTCTGCCTGCAAATGCGACCCATCTTTGCCAGCCCTTAGATGTGGCTTGCTTCGCGCCTATCAAAAGAATTTGGAGAAATATTTTGACAGATTATAGAATGAAAAATCCACACAGTGCAAGCTTGGAGAAGTCGGTTTTACCAAGACTACTAAAAAGATTATTCGCAGAGATGCAGCCAAGAATGACTGAAAGCATCAAGTCTGGCTTTAAGACGTGTGGCATTGTGCCAGTGAACCGCCAAGAGGTGTTGAAAAAAATACCGAGTGCGCCTTTGCAAGCTCAGAATGGAGCTCCAATGGTAGTGAGTGAAACACTCCTCAATTATCTGCAAGCTTGAAGAAAAGGGGATAAAGAGTTTCCCACCAAAGCCCGCCGAAAGAAAATTGCTATTCCCGCATGAAAATCTATTTCCTTAATTGATTTGCAACCTCCTGACAGTACCCAAGAAAAAGAAAACATATCTCCAGAAAATCCTGAACCTACAGCTGGTTGCAGCAACGACATTTCACAATCTGGATCCAAGAAAAGGAAAAGAAAGACACATCATGTTGAAACTTGCTCTGACGATAGCAGCGACTCAGAGGATGAACATATGTCTTTACATAACAGCTCAGATAGCGCAGAAAGTTTTTCGGGTTTTGAAATAAATATGCAAGTGAATCCAGAGAAACTTAGCCTCGACAATTATGTTATTGTGAAATTTGGCAGAGACAAAAAAAATTTTATAAGCACTATGTGGCCAAAATTATAGACATATATGAAAGCAATGAAGAATTTTCAGTTAGTTGCCTACGCACAAAAGACAAAAAGAGTTTCGTCTTTCCCCCGACATTTCTGATGTAAACTTGGAGCAAATCGTTGGTGTTCTTCCTGCACCTGTAAGCTGCCGTCGTGGAAGAATTATTTAAAATAAAATAAGTTTGTTGCTTATTTATGTTATGTTACCATGTTCAAGAAACCAAAAATATTGTTTTATATCTTACAAGTTGTAATGAGTTATCTAGGTTAATTTTGTATTTTTATAAATAAATTTGTTAAACTACGTATAAAACTGTTTTTGGTCAACAAAATAGGTTAATGAATATTTTTTTCAAAAAGTATTTCGCGTAATTACACTTTTAACTGGGGTGACTTTACTCTATCGATAAAAACAAGAGGCTGGGCAAAGACACCCCATACTGATAACTAACGTTGCCCACCCAGTTTTTACTGTTATTTGATATTAATTTTTTAATGAATGATAAATTACATTGTGGTTGTGTTGTCCTTATTGCCACTCATAGCATAGATCATACGCTTTCCAGAAAATACAGCATTTCATGGAACAAGGATGATTTGAAATTCAGAATTGGTCAAAGTCACCCCATTTCACGGTATATATGATATTTGAAAAATAGGAACAATCACAAAAAAATTGGGACATGTGAAAATATTTCAAATTTATGATTATGTTATTCATTATGTATACTAACAATAAATCATTGAACTGAAGTACTTTCTTTCCGAAAACAATAACATAGTCACTGATAGAAAAGTCAGAGAGAAATTACGGAGGGACTACACAAAAAAAATCACCAGTTTATAAGTGGATATTAACAAAAGAATTAAATTTCGAAAACAACAGAGGTTTTTCAAAGCTGAACTTCTGGAAGTCACTGACACTGAAAACAGCATCAGGCATTAGTGTAAAAGAATGAAGTTTTTTTGTGGTCATCAATTCAGCTTTATAGCCAGCATCAATCGAGGATATTGGGGAGTACAGGGAGTTTAAAATGAGTCAAAACTTCGACTAATCGAATAATAATAGTCCAAATACATTAATTGCAGAATGAAAACAAAACTACAACAAATGTCCAATTTCCACACAGTCTTGGTTTATTTGTTACTACTGGTTTACACTATTATCAAGTTATTCAGGTATCAATGAGTTCTCAATATCAATTCAACTTCAATTCAATTCATTATACATCACCATAATTTTTTGGTACATACATATTACTTACATATTTTTTAATTTTTTTTACAAATTTCTTCACAGATCGTGTCAGTTGAGCAAACAAATGCTTGTTTTCTGAGCCCGCTCATTTGAAGAGGTTTACACATAAGATTACCTCAGGATGGATTTATCGAGGGGTAATATATAAAAATATAAATAGAAAAGTTATTGGGTAGCTATAGCTACCAGCGTGACAATCCTACCCAAGAAAATATAAATCACATAACTATATACTTGTTGTAAGCAATTCACGAATAAAATGAGCGAAATAGTCGAAAGTTTTCTTTGAAGCAAGTAGGTTGAGTGTTCAAGTGGGAACAATAATACAGGATGAGTTATAATTTTGTTTTAAACAAAATATATCAAAAATGTTGGTGTTGTTTCAAATACGTTTTTACTTCTGCCTGAAATTTCTTGATATTAATTATTTGTTTTATTTCGTTCGGTAGTAGATTGTATAGTTTTGGCCCATAATAGATTTTTGTGTTAGTATCTTATGAAACAAAGGAATTTGGAATTTCTGATTTATTGTACTTCTAGTGAATCTGGGATTTTGTAGAGTTGATTTATGTTTATATGATTTATTTTTGTGAGCCCATACATTGATATGTGTAAGTACATGGATCTTACATTCATAACATTTTTTTCTTCATATAGTAGTTTGATCGAATCTACACGGAAAAAAAATTTAATAGTAGCAAGTAAAATTTGCATACCACCAAGTGAAAATTTGCATACTATATGGGACAAGTGCACGCTTTATTAGCGACAAGAAAATTTAGATTCCTGAATTTGATCACTTGCTGTTATTGATGTAATTTCTGGAACGCAATGTACCTAACCTAACGATATTAAACTCTTTACGAGAAGCAAACTTTTTATTTCATAGGCGCCAATCTACGTTTTATTTGCAGTAGGTGCTCAGTTTGATAACTACTAGTGACAAGTAAATTTACCATTGATGAAGAATGATTTACTCTCAAATAACTGATATACTTAAATCTACTAAAAAATATATTAGCTGCTATTATACTGTATTCTACTGCAGCAACATTTTTAGATTATTATAGTAATTTTAGTTTACTTGGCATTATCAAATGACTCACTTTTGAGTAGTTTATTATTGTCTTACCTTTAATAGCTTTCATTCCATCTTTGGTATCAGGATACAACGGACTCAATTTAAATATCCACTTGCCCTCAGTTTGGGGTTATTAGTTCTTCAAAGAAGGATCATTTGTTTTTTATAAAGCCCTATTTTCAATACATTCATTTCATTCTTGAGTTTGAAATGATATGAAAGTTTCGGTTGCACCAAGGTAGCAATGATTCAGTTTATACTCGTACTCGTATGACATATACAGGCTAGAAAATACACTACTCAAGAAAAACTGGAGAAAGAGATTGCAGTTTTATGACAATATTTTTTCGTGAACTATAAGTTGATGTGGAAAGAAGTATAAAACATTTTGACGGTTCTTTTGAACAAATCATCGCATCTGGCCATACATACCCTTACTGGATCACCCAGTACAACCTGTTTCATAATTAAAAATTTCGGAACTTTGTTGAATCTGTTTGTATTCATCAGTATGAATGAATGAACAAGCAGGCAAGCTAATGTCTTTCCTCATTATGATCATAACAAATCCAAGTTATGCATAACCTAATGTAGAAATGAAATAAAAATATGTACATTTTTTAGATTTTTATTGAAACAAAACTGTTGTTCAGTCTTTTGGAAAATTCTTCTGATTCTATTATACATTAAAAGAAAATGCTCTAGAAATGTTCAAAATCCACATTCTACAAGTAAAATACATAAATCAAACTAACACTATTCACACAACTCGCAATAGTAATAACAGTATAATTCCGGCACACGATGTAACACGTCCACATACAACTACTAACTCAAATGCTGAAATTGGAATGGGGCCAGTTTTGCGAAAACGTTGATGATCAGTGCAACGGTTACTACCGATTGATCCCGAACTGGTCGCATATCAACAAGTAGGTGAACAATTTCATCATCGTAGGAACACCTAGCTCTACTGCAAATAAACTGTTGTATTATGCCTGTAACACGAGTCTCTGTTGTTATGATATACTTTTCAGAAACACAAAGTAGATAAATATGAATATACACTTTTCCAGCGCTAGTAAAATGTTAACCTGCCATTATACAAAGTGAATTATCTAATGTTCGAAGCACTTGCTGTATGTAAACAATATTATAGCTACAAGTTCATGCGTTCAGAATACTAATTTTTTTAGAGACGAAGCGTTTTTTTTAAATATTGGTATCAATTTTCTTACCACAATCGAAAAAAAGTCAGGAAAACGTTTTACTTGTACAATTTTTTTCCGTGTAGTCTTTTCTTTTTGAAGATTATTTTCAAAATGGCGTTCTGTGTGCTCTGGAATGTTCAACGTGGTATTAAAAAGTCATTTTCCATGCTAGGATGCCTAAGATTGAAGATTCTACTAGCGTATTGTGGAAGTAACGGTTTTTCGAGTATGTGACCTGTCTCTCTTCTTAATATGGGTTATATGTTCAATTCCATCAAAGATATTTCAGAGAAAATGTTTTTCTATATTTGGGCATGTACATTGTACAGAGCTCATTTTGTTAGTACAGGTAGTGCTATATGTAATCTCAAACTACTGCTTTGAGGTTGACTTGATATTGTGAGAGAAAAACGTTATATATTTTTTTCATTGAATTTTCAGCCGTATTATTGCGCCTCCTTCCAAGTTTTGTCTGTGAATGTAATTGCTGTGTCCATCAGCATAGCATATTATGTGCCCTGAGTTGTTTTGTATGTGTGATTTACTAATAAAATATAAGTATAGGCTAGGAAGAAACACAATTTCAAATAGATTTAATGTAAATTTTGCACGATCCTTACTGGTTCGATTAAAAGAATAGAAGGTTGTATTACGAATCTCCGATATTTTATTTTGGTCTAATGCCAAACAATAAATCCTCCATTTGTTATAATTTTTTCAAAGAGGGTATTTCAGATGTGTGAATTGAAAGAATTTTTATCATTATCTTCGGAATAGACATATATTTATACTTACTCTTATCAAAAAGTTCCTAAGTGTTGACCAGTTATATGGCTGTGTAAAAGTATATTCTTCGTTACCATTACAAACGTCATTCAGGAGTTTTAGTTCGAGGGGATTGCTGAAAATTGAGACCATAGATAACATACTTTCGAGCTTCATATTCATGTCCACTAACCCTTCGGATTTGATCTTCATTGCCTCCGATTTCTTCGCTTGGTTCATATTGCATATCGTTACAGCTGGAAAAGGAATGCTAGACAATTCGGCATCAAATGGACTGAAACTGATTATGACAGGACTTGTATTCCATTTTTCGTATATGTTTGATATGTAATACGCTGCAAAGCCAATGGCGAAAGTAAAAGAAAGCAACCAAAAAAATCTACAAAGAGAAGGATGTCAATTCATCGCATTATTTGTTATCTGGAAGACTTTACCTTTCGCTACCAGAGAGTGAAGAGTCTCCGACATAACGAAGACCATGAAGCGTGGTTCTGTCACAATATTGTTCCAAACTTTGTAAAATATGTTTTGATACACTTCTCTGTGGTTGGCGGGTTTCATTGTTATTTTTGGAGTATTGGTCACGACTGAAATTTGAAATTTTGATGAAAATACTTTCGATTATTTTATCGGTTCATAACATGTAATTTTGTATCTGAAATGGATACGAAGTAACTGAAAAATCGTCGATTAATACATTTTCCCGCCTACCTCGTATTAACATGTCTGTTTAATGTTCTTCAATGCAAACGAAATCGACCAATAATGACCCCTATTGATGAAAGATTTGTTATTAATGGATGATTTCGAGATATTGTCCATCAATGACCCCTATTAATGGTCGATTTGTCATTAATGATCGATTTCTCTACACATGCATAATTGTTGCAAAGGCAACAAAACATACACGAATTCAGAAGTTATGGATGAAATGGATATTGACAATTGGCTTTATTGCAAAAAAATGTAATTACTTTATTTAAACAAGAGTGAGGTATACAGAAAATTATTGTAATCGACTATTATATTAAAATGCGATTATTGATCTCGTAAATTAACGCGTTCGCTTCGCTCACGCGTTAAAATATCTCGATCATTACTCGCCTTCATTAATACACTAGTTGATTAAATAACTGTTATAGGATAATTTACCTATCCAAATTCCAATCCAAAAATATTCATTTCACATGTTATGATTGATATTCACAGTTTCAAGTGAAGACAAAATCGGATTCTCATTCCTGACAATCCGAGACTCCTGCTCAGCTTATTAGACTGGTGCCTATAATTTTTGAGAAAGAAAAAAGTAACAGGCAAGGACCAGGTGGAAAATGTTGTTGAGAAAAAAAAAAATTAAACACGAAAACACTTGAAATGGTGACATGTGGATGCAGTTAAGGGGTTGAAAACGGTTTTTTGTGACTTGCAGCGAAACATGACCTCTTAGCAGAAAATGTTTGATGGCAACGTTGTAGATAATAAAAAAATCAAAAACATTTTTTATCCAGCACTTTTCGCCATAACTCCAATTTAAATGTCAAAATGGCGAAAAAATTTGTAGAAATATGTCTTTTTTGGTATCGAATAAGCATGATTTTTTCGTAATTCAGAAGACGACGAGTCTTCCACGAACAATTGTTCTGGTGTTTTTCGTATTTCGAAGGTCTATAAGTGATCATTTTGATTCTTGAAATGTCCACTTTCAAAATGTTCTATGTAACTTGGTAGTTTATTGATCGTTAAACCGCTTGAAATTGACAAAAACCGACAACAAGTCTCTCTGAATCATGATTTTCACAATATTTTCAATGATTTTCGATAGTTGTAGAAAAGAATTAAAAAAATATTATTGAATTAATTTGTAGTGTAATTATGTATTCCAATATTTATTCATAAATAATTTAATACAACTTTTTGTTATGAAAATAATGAAGGAAGTCGAAAATAAATAAATATATATATAAATAAATAAAATATTGAGAAAAACATGATTCAGAGAGACTTTTTTCAAAATGGACCTTTACATTTATATATATTTATTTACTGAGAACCCCACAAACTTTAAATTTTCCAGTTTGATATTGAAAATACGAAAGATATAGTTATTTTCCTAACGAGTTCGCAAAGTGTTACTTTTGGCACGTGTTGGGAACAACATTTTTCCTTCGAGCTTCATATCAGATAAGTAGTAACATGGGCGTCTATGGGTCTATGGGTCCGGTCACGTGTGTTTTGCGTTCGGGGGAAGTTGGGCGTTCGCTGTCGGTGTGTGACGTAGTTGAGGTGTTTGTGGTGTTAAAGATTATCGCAGTACCCAGCGTCAAGTAGTGAAAATGGATTTGTCATTTATATGATGTGTTAGATAGGTGTCAAGAGACGTGAGATAGGAGACGGGAGATAGGAGACGGGTGATAGGAGATAGTCGTTAGGACATAGGAGACGGGGGATAGGAGATAGAAGATAGGAGATAGGAATTAGGAGATAGTTTGATAGGTAGGTAGATATTGAGTTTGATTTAAGGAGAACTCACTAACATTACATATAGAGCATTGAAAAAACACCATTCGTCTGAACCAGAACGAATTAACCTTACAGCGTTTTAATAGCGTGATAATAATAATGATGTTTGAAAAAATGTGCAAAATGGCGGGGAAAAGGAGGTTGTAATGTTTCAATGTGCGATTCCAATGAGAAACGAATACAGGGTATTTGAAAATACAACATTTGAGAAGAAAAAAAACCGCTGAAAAAAATAAAACGAAAAAACGATCATTTTGTGCAATTTTGAAATGCCTATTGTCTATAAGAATTACATGTAAAAGTGTATTTTTGGCGTTTCAAATTTTAGTTGTTTTTTGCAACATAAAAACACATGTTTTCGTTACATATTTTATGTAATTCGGCGTTCGAAATTTTATATGTTTTTTCGAACATGAAAACACATGTTTTCGTTGCATTTTTTACGTGTTTTAACACTTCTAATTTCAGTTGATTTGGGACGCGAAAACGACCATTTTAAGCAATTTTGAAATGTCAAATCTCTATAAGAATAACCAATTTTGAAAGGTCAAATCTCCATAAGAATAACATTTTTGCATGTCTCAGCGTTTCAAATTTTAGTTGTTTTTTGGAATGCGAAAACGTCTATTTTCGTTGCGTGTTTCAGCGGTTTTTTTCTTAAATGTTGTATTTTGAAATACCCTGTATTCGTTTCTCATTGGAATCGCACATTGATTCATTACAACCTCCTTTTCCCCGCCATTTTGCACATTTTTTCAAACATCATTATTATTATCACGCTATTAAAACGCTGTAAGGTTAATTCGTTCTGGTTCAGACGAATGGTGTTTTTTCAATGCTCTATATGTAATGTTAGTGCGTTCTCCTTAAATCAAACTCAATATCTACCTACCTATCAAACTATCTCCTAATTCCTATCTCCTATCTTCTATCTCATATCCCCCGTCTCCTATGTCCTAACGACTATCTCCTATCACCCGTCTTCTATCTCCCGTCTCCTATTTCACGTCTCTTGACACCTATCTAACACATCATATAAATGACAAATCCATTTTCACTACTTGACGCTGGGTACTGCGATAATATTTAACGCCACAAACACCTCAACTACGTCACACACCGACAGCGAACGCTCAACTTCCCCCGAACGCAAAACACACGTGACCGGACCCATAGACCCATAGACCCATAGACGCCCATGTTACTACTCAGATAGCAACGAATATAAAAAATATGTATCTCATTGAATAATTTTTATTTAAACTTGATAGAAAGAACCATCATAAACAAGCACATTTTGTACAGAATTTCATTTTTGCATCGGTTGCTAGACAAGTTGCTAAGCAACAAATGCGAAATGGAATATTTCGTGTTAGGTCTAGGGTAGAAACTGATAGTGATATCGACTTAGATTTGACACCTCCGAACACAATAGAAGCAGCGAAGGTAACAACACTGAATTTATTACCGGAAACGTCGAAGAGGATGTATCAACGCGCTTATAACCTTTTTTTGGAATGGAAGGTAGATCAAAAGACAAAATCGTTTTCCGAGAACGTTTTAATGGCTTATTTTGGCGACTTAGCCAAAAAATTTGAAAGTTCCACTTTGTGGTCACACTTCTCAATGCTGAGAACGACGCTTAGTATCTATAATGATATATATAGGTATTGCCAAATATTTGAAACTGAAAGCATTCCTCAAGCGGCAGTCTATAACGGCTACAAACCCAAAAAGTCAAAGATCTTTACAGATAATTTCATTGAACAGGTTCCAGATGAAATATATTTGGCAACAAAAGTAAGTTGTATATTTCCATTTGATGAAAAATGTGTTTAAGTAATCTAATTTACATTGTAGGTTGCATTAGTTATAGGAGTAATGGGTGCATATAGAAGACATGAATTACATCAAATGAAAATTACTCGTTTGTCTTCGCTCATCCTCCGGTATGATTCTCACTTGGTAGTATCGTGTTAGTCATACTTCTCAGTACATTTTACAGATAACAGAGGAAAAAACTCTGTTATGCGCGCCCTGACTCAGATATTCATTCCGTTATTGTACCTCTCGGTGTTCACGTCGTGAAAGAGTGTGTGTGCCTTTGTGAAAATGCCCAAAAGACGAAACAGCAATAAAGGTGGGAGAGAGGAAAAGTACGAGAAATATAGGAGATTGCAGAAGAAAATCCAGAAACTTAGATATGAACTGATATCGGATTCCTCTGATGTATCCGATTCTGAATCAACTTCATCTCAGGGTAAGCCTATCACCAATAACAGGAAGATTACTACAAAGGGGTACCCTGAAATTTCACTTGCTAGCACGGGTCAGCGGTCAGGTGACTCGCTTTTGATACTCAGGTAAACATGTGTTTACCCAACATGAGGTGGAATAAGTCTAGCAAGTGCAATATTGTCATGTGACATATTATATTATCCATATAAGATGGTTGAGCCTGTTTTTCAGTTTGTGTAAATGTATTGTAGCCATTTACAGGGTCATTCAAACAAACGCTCGCTAGCATGGGTTAGCGGTCAGGTGACTCGCTTTCGCTACCCAAGTTAACATGTGTTTACTCAACAGGTGGTCGCTTAACTCTAACAAGTAAAATATTGTCATGTGACATATTTGTTTTAAGTGGATCTTCAGAAATAATAGGGCGGATGTTCTTTTTCAGATCAATCTGACTCAGGTCGTTCCCGTGCTACACCTCCGATTATTCAGGAAGTACGATCCACTCCAATCGATCCTAATTTGATATCGGCTCTAGGGGTTGACTCCAATGAATCCAAAAAGGTGGCCAAAGATTTCCGTGAGGATATAGTCCTGAGGTGGACTCACATATTGTGCAAGGGTCTGAACAAAGAAAATAAGACGGAATTGCTTGAAAAATACCCCATACCTCAAAATTGTCAGGCTTTGTGCCCCCCAAAAATGAACGAGGAGATTCAAGCTTGCTTGCCGGAACAATTGAATCGACAAGATCAGTTTCTTCAAACCCCGCAGGAGCAGTTGGGTTATGGTGTGTCTGCCTTAGGTGGGCAAATATGCGAAATGCTAACTTCAAATAACGATGAAGTGAAAGGGGCTTTGCCGGCAATAGCGGATGCAGCGCAAATTTTTGCAAACCTGCATAATGCCATATCTTCACATCGAAGATACGTGGCAAACCCGCATTTGAATTTCCAAGCGAAACAGATTGCAGCAAAAGCAGAAATAACTGAGTAACTTTTTGGAAATGATTTCACTGACAATGTTAAAGCTACTCAGGCACTGAAGAAGGCAAGCAATGAACTGAAAGTGTACAATTCTCAACCTTCTACTTCAAAAGGTACCTCGAGGGCGACTTTAAACTTCAAGCGTCCCAACAACACCTCCAAAATAAAGAAAGGATACAAAAAACAGTAGAGAAGGGAATACAAACAAGACCCAATGAAATCGGAACGGCGACAATACAGGAACCAGGAATACCGGGAGCCGGAACGTCGTTGACATTAACCGCATTAATTAAGTCAATATGCCGGAAGACTGAAAAAGTTTGTCAGTCAGTGGAAGTTGATTACTTCAAATGTAACCAACCTGAACTATATTAGTGGAATTAAAATTCACTTCGATAGAATTCCAGTTCAAAGAAAGTTGCCCAAGGTTAATATAAAACAAAGGGAGAAACAGAAATTTGAACTGGAAATCAACGATTTATTGACAAAAAGAGCCATATCTCCTTGTGAACATGAACGAGGAGACTTTATTTCTCACTACTTTTTAGTGAAAAAACCTAATGCTCGAAATAGATTTATCCTCAACTTGAAAAAAATTTTTATAACAGCACTCATTTTAAATTAGAGGATTATAGAACAGCAAACAAATTGATAAATGATAATTCCTATTTAGCCTCAATTGATATAAAGGACGCCTATTTTCTATTATCTATACATAAAGATTATAGGAAGTATTTTCGTTTCCAATATAATCACAGGTTGTTTGAATTTAATTGTGTGCCTTTTGGGCTCAATATAGCCCCATATATATTCACTAAACTTATGAAACCAGTAGTTGATTATTTGAGGAATGGAAATATATTATTCGTTATATACTTGATGATATTCTTGTCATTGGCAATTCCGAAAGTGGATGTGAAAAACATGTCGCAACAATCAACAATAAAAAAACTATTGGACGATCTAGGTTTCATAATTAACCACACGAAATGTGTTTTAAAGTCTACGCAAAATATTCATTTTCTGGGATTCGAATATGACACGAATAACATGAAATTTTCAGTTTCATCAGAGAATAAACATAAAATCAAAAAACAGTGTGATAGTCTTGTTAGAAAAAAGTATTGTAGAATTAGAACATTTGCTCAATTTATTGGTAGTGTAATAGCTGCATGCCCAGCAGTTCGGTATGGCTATGCCCATACGAAAAAATTCGAAAGATCTAAAATGAAAGCGTTGCGTAACGAAGGTGGTAACTTCGACGCAAAAATGTTAGTTCCGCCTAATATTCACTGTGATTCAAAATGGTGGTCGGATAATATTTTGACTTCATATCAACATTTGAAACTGGACAAGTTCAAAGTTGAAATATATTCGGATGCCTCGAAAACAGGTTGGAGGGGAGTTTCAAATGGCGTGAAGATTAAGGGTTTTTGGTCAGAAGAACAAAGTGAATTACATATAAACCAACTTGAAATTTTAGCGGCATTTTATGCACTGAAGTCTTTTGCTAAGTACCTCACAAATTCGAGCATATTATTACGCATTGACAACATCACGGCAATTTCCTGCTCTAATAAAATGGGCAGCACTCAATTAAAAAATCTGGATGATTTGTCAAATCAAATTTGAAAATGGTATGAGACCAAAAATAATTACGAGTTTGCCTCGTATATTGCATCCGCCGCAACTATGAGGTGGACGAAGAATCGCGATCCGTTTTCCATAGAAACTGAATTTGAGTTAAATCAGAATTCCTTTGAAGAAATTACTATGAAATTTGGATCACCGCATATTGATCTTTTTGCTTCTCATAAAAATAACAAATGCAAGGAAACCAGATTCAGGCTCCAAATTTGTTGACGCCTTCACGGTCAACTGGAACCAGTTTTATTTTTACGTTTTTCCACCATTTTCATTGATTACTAGGGTACTTAACAAAGTCGAGAACGATAAGGCGTTGGGTATTATAGTCGTACCATATTGGCCTTCACAACCGTGGTACCCTTTGTTCAAAAACCTTCTGAAAAAAGAACCCCTAATTATATATCCTGACAAATACTTGCTTTCTTCTCCTTTCAGGCAACCACACCCCCTATACAAAACTCTTACCCTGGTAGTAGGGAGATTATAGAGGCAGCTTTTGTAAGAAGGAATGTATCGAAATCGGCTATTCCAATTTTGATTGCTTCTCTATCTGATGGAACGTTGAAGAATTATGATTATTGTTATGCTAGATGGTGGAAATTCTGTCTTAGGAAACGTGTTAGTTCTGTAACTTGAATTTACTCGTAGATTATTTAACTGAATTATTATCAGGAAACTTGTCATATTCTACGATCAATATTCATAAATCGGCCTTAATACTGCTGTTCGATATTGAAGAACAAGACGGGAAAATATTAGGACGTTTTCTCACAGGCGTGTATAACCTTAAGCCGGCTAGGCCAAAATACAACGATACATGGGATCCTCAGCCTGTACTGCATACATTAGCAAAATTGTATCCCCTAGAAAACTTGAATATCGAACAGCTTACCAAAAAAGTAGCAACACTCTTGGCCTTATCTACAGGTCATAGGGTTCAATCAATTACAAAAATTTCAATAAATAATATTGTCTTTGAAGAAAATCGTATAGAAATAAGAGTGCCAGATAAAATTAAAACTTCCGGGTTAAACAAACCTCAGCCATTTTTCACATTTTCATATTTCGAAGAAAAACCTGATTTATGTGTAGCCTCAACAATAAAATTTTATATGGATAAAATAAACACTTTTCGCTCAAAGTTATCATTAATCATGCTATAGCGGGATGAATCGTTAGAAACATGTGTAAGTTTAAATGATTTTGTATATGTTGTTTCTGAGATATAAGCGGCCAAAGTTCGTATAAAAACGCCGTACATGGATAGAATTGACAAAGAGAAAAATCAGTTTTGTTAGTCGAAATAAGACAAATTGAGGATCAAAATATATTTATCGTTAACATGTCTGATTGATGATAGTGAAATAGGGTGTATACGGGGCATAGTCAAATAATAACTTTTCGGATTTTCTTTCTAGCACTATTGTAGAACGAACAAGTTATATTTTGGTAAGGCATCATAGTTTCTGTATATTCTAAGTGATAAAAACGTGTTTTGTTTCTTGATGACCCTCGCCGTTTGAAATATGAATATTTTATATTTTGAATAATTATAACAATCCACAGGTCGTTTTTTAAAACAAATAAATGGATAGCGTTTAATTAAAAGATACCGAGCGCCAAATTGTGGTATTGAGTAATGACTTCATAAAGTCAAATCATTTTCAAAAACTGTGCAATAATTATTGAAATAGCTTTTGGCACTTTCATCTATAGATGATACCACATTTAATTAATCACTTGGATCTTTTAACATTGGGTAGGTTTCAGCTTTGGAGTCGTATGGTGCGCTCATCTCCAACTCAACAAGTTGGCGCTTGGTTCCTTTCAGTTAAATGCTATCCAAATAATGTATTACTACTGTTGATTAAACAAAAATTAAAGTAGCTTTCTGATTAATTCAGTTGTTCAGTGTCACCTTCCAATTGGATACTGTGATTTACAATCCTTAAACATACCGGGTGTAACAGGATCATGGTACACCCCCCGTATCTCCGTTAGTTTTAAAGGTAATAGATTGAAATTTGGGATATCCCATAAACATAATAAGCAGCACTTTTTAACCTATAAACGTTTTTTTTCACTTCCGGCTTCGCAATCTGCATAATTTTCTGAATCCAATGATACCACATAAGTGACATTTCAAACGTCGAAAATTTTTATAATTTAATTTTTAGTTTTCCATTTAAGTGTGCCATGATGGTTCCGATTTATTCCAATTGACCCGTCTAATACTAGAAAAATTGAAATCCCGTCAAAAATACTAAATTGCGTTTTTTATGAGCAAATAACGTTCATCGTAATCGTTTTTGGGGTAAAATTCAATTTTTTCAAATGGAACCATATTGGTACCGTGCTACCATTTATTAGTACTAATAATAAGGAATTTATCCATACCTGGTAAAAAATGTGCGATCAATACAATCAAAATTACAGTTAAAAGAAAATAAGAAAATACAATTATTTTGTTCTACTTTAATACTAAGAAGTTACTAAGGTGGCTTTGAAAACAATGAAATTATTTCTTCAGATTGTCAAACAAATATTTGTTTGAATGTTTTAGACGATGTAGTAACTTGATTACTTTTATTTCGGACGTCCATCATCTTAATGGTTGAAAGATTTCTATCTCTTTCAAATTTTTCTCACAACGTTTCAATTGCTTGAATCCGCAATTTTCTTCTGGTGAATAGTGACAAAATCAGATTCTACGCGACCTTTTATAGGTCTATAATTAAAGTGTAATTACGCGCGGTCTTGTGGCGCGCGTGGTTTCGCGCTTTTTCTCCCTCCAAAACGGTCCATGAGCGGTTTCCATACGTTTTTAATTTCCACGCTTGGTTGACTGAAGACACCATTGGCTTCTATGTAGGTGGTTTCCATAAATTTCCGTTTGAACCAATGTTCTTCTCTATGAAGAACACTAGCTTCGTCCCAGAGAATTCGGTGGTGTTTTGTCCAGGCGTGGTCAGCAATTCCCGATTTTGATGTTTCCCCTCGTTGAGTCCACTTTTTGTGTTCGGCTATTCTTACTGATAATGGCCTCTTGGTCTCTCCGATATAGGAATCTCCACATTCACATGGGACTTTGTAAATACAGTTTTTACTGGATTCTGTTTTGTTCTCTGGTTTCGTCTTGGTGAGGCAGCTTCGTAAGGTACTGCTGGATTGAAAGCAACTCTTGATGTTGTATTTATTTCCGATCCTTCTGATCTTCTCGGCATGGCATCACACGTTAAAAGGTGAGGGCTGCGTCTTCCCAAGCTCACACAAGTCTCTCGAAGAATTCCGAGGGTTGCGCGTAGGAGTGCAATCGGTTGACGGAAATAACAATAAGTAACAATAACAACAGCTCGAATAGAAGTTGATAAGACTGTTTCTTCAAGGCAAATTGGGTTTGAATTGGAAATTAGTCACCAAACGGTAAGACGAATCTTGCACAAACATAATTATAAATATTTCAAATATCAATTGCACCAGCATCTGTACTAACGTAGTATGGAATATTGCAATTGGATCTTGCAGAATATGTGCCGCCAAACAATGCTTTTTTGGGAAGGATTTTATTTTCGGACGAGTCTAGGTTTACAAATATGGGATTATTTAACCGACAAAATACAAGGTATTGGTCATAAGAAAATCAAAATTTATTGCGGGAGGGTAACTTTCAAGTGCGGTTCGGTTTCAATGTTTGTCTTGGAATACTCGGTCGTAGAATCATTGGTCCAATAATATTTGAAGGACCCTTGAATGGAGCTAGATACTTAGGATTTCTGCAAAATGAAATTGAGGACAGTTTAACTGAATTACCTGTCCATTTACGACAGGGAATGTATGGAGCTCCTTCCCATAATTCAAGAACAGTAAGTGATTACCTTGAACAGGCATTCGAAGAAAACGTAATTTCGACGAATGGTCCTGTGCGATGGCCTCCAAGTTCACCTGATTTGACACCTCTTGATTACTTTGTTTGGGGCCATTTAAAAAACATTGTCTATGCAACCGCCGTTACAACCCGCGAAGGCCTGGAGTTGCGAGTAAGACGCGCAATTAATAGTATAACGGCCAAGCAATTAGCTTCAAGAAACAGCTAAGCGAGTTCAGAAGTGCATTGACGTTAATGGACAGCATTTCGAAGAATTGTTGTAACGTTTTGTGTTAATTTTTTGCATTTCAAAGCCACCTTAGTAACTTCTTAGTATTAAAGTAGAACAAAATAATTCTATTTTCTTATATTCTTTTAGCTGTGATTTTGATTGTATTGATCGCACATTTTATTACCAGGTATGGATAAATTCCTAATTAATAGTACTAATAAATGGTACCACGGTACCAATATGGTTCCATTTGAAAATATTGAGTTTTACCCCAAAACCGATTACGATGAACTTTATTTGCTCATAAAAAACGCAATTTAGTATTTTTGACGGGATTTCAATTTTTCTAGTATTAGACGAGTCAATTGGAAAAAATCGGAACCATCATGGCACACTTAAATGGAAAACTAATACTTAAATTATAAAGAATTTCGATGTTTGAAATGTCACTTATGTGGTATCATTGGATTCAGAAAATTATGCAGATTTCAGAAATGTAATAATATACAGAGTGTTCCATTTAAAAAGTTGTTATCACTTCCGGCGAAACCGGAAGTGAAAAAAAAATCATTTATAGGTCAAAAAGTGCCTCTTATTATGCATAAGGGATATTCCAATTTTCAATCTATTACCTTCAAAACTAACGAAGATACGGGGGGTGTACCATGATTCTGATAGGTCCAAATTAACGAAACAATTTTTGAAATATTCAATAAAAACATTGTAAAACACGACCTGTCAATTGTTTTCAGTGTAGGGGAATAATAAAAAAAATTCATTCATATTTCAAACGGAGAGAGTCGTAAAGAAACAGAAGTATGATGTCTTACCAAAATGTAACTTGTTGGTTCTAGAATAGATCTAGTAAAAAAAATCCCGAGAACTGATTTTTTTTTTACTATATAGGTACACCCTATAATGTTTTTTTCTTTGTAAATCCTACCCAAGTACGACGTTTTCACGAACTTTCACCTAGAGCCAATTTTCCATATGTTTTCATGCGGGGTCCTTTGTTGATAATACACAAATGTCTGACTGATTGCGTTTTTTTTTTGTTGAGGATGTGATCATGAAATAAATTAAAATAAATTGAGTGTTACATACACGACTGTCAATTTTTTTCTCTTGTGCATCGACATTGCCATGAAAAATGTGGATAGTTAGCCAATTCAACTAAACTGGTATTGTCAATAATAACAGATTTGGAAATGGTGCTGAATTTATTTGGAACAGGCTGTATCATTTCTGAATAATAACTGAACCAAATAGAGAACTGCACTTTACCAATATCCACGCTATATTGATTATTTCATTTCGATAATTATTAATGTTTACATAGATGTGTTGGTAAGTCAATTATTTTAATCGTTTTCCAGGTGGTGTTTAGTCTACAGGGCGGAATTATTTCGTTCAGATTTTTATGATTTCTGCGGTTCTGAAAGAACCAAGGAGTTGTATGCGTAGGAAAACAACTCTCTAATCGTATACCAGGCATGTCCACAAAGTAAGAGTATTGTTTGGCTGTCGTGCTGTGACATTTTTTCCCCAAAAGTTGGCCTGAGTGGTAGTGGAGGGTTTCCTGATCCTAACAAGCACCGCCGATCCACGTCATTACCAAAACTTGCGTAGTGTTCGTTTCTGTGAAAAATGTCAACAGGAAATCCCGCCAAGTGCGAAGTCATAAGGTTTCCTTCTCGCGGAAGGAAAAACTCCGACTGAAATTTTTCCATTGTGACTGGTGATGAAACATGGTCTGCTCATTACACCCCTGAGATAAAAAGACAGTCATCACAGTGGCGGCACACTGGTTCCCCTTCTGCCAAAAAGTTTAAAACCTTAATTTCGGACAAAAAAATTATGGCATCTGTGTTTTGGGACCAAAAAGGGGTAATTTTGACTGATTTTTTGCCTCAGGGAAAGACAATTACTGCAGCACGATACTGTGAAACCCAACCAAAGTTAAAGAGAGCAATTCAAAATAAACGGAGGGGAATGTTAACGAAGGGAGTGTGTTTGTTGCACGACAACGCCCGCTCGCACACGGCCAACGCCACCAAGGCCCGTTTGAACTCATTTCGTGGGACATTTTGAACCACCCTGCGTATTCCCCTTGACTTTCAAACCGATGAGGAGATGAAACTATAAGAGGTCTTGAAGTGGACGAAGGATAGGCGGGAGAATTCTATAGGTCCGTACAGACAAAGAACAAAACTTCGTATCGTAACGCCGACGCGTATCAAGACTGGACGGCACTGCGTAACAGCGTTACACAGTAACATCGACGCGTCCCATGGTTGCCGGAAATTTAATCGAAATCACTTGATCGAAAATCATTTGATCGAATATCAATTGATCGAAAATCAATTGATCGAAAAATAAAATGATCGAATAATCAATTGATCGAAAATCATTCGATCGAACAATCAATTGAACGAAATTGCAATCGATCGAACAACAATTTGATGGAATCATATATAGGTTTGGTTTCGTTGTTCCTTTTTAAAAATAATTTCTATTAATTTTCATCGCAATCTAATAATTATCAAACTCCTTGTATATAAAAATTCATTCAAATGAAGGATTCGAACGTGATTATATAACTATAGTAATCAACATAACATTTCAGAATTAATGTCAGAGTTGGTAACGTCAAAAGTTCTGTTATACGAAATATTGAAATATGTTTTACATAAATAGTCAATCTGGACGAAAAAAATTGATATTGGATGGATATTTTTATGTAAAAGAATACCAGCGCAATGACACGTCATTGGAAATGTGAAGAACACAAGAAATCATCATGTAGAGCGAGAGTGACAGAAATGAATTGTCGTTTTGTGAAACGAAGCGACCATACCCATGAAGGAAACAAGGAAAGTTCTTCAAGAAATCAGAGAGTTGGCCTCCACTTCAAAGGAAGCACCAAAAACAATAACATCGCATGCCTCCAGCGAGATAACTGAAAAAGCATGTGCTCTTCTGCCTTCAGTAGAGAACATGAAAAGAACTATTAGAAATATAAGAAAAAGAGAAGATATTCTGCCCCCGCAACCTAATTTCTTGACAGAATTGATTATCCCAGCAGAATATAAGGTTACTGATAAGGGAATACAGTTTTTTTGGCGTATGATTCTGGAAACAATTATGACCGAATCTTATTATTCGCCACTCCAAAAAATTTACACATATTGGCAGAATCACATGTATGGTTGATGGATGGCACGTTTCAAACTGTCCCTTGTTTGTTCTATCAATTATACAGTGTGGCTTTTTTTAGCCCCCCCCCCCTGTTAACGTTTGAACGGTTCGACGTACAAACATGAAAAAAAAAATATTTGGAGGGTTTCACTAATACTGCTTTTTGAAACAAAAAATATGGTGATTGCTCCACAGTGGGCGCGGGGGGACACATCAACTCAAAATTTTTAAATGGCATGGGGGGTCGAGTGTCACATCGTTGAAAAGAAAGTTCAATTCTCTTTACAACCATCTAAATATTTTTGAATTTAGTTGAGGAATGTTTTCCCAATTTCGATTTTTATGCCTATCGAAATTTTTTAGTTGATGTGCCCCCAGCGCCATCTGTAATGTAATTGCAATATTTCTTTCCTCAAAAAGTAGTATCAGTAATAGGGGAAGATGGGGGAATGAGGCCACCCCAAGGTTTTGTGGTGTATAATGTTGTCATATTACTTTTTTTCTCAAAAGGGGTATGGATAAGTCAATGGGTATATATTGTTGTATTGATTTTATTTTGCAACTGTTCTACACAAAGGTGTATTTTAACTTAAAATTACTTTTTTTTTATTCTGCGGAGTGGCCTCGTTACCCTACCACTTGGGGTAATTCGGCCATGTCCATGGGGTAATTAGGCCATAATATATAACTACTTTATAAGATCAAACATAATTCTAGTATTGAATATTTTTTTGGTTTAATGAGTGAACATATGAAAAGAGAATATAATATTTATTTAGTGTCTTTGTCATCGCAGTAATCACAAGTATAATCAGTCGGCTTATCTTGACCTGAACACGAAGCATGTGCCCATCTTCCACAGGCAACGCATCTGAACCACAAATCATTGTCTATCCCAAATTCAGAGCAAAACATGCATTGATTTTCTTCGTGTTCTGGATTCATATCATCAAGCTCGTCATCGTTTACAATATTTTCTATATCAGCTTCGCCATCTTCTTCTGAAGAGCTGAAAGTTATTCTCCTTTTGTGTGTCTTTCACTAACATTTTTTTAGGCTTTGAATCATTTTTTTCTGAACTTTTTCCTTTCTTATCATTCTCTTTCTTTTTAATTACTTTTGCTTTTCCTTTTTTATCATTTCTCTTCTTTTTATCTTCTTTCGAAAGCTTTGCTTGCTTTTTCGTTTCTTTTTCTTCAAGATGTTCTTTAATCGGAGTCTCTGTTAAGATAACTGAATGTTGTTTTCTGTTAGTGGGTGCACTATGAACGACTTTCGGAATAGGAGCAACTTCCTTTATCCCAAGAAAAGAACTTGTGGATGGCTCAGTATTCTGTAATTGGACATCAACAGCTTGCACAGTTTCATTGGTAGATGTGGATTGTTCAATTACTTGTGGAATATTTTGCTCGGTGAAAACAGTTCCGGTGCTTGGAGATGAAACTCTATTTTCTTTTTCTTCTTCTTGAATAATGACTGTCATCTGATGTTGTGCTGGAGCAAAGTCCTCACCGGAGAATTTATTGGAGTCTAATGGACTAATACCGCATGCAGCAAACCCTTTTGAACCTTTATCCAAGCTAGCAACTCTTGAATATGCTTTATTAAAAAGTCCAGCGAGGTCATAGGGTATCTTCTTGTGACCAAAACATTTTAAAAATAGATCGCATTCTCTATTAAATGCCGATTTCAAAGGACCGTAGAAGACGACATCTAATGGCTGTAGACGGTGTGATGTATGCGGTGGTATTGAGAGAAGTATTATAGAGTTTTCCTTACAGAAGTTGTAAATTTTAAGTGAAATGTGACTCGAATGGTTGTCCAAGATGAGTAACACCGGACTTTCAGAATTAGGTTTACAACAATTCTGAAAATGAACAAGCCATTTAAAAAAAAGTTCTTCATTTATCCACCCATTCTTGAAATTCTCATACAACGCTCCATCTGGACCATCTTTTTTTAATGAGGGGTTCATCCTCTGCCGAGGAAAAATGAACATGGGTGGTATGAATTCTTCTGCTGCATTAAATGCACAAGTAACCGTGACGGTTTTGCCTCTCTCCCAACTTGTTGCTGCTCCAATTTGCTTTAGCCCTAGTATCTTCGACGGCTTTTGAACCGTAGATATGCCGGTTTCGTCTACGTTATACATTCTATTTCTGGGAAAATTATATTTTTCCACCAACACTTCCAAATTATCAAAGATTAATTTAACTTCAGTTTCGTTGAAGGCTTGTATTCTATTTATGCTAGTGGCCTCTGGAGATCGTAATGATACTATAGGGTTTCGCCGTAAAAACCCATAATACCAATCCATACCAGCTTCTTTTGCATTCTTATTAAAATTGTGGGGAATATTATTATTTTCGGCAACTTCAAACGCCACTCTTCTCAATTCTATAGCTGTTAATCCAAAAAACATTTTTGCCAGAAGGACAATATGATCTGCAATCTCTTTTTCCTGCTGTTTAGAAAAAATGGGATTACGTCCAAGGGATCCTTTTTCTACTTTCTCAGTTTTAATGCGTTTACGAAGAGTCGTTCTCGGCACGTTGAAAACGACTGAAGCTTTTTTTACTGACATACCATTTTGGACCGCTGCTAAAGCATCTCTAAGCTGAGATTCCGTCCATGAGGAAATGTTAGTAATTCTTTTGTAGGTCCGCGGCATCTAAAACAAAAAATAAAACTGAAACCAAAATAAATGTAAACTGGGGTAATCGGGCCACCGGCGTGATTGCCCCACAATATATGGCCTTCTTACCCCATAGCTGGACATAATGAAGTATTCTCGATTATAACTAACTTTAAAAGTAGTTGAAAAGCAATATACATTATCAAATATGCATTAAAAAGTGATGAATCAAATGGACCAACAATTATTTCAATAGTTTGAGATAACAGTTAGATACTCACCTTTAAGCGTCTCCCGAAAATTAGATGACTTTCGGCAAATTCCACTATTCTTATCACCAACAGTAAACAACACGTGCTATCGATTCGAAAGCATTCGAGCAACTGCCGAGTCATCGCAATACTCTCTCTGGCGTGTGGCAGTGGCTACTGATCCAACGTTGAGAAGAGATAAAGACGCTGGCCCCATTACCCCGGGTGGCATCTTCCCCTACCCTTCGCAATGTTTTTGGCTTCATTATTCCACAACAAACCGTTTAAATTTGGCAAGGTATGACAAGTTTTCAGATCCGCTTTTATATTTGATATTTCGAATTTAAATTGCAAAAAATATATTAACGAAATTCAAAAAAAATTAGATGGTTGTAAAGAGAATGGAATTCTCTTTTCAACACTCGATCTCCCATGCTATTTAAAAATTTTGAATTGATGTGCCCCCCCGCGCCCCCTGTCGAGCAATCACCATATTTTTTGTTTCAAAAAGTAGTATCGGTGAAATCCTCCAAACAGTTTTTTATTCATGTTTCTACGTCGAACCGTTCAGAAGTTAATAGGGGGGGGACTAAAAAAAGCCGCACTGTATAGTATACACGCAGAATTAGGCGAGACTTACATACCATGCGTTTATGCTCTTTTGCCAAATAAAATGGAAAAAACATACATAAGGATGTTACAAGTCATTAAAGATTTGATTGTCCATCCTAAGGTAGTGTTAATAATGACAGACTTTGAAAAATCGATTGAGAATGCCTTAAGCCTAGTTTTTCCAGGAATAAGTCACAAGGGATGCTATTTCCATTTTAGTCAATATTTATATAGAAAAATTCAATCTCTTGGACTGAAGGGAAAGTATGACACAGATGCAGAATTTTCATCAGCACTGAAATTATTCAATGCTTTTTGGCATTTGTTCCGGAAACCATGGCCACAAGAGCATTTCATCTTTTGTGCATACGGAATTCGCTACCAGACGAAATTGAAGAATATGTTGTTTACTTCGAAGAAACTTGGATTCGTAAAAAGACTCAATTAAACAAATACAAAAAGCCACTCTTTGCACCATCAATGTGGAACTGTTTCGAGAGTATTCAATCTGAAAATCTTCCTCTGACAAATAACTCTATTGAAGGGTGACATTCTGGATTTCTGAGACAGATAAATGCTAAGAAACCATCATTCTGGAACTTCATTGATGGACTGAAGAAAGAACAATCCTTTACAGAGTTGAAAATTATAAAATCTGCTACCGGCGATATTGCAGTCAAGAAAAAGAAATACAAATACCTCAAATGTCGCTTGAGACATATCACGAAACAATTGCAACAAGACTGCGATGATGAAGAACTGTTTAATTTCCTCAAATATGTTTCGTTTCTGTTGTAATTCAATTGATTATATAGTTATTTAATTTCAATATAATTATGATTTTTGAATAAATCAGATTCAATCTAAATGTTGTTCGATCAATTGCAATTTCGTTCAATTGATTATTCGATCGAACGATTTTCGATCAATTGATCATTCGATCATTTGATATTTCGTTCAATTGATTTTCGATCAATTGATATTCGATCAATTGATTTCGACCAAATAGTTTTCAATCAGTTTTCCGGCAACCGCGTCCCATCAGTTGTCGGTTTTTGGCGCCGCATCAAAGAAATGATATGCACTGATGTTTTGCACCAATTGTTCGCATGTCTGGACAGATCTGCGTTACACGGTTGCGATTCATTTTTCGTTTCATTTATTCAGTTGAAGACATTGCTATTATGGAGTGGACGGAAGAAACTACCATTGATTTCATGAAATGTTATCGTAATGAAGAGATTTTGTGAGATACAAAACAATCCCAAATATTACTACTGGTGTACAACTGGGTCTGCTACCAGCGTCTTTCTGGCCTTTCTGCGCTTTTTTTTTGTTTTACGAAGTAATGCTTGTATATATAGGCTGCTACAGCATCCTCCATAAGTAATGAAACTGCACACAAGATAAAGTCAAAGGTTCTGTTTTAGAACAGACGGAACGGCAGCAAGTTCCGTTAATGAGATACTTACGCGACGATGTATTGATACGCTGCATTGATGACAATCCGTATCTTCGATGCGTATCGAACAATTGTTGCGAAATTAAAACGTTGATGAAACGAAAGAAACACACTTTTGTCTTATTTCCACTAGTTTTTTATTTTCATGACCGGTTTCGGGTTTTATCCCATTATCAAGTATAAAAACTAACTAAAACAATTGAACTCTAAAACCTAGTTATTATAGGGAGTTTGCAAGTAAACTGGATGGAGAGGTAATCAAATGAAATTAAATGAACAGGGGTGAAATGATATAAATTCAATACTGGAAGTTATGGAAATTACCATGGTTGTCAAAATTATAAATTCAAAATTGGAGACCTACATAAATCGAGTTGATCGTTGAGGGTTCTATATTTCGGGATTATGATTGATTTATTAATTTCCATGCAGGAAAGGGTTACAGGCGCCTGAGGCTAAAAATTAATCGGCGCCTGAAGCCAGTGAAATTTTTGTCACAAAAAATAGTCGTGTTCAATCCTTGTTCTAAAATCTGTCAGTTTAAATTAAAAAAATATCAGTGAAAAACCAAAAAAAAAATATAAGTGAAAAACCATGAAAGATTACTAGGTTAATACAAGCAAATGCATTGGCAGGTATATCTTATTAATACTTATAAATAGAAACACAGAAAATATATGTTCATAGGTTATAATACAAAATGAATATCAAAAACATATACTATGATCCCTAGTTGGCTAGTTGATTAATTGAACTCAAATAATTTTTTTTATTTACTAGCATCAAACCATTATACCACAAACATACAACATAATCTGAAACAAAACAATACAGGTAAAAACAGGTACATGCAGAACAGAAAAAAATAATAAATAAAATCAAATAAATTCTTTGGTTTGTAGCACTGGATAGGTATTTGTAATCATTGAATTCAAAAAGACATTTTTCTTGACTTGCAGCAAACTTCACAATTATATGTGAAAAATCGATTTTATCTAAACTCTCTGACTAAACTAAGAACAGACAGAGATTTCTATTTTTGGAATCTTCTATTGAGCTCCGCAAATAATTTTCCACCCTTTTTAATTAAAAGTTAAAAGACTTTATTTAACTTGCTTGTGTGTGTTAGATGGGTACAAATCTTGCAAGCTGAATTAGAACCACTTCCTCTCATCCTACGGAATTGAAATTTTACATGTTGTTTCAGTTCCGATGAGAATACATTAATGTCTGAGAAATTGCCACCCCTTCTGCCCCCGAAAGCTAGATAGAGAACGCGTAGGGCTTCGGAAGTTTTCTGACGGATTTGGACGTCAAAAATTACAGCGAAAACAAAAATTCGATATGGGGAACTCGACCCCCTTTTCTCGATACAAGTTAAAACTCGCGAAATTGAAATCGGAAAAATCCCTAAAAATAGTGGAAAATATCTGACCGTCGAATATTATGGTTTAAAAAATGTTCATCCCCCTCAAAAGCTAGATAGAGAACGCAAGGGGATTTGGAAAATGTTTCAACAGTTCAGGACAAGGAAAATAATGATGAAAAAAATCGATCCCTTTTCCTGTAACGAAAAAAATTAGGAAACGGATTGAAAAAAATTTACCCCTCTTTCTCCCTCGAAAGCTAGATAGAGAACGCGTAGGATATCGGAAAAATTTCCAACGGTTTCATTCGTGGAAAATGACCATAAAAAATATATCTACCGGTAGGTTCACCCCTCCCCTCTTTTCAAAAAATGTGCAAAAACTTGCAAAAACAAAATCGGAAAAGTCCGTAAAAATAGTGAAAAATATCTAACCATCGAATAATATAGTTTTGAAAAAAACTTCTCCCATATCTAGATTGAGAATGCGTAGACAATTGGAAAATTTCCTGATTGTTGCGGATGATGAAAATTATGACGAAAACAAAAATTGTTTGTTGCCAATTATATTATGCTGGGCTTGTACAGTACACAAAATGCAGGGTAGTACTGTTAACCATGCCGTTGCCTGTCTAGGCACATAGCTCTTCGCTGCTGGCCAAGCATATGTGGCTTTAAGTATGGTCAAGTTAACAGACCAAGAAATGTATCCAAAGAAAACTGAAAAAGAAATGAATTAATAAATTTAAAAAAAAGCTTTTTAGAGAAAAGCTTTTATTTGAATGCACTAAAAAGAAGAAAATAAATTCTCAAGTGTATTAAACCCATCATTTTGTTACATTGTAAAATTTTAAATGATATAAAAACTTGTCGCAAGGACAAGTCTTGAGGTAACTTTGGATTTAATTTAAGAAATGCGTAGATACTTCTCGCGACAAGCTTTTTATCATTTAAAATTGTATAATGTTACAAAATGATGGGTTTAATTCACTTTAAAATTTATTTCCTTCTTTTTTGTGCATTTAAATGAAAGCTTTTATCTAAAATGTTTTTTATAAGTTTATTAATTTCAGTTGAAAACGACCTTTTGCCTGAACAGTTTGTTGCAGGAATGGTGGAATTGGTAATTTTGGGAATAATTGTATTTTCTGGAGTAAACATTTGTAGGGGTTTTGTTGGGAGTTGAAATCTACTAACTTATTGCAGGTTGTTTTTTTTAACAACAACAATTCTATTCTATAATTTTTTATGGTGTTTGAGTTTGTAAGCGAGTTTTTGAAATAATTGTTCCACACCTTGAGGTGAACCTGATACAAGTTTTCCAGGTAGTTTTTTCGCCAAGAAACATCCATATGAATGACTTCAATGTTATATAGAAAATGAAATGCTCACCCTGAACCATTGCCTACAAATTTTTAAGGGAATATAGAACTAGGTCATACTTATAGCCTCAACATGAGACTTTCGAATGGATGAGTTCAGCCACATATTACCAAACTTGTAAACGGTCAAAAATACTACCACAGGAAACGCATTTTTTCTCATTTTATTTATGCCTTTTGGTTTCCTAAATCATTTTACAATCCCAGAAATGTCCCCGGTTTGGAATCCCAAGTCATTTGGTAGTAAATTAATATACAACGTGATTTTGAGGTTAGTTCTGATAAAATATTGTCCACCTGAAACATTTTTGATGTTTTGTGGCTGCAAAGTTTTAATAAATATTCTAAATTATAATTAAACTAATGAAGCTTTATCGCCTTTATCTATAAGTTTTTATAACATTGACAATATAACATATTTTTACTTTGAACAGATAAATCTGGCATCGAATTGGTTTGTGCTTGTTATTTCACCACATTTGCATTCCCTACATTATGAAAATCATTGAAAAGGTACCCAGTTTTTGTAAAAAAATTTTAAAATTTTGGAATTTCAATAAAAAACAAGCTGATTTTATTTAACGACGTTTATTTCAATTTTTCAATATTAATCATGTTTTTCAGATGGTGTTATTTTTGGTGACAATTTTCAATTTTGTTTCAAACAACTAGAAGCTAGAGCTAGAGCTAGTGTACACTTCGTTACCATACAATAACCAAAATTCAATAAAAAACATACAACATCCCAGATAGCACATCATATCGGCTGAGTCTTGGTTCAATATTGGGCCAATATAGATATATTGTTAATGAAAAATCTATATTGGTCCAATATGGGTGAATATTCAAAAAACAATATTATATTAATATTATTGGTGGAATATTGTTTGAACTAGTTTTGAATGTAGATTATCACAAGAAATATTGGGTCAATATTGGTTGAATAATTTCTACCAATATCGATAATACAATATTAGTTATATATTGTTTTCCACATCTAGAATAAATATTGCAATCCAAATATTCCAGTCATATCGATTATAGGGGAAAAAAAACTATATTGTATTCCCACGTTTGATAGCATATTGGTTGAATATCATTTCCACTTTATTTGAAAAACTCATATGGAGTCAATATTGGTTGAATGATATTTACCAATATCGATAAAACAATATTGTCTTCACATCGTTTTTAACATCTAGAATAAATATCGCAATCCCAATATTCCCCTAATATCGATCCTAGGAATAAAAACAATATTGTATCTCCAAGTGTGATTACACATTGGTTGAATATCATTTCGCCAATATTCAACAAATCTCATTAATTAATATTGGGTCAATATTGGTTCAATAATATTTATCGATATCGTTAAAACAATATTGCCTTCATATTGTTTCCTACATCTATATTGAGATGAAATTTGAATATTGGCCGAATATTCAATGAAACATATTGAAATTATATATTGATAAAACCTGAATAAAAATCCGCTAGGTGGCTCTACATATCGAACGTCTTCTAAAACCTACGAAAGTATATTAAATACTTCCCATAACGTGTTTTCAAGACATCTCACTTAGTGGTTATGGTGATCAAAAGGCAGACTATGGTGTCACCTTCATCAACTAGAAGACATTTGATAATTTACCTAGGTATATTGACATCAACCAATATATCCAAATGTTATTGTACCAATATCGATAAATATTTTGAGGCCATTATTGCTTCAAGAATATTTCACCAAAACTATTTCTAAAATATTCAAACAATATCGCAAAATGTTCACATTCTACTTCTCGACAATATAACTTTCGAATATTGTGCCAATATTGTTAGAATATTGTATTAGCGATATTGTACCAATATCGCCGAACATCTTGAGGCCAATATTAGTTCAAGAATATTTCGCCAATATTATTCAATTAATATTGGACCAATATCGCCGAATGTTCACATTTTTTTTCTCGCCAATATTGCATTTCAAATATTTCGCCAATATGTTCACAATATTGTACCAATATTTTACCAATATAGGTGTGCTACTTGGGATTAAACACGCGGGATAATATTTGTACTAACAGCATTGGGCATCTTTTTGATAAAATTTTGTTTGATTTGATTTTACAAATTACTCTTTCAGCATGTACTCTTGACTTTGCAATTTTCTTCGTTAAAATATTTTCATCAGAAGGGGTGGTATATAAAGTTTCATATTAATTTCAGCCAATAAATCTCTAGTAGTGAATCCACGATCAGCCATAAGAAATTGCATCATTTTCCTGAAAGAAGTTCTTCAAAATGCATTGTTCAAACAGTTCTCCTTCAAAATATTGCTCCTTTGTACCCTTTACTGGAATATATGACACTTGACAGTGTTGGAATGTTTGTAACAGAAAAATGTGATTTTCTAAATTTAAGGCATTTGTAAGAATATTTCAGTTCCTTCACCAATCACCGATGACATATTACGGATAGCCTTCATTATTTACATTTCGAGCTGCGATCACATTCTAAGCACGATTTTTATTGCAGCTTGTTTCGTGGAAAATAGCTGCCAATCAACCCAAAAGTCGGTAAAGCTAAGTTTCTGCTGAATTATCTACTAATATACAGTGTATATAAGCAGATAATATCCGCGAAATAAGCGGCAATAAAAATTGTGCTTAGAATGTGACTCTGTGTGACCGCAGCTACAAATGTAAATAACGGAGTCTAACGGTAATATGTCATTGTCAGTCACCACTGTAATAGTCATGTCGAAAACAAAATGATACTTTTTTAAACTTCTGCTGCCACTGAACATATCTCCTTTTATACCAATCATCTGTTAATACATGAACTGCCCATGTGTAAAATATAACATATAGAGTTTTTTAATACCTATTACAAGAAATGCGAGAGTTCGTCTCGTGTAAAATCACGCCTCCACCTAACTAGTGACAAGCATAACTTATCTCGGTTCGAAATATTTTGATGTTTGATCAGTTGCTTCTTACTTCTTTGATAGTCTTCAAATTGATATTTCGAGTGGTCCATCACCAATCAAATACCTAGTACCTATTCTTCTTTTAATAAAATTTTAAAACAAGATTTGTTCGTTAAAGTTGACGTCGGTTTACAGTCCTAGTTAACACTTCGAAGCGATTCTTTGGAGTCTGGAAATAGTCATGTTCTAAAAGTACCTAACTTCTTCATGTGAAAGAGTTGGTTCTAGATTATCATTCTCTGCTCCATGCTTCATATGTTATTACTTTAAACCTACTACTTCAGGTAAATCTAGCGGTGCTGAATATGGAATAGGATTTGAGTTTCCAGTTATTATTATTAAGCCAGTGCAAATGTATTACATGGGATGAAACTAACATGGAATTTGAAATTTTACTGATACAAAACATGAAAAACTGAGTCAGACGGCCAACATTTTAACTGAACTAACCTCAAAATCACTTAATCTCGCTTTTCTATCAAATGGCTATGAATTTGAAAGCGGGGACATTCCTAGGATTGTAAAATGATTCAGGGAACCGAAAGGCATAGATAAAATGCGAAAAAAAATGCGTTTCCAGTGGTGGACTATTTTTGGCCATTTACAATGTTGGAAATATGTGGCTGAACTCGTCCATTAAAGCTTTATGATTTTTTTAGATATTGGAAGCCAAATGATTTTTTCCAAGTAATATCGATTATAATTGGTGGTAGCTCGCACCCTCCATCCTTTTCTCGGAAAAATCCGTAAAAATAGTGAAAAATATCTGACCGTCGAATATTATGGTTTGAAAAAATTTCACTTCTCATGTCTCCCCTCAAAAGCTAGATAGAGAACGCAAAGTAATTCGGAAAATGTTTCAACAGTTATCATAACACGAAAAAAATTAAAAAAACTCGTGAAATATAAAAAAAGTGAAAATTATCTGACCATCGAATAATACGGTTTCATAAAAATTTAACCCTCTTTCCCCCTCGAATGATAGATGGAGAACGCGTAGAAATTCTAAAAAAATTCTAACGGTTTCATACATGGAAAATTACTACAAAAAATATGTCTGCCGGTGGGCTCGCTCCCTTCCCTCTTTTCAAAAAAGTTGCGAAAACTCGGAAAAATCGGAAAAATCCCTAAAAAAAGTGAAAAATATCTGACCATCGAATAATATAGTTTTGAAAAATTTCACTCCCCTATCTAGATTGAGAATGAGTAGAAAATTGGAAAATTTCCTGATTGTTTCGGACGATGAAAATTATGACGAATGAGGACATTGTTTGTTGCCAATTATATTATGCTGGGCTTGCACAGTAAACCAAATGCAGGGTAGTTCTGTTGACCATGCCGTTGTCTATCTAGACCCAAAGCTATTCGCTGCTGGCCAAGCATATGTGGCTTTAAGTAGAGTCAAGTCACTGGAAGGTCACATTGAAGAAATAGATTGTAGTAAATTAACAGGTTAGCGATCGTGCAACAATGATGCATTAATTGAAATGAACAGACTTAACATATCCATAAAAAAACTAAAAAAGTAATAAATAGATGAACTTGAAAAAACTTTTTATAGAAAAGCTTTTATTTAAATGCACTGAAAGGAAGAAAATACATTTTAAAGTGGATTAAACCCGTCATTTTGTTATATTATAAAATTTTGAATGATATAAAAACTTGTCGGGAGAATAAATCTTGAGGTATTTTGAATTTAATTTACAATAAGAAATACATAGATACTTCTCGCGACAAGCTTTTATATCATTTAAAATTTCATAGTGTAACAAAATTATGGGTTTAATTCACTTTAAAATTTATTTACTTCTTTTTAGTGTATTTAAATGAAAGCTTTTCTCTGAAAAGTTTTTTTTAAGTTTATTTATTTCAGTTGATAACGACCTTCCGCCTGAACAGTTTGATGCAGGAATACATGAAAAGTTCTCAAAGCCACATCGATATGTGGAAAAGTTCATTTTTTGTTCTCTTATGTTCAGTGCGTGTTAAAACATTTCAAAGATATGAGTATCGAAGCAAGCAGATGAAACAGCTTTTATCAACTTCAATATTCGAAAGGTTCTATAAATGATCCATGAACATTTGAGATAATTCGCTATTCGTGTACAAAAGCTTTTCGCTCTGTTCTCTGTTCTATACTTTTCATCGTAGGAGTCTGTATTTATATACTTTGATCAAACCCTGTGAAAAAGATACCTAGCACGATTGATGTAATTTTGAGTTCACATGTCTATTCTGATAACACACGCATGTACTGTCACCAGAACCGTCTCTAGAGTATGCGAGACCAATAGCTCAATAGTATTGTATGCTTGGTCAGGAGACAAATTGATAAGATCTGAAATAGAAAGGCCGCTGATTTCACTGTGGACCTGAGCTTTGGGGGATGTACAAATGAATCCAAAAAAGATTCGGGGACATCCCAGCCATTGCGAATGGTTCCACATGGGCGGTAACCGATTTCAGTTGTACTTACAAACGAGCGTGGATAGGGATAGCAATGAACGGCACTGGAGAGTTTTCCAGATGACCGAAGAAATTTAAGCAGATACTTGGACATAAACAACAGGACCCTTTCAAATCTTCTGACGAACTTTGGAGGGATCCAGGTAATTGTGAAACGGCTTTCTAAGAATAAAGCACCTATCAACGATATCATTGACGTGATTATTTTTGGTAACCTGCCAAGGACGTCCTTGGTGTAGATGATCTACATAACGAACGCAATTATCAGGTGGCAACATTATGCTGATTGTCTTAAATAAACGGATATTATCCCGATTTTAAAGCACGGTTGCCAAAGTGGTCGACAGAATGGTCTTGGGACGCTTTTCGCCCCTCGAGGGTAGGCTGAAGTCCATCCCGGCGAAACAGTTCGTCTTCAGTATTCTCAGATTGCCACGATTGTCCACGGGATGCGAGGGAAGCCTCAAAAAACAAAAAAAAAAACAAGGTGAAACTCCTTGAGTCGTATCAGGTTGATGTTTTTTTTGTCGGATACTAGTCAATACGCACTACATACTCATTATTGCATGGAGCTGGAACAGCTGTGCCTCAAGTCACTCTCTTTGCATTTCTGTTTTTTTTCGACCTTCATGCAGACTATTATCGCTTTGTACACGGACCATACAGTTACATTTCTCACCATCCACCCCTATACCATTTACCAGGTTATGATCTCATATACAATGGTGGAAACCTGAATCAAATTGATAGAACAGCGAATTATATAAAATCCACACATAGTATGTAGGTATACTTACAGAATTTAACAACGAGGTGCCACCAACACGATTGAGATGAAAACGCAATTCCCTAACAAAAAATACATAGTTATTAACAGCTTACTATAGATTCCCCTCGTTAAATACCAGTGACATCGTAGATGATTTATACGACTATCTCAAACTTAACAGCACTAATCATGTATTTTACAACATTTTTATAGGCAATCTCAATATAGATCTACTCGATGAGGAAAATGACTACTTGAGCGTATGATGAGTTAGATTATAGATCCACAATAAACAGTCCTACATGGGAATACTGAAAGTTGCTCGGATCACATTTTTATCAAATCAGAAATATCTTCAAGACGTGATTATATCCCACCTATTATAACTGAAATCTATGAAAAAATATCGAGGAATCATAGAACGGGGGATAGTGACAGATTTTGGGACACGATTTTACTCAGTATGCCTTTTGTACGACAGTATTGTCCGTATATCCTCATGATAAGTATGCATGAATCAAAGAGTCGTCGTAGGTTCTTCATATTAAAATTTAATAATAATAATTTTAATTATTATTATTATTCGGGTATGATTTTAATCAGACTGCCATGTGTTTCGTGATGAAATAATAAAACTAAAATACTCGAAAAAAGACTGGCAGGCCGTTAGGCTGGGTCCGAATGGCTGGTATGGCCACGTGAAATTGTTTTTCGAGTATTTTACGTCTATTACTTTATTACAAAACACATGGCAACCTGATTGGAATCGTACCGAAACACATAATTTTTCGAAAATATTATTATTATTTTTCAATATGAAGAACCTACGACGACTCTTTGATTCATGCATTATTATCACGAGGATATAAGGACAGTACTGCCCTCCGAAAGGCATACTGAGTAAAATCTGTCACTATCCCCCGGTCTATCAGAACTTGAAGACACAATATAAAAAATATTAAAATTAGTCGATTTGATGAAAGAACGATAGTACAACTACTACCAAAAAAAAATTACACAGAATCAATCGAACATAAAACAACTAAAACATAGTAAAAGAAATAAGTAACTCCAAGTACTCCAAGTACTTAAAAGATGACTCTGGTAGTCTTATTGAGGATAAAAAACAAATTGCAGGCTGTTTCAGCAAAACTTTCCCAGAAATCTGCTTCAAACTGGCTGGTTATATATCGCAAAATCCTAACTACCTACATTCCAATTCAACTCACCTTTCCATATAGTTTTGTTCTAGTTCCCACTGATGTCAAAGAAATACTCGACATAACTAAAAACTCAATTTTCATAAAAATAACCTAGATATGATGAAATAAAAGCAGAAACCTTGAAACTCAAAACCTTTCGTTCACATATTTAACAAATGTATGGAGAAAGGTATATGGCCTAGTGTAATCAAAAACAGTGTTGTGTCACCTATATTCAAAAAAGGCAATGGAACTTTTGTTACGAATTACCGACCTATATCTTCAATTAGTACCCTGTTTAAGATCCTTTCTTACCTTTCTTACCTTCAAAAATATAAAATTATCTCAGATAATGAGTTCGGATTCAACACAAACTCTTCTGAGGATGCAATCTTACGAGAACTCCATCCTTCGAATAACTTTCTATCCGTGACAGACATACGACATCAAAATGGAAACACAGATTAAATACTCAAGAATATATCTTGACATGCAGATGAAGTGGAATATACAAATTAAATAGTTAAATTCCTGTAGGTACTATGCTCTAATCGAAAGTCACTTGAGATACGGTTGGGTCGTTTGGGGAAGTGCCTTGAAAAGTCATTTATACCCACTTTAGATATTACAGAAATATCGCCTTAAAATTATATACAAGGAAAAAGATCATTTTGTTCTAATGAAATTTTTGGCACAACACTCTTAAAAAGCAGTCGTAGAAAGCAATTGGACAATGCGCTTACTCGTTCCTAGCTCCAAAATGCTACAACACAATTCCCCACAACACCAAAGACACAAATAATCCATATAAATTCAAAAAATTACTAAAATCTCATATTTTTAAATTGAGCCGAGAGTTCCTCACTAAATTAATAGAACAAACGAACAAACGAATACACACAGTATGATACAACTCACTTGATTTAGAGTCTAGAACTTACCCATTACGTGAATAGGGATTATTATTTTATTCCAATAAACAGTAAATTTTTCCAAACAATGAAATTATCTATTAATTATTTTGCATAGCAAATGCTGTTACTTCATTATATCGTTTTATTAATTATATCAAATCATGAACAAGCATGGTTTGCTTCAATATATTCATCTTATATTATAATTATTAGTGACTGAACATTTTTATATTATTTATTGGTATTAGGTTTATATGCTGATTCGGATGTAATTGTGTTTTAAATTTGATTAAATTTTTATTTCATGGATATACCCACGCACAAGATTTCATTTAGTGGGTTTTTTCTTGTTTATTCAGAGAAAAAATGTTATCGTGATATCCTTGTATAGATAGATAGATAGATGAATGAACTTTATTGTCTAAATGAAAACATTTGTCGACAAAGTCAAAAGTATTACACTGTTCATTCTTTACATATTAGCCTTTGGAGAAAATCTGCCATAAAGATAAAACTATTTAAAATTTTAATGTTACCAAAAAGGACATAAAACAAGATAACATGTAATAGTATATTTCATTAAGAGTTCAGAAAATAGGCTTTTTCCGTGCGTGTGCGACGTGTTCCCGTAGGAGCCGAAGCCGAACACGGGAAGTCATGCAAGCACGGAAAAAGCAATTATGAACGAGTAATGAACGATATCTTTCATTATATCTACCTGAAAACCACATATTGTTAAGAAACATTTATTTTTAATGATGAAGGAACAAAAACATGTATTATTATTTGAAATATTTATGGTACAAAAATATCCACAAATTGCCACAAAACAAGCGTTGTTTATGCCCTGTTGGTAAGGATATATTCAAACAATTTGCGATTTCTAGAGAACCGTCAGCAACATATTATTTAATTTTGACATGTAAATAGGCAGCTATAATGTCACCATCACACCGTAAAATTTTTCGTGCGGGAGTACGGAAAAAATCCTTTTTCGGTATGCTAAATAAGCATGTAAATATAGTGTTTTCAGATAGGTATAACGAAAAATATATTATAGTATCACAGTATATAAATCAAATACAGAATATTAAATATTAAGTATAGAACGACTAGAATGCGTATGTAAGATACTCGTCTAAATTATACAAGCATTTCCTGATCAGAAGTGTTTTAACTGATTTTCGGGCTTCTATAAACCAAAGACTGTTTCGTGAGAGTTGAAGTGGGAAGAGGGAGTTTGAGTTTTTTTCCTGATGTGTAATTCGCTTCGTGTTGGAGTTAACGAATTTCTCCCTGTATTTGTGCATAAAGCAAGCTGTCTCTAAAGTGAAAATTTCATAAAGCGTTAATATTTTTTTACTGGCGAATATTGAAGATAAATTCTAAAGCTCGTTTCTGGAGGACGAAAACACTTTGGAATAAAACTTGACTGCAAGAACCCCAGAATGGAATTACATACCGTAGGTGGGACTCAATAAATGAGTAGTACGCAGTTAAGGAAGGTGACATTCCAAGTTCGCGAGATATTATATTGACAACGTAACAACCAGAGGACAACTTTTTTTTAGAGCCATTATATGATTGTGGTCAATTTGTACCCCAAATAATTTTGTTTCGGGCTTGCTTTTAATTACTTGAGAACCTAAAGGTACTTGTTCTAGATCCGTCTTGAAAGTGACCAGAATTGTTTTAGTCACATTTAATGTCAGCAGGTTAGCCTCACATCATTTTTTGATTTTTTCTACGTCAACAGGAATAGTTCGAACTAGAGCATCATGATCTTTTATATTTCATAATTGTTATACATTTATACTATTATTGATTTCCAAAATACAAATTATTATTATCATTATTATATACGCGCACTAGGATATGCACTTGCGGTAGGTTGAGTTGATTAGGTATCCAGGGAGTACAACCGGATACAGGCGGCTCACGATACACAAGAAAGTTATTCTAACGATACAGAGGGCGTCAGCTGCAGTCAAACGTACATAACAAAGAACGCCAGACTGTCGGTGAAGAACAAAATACTTGTATATACCGAATACTCCAATTCTGAGACTTGAGGGGGTACAAAACAAGGATAACCGAACACTTCACTACGCGACATTTCACCACGGACATTTCACTACTGCGACAATTCACCACAGTGACTATTCACCACGTGGACAATTCACCACACTTCCATCTACTTATTTATTTATTCATTATAATTGGCCCAACATATAACTAGAATTAAAATTGAAGAGAAGTGAAAGAAAATACAAATAATTTTGATGAATAATTTTCATTACCTAACAACAAAAATCTGTTATGAAATTACTGCGATGGCCTAAATTTACACGAACTCAATTGTCTCCGTAAGGTTCGTTTGTTCTGGTTAGATCATACTAAAAAATTACTTCACACAAAAAGCATTTTCAGAAGAAAAAATGGTGCAAAACCTACCTACCTTATCAATTTCCACGCACTATGTTTACGTAAGGTTAGTTCGTTCTGGTCAGATCATACTAAAAAATTACTCCTCACAAAATAAATTTTCCCAAGGAGAAAACCGTATCGGTGAAGATAGGTAGAAGTGTAGTAAATTGTCCATGTCTTGAATAGTCAAAGGTGATGAATAGTCGACGTGGTGAACTGTCGCTGTGGTGAAATGTCCATGGTGGAATGTAGCGTGGGGAAATGTCGTGTGGTGAAGTGCCATGGAACAAAAATAAGGTACATCACAAATTCACCACCACTGATTGGGAGAACTGACACTAGTGGAGTCTATACGAAACTAAACTACTCAACACTAATTTCGTCGCACCCCAAAATGTTGCTCCTGTTAAAATCTGAATAACTTTTTTCTGATTTGAACAATTTGAATTCTCTTCATACTGTTCGCTAGCCCAGTTCTTCAGATATAATCTTGTACTTCTTCAAAACATGAGGTTCTCCACATAAAATCGCTACAGGGTGTTACTTGAAACCGTGGAAAATTTCGGAATTTTCAAAAGGGTCCCAAATGAACAAACACTTTTTTTTTTTCAAATTTGACAACAGATATGATCTCATTACCTTGAGATATTTTTGAATTGTCTTCTTATCTCTTTTATTTACAGGTTGATCTCAAAAAAATTACCTTCTGGTTTTGTAGTCATCACCTTTTTCCTCGTCAACCGATTTTCAAAATCTCAGGCTCTTTTTGAAGCTGAAACTTCAGATGAAGAGACATGAAAATCAGAATTGACCCAAGATGAAGATAAAAGATCGAGGAGTTTCCTCAAATGTGACCCAAATCTGAAATACTCTGGAAATCCCGGTTGGCAGGAGAATTAAATGAAATTCAACTTGTTTTCGGAAGGATCATTCATTCTGGATACGTTCAGATCTTTCTTGCTTCCAGTAGTCAAGAATTGTGCGTGAGTACCTAAACCAAGTTGAAACGGCATGTAAAAAAAATCAGCCCATTTTTTGCCTGAAATGCATGGCCTGTAACCAACGTTACAATAATCACAATAAGTGACTAACAAGCCAGGTAAGACATCAATTTCAATTCGTGTGAGGAATAACTGCTGACATCGATGCCGCATCTAACGCCCGACCAGCTGAACAAGGATTGTCTACCCTCCAAATTAGTGGCAGCAAAGGTGAAGCTCCCACTGGAGGAGAAGGAGGTGGATGCCATTGTTAGCTCCACCTATATTCCCTATGAGAGCGCACCCATCCCCCAAGAGCTGGAAGAGTTCACGGCCTAATGCAGAGAATCAAGAGCCCCTCTGATAGTGGGATGTGATGCCAACGCCCACAACACAGCATGGGGCAGTAGTGACACGAACAGACGGGGTGAGTACATCTTGGAATTTCTAATGAGAGTAAACCTCGTCGTTATGAACACGGGGAATAAGGCAACTTTTGCCAACCGCGTTAAATCCGAGGTCATAGATATCACATGGGCAACCCCATGGGTCAGCCCATTCATCAAAGGCTGGCACATCTCTGACGAGCCATCCTTATCAGATCATCGGCATATAATGTTTCGTATCGCCGGAAGCAGTGAAGGTCTAACCTTCTTCAGAAACCCGAGGAACACTGGGAGACGTACAGAAGTTCCCTAACGGCAAACTTCGAGCGTGTGAAACTCTCCAAAGGAGGGGCTGAGGGAATTGAGGAGGCAGCAATCTGTCTCCAGGATGCTATAGTCTCTTCATTCCAAAGAAGCTGCCCTCTAACCAAAAGGAGACAGAACAGCGCGGTCCAATTCTGGACCACAGAGCTGGAAATCCTAAAAAAAGGACCAAATCTCTCTTTAACAAGGTATTCAGAACAAAGCAATGGGGCGAATACAATGAAGCCCTCTCTCTGTACAAAAAAGCCATACAAAGAGAGAAAAGGAAGGCGTGGAAGAATTACTGCGAAGAAGTCGAGAGCACGGCTGAATGCTCACGACTGAATAAGATATTGTCAAATGATCCGGTGAATCCTGTCGTCACGCTAATACGAGCCGGCGGATCGTTCACCAAATCAGGGAAAGAATCTCTAGAGATCCTCCTTGATACCCACTTTCCTGACTCTAGGGGAATAAATGACCCAGTCGCACCCCAGAGAGTACAGATTGAGGCCAGGCCCTCAAAGGAGACCTGTGACACAGCGAATCAAGTTATCACCTACAGGAAGGTAGAATGGGCCATAGCAACCTTTAGTCCATTCAAATCAGCAGGGCCAGACGAAATCCAACCTGTATTATTACAGCAAGGAGCAGACCCACTGATTCCACACCTAGTCAGGTATGTATCCAGCACCTGGCGAAGGTCAAAGGTGGTCTTCATACCTAAACCGGGGAAACCATCATATGCCCAGGCTAAGGCATTCAGACCAATTTGTCTCTCATCGTTTATGCTCAAAACGATGGAAAAACTAGTTGATAGGAACATCCGAGATAAAGATAAAGAGTAGCCAATTTTCTCGGAGCACCAACATGCCAATCAACCTGGAAAATCCTGCTTAACGGCGCTGCACAGCCTAGTAGGCAGGATTGAAAAATCTCTTATGAATAAAGAGATTGCACTCACAGCGTTTCTTGACGTAGAAGGGGCGTTTGATAACACATCTTATGCGTCCATCACATCAGCCCTCACGAAAAGAAACGCTGATCCAACCCTGAACCACTGGATATCTGCCATGCTTGGCTCTAGGGCAGTACAAGCCTCCCTGTTCGGGGAATCAATGGAGGTAAGGGATATGAGAGGCTGTCCTCAGGGGGGGTACTATCCCCTCTACTGTGAAATCTCGTGGTGGACGGCCTCCTTATAGATCTGAATCGGGGAGGAGTATTTGCCCAGGGTTATGCGGAAGATATCGTCATAATGGTCAACGGGAAGTACATGGGGGTCTGTGTGGAGCTGATGCAATCAGCCCTCACAGACGTACAGACGTGGTGCACGAGGGAGAACCCTCAAAAGACCACAATAGTTCCTTTCACCAGAAAAAAAAACCTGGAGACCAACAGAGTTCTCCGAATATTTGGTGAAAGTGTACAGATGTCAGGAGAGACGAAATACTTGGGGCTAAACCTGGACTCAAAGCTCACCTGGAACAAGCAATGATGGCCAGACGCTCCTTTGGCAAAACATGGGGACTTGGACCCAAACAGTCTCTCTGGCTATACACAGCAATTGTTAGGCCCTCGATATCGTACGGAGCCCTGCTGTGGTGGCCAAAGGTAGAACAAGTGACAACCAGGAGGAAGTTGGCTAGTTTACAAAGATTGGCCATGCTCCAATTAGCTTGGAGGTAACCCTAAACCTCCCTCCCCTGCATTTGCATATTGCAGCAGAGGCGAGGATAGAAGCATCCAGGCTAAAATGTCTAGAGGGGCAATAACCAAGGCCACTCCAGCATACTGAGGGTCATAAGAATCGAGACGTCTGAGACGCCGTCGGACAAAATGACTTCAACATGCTGCTTTGATAGAACATACACCACCATCATAGAAGATGGGGAAGTTACATCAAGGGTCATACCAATGCTGTCAAGAGGGCAAATCTGGTACACGGATGGCTCAAAGACTAGCAAAGGAGTAGGGGCTGGAATATACGGGGAGAGACCGAGGCAAGACATCAGTCTGAGCCTCAAGCCTTTGTATTCCAGGCCGAGGTAACGGCAATCTCCGTCTGCACGAGAGAGATTCTAAGGAGGGGTCCTAGAAACCAACCCATAGCAATTCTCTCTGACAGTCAGGAGGCGATTAAAGCCCTGCGTTCATGCAGGTTCACTTCCAAACTGGTTTGGGAGGCACACCAAAACTTTAACGACCTGGGAGCACAGAACAGGGTGAATCTTGTCTGGTTACCAGGTCATGAGGGTATACAGGGAAATGAGAGCGCAGATGCCCTAGCAAGAGCGGGAGCAGCAACAACTCTCACTGGACCAGAACCAGCCTGCGGAATCCCGTTTAGGGATATCAAGCAGGACACAAAGAAATTGGTTGAAAACCATCATCAATCTCTCTGGGAGAGTGCCTCAGGCAATACTCACGGAAAAAAGTTGATGATGGCGCCAACCGACCGGCTATCAAGACACCTTCTTGAACCAAGCCGAGACTCAGGAAGGTGGTAGGACTGATGACAGGCCACTGCCACCTGAGAAAATACCTGCAACTGTTGGGGGTACATCAAGAGTCCACACAATGCAGATTTTGTGATGAGGAAGAAACAGCCTCCCACATAATGTTTGAATGCGATGCTCTGGCTCTCATGAGGATGGATATCTTCGGACACTGCGGTGCAGAAGATATCATCCCGCAGGAAAACCTTGCGAAGAATCTCCAGGAGTTCATTAAGAGATCCGGAGTACTCACGAGATAGACCTGATAGCGGGGTGCAAAAAGGTTATATACAGAACTACCTGCACTTCAGCCACTGGCTTGCCCCGCCATCTAATAATAATAATAATAATAATAATAATAATAATAATAATAATAATAATAATAATAATAATAATAATAATAATAATAATAATAATAATAATAATAATAATAATAATAATAATAATAATAATAATAATAATAATAATACCCTCAAAATTTCCAATCTGCTTGGAACAACAGTTAGTCCAAAGGGCCCACCTCCGAGCTAACGCTGGGGATATTCAGTACCTACCTAGGGGGCCAAGAAGAGGAACAAGAAGAAGAATAACCCCCGCCCAAGACCGCCTTATTGGAAGATTGGTACGGCGGACCCAAACTTTCACCGCCCCCAAAATTTATCGTGAATTCATCGATGCTACTGGAATTCAGGTTTCAAGTCAGACAATCCGATGCCGGATCCACGATTTTGGATTACACGCAAGTAGACGAGCAGCCGCCCTTTCTTAAACCTGTTCATCGAGTAGCAAGGCGGTTGTAGGAGGAAGGACATCAAATCTGGGGAATGAGTGGAATAGGTGTATGTTTACGGATGAGAGTAGGTTTAACTTGTTTCGAAAGAATGGGCATGTGTTGGTATGGAGAGGGAGAAATGAAATGTTTTTGGAAGTGAATATGGAGGCAAGGGTGGCTTTCGAAGGTAGAGGACTGACTGTGTGGGGTGAAATATCTCTTCATCTGAAGTGTCTGCTTCAAAATGAGCCTGAGATTTTGAAACTCGGTTGACGAGGAAAAAAATTATGACTGCAAAACCAAAAAGTTTATTTTCTGACATCACTCTGCAAATAAAAATAATTCGCAAAATTTCTCAAGGTACTGAAATCATTTTCATGCCTCTGCTGTCAAATTTGAAAAAATGTTTTTACCAGTTCCTTTTTAAAATTCCGAAATTTTGTTCAGTTTCAGATAATACCCTGTAACGATTTTATGTGAAGAACCTCAAGTTTTGAAGATGTACGAGATTATAACTGAAGGATTTGGCTAGCGAACAGTGTGAACAGAATTCAAATTGATCAAAGCAGAAGTTATTCAGATTTTAACAGGAGCAAAATTTAGGGTTGCGACGAAATTATAGTTGAGTGTAGTTTACATCAGTAGACTCTGGTTCTTTAAGTATTTCGTACCTAAAAGTCTTCTAACCAGAAAAATCACCAGGTTTAGAGATTATCACAAATTACCGTGTGAATATGTTTTTTCTACAAACCGGCTGCACTCTTACGAGCAACCCTCAGAAGTACTCGAGATTATCGTGCGAGCTAGGGAAGAAAAGTCCCTTACCTTTAAACTTGTGTTACCATGCACTGTACCGGGAATTGTGCTGGGATTTGATCCACGCCCTTGTGGTTGAGAAGGGAACGCTCTACCACCACGACCACCACGAAATTTTGTGGAAAATCTTCCAAATAAATATTTTTTTCACCAAATTTCGAAATATCTCAGTTTGAAACCAAATTATCCACCTTTCAATGATTCAACGTTTTACGAACAAAAATGATTACTCGTGTGCAGATTGCAGAACGGTTTCTCATATTTTCTTGTTACAATCATCAACTATTTATTTTACCTTGTGTCCATAATGTTGGGCATGTTGACCATAAAATCCTTCTCAGTAATCCTAAAAACTGGTAAACTAGATATTTTTTGGTTTTCCACTATCTTAGAGCCTACATATCTTCTTAGGCGCACTCTTTTCAACATCTTCCCCATTGGTCTGAAAAAATCAATTTGCTTTACTAGTTGAGATACAATGTAGAGTTTTGTTACACAATGAATGAAAAGAATATTTTATTTTAATTAGAGCGAACGATATATCGCGTGACATGTTCGAAACTAAGTGAACTTATAATCAGCTTGATCTGAAAGTTATTCGTAGGTTAGTAGGCAGTGGACAGTTCCATATTACACCCCAATAAAATCCTCCAGATGTGGCAGGATCGGTTCAAGTCGAAATTCATTTATTTTTTCGAAATTATACTATTTCAAATTTTCTGATTTTGTTTAATTATCTTTGAAGCCCTTTCTCTGTGAACAATGCTGCTCTAATTATTGGGAACGTGACTTAATTTGTGTATTTTTAATTTACTTATCTAGCCATGACTGAATGATTTCCTTAAACGTAAATTTTCCTTGTATTCTCATGGGAATAGTACCGATGAAAGAGATGAAAAAACACAGAGAAGCTGATAACATTACCAAGGTATGATCACCATGGCAACCTTATCAATCACACAAAGGAGAAAAGTTTCAAGAGAAATTGTAACAGGCTTTTTCATTCCACTTATTTCTCAAACAATTGTTTATCGTTTCTCTTGAACGACCAAGATAGACCATGAGAGAACAACTTCGATGGTGGTCTCAGCATATTGAGTATAAGTTACGGAGTACGTATTCAGTACTCGTCATAAAGTGAAATAGGGTTGAATGTTGTTGTTAAAAAATTGTTTTTTCCTTTACCCAGCCTGTCGTACCCTTACGAACGGCAGCCATCAGGAGTCGAAACTTGTGCGAGCTAAGGGTTAACAAGGTCTTACCTTTTTACGTGCGTTTCCTAGCACTGTTGGGTCATCAGAAAAATGTCTGCAGTCGCTAGGGTTTGAACCTTTGACTGGCAGCCAAAGTGATTGAAACAATGTCGCTTTAACCACTCGGCTACCTGTCCCCTAATTGATAAGAGTAATGAAATGGTATTTTTCATTACAAGTTCAGAAAATAGGCTTTTTCCGTGCGTGCGCAACATGTTCCCCTGGGAGGCGAAGCCGAACACGGGAAGTCATGCAAGCACGAAAAAAGCATTTATGGACGAAGGAACAAAAACATGTATTATTTATTAAAATATTTATAGTACAGAAATTGCCACAAAACAAGCGTTATTTACCCTGTTGGTAAGGAAATATTCAAACAATTTGAGATTTCTAGAGAACTGTCAACAACATATCATTCAATTTTGACATGTAAATAGACAGCTATAATGACACCAGCGCACGGAAATTTTTTCCGTGCTGGCGCAATGAAACATATTTTTTATTTTACCTAACAGAAAACATTATATTTACATGCTCATTTAGCACACTGAAAAAGGGACTTTTTCCGTGCGCTCGCAGGTACATATAATGCTTCCACGACTTCCCGTGTTTGGCTTCGGCTCCCACGGGAACATGTCGCGCACGCACGGAAAAAGAACTCGTAATGAATTATACTATTATATATGATTCATTGTTCATGTGTGATGACCTGAAAATCGATCTGACATATGTCATGTGACCATTGGTATGGTGGCAAGTAAGAAAACAATGTTTTATTACTGAAAGTGTGATGAGATAGCAAGATTTCGTAAAGTGTTGTTTGAAAAGGTACTCAGAATGCAAGTTAAACTGCTTGTTATGCGCAGGTATGAATCAATGTTTTCTGGAATATATCGAAAATACGAAATCAATAACACAGATGTAGAATATAAAAAGTAGCAAAAGGTTATCAGAAGAACGTATTACTCATAATCACAATTTCACAACAAAATGTCAACAGCATACAGCTCTTTCTATCTATTGGATTTTACCACCGCTGTGCAGATCATGTAAATTTGAGCATTAAATAGGTTACAACAGAAAAATATGGCATTATATATGAAGCGATTCCTCACTTCACGTAGGTGTCTACAACAGTTATTATTAACTTGATTTTGAAGCATGTATACCATGTGTATCTCAAGCACAACTGATATGCGCTCTTACACATCAATGTTGCTTGGGGTACAGATAGTACCTGTACTCTCTTTGGTTTACTGCACAGGGAGGTGTGTTTCTATCATCACCCGAGAAGCGAAGCAGCAAATATTTGAATACCGGTCTTTGCTTCAGATCTTTCGGCTTCAGATTAATCTGTCATGGCCCTGGTGAGAGGCATGAATCCTGAAACCGATCTGCAGGTGGTCACTCATTCAAGTTGAAGACAAGTTCTGCTCTTCGGTTACGAGAAGCATTTACAAGAGTGCAACTACTTTGCACGATTATACAGTGCGGCTTTTTTAGCACCCCCCCTGTTAACTTTTGAGCGGTTTGATGTACAAACATAGAATAAAAACCATTTTTAATTCCGGAGAGACGTATCGGCTGGTCCCTTCGGAATGCTCAATTCAATTATCGCCTTGTACGTACTTACTAGTTATAATCGAAATCTTTCCCATCTGGCCGTAAATCGTTCTTTCAGAGTTAGATAGCGCTGTACGTTTTAAGTAAAGATACAGGAGTGTGGGTACGCGAAGGGGGATGTCTGAAGGACAAGATTTGATGATCCTCCTCCAATAAATAGGCTCGTTCAGTTCAGCTGATTCCGATAGACAGGAAGACCGTACTTTTTGGAGGCGTATAACCTTCTACAAATCATTTCTAGGGCCTGATTTTAAATGAGACACGCACCACTCCTTTGAAAGCACATTTTTTAATAATTGCATGAGGTTGCACCAGGTTGACTGGAACGGAGGTTTTCCAACGTGCTCGAAACTTTTACTGATCGGAATCTATGCGGTTGACTTGACTCGGAATTCAATTTTTCTCATTCGCAACTCGGTTGTCTCCATTAAGGTCGTATCTAGGCCAATCAATAGAGCATTTTTTCCTATCAAAAATACTAGTAGAAATCCGACTGTACCATCACATGAAAGACAGTCCGTAGTTATATTCTGTTATGTTTTCGACTCGCAACTGTCAATTATTAATTTGTTATAAACACTTAAATAAAAAAAAATGTGTCTTTTTAAAATTGTTTTGCCTATAAAATGAAAACTAATTCAGCAATTTGGTTTCACAAATAGAATTGTAGATAATTGAAATACGAATAAAATGGTAGTTTTTACGACCCTGTTGGATCATTAGTAACGGAGGAAAACCGGAAAAACAGGAAAATTTTACGATTTTTTTAAAAATTCATATCTCCGACATTTTTCAAGAAATAGGATTGGCCCTTCTCATGAAAGTATCGGATCATGTGTACTCTGTGTGTACATAAAACCGGCTGTGACGGATCATTATTTTTGGCACAATTGCAATTTGAATTTTTTTGCAGCGTGCCTGGATGATCTAGTGATAGTCCGATTTCAATTTCTAAAACAGATTTCGAATGTGGAAGTACAGTACCATAAAAGGTATATTCTCATTTTACGGTAAAATGCTGCGAAATGGGTGGAAAATGCCGGCCGAGCTGGTGAAAGCGGTCGAGTGGTAGGAGTGAGGTGGTTGTTGAATTGCGGTCTTTATAGCCAGGAATCAGACTGATCGACCAGGACCGACCGTAGATCAATGAAAACTTTCAAACTCACACTGATCGACCATCTACGACCGTCCGCCAGAATAATTTTGTAAATCTGACATTGATCTGACATTCAAAAGGTTATGTCAATTTTCTATTTATTTACCGAAAAAAAGTTAAAATCAATTTCAATGCTTTTGTTGTGAATAATGAGTAGGAGTGATAGTGAAGAAGAAAGAATCATGATAGTGTATGATTTTTATAAACGATTAATAAAGTAATATAAAAAAGTGTGTGGAATAGAGAACTTTACTTATATCGGGATCAAGAGGGTGAATTTTGAACCAATTACCCCAAATTACTATAAGATCAATACAGTTCCAAACTACCTACTATTGTCCATAAATTACAACAACAGAAATTCCCAATCAAAAGAAGGCCAATTTTCTATTTGCTGGGCAGTAATTCCCGATGGAGCACCAAGGAATGTCTCTTTTCTATATCCAGCACGTTAATTCTTCAACTATAAAAAATATGTAAGTTACTATTAGTTGAACTGGTACTAAACAATAATTATTCTCTTGCGTGAATAAATTTCATCAATGACTTCCGCTTTGCTGTAATTAGGATTACTCTGATTTAACGTGGCTCCTCACCGCTGTTATCAAGATATTCATCTCTGCGGTGATCCACAAGGTTCCTGAATTGTTCCGCTGCTTTTAAAACATCAAAACTTTGGATGTACGAGCTATACATTGTAAATAAAGTACTCACGAATTTCTGACTCAATTGGAAATATAGCAGTTCACACGAATAGTATTAAAATTTTCGTTTAGGTGAAAAACTGTTGAAAGTTTATCACAAACATGTATAAATGATAATTTAGCGTATGGACATTGCATCACAGTAGTCTGACAACGACCAAAATTTCCAGCAGGTTGTAATTTCAAACATGGTCTTTGAAAACCGGTCGTGGACGGTCGAAAATGGTCGAACAGTGTGAGTTGTGCGATAAGAATATACGTGTTGGAAATTTTGGTTGTTGTTGAACGGTCGCGGACGGTCGGTCCTGGTCGATCAGTGTGATTCCTGGCTAAGTGAATATAATAAACGCGGTTCGGAAATTTTAAATCACCTAATAATATGCAGTATAACTTAGCTTACCATAGAAACGTCGACTTATTTCCTCACAAATTTTACTTTCGGTTTAAAAAATTCTCAATTATTATTATTATATCATTCAGCTTGTCGACTCAAAAGAGAACGATTCTCATGTGTTTCCACTATTCATTCCCTTGGTTGGCCTTTGTAGCAAAACAAGCGAAGAAGTTGATAAGCAGAAACAACAATAACTCTTATCAATGCCGAATTAAATAATTGCCACGGTGAAATGCAACACGAAGACAACCCTGTTTCATGATGGGGAGTCAATAGGTATCATTAAAAGTAAGGTATCCATTATTCATTATCACAACTAGTTTGGACACATAATTCTACCGTTTCTGAGTGAAGGATACAATCAGTAACCAACGAATTAATGCTCGTTAATTTCCTGAGAATTGATTGTTTTCTATTTTCTTGCTGATGATGGCAAGCAATTCCATTTAGGTAGCTTTCAAATCAAAATAAACATGATTTTTCAAGGTGATTGTTGTTAGAAAAATATTATGGAGAAATAAATATCTTCGGGCAAATAAAATATTTTCATTGAAGTTAATAAACATCGGAATATCCTAGATACGAATAAACTACAAGCCCATATAACAATTTTGGGGGGGGGGTCATTTGACCCAGCATGAAACATATTCAGAACGATGCTGTTATATGAAAAAATAACTTTAGTCACTGTGCCGTCAATTCTTGGTGATGCAAATGACTGTAATAATAAAACTAATTTTTCATCTGAAGATTTGCTTTTCCGACAAAATATTCCTGTACGGCATTCCTCACGTTGGTAAATTATGAAATAATAATCTCCTAGCACCTACTGCCGTACAAAAATAATGGGACCGGAATCCAGGATTTTTTTTCTGTTTTCAAAAATTGAAAAATTATTATTTTATAATCTACCAACGTGAGGAATGCTGTACATAAATATTTTGTCGGAAAAGCACATCTTCAGATGAAAAATTATTATTATTATTATTACAGTCATTTGCACCACCAAGAATTGACGGCATAGTGACTGAAGTTATTTTTTCATTTAACAGCATCGTTCTGAATATGTTTCATGCTTTCTCAAATGACCCCCCCCCCAAATTGTTGTATGGGCTTGTAGTCTAGAAGTTTATAGGAGAAATGAAATATAACCAATTAACTTTTCAAGGTTGCAATTAAGTGCATTCCAGCTCATAGAAGAAAATATCCGTTTATCTATTCACAACGAATTTTAATGACAATAATAATGATAATAAATTCATACACATACATATTGATTATATGATACCGGGCATAAAATTAAATAATAGTATATAACAGCAGATTTTCAGGTTACGTGATATTGAACATCATCAGTACACAAGAAGGAAGTGAATAAATAACCAACCTGTAGTTATAGGAATTTCAGCTGTTATTGAATACTGCATAGCTCATCATATCCTAGCCTTCGAAGAAAAACCAATGATAACATCAAGTATAATCCCGATTTTTTTTTGCTTGGAAGGAATGGTTCCAAATGGAATGTGGGATAGGGATTTTGTACATTTTCTTCAGTCTTTCACGGCAAATAATAATAGACGTCCTCTACTCGCAGAGCCTTCAACCTGCGAGTGTTTGTAACTTATAAAAAACGTAAAATTCACGTAGTCACTTCATTTTCACATTTAAATTTTTGACATATCACAAACATTCCTATATGAAGCTAGATCGCAAAGTTAATATATGAAGATTTTCAAAGAAAGGTTTGCAATGATCGTCGTATTCAGCCTGTGCCATGATTCTGACGATTTTTTGTAATTTGAATATAACTGTTGTTACAGTGGAGCAGTTGAATCCAATGTGAACAGCAAAACAGTATTAATATTTGTTACCACACTTGCTTTCTGTTCAATTAAACAATGGTATCAAGTCGAAACGAATATCTTTTTATTTTTATAAACATTGACAAGTAAAATTAAAATGACACCTTTTTTAGAACAACTTTGCACACCTTCATTTCCAGGTACAATGAAACCTGAAAGTTGCTCCATATAAATGGTTTCTTCAAGATTTCCATTAAAAAATGCGGTGGTGATATCGATATGGCCTATTTTCAAATTCAGTTCTGCAGCAGTCCAAATAATAATCGTATGGTGGTGAGTCTTACAACGGGTGCAAAGATTTCTACATAATCTTCCCCGAATTTTTGCGAAAATCCCTTCGCTACAAGTCTCGCCTTATGTCTCTGGGCTTTTCCATCGGCTTCCATCTTTCCCATTTTTCCCTTGAGGGCGGTCAACAAGTTCCCACGTTTCATTTTCGGCTAGTGACCGCAACTCTTCTTCCATTGCACGTTCCTACAGTTTTTGTCAGATCTTGAACGAGCATCTGCAATATCTATGGGGTCGGTAGAGTTGCTCAATGATAAAAAAGAATATTCCATATCGTCATATCTTTGAGGAGGTATTCTCTGTCTTTGAGAATATCGTCTATTTTGATATTCCATATCAGGTTCATGTTCTTGGTTTTTGGATATTGAACGGATGGTTTCAACAACATTTTCATGATCAAGAGAAATTTCTCCAGAAATATTCTCAATACCTTCTGTTAATGACGGAATATTGTTATCCTGGCAATCGATTTGTGGTAAATATTCCATTTCCACTTGATCACATTTAGGTTCGAAATTTTTGGTTTCAGTGATTTCACTTAAGGAACTATTTTGTTGAGTCTCCTGTGAATCATCTGAGTCGATCTTGACAGATTCTAGGAAAACCACATCTCGTGCTTTAATAATTTTGTGGGGATTTTCCTCATCCAATAGTCTATAACCCTTTGAGGTTTCACAATAACCCACCATTAAATATTGATGTGATTTTTTATCAAATTTCCACCTCTTTTGCTTCGGTATATGTACCTGGGTTTTACTACCGAATATCTTCAAATGTGACAGGTCCACTTTTTCATTTGTCCAAACTTCTTCTTAACTTTTTGTTTTCAGCATATAGCCAAAAGTTTTTCTGCTGAAGTCATCAACAAAAATCAGGCAATACCTAGCTCCCTCCACCCCATGAAGTCTCTTCCAGTGGTCCTGTTATATCGCTGTGGATGAGTTCTAGTAATTCACTTGCCATTTTCAATTTTTTGGTAGGAAATGCTTGAACAGTCTGCTTTCCTTCAAGACATTGAATGCAAGGCTCGCTATTTCCTTCACCAAAATGTATTCCCGAAACTAAACTTTTCAGCAATTTCATATTCCTTCGGTTCAAGTGACCTAAACGTTTATGCCACAGCATGTGATTCGAAGCAATTGTAGACAAAACCCTCACTGGTTCTTTACTGCATATATCATCAACATGTAGTCAATTTTTCAAGTGTCCAGTGAATTCAACGTTTCCCATCACATTATAATCTGATTCATTATAGACTTTTCAGCCAAATCTATCGAATAGAACTACAAGACCCTTTTCAGCCATAGCATTCACTGACAAAAGGTTCGTTGACAGACCAGGTACATAGATCACATTCTTAACTGTTTTGGAGACAACAGAGTCATTGTGATTTAGGTCAATCGTCACATCTCCCATACCATTTGACATTATTTCTTCTCCGTTTGCAACTGAAATATTACTCTGCTCAGTTGCACTGTAAATCGAATTTTCTGTTCATGTCTTTCGATTCAAAAGCTTTCAGCAAACTATTCCAAGCTTCTTTAGACGTCGTGGCTTTAAAAACATGTACATAACAAGTTGGTTTCACACTCGAACATATTTTTGCCAATGCTTTATTATCTCTGTTCTCATCCACAGCACTATTTATATCCATACCATTGGATACAATGTCCCATAAACCTTCCAACATCAAACTCATCTTCATGGCAAATTTCCATGATGCATAATTAGCCTGTCCTTCCAGCTTGTCTATATTTGGCACAGACGTGGAAATTGACTGCACAGTTGTGAATGTTCCGCTAGTGCTTGCTGAGGTAGGTAATGACATAATGCAAATTTGTAGCACACAATAAAAATGACGAAGATGACTACAGAATCACTTATATCAATTTAACTTTTTCTGCTGGGCCCATAACCTGTTGTTACAGTGGTGTAGTTGAATCCAATGTAAACAGCAAAACAGTATTAATATTTATTACCACACTTGCTTTCTGTTCAATTAAACAATGATATCAAGTCGAAACGAATATCTTTTTATTTTTATAAACATTGACAAGTAAAATTAAAATGACACCTTTTTTAGAACAACTTTGACATTAGATTACTAATTGGAATACGGGATGTTCCAACAATAACATCTAGATGATGAGATAAACCCCATGCTATTAGTCCATATGTCATTATGCTGTGAAAAATGGAAAAATAAGCTACTCTTGTACAATCTGTTGTAGTTATGTTGCAAAGTTGTCTTATTGTTATTTTCAGTTGAGAAGGTTTTGTTTCATCGTCGTTTATAGTGAGATAATTGCTTCTAGGAGAAAGTGTATTGGAAGGCATAGTGTCACTTAACAAAGAAGTAGTGTCATCAGCATACATTATCGGGACGCATTCGTTAAATTAAAAGGCAGGTCATTATAGTATATGATAAATAATATAGGACCAAGGATTGAGCCCTGTGGTACCCCATAATTGACTTTTAGAGGTTTTGATATATCACCGTTAAATTTAACACGGCGCTGGCGACCTGCAAGATTGGATGTAAATAGATTTAAGGCTGTTCCTCTGATCCCATAATGTTCTAATTTCTATAGTAATACATCATGCTCCTCAAAAGCTTCTATGATATTTTCATACATTTCGCAGATTGCATCGATAGTAGATCTCCTCTGTCTGTACCCAAATTGAGCATTGTTTCATATTTTTTTTCTAATAATTTGTTTTTTAGTACAATTTCAAGTACAATCTGTTGTATGCCGTGACCAGAAAATTTAATTGTGTTTCTGTCAGAAAAGAGTATAAAAATGAATTATAATGCATATTCAAATGCAGATATTTCAAATTCATTTTATATTCATGGTGAGTGTCAAAGAAATATTTCCAGAACGTGCCAGAAATTCAAAGACTTCCATCCAAATTTAGCACGAATTAATAGAAAAAATGTATTGAGTGAAATAAAATTGAGTTCTGCTTAAGGACACACGTTTTTCAAATACCTTGAATGGGAGATATAAAATCATCATGGAGATGAAAAACCAAACCAAGCATACTTTGTTCAAATCTGAAGTAAAATTTCAAGTCACTGTATTTCTCAGTTAATGCTATGTTAGTTTTGGAGAAGACTGTTGTGAAAAAAATACAAAATATCAATATCCAATGAACAGTTAGAAATATGGGACAAATTCGACAAAAAATAATTAGATTTACATTTGAATAATTATTGTCTTCCATTTTGATTCTTTTCTAATAAAATTTACGTTAATGAATGCACAAATGTTTTATTATTAATGTACTAATTTTCGAATTTTCATAATGACATGTTCCATGACATTTCATATCTACCCAATACAAAACATGGCAAAATAATCCCATTTTAGCAGAACTGATTATCCAAGAAACCAAATTTTCAAAATAATCCCACTTCCCGTTTTCCAGAAACGTCTAATAGGCAATCGAGTTTGGAGCACCCTGTATATTCTTCAATATCGTTTTTTGGGACAGTTCGTAGTTATCATGCATTTTGGTGTCGCCAAACCATTGCCTAATTCTTTAGACAATGGCCAAACTATTAAGACTCCAGTGACATCTGCAAAAGGGGGTTTCAACTAGACCGGAGAATGCTCTAATTCTACTGCTACTCAAATTAATTCGTATTTTCTGCACTAGCGACTTTGGAAGCCATCGACGGCAACTTTAATTTGTATTCCTCATCTTAACTACCTATTTATTTTAAGCATCGTTTAAACATAAATTAATGTCTTTAGACAATGATAGTAGGATGAAGTGCGCCATCTAACAGAGAATTACAGAACCCTTCCGGAGACCGAACGGTTTCTACAAATCACTACCATTGCCTAATTCGACAATGTCACAACCTACTTAGGAACGACCCTGCAAGTTATGCAACACACAATAACTACCTTGACCGAGCACCACTAGATGCCGTGCGTTTTATGATGAATTTAGATATGCTCAGATTCCGTACAAAAGAAACAAAAATTGTATGATTTTCCATTCATTTTATGATGTTTTCTTTTCGACTCTAATTCTAACATGGCGAATAATGTGAAACGCCATTCCACCAAACCTCTGCAGTCACAGCCAACTTCCTAAAGCGGTACTCAGTATACAAATTAGGTTTTTTAACAGACAGACAGACAGCTATTTTTTGAGGTATTTTAGAGAAGAAATGAATGCCGCAGGGCTGTCCGTACATTTCCCTTCTCTATATGATACAAACAATCTTCGGTGAGTAACATATGGACTGGCCTTAATATTGCGTACTTTTCAAATAAAAGCACAGGATTGACTTTGTCGTCAGATACCACAGCGAAAATCCGTTTCTTGTGGGTTTTTGATTCGGTAATAGTAGCAATCAGCTTGTCTTCTAAAACGTCAACATCTTCCGTGTGTTATAGATGTTGTAATGTACATTATAGGCGTTTTCCATTTAGGAGTGTTAAGCCCCAGAGCTTCATGCCCCTGAAATCGGAAATTACTTTATCACTGACTTTTTCGCCAAAAAACTGTGTATTTGCGTTTTAACTTTTGTCTACTTGTGCTTCATGCACCAATAAAACGGGGGGTGCTCGAGGGGCAAGAGGAATGTCAATCGGTGCACTAAATGGAACGCATGGTCATACGATCTGGGTAGCTCTGAGGAGCTCCTTACGTTAAATGGAAAGCAGCTATTGTGTTGAACATTTAGCATATTTAAAAGAATCAGGACAACTTGTCAAATAAAATAAAAACTGACTTGTCAAAAATAGTAAAAGACATATATAAATTAGCTACAAATAAACTACATGGTGTCAGGTGGACAATAAGAACTCTAAGTAATGGAATTCAAGCCACCTTCTGAACTGAGATTGAACGGAAATCTAGAAGAAAATTGGAAAAACGGTATAAAAAGTTGGATAATTATCTACTAGCTACGGAGTAATCCAAGAAATCAGATGAAATAAAGAAAGCGATACTTCTGAATCTGATCGGAGATGAAGCCTGAAGTTGATGAAACGTTCAAATTGGCAGCTGAAGCCAAGTTTGATGACATAGTGGAGAAGTTTGATGAATACTGCAAGGTACGGAAAAATGTTGTTTTTTAGCGTCATAAATTTTTTAAATGTAAACGACAATTAGGACCTTCGAGAACTATTTAACCAGTTTGAAAAAACTAGCAGCTGGATGTAAATTCGGAATACAGGAAGATTCTCTCATAAGAGATCAAATTGTACTACATCTGGAAGACGAGGGCTTACAGGAACGAATTCTTCGGGAAGCAGATATTCCTCTTGAAAAAGTCATTGAATTTATTAAAGCAGCAGAAATAACAAGAGAACAGATAAAATCTATACAATCTCATTGTCGTTCTGAGGTCGACAGAGTTGAAGGTAAACATAATTTTAATTTCAAATCTGATTAGGGTGTTGGAGGTTCATTTTATTCATCTAATAGGTTGAAGTCAAAAAATGTTTCAAATACATCTTTTAATAGTTATTCTGGTTAAAAAAATATGACATGAAAAATGACAATAGAAGTGTCTGTAAATTTTGTTTAAGAATACATGATTATGGAAACTGTCCAGCTTATGGGAAAATTTGTGTAACTTGCAAAGGTAAAAATCATTTTGCTATTGCCTGTGCAGTCAGAAATGTGAGAGAATTGGTAGGTAGAAATCATGAAAAAATTGAAATATCAGATGAACAAGATGAATATGTAAATGCTAATGATAGTGATGATATTCTTTTCGTAGATTGTCTTAAAAATTTCAAGAATAACAAACAATGGACTCAGGTAATCAAATTAGGGCATTTTCCTGTTGAGTTCAAATTCGACACAGGGTCCAATGTAAATATAATTCCATATTATATTTTCGAAATTTAAAAAAATGTAAAGTTGAGTGAAACAAGAGTGATTTTGGAAGCATATGGTGGTGAGAAAATCAAATCAGTAGGAGAGATCAGTATGGAATGCACTTTGGATGACAATATAAATAATAAAAGTATCCTTACATTTGTTGTGATGAAAATTGCAAGCCTGTATTGGGTTTGAGTGGTTGTGATAGTCTGGGTTTGATATATAGGGTACAATCTATCACAACAGATGAGTTGATATCCAAAAAAAAGATATTTTCTCAGGATTGGGTTTGTTGAAAGACTATGCTTGTCATATCAATTTAAATGAAAATGTTGTACCAACTGTACGTGCTCCAAGAAGAGTTCCAATGGCAATTAAAGTTCGTCTTGAAGAAAAATTAGATAAACTTGTGTCAAGTAAAGTCATAAAAAAAGTTGAATAGGAAACTGTTACTTGGATCAGTAATTTAGTAGTAATTGAGAAAACTGATGGATCGCTCAGACTTTGTTTAGACCCAACGGATTTAAACTAAGTGATTATAAGATAGCCAGCTCTTTTACCAACTGTTTCTGAAGTATGTTCTCAATTGAGTGGAAAAGCAGTATTTAGCGTGCTCAATTTGAAAGATGGCTTTTATAATATTAGTTTAGATGACGAGTCATCAAAACATTGTAGTTTCTCTACGCCATTTGGTGTATATCGTTTCCTGAGATTACCTTTTGGAATTTCTAATGCACCAGAAGAATTTCAGAAAGTGAATATGTCAGTTTTTGGGGACATTCCTAATGTTATTGTTTATTTTGATGACTTATTGATTAGTGGAAACACTGAAAAAGAACATGATGAGGCCCTACAGAAAGTATTTAAAAGGGTTCGCGAAAACAATTTTAGATTCAATCCTACAAAAACACAATTTAAATGAGGGGAGGTCAAATTCCTAGGATTTATTATCGATAAAAACGGCATTTCAGTTGATAATAGGAGAGTTGAAGCAATTCAGTCTTTAAACGAACCCTCGAATGTTAAAGAATTACAGAAGTTCATGGGTATCATAAATTATTTACGCCCTTTCATTCCAAATTTGTCTGGTATGATAAGCCCTCTCAGAGAGTTGTTGAAAAAACAATCGGTGTGGCTTTGGCATGAGGAACATTCGAATATTGTGAATAATCTGAAAAAAATTATTACTTGTCTTCCTGTATTGGCAAATTTTGCTTGCAATAAAGAAATAATCATAGAGTGTGATGCTTCCCAAAATGCCTTAGGTTGTTGTCTTCTTCAGGAAGGTCACCCGGTGGCATATGCTTCTAGATCTCTATCAGACACAGAACAAAGAAATGCTCAAATTGAGAAGGAGCTGCTTGCGTTAATTTTTGCAACAAAAAATTCCATTTGTACATTTATGGTAAAAAAATCAAGGTTCGAACAGATCATTTACCTTTGGCATCCATAATGAAAAAAAATATTTCCAACATTGGATCAAACAGATTACAAAGAATAGTTCTCAAATTAATCAAATATGATTTGAGTTTGCAACATATTCCTGGAAAATATATGTATATATCTGACTTGCTATCTAGAAATTGTGTAAACCATTCTACTGAAAGTATGGATGATCTTCTGTTGGAAAATATTCGTAGTGTTGTGACGAATGATAAATACTTACAAATGACTATCAGAGAAAAGAACAATTTAATAAAGAAACTAAATCAGATCCTAATTTGCAAAAGCTAGACAGATTTTATCAGTTGGAGTGGCCAGAAAAAAATAGTCTTTCAGTCGAATTGAAAATGTATTACAATTTGAGAAGTAATATCACAGTTCCAATGATCTTGTTTTCTTAAATGATAAATTGATAGTTCCAAAAACTTTACAAAAAATGATCATTGAAAAAGTACACAATGGGCATTTTGGCTTAAATAAAACAAAAGCTCGTGAAAGATAGCTTTTCTATTGGCATAAAATGTCATATGATATTGAAGATTTTGTCTCTAGATGTATGTGAACGTTTTTCTAATAGAAAAATAAATGATTCTTTAATTCCACATTCTATACCAGAATTACCATACGAAAACTTGGAATGGAAATTTTTCATTATGGTGGCGCAATTTATTTAGTTGTTGTTGATTACCTATCAACCTGGATCGATATTAAACGACTTGAGAGTACAAGTGCTGCTTCCGTGGTTGATGCAATAAAACCTTTGTTCTGTATCCATGGTATACCTTTAGTCATAGTTTAGGATATTTGCACTAGAATAGGATATTCAAATTCTGACATCGTGTCCATTTCATCCACAATCAAATGGAATGGCAGAAAAACCAGTTGGCATCGCTAAGAAAATACTACTGAAATCTGAAGCATCCGCTGTACCACTTGAGATGGCGTTATTAGAACATCACAATACACCAGTTTCTGGATTATGGAATTTTGATGAGTAGACAATTATTGAGATCAAGTCTTCTGGTGAATAGTGACAGTACCTCAACTACGGCTCTAATCACCCAAACTCCACAAAGAGGGGAATCGTAAGAACGTTGGTGGAAAGAGCAATGTCTATTTGCAACAACCAGGAGTCATTGGAGGCGGAAATTAACCACATCAAAAAGGACCTACGCCGAAACGGATACTCCGAGAAGCTCATAGGAGAAGTTCGGAAACAACTCGAAAAGACCAAGACAACCGAAGAAAGACCACAAAACCCCGTTCTCATTCTTCCCTATATCAGGGGTATCTCCGAGAAGATCAGAAGGATCGGAAATAAATACAACATCAAGAGTTGCTTTCAATCCGGCAGTACCTTGCGAAGCTTCCTCACCAAGACGAAACCAGAGAACACAACAGAATCCAGTAAAAACTGTATTTACAAAGTCCCATGTGAATGTGGAGATTCCTATATCGGAGAGACCAAGAGGCCATTATCAGTAAGAATAGACGAACACAAAAAGTGGACTCAACGAGGGGAAATATCAAAATCAGGAATTGCTGACTACGCCTGGACAAAACACCACCGAATTCTCTGGGACGAAGCTAGTGTTCTTCATAGAGAGGAACATTGGTTCAAACGGAAATTTATGGAAACCACCTACAAAGAAGCCAATGATGCCTTCAGTCAACCAAGCGTGGAAATTAAAAACGTATGGAAACCGCTCATGGACCGTTTTGGAGGGAGAAAAAGCGCGAAATCACGCGCGCCACAAGACCGCGCGTAATTACACTTTAATTATAGACATATAAAAGGTCGCGTAGCATCTGATTTTGTCACTATTCACCAGAAGACGATTGCGGATTGTGAAAAAATTTGAAAGAGATAGAAATCTTTCAACCATTAAGATGATGGACGTCCGAAATATAAGTAATCAAGTTACTATATACATCGTCTAAAACATTCAAACAAGTTTAAATGAAAGTTTAAAGCCTAAAATAGTGGATATCAGTTAAGAGAAAGTTGCTAAGCAAATATTATCAAAAAGAAATTATGATAGATCTGCAAGAATTTCGAATGGGGAATTCAACAAAGCAGACAGCGTAGTATTGAGAAGAGGTGATTCGTGGCAACCTGGAAAAATCACATGTCGTCATAGTTCTCCAAGATCCTTTTCTGTGACAATGGAAAATGGAAGAACAATAAGAAGTAATACTATTCATTTAAAAAAATCGACAAATTCTCCAATTTTTTTACCGCACAACAATTTTGTATGGAAAGAAGACAGTGAAGGAAATGGAGCCGGAGTCCCAGGAATTGAAGAAGAACGAAGAGGTCTTGGAAATGAAGAAGCTGATAGAGGAAATAGTGAGAGTCGAAGTCAAACCATCATAGATAATGAAAATAATTACGAGAAAGAAGATGATAAGCAGGCTAGGAGTACGAGAAGTGGACGTAACATCATTAAGCCCAAGAAATACGAAGATTTCCAAATTTGAAATATTTTAGTTAATTTGTTCATTAATTTAGAATATTTTGTGAAAATTCCTGCTTTTGAAGGGAAATATGTTATAGATGTTGTAATGTACATTATGTGTTGAACATTTAGTATATTTAAAAGAATCAGGACAACAAAATAAAAACTGACTTGTCAAAAATAGAAAAAGAAAGCTACAAATGAACTACACCGTGGTCATCTTCGCTACTTCATTGGTTCGACAGGCTCCTCCAATTCCAATTAAATAAGCCACTTTCGTCATTAAAAATTCTTCGTCTCTAACCGTTTTTCTTCTTGATGAAACGTATTTGTCTATTTCCACTCTTTCTTACAGTTCTAAAGCCGCTCGTAGCATGGAATATTTCGGCCATATGTAAGCAGAATATTCCTCAGAGAGTTCTTCGAAACATGCCAGCAACACCGTATCTTCTTCACCTTGAACTTGTACTTTGTTCCCCACTCTCAATCCTGCCGATATTCTTTTTCATAATGGATTTTACATTTGTCCGGAAGCAAGTTCAACCTTATTATGACTGCAGCTAATATATCGTCAGGAATATCAAAATATTGCATGATTTTAATGCTGACTGTTTGAAATGTCAAAATGAAAAAACATAAAACCTTTTTACTTTTATTTTCCCATCGCCGTTGTCAATGATACGATAAAGCTTTGAATGTAACTCAATTATTAGCGATATAATAATAATAATAATAATAATAATTAACGTCTTTATTACTCACAAACTAAATATACATTTCTGTAATAAGAGAAGAGTAAAAGAAAATCAAGTTTGGAGTAAAAGGCGAAGTTCAATTTACGAGGTGATAGAACAAATCACCAGTAAATTGTTCTTCCACTTAACCTTGTACGTCTCTTTGCCTTGATGTAGTAGTTCTTATTCTGAATAATCCTATTACATTCAGAAAATTCATATACATATTCCTGTTACGACTTATACCTAGAGAATCGATAGATCATTTGGAGATAAGATAAGAAAATAAGAGATTGAGAGGGGAGGGAAAACGTGAATGAGTTTAATCTATTCTATACACTGTTGATGGAAAATAAATTTTTTTAAATTGTTTTTGAAATTCGACAAAGTTCCTGCTTTCATCACTTGAGGAATGGAGTTATACACTTTACAGATCTGATAGGAGAATGACCGTTTAAAAAATTCTAATCTGAAAGAGGGCGGTGTTAAAGTACCTTTATATCTAATATTCAAATTGTGGATATCTGAGCGAAATTTAATTTTCCTATGGAGGTATGAGGGAGTTTTGCTTAAAATAAGATGGTGGTAGAGGCAAGCACTGTGCATCGTTCGTCTATTTTCCATATTCAACCAACCAGCTACTCTTAATTTATGTGTGATTCTTTGACCTCTACGTATCCCATATATCAATCTCAAACAAGAGTTTTGAACTTTCTGTATTTTATTCTAATACTGATTGGTTAAATTTGGACCAAAGAGAGTATCAGCATAATTGAAGGTTGATAACACCAGCGTATATAACACCGTCTCGGACATTGCGGGTGACTCGACTATCACCTCGTCACCAATGTCCTCGACTATTATAAATCGCCTAATAATCTCGTTATATTAATAGCTATTACTATAGGTACACCTTTGAAACTAGTCAATCAAAGGGTCAAAAAAAGTCGTATCATATAGCCACCTTGATTTATTAGGGCACCGCAAACACTAAAGCGATATAAACTCCTACTAAAGAGTGAAAAATTGTATTTTCTTTTTAAAATAATTTTTGGTATACATTTTTTTTATCGAATCTCCCGCGAGCTGGAATTATTCTCCCAAAATTTTTTCTCGGTTGCTATTTTTTTTTTGAAATTCGCACCTCGAAAAAATTTTCGAAAATTATTCAAGCTCTATGGAGATTATAAGTGATTATTCCATTCATGATGAAATATACCAATCAGACACCACCGTTTTTCGAATATATTTTGTTTAAATAAGTGATTATTTCACAAGAGCTGTTTATTCGCGATAAATTAACTCCTGTATAAAATATGTCATTTAAAGATGACTGTATTGTCATTTTGACAGCGATAAAAAAGGTGCATCGTTTTTTATCACCGATAAAAACGCCTGTTCCTCTTTAGCGTCTACATCTAGTATGCTTACGTCACTTTAATGTCTGCCCTGTCAGTTATTTAAGTATTGTTGATAGTTGATACTGAACATGAGTCGTTTTGAGGAAGTTTCGACTCAACAAATAACAAAAAATATAGAAAAAGCAATCCCGCAATCTACAAAAAATTCTAAAGCGTCAATATGGAGACAATTTATATCTTGCCAAAAACACTCGAGCTTTTCTTTTAAGGATAAATTTCTTTTTATCTCAAAATTTTTCCATCAGTAATTATTTCGTTACAAAAAGAGATTTATCCGATAAAAAAAAGCTCTTGTGTTTTTACTGTTGATTAAATTTTCGTCCTCCATATTGGTTTTCGTTCTGTCGTTTTTCAGGGATTTTTACAATTCTTGGCAACAGTTTATAAGAAACCAATAATTTCTTAATCGTTAGAATGACCTAATATTGATTTTCATCATCATAGGATTCCTAAACAAATATTTTGACATTAGGCAACGAAAATACGTCACATTTTGAAATGTTTCCATGCAAAATTCGCAGCAAAGGATTCTTCAATGCATTATAGGGATACGTAACCAAAGTAATACCGGGTGTCAACGAATCTATTCGACAAGTCATAACTTCTAGAGAATTAGGTGTATCAAAATGAGATTTGGTATAGATAAATGGTATGCGAAGAGGAGAGTTTTAACACATTTTTCACTTTCCGGTCACTTCCGGTTTCACCGGAAATGACTCCGGTTCTAAATTTTTAAATGGAACACCCTGTATATTGTAACATTTCTGGATTTCTGAGACAATTCTAGATCAGAATGTGGCATTTCCGAAAGTTTTTATGCCTATTTAATTTTTGGCCATGATCGGAAGTAAACTAATCTAAGGACCTCAGGTGATATCAGAATATTACAATCGCGAAGTTTTAGTGACTACTATGATAGATATGAATAAGACAAGTTGGCAAAATTATATTTTCGTGTCTAACTATTATTTTTCAAATGGCGACCATTTTTTGACAAGCACTTTCCGAAAAAAGGATATTTTGACGAATCTAACGATACTAATTTATTTGCGATTGTATCAACAAATTTAACAAAATTAACAATAATTTCAGCGATGCACTTACATTTTTTTCAATATCCTATCTTCTTAAAATTTTCACTATAGTAAATTTTCAAAGTGCATTCTTCCTTGTTCAATTGTTTCTCTCAACACGTTTCGTAACATTTGTGGCGTTATACTTCTAAATGCCTGTAGAATCCTTTCTTCTAAGATTTCGAGAGTGGCTGGGGCTGTTGCATAGTAGACCCTTTCTTTAACATATCCCCAAATGAAGAAATCTAGCACAGTCAGATCCGGTGAGCGGGCATGCCACCGTACTGGACCATTGGTTGCAATAACTTGATTATTGAAATGCTCTATTAAGTAATCAAGAACGTATCTGGTATTATGAGGGGGTGCTCCATCTTGTTGGAAGTAAATTTGCCGTAAAACTGCTAAAGGTAGATTATTAAGATGATCCTCGATTTCATTTTGAAGAAAACCTAAGTACCTAGCCCCTGTTAACTGACCTTGAAATAATATTGGTCCAATTATTCTGTTTCCAACGATACCAGCCCAGAAATTGTCGCCAAACCTTTCTTGAAAATTGCCCTCTCTCATTGCATGTTGATTTTGTTGGGCCCAGTACCGAGAATTTTACTTATTAAACAAGCCATTATTTGTAAATCGTGATTCGTCAGAAAATAGAATAGAATAGAAGTTGATGAAATTTGGGTTAACTCTATGATTTTGAAGCAACCACAAAACACTACTCGTCTATCGCCATCGTCAGCATACAAATGTTGATGTAACTGATATTTAAATGATCGATATCCGTGCTTTTTCAATATTTTTCTTGCTGATTTGTGACTTATCTGCATTTCTCGACTAATTTCTCTTAAAGAAACCGTTTTGTCAACCTCAACCATAGCAAGAACGTTAATCTCAGTCTCCTCATTTATGATAAACCTCAGTTCTGCCTCTCGATTTCCCTCTTACCTAAAACGATTCTCAACATACGGAAAATACTGATGGGATGGATGTTGCCGATTGGGATATCTCTGAGCATACAACTCAGCAGCATTCCTTGAATTTCTGTGACATTCTTCAAACAATAACAACAAATCCACTTTTTCACTTTGAGTATACATTATTTTGACGGACAATTGAACTAAAATTTAACGGAAATCAAGAAAATTTTACCTTCTGCTCTTAAAGCTTATTATGTCACTGTCATAACCTAAGTGAGTGTTTTGTTCTCCAAAGAAGACTTGAACGAAATAACTGCAAAATATTATGCATCATGCCTATCCTCGGCACATTTGACAAAAGTAAATAAATTATTATGAAGTATTTTCCTCAGTAATATTAAAATTATGTTCTTATTTGTAATCCAATCGCAAATAAATTAGTATCGTTAGATTCGTCAAAATATCCTTTTTTCGGGAAGTGCTCACAAAAGTAAATGAATTATTATCCATGGCACACTTGACAAAAGTAAATAAATTATTATGAAGTATTTTCCTCAGTAATATTTAATTTATGTTCTTATTTGTAATCCAATCGCAAATAAATTAGTATCGTTAGATTCGTCAAAATATCCTTTTTTCGGAAAGTGCTCACAAAAGTAAATGAATTATTATTCATGGCACACTTGACAAAAGTAAATAAATTATTATGAAGTATTTTCCTCAGTAATATTTAATTTATGTTCTTATTTGTAATTCAATCGCATATAAATTAGTATCGTTAGATTAGTCAAAGTATCCTTTTTTCGGAAAGTGCTTGTCAAAAAATGGTCGCCATTTGAAAAGTAATAGACACGAAAATGTAATTTTGCCAACTTATCTTATTCATATATATCATACTAGTCACTAAAACTTTGTAATATTCTGATATCACCTGAGCTCCTTAGATTAGTTTACTTCCGATCATGGCCACCCAGATGTAATTTCAAAGGTTACTCCAAAAAAATTAAGTGGACATAAAAACTTTCGAAAATGTCACAGTCTGATCTAGAATTGTCTCAGAAATCCAAAAATGTTACAATATACAGGGTGTTCCATTTAAAAATTTAGAACCGGAGCCATTTCAGGTGAAGCCGGAAGTGACCGGAAAGTGAAAAATATGTGAGAACTCTCCTCTTCACATACCATTTACCAATACCAAATCTCATTTTGATACACCTAATGGTCTAGAAGTTATGACTTGTCTAATAGATTCGTTGACACCCGGTAAGTAAACAAACATCATCAACGAAGCGTTTGATTCTGAAACGTCTCGTATTTAAAGCTTATGCAAAATAGCTATTTATGATACAAGTTCGTAAAGTAGAACTTTTTTGTATGAGCGTGAAGTTTATTGAATGAGGCGCAGCCGAGTTCAACAAACACGCGAGTACAAAAAAGCACTTTACTGAAGTGTTTCATACAAAGTTTTTTCTTCGATAGTTATTACATTGCCAAATTGTAGCAACAATATCATTAACTTGAATGTTTAATGATATGAGTTGTCGTCGTAGGTATTATCAAATAAAGTCTTCCGAGTTATATTTGACGCAAAATACTGTATTTATCAAAAATGCATAAATGTATGAACAGTGTGTAAAAAATTACTTAACGCACAGTTGATGATTTTACGCATAGGTGATTTTTTTACGCACTTGTGCGTAAAAGTATTACTTTTCGCACAGTGCGTAAAAGCTTAGTTTACGCACTGTCGTAGAAAAATATTTTTTCATAAAAAAATTGTTAGAAATTGTCGGTGTTCATTATCAATTCTTTGTTGTTGGTTTTAATATTCATTCAAGAAATAATCTTGTCGTATTTCACACGACCTATAAATTTCAATGGATTAAACTATCAAAATATTTTTTGCATGATTGTGCTTTTTGATAAATAATTTCATGCACAATAATTTCAAAATAAACCCTCTCGACCGCTTCGCAGTCTCGGGATTTTATTAAATTATTGTGCATGCAACTATTTTCCAAGCAAAATCATGCTCAAAATAATTTGATAGTTTAATCGATAAAATTTATAGGTCTTGTGAAATAACATACGAAAATAAAATATGTCAGTTACAGTTCTTCAATCGCAAATCGTCTCTATTTGATACCAACCGCTAATTATATCTCAACAATAGTAAACAAATTGCAGACTCCGTACTCGACAGCATATGTTCAGTCACCGCACACGGTACAGGGTCATTTGGCCTTTTGGGCCCGTGTCCCCCTTGAATTTCTTTTCTGTTGCTTCGCTAGATGAGGTCTATATTGATACCCCCTGGGGGACTCCCATGCAAGCCTTTACAACATCTCTATGGGCAGTGTTTTGTTTGAAGTCAAAAGTTTAAGTCCCCCAAGTTGACAAAACGGACCTCCTGTGTGTTGGTTTCTGTTCACATATTCGCGCGAAGTATGTGTGCCACGGGGTAAGTTGTTATGCAATTGAATTGTGCGTGAAGAAGTTTGGAGAGATTTGTTTAATGGGTGCATGCTTCAGGATTAATAGTACTTTTCAAGCAGATGAGTGTTGTGAATTCTACTCGCGAAATACAAACTGTGCTTTAGGTTTGTTCAACTATCACTGTCATTACTTTTCGATCCATGTCATTTGTCAAAGATAGCGTCGTCAGGTAGCCATTGATAAAAACGATCAATAAAAGTCTCTTATCTGATAAATACTAGTCTTATGTATTTTTCTTAAGTGTCGTGAGTCTAGCAGAAATACATAACATTTTGGCGACGATTGATAAAAGAAAGAACCTGCGTCCAAAGTCCAGTCGAGTGTGTAAAGTCAAGTCCAGAATCTCAAGTGTGTCCAGTACCAGTCTTTGAGAAAAATGCCGCTAACAGGAAATATAGAGGCATTCGATCCTAAAGAAACTGAAATAACCAGTTATCTGGAGCGTATGGAACAGTTATTCGTATGCAATGATATAGAAGACCAAAAAAAGGTATCTTTATTTTTAACCTTGATCGGAGGAATAGCATATAATGTACTGAAAGATTTGCTATCACCAGTTTTGCCAAGTACAAAATCTTATGTAGAGCTGAAAGATGTATTGTTGGGTCATTACAGCCCCAAACGACTTGTAATAGCTGAGCGTTATAAGTTTTATTCAGCAAAGCAAGAAGCAGATGAAGATATGAAAGCCTTCAGTGCTAAGCTACAAAGTCTTGCCAAATACTGCCAGTTTGGCGCGTTCCTAAATGAAGCCTGTCGAGACAAACTAGTTTGCGGATTACGTTCCGAGGGTATTAAACGTAAATTGCTGGCTGAGGAAAATTTAACATTTGAAAAAGCCTATCAAACTGCCATTGCAATGGAATTGGCTGAAGGGCAGTTGAAGGTTATGACATCAGATACAGGAATTATCAATAACTTTAGTCAGAGTCGAAAGACGAATAATTGGTCTAAAAGTCACAGTCACAATAAGTCCAGTCAACCATCAAGTCAGCCCCACCATGAAAATAAAAAAGTTGGTGATCAAGCACGTACAAAGACATGTAGAAGATGTGTCAGAGAGCATATAAACCCAAATAGTTGTCCAGCGATCAATTGGAAATGTTATGCTTGCAACGAAACAGGCCATACAGCGAAGTCCGTCATGTGCAGAAACAAAGTCCACCTATTAGATGAAGAGCCAGAGGCTGCAGAAGAAGAAGATGAACCATTAGAGCTTGGGTTCTTGAACAATGTTTTAGTAGGATCACTCAGTTTAAATGAAAGTCTTAAAGTTACTCTACCTGTGGAAAATAAGCAACTATTAATGGAAGTTGATTCAGGTGCTTGTAAGTCTGTTATACAACTTAATGATTACTATGCATTATTTGGAAATTTGCAGCTGGAACCTGTAAATTTCAAATTGAAAGTAGTAACAGGAGAGCATGTTAAAATAATGGGTCAAATTAATGTCAATGTTATGTGTGACAATAATAATTTTGTATTACCTCTAGTTGTTCTAGATAGTAAACATAAATTCACCCCACTTTTAGGTAGAAATTGGCTAAGTGTGTTGAATCCGAATTGGAAAAATTTGGTAAACGTTAATGTAATAACAATGTCAGGCGAGTCAGTCAAGTCAAGTGAGGTTGTGTCAGGTCAAGTAAATCATGATCGTAAAGCTAGGAAGTCAAAGTCGGAATGCATTGAGGAAGTTGATGCACAGTTAGAAGTTAAACGTAAGAATTTAATTTCTGAGTTGAAAACAAAGTTTTCGAAAGTTTTCAAAGATGAGACTAATAGTCATATTTTACATTTTAAAGTTGAGTTTAAATTAAAAGATGATGCCAAACCAATTTTTCATAGGGCATATGAAATGCCATATGCGTTAAAACCAAAAGTAGAGGAAGAATTAGGAAAAATGGTTAGTGATGGAATTTTATCAAAAGTGAAACATAGTGAATGGGCTAGTCCCATAGTAGTAGTACCTAAAAAAAATTCTGACAATATAAGAATTTGTGTTGATTTTAAGAAAACCTTGAATCGTGTACTCGAGTCAGAACACTGTTTATTGCCACTTCCTGAAGATATTTATGCAAGCCTTAGTGGCAATTGCTATTTTTCGGTCTTAGACTTGAAAGGTGCATATCAACAGCTGATGGTTAGTGATTCATCTAAACAGCTACTTACCATCAATACCCACACGGGTCTTTTCACATACAATCGTTTAACTTTCGGCATTAGTACAGCACCAGGAATTTTTCAATCAATTATGGATACAATTTTATCTGGATTGGAAAACACCAAGTGCTATCTAGATGATATTTTGGTTTATGGTAAAACCATAGATTCTTGTTACCAAGCATTGGTTAAAGTACTTTTTCGGTTAGTAGAATATAATGTGAAAATAAATGAAAAGAAATGTAAATTTTTTGAAAAAAATGTCGAGTTTTTAGGCCATGTTTTAGATGAAGAAGGCATACACCCTACGGAAGAAAAAATAATAAGCATAAAAAAGGCTCCATCACCTAAAAATCTAACCCAACTCAAATCATACCTGGGCCTTTTGAATTATTATGGAAAATTCATACCCATGTTATCGACAAAACTAAAACCCCTGTATGATCTCTGTAGAGCAGATGCTAAATTTGAGTGGACAGAAGAGTGTGAGAATGTTTTCCAATCAAGCAAAGAGTTGTTGACATCAAATCATGTCCTCACTCATTACAACCCAACACTGCCTATATATGTAACAGCTGATTCTAGTGGTTATGGTGTTGGCGCTGTTTTAAGCCATAGAATAGAAGGCAAAGAACGTCCTGTATCATTGTTTCGAGTACTTTAACATCACTCTTACCATGGCCCACAGCCCCTAACAACTTCTATCGTGTTAACATTGACTTTCTCCACAAATACAATCATACTTTTTTAATCTTGGTGGATAATAGATCAAAGTGGATTGATGTTAAATTAATGTCTAATGGAACCACTGCGAAAGAAACAATCTCTAAATTGAAAGAGATATTTTGTATTTTTGGCTTACCAGTTGAACTTGTGTCAGACAACGGGCCCCCATTCAACTCATCGGAATTTCTTATGTTCTGCCAAGCTAATGGTATAAAAATCATCAAGTCTCCACCGTATCATCCCCAAAGTAACGGCATAGCCAAAAGAGCCGTTCAAACAGTCAAGCAATCATTAAATAAAAATATTTTTTCAAGCGGAGGTAGTGATCTATCTGATAGCATCATCCAGAGCAGATTGATAAATTTCCTCTTTACTTATAGAATGACTCCGTGTACTTCAACATCTATATCACCAGCTGAGATGATATTTAAAAGGCGACCAAGATCTCGATTTGACTTGATAAAACCTACATTCAGCAATAGAAACCAGAATAAAAATGTTGATGAATTGATAAGAAACACTAAATTATATTCCTTAAATGAATCTGTGTATGTAAAAAATATCAGGAGTAAACTTTGGGAGAAAGGAAAAATTGTTAAAGTTCTAAGTTACTGTACCTATCTTGTAAAAATTGGAGATACTATAAAACATGTTCATTCTGATAGCCTTCGCTCTAATCCTAATGATGTAGAAGATGATTCCATGTTTAGCAAAACGTATCCTGACAAGAATGAACAATTGAAAGATACTATGTTAGTACCTAAATTGAGAACTTCACCAGAAATTGTAAGACCTGTGATTGAAGTTATGGCCAGTCCTCGTGAAAATAGATCAAGTTCAAACTCTGAGCCTATAAGTGCTGAGAATGCAGGTATTGTTCCACCTCAACCGGTTTCCATAACTCCACGCACAAGTCGTTCTGGAAGAATCATAAAACCCCCCACTAAATTGGACTTGTAATTAATGTAATTATTTTAGTAGGAGGAGAATGTTGTGAATTCTACTCGCGAAATACAAACTGTGCTTTAGGTTTGTTCAACTATCACTGTCATTACTTTTCGATCCATGTCATTTGTCAAAGATAGCGTCGTCAGGTAGCCATTGTTAAAAACGATCAATAAAAGTCTCTTATCTGATAAATACTAGTCTTATGTATTTTTTTTAAGTGTCGTGAGTCTAGCAGAAATACATAACAATGAGCTAACGAAAGGTTTGCCATTAGAGGGCATTATTTCAGAGTAATATTTTGTAATGATTTTTATGTAAATTTGACAAATAAAGTGAATTTCAAAACATTCCATTAACACAAAAATAGAAATAAACACTTTAGCAAACAAAAACCCATGAAATCATTGAAATGTCTTATTGAAAAAACACCTAGTAACTCATTTGGAATCACACAGTTACAAAAATATAAAGGAAAAGCTAATTCAGTGCCTTACTGACTTACTGCCTTAAACAATTGCAATACGATAAGAAAATAAAAGAGACAGGTTGCTAGGAAACTGATTGAAATAAAAGAGGGCTAGTTGACTTTAAAAAATGTTAAAATAAACGAGTGCAATTATTACAAGATGTAAAATTATCTGATAATTTTCATGCTCGATTGCGAATTCATTGGAAAATTTCACGAATAGGAAATATTGTTTTTTATCTGAGGAATATCCAAGTTCTGACAAAGACTATAATAGTTATTTATGTATCAAGAGCGTTAAGTTGGAGTTTATGGCCTGAGGCGTGAACAATGGTCCGATGGCGTCAGCTGAGAGCTATTACACGATGAAGGCCATAAACGCATTTCACACACGTGATACATACAAAATTTTATGCACTAGTGGTTAAGCACGAATCACAAATAATGACTTGACCTTTAATGGGCTACACGTTTCATGCGTTATGTATATAACTTCAAAAATCAAAAGTGCCGGATCGATGCTTGTAAAAGATACTGATTAATTGAAATTTGATAGTTTCAAAAAACTTTTATTTCTTATTATTATTCTTTAAATCTAAAGCAGGAATTACGAAAAACTCGATTCACTGAGGTGTCACCCAGTAGAGAATTGCAATTGCATCTGACGGGGGCAATAATTTGATTGTCAAGAAACGTCAAAATTTGACAGATAGAGAAAATCTGAGAATTCTTGAATATTAATAATTATTTTGACTGATTACTCATATATACTCCAAATTCACATTCAAACGAAAGTATTCTCAATGAATACCTACTTCTCATAACGATGAGGATGTTTATAAAGCAGCTTTTCATAAGAAATAATTATATTCAAGAAAACAGTGAATATCTCATCCCTAACTGTACCAACAACATTTTAAATATAAAATGTTATGGCTTTGATAATGTAGACTATGAATAAATGTTGTTGAATGAGCATTTCTTCATTGAACTGAATTTATTGTTTCGAGGTAGGTCTTGAATTGACGTGTAAATATAGGCAATTTGAGAACATCACCAACTTTACGGCCAGCGAGCCATAATGGACCCGCGGGCGCTAGCTAAAGTATCACTTTACGTCTGTAAAACAGGGCGGTAAAGTGTACTTGACCACCCGCTAGTGCATAATAGCTATTTATGTACCAAGTGCGTTATATAAATCCTAACGCCAGGAGGGTAACATTCACCCGAGGGCCTTTGGCCAGAGGGATGAATGTTGCCCGATGGACGTTAGGATCTGGTAACGGTCGTGGTGCATACAAGATTTTATTTTTTACGAAAAAATTATCTTAAACGACGTTGTTCACTTCATTAATTTCTTCTAATAGTATTTAATGCATTCTGGTCGGCAACTGAGCACAAGTGAGCTTCTCTGCAATTGCCATGGAAACATTGAAGAGGTTGCTAAGGGTTGTTTATTTAATAAAATAATGCTGCATTTTTGTAAGAATTGACAAGCTTGTTAGTGGAGGAAACTAAAAACGGTTGTGTTCATAATAATTATGGAGATCCCACAGAATGTGACGCTCAAAGCTGAAAAAGAGTTAGAAAATTTACTGCCTGTGAAATCCAAATACTTATACGACAAGGAGTATGACCATTTTTCGAAATGGAAAGATGAAAACAGAGTGAATACCGTAAATGAAACTGTCTTAATGACATACTTCCAGGAACTGGTGAGTTGATCTCATGAAAAATATTAATATTTTTTATTTATTTTACATTATTTCAGTCTAAAAAATATAGTGCAAATAGTCTATGGACCAAATACTCACAGCTGAAATCAACATTGATCGTTAAAGAAAACATTAATAAATCAGCATTCTACGAAGGAGTAGAAGTGCCACAATTTTTTTATTTTACAGATTCCGACTTGTAACTCGGAATTCCGACTTGTAACTCGGAATTCTGACTTATAACTCGGAATTCCGACTTGTAATTCGGAATTCTGACTTGTAACTCGGAATTCCGACTTGTAACTCGGAATTCCGACTTGTCACTCGGAATTCCGACTTGTCACTCGGAATTCTGACTTGTAACTCGGAATTCCGACTTATAATTCGGAATTCCTACTGGAAGTGGAGTTTAGGGCACCTCTGGCGTATCAAACTGTGTCAGTCTCATTGTTGTGTGTTACAGAGATATGAGTTTATTCAATGATGTAGATTTCACATATTTATTATGTCGCTGAACAAAACGTCAAAATAGACTTTATTGGGGTTTGCAGAGTAACCGATGGCCCATACCTGCTCCAAACTACTACAAATTCCCATTTCCTACGAAAACTTCATGACTTTCAGATCTGAATTCAATAATGTAATATCATCTAATATTTGTATTATGGATATTATATAGTACGATTGAATATCAAAATTGTGAGGTGTTAGAATTAATTTTTTATGTTCACAGGTTGTGCAATGTGTTCAAAACTAATGTTTAATTCATTCAGAGTTTTCGAACATTTTTTTATTCGAAAATAATAGAAATATTTTACATGAAAAATATGTGTTTTATGTTTACCTTTTGAAAAATAAGATTCAATATGGTGAGTATAGCTAAATGAAGTAAAAGTGTTTCATTAATGTAAACGTCTGTAACACGTTCATGCCATACATGATGTGACAGATTGGGGTATTTTGGAAACAGATACAGCAAAGATTAATCTGATCGCAGTAGGTAGCATAAGGTACTTATACATTTGTATCATACTCAACTTTTTATTATGCCTTCAAAAACTATTCTGGATATGATTTTTTGATCAAGATATTGTTGTTCATTTCATATTACATCCAATCAAATGAGTAATGTCCATGATGAATGCTTATTTAACACAGCGACGACCTTTTGAGCCCGACGTGTTTTGATCTTGAAGTTTTCGTACACTTTTTAATGCATTTGACAAGGATTATGATTCAGGTATAATAAAAAAATATTTTCTGTTCCACTTTTTTATTTACCGGCTCTCAATGAACAACTATTGCGCATGATGCGAGTAAGTTGAAGGATTGAAAAGGTAACTGTCGAAAATTGCTTCCATATCTGCAATAAGAGGAACAAAATATCTTCGGCAGGCTTAACAATCATCATCTGTCACACTTAGAACAATGAAAAGATTTTTCCAACACTTTTGTATTAGTTGGAAACACTTCCATGAAACTTGGTCCTATCGGAACATTCGTACTGCAAACATGGAATAATATCCAAGAGATTCGTTTTCAAATCATACCTAGATACTGGTAAAAGTTACATTCGTTATAAAAAAAAGAAGAAATGCTATTTCTTGATTTTCTTATTTCATGCACATTCCATTCCATATCCACTTGATTCAGATCCTCCTGAACTGGAATAAATGAAACCAGTTTCGATTTTTCTGGGTACAGTGATTTTCACCTGAATAAGACTCATGAAATTAATTTGAATCACTGATCCATCCAGAGAAGTACCACAGAAATAATCTTCATCTTTCAGTGTTTGGAACTAATCCATCCAAAATTGGACACAGTTGTGCAAAATGGACCACCAAGGTTTTATTCTTTGGTTGTGAACACTCTTTCCGTACATAAAACATGGTTTGGTGAAGTCTGAATCACCTACTACTTTATTTTCCGTTCCCATATCGCACCTCATGCTTTTAGAACATCTACCAACCATCTTGCCGGGATTCTGAGTTACAAGTCCGAATGCCGAGTTACAAGTCAGAATTCCGTGTTACAAGTCGGAATTCCGAGTTACAAGTCGGAATTCCGAGTTACAAGTCGGAATTCCGAGATACAAGTCGGAATTCCGAGTTACAAGTCGGAATTCCGAGTTACAAGTCGGAATTCTGAGTTACAAGTCGGAATTCCGAGTTACAAGTCGGAATCTGAAAATTTAAAAAAAACGTGGCACTTCTACTCCTTCGTAGCATTCATTCAACTGATGGCCTTTCTGAAAGTTAAATAGAAAGGATACATTCCTAAAAAAGCAAAGGTGTTGGAAGGTGGACAAGTATTACTTTTCATAAGAAAAGTTCCAGATTATACTTTTCTGCCACATAAAGTTGTTTTGGTAATGGGCGTATTTGGAGGCTTAAGACGTAATGAAATGGTCAAGATGACAATTGATGACATTGAAGACAGAGGAGCCGTTTTACTGATCAAGGTACCAGAAACCAAGACGTGCACCTCAAAAAGTTTCACCATTGTTGAAAAAAGCGAAATAGGAGCCTTGAACTTAGTTAAAATGTACATTGCACTACGACCAATATAGGATGTAAATAACGTAGTTTTTTTCAACCTACAGAAATGATAAATGCACGAGTTTCCTGTAAGTAAAAATACTATAGCAAGTGTTCCTTCTATCATGGCGGAATTCCTTAATTTGGAAAACCCGAAAGGTTACACCAGACATTGTCTACGCCGGACGTCGTCAACGTTTCTTGTTTAAGGTGGTGCTTCTTTTGAAACACTAAAATTACATGGAAAATGCAAGAGTAGTATGGTAGCGAAAACGTGTTACCTAAAAATAGAATTTTTTTTCTGAGGAATATCCATAGAAATATATATTATGTACTTACTCTAGAATGCTAATCCCGCCAATTTTCACGGCGAAAAGCATGCCACGTATGCGACCCGTTTACGATGTGCGCATGCTCGTCATCAGTGTAGTTTGGGTAGACCGTTGCCAAGTTTGAAAATCATTTGGTGTTCCAATTCAGAGTTTTTTGTTATTAGGCAATAAAACACATGTCATTTGAAAGAGGGAAATTTGACAGCGCATTTAGGAAGGACTATTTAAAACCGAAAAGAAGCTTTTAGAGAAAGATTACTCAGAATTTTAGGCGCGCAAGGAACTTATTTAAAACAAAAATGTACCCTATGCACAGTGCAACAGTGCTATTTCATCAACAGGAAGACCAAGATCTGTCACTCTTGTCAGAGATCAGAGACGGTTTTTAGAATTTCAAATTTTCTCGTCGTTTTGTTTGGTGTTTGTTGTCGTTGGTTATTCTTTCATCATTCATGAATTTGCATTAATCTTGTTCCTTTAAAGACAGTTTCTTCTTACAAATAAACAAAATTAACTGTTTAGTGTTGTGTATAGGAATAATACCTGAAATAAATCATTTTTGGTAGATAATGAAATTTTTTATGTACCTATATATTATGCTTTGCTCAAAATAGCTTAAATATTATTTCAGCTTGACAAAAAAGGCATGATTTTTGGTTATTGTTTTTAAGAAGAGACTCCAGCAGAACAATTGAGTGAGAAAATTGTAATTGTAATTGTAATGAAGATTCATGTGGAAACGACAATAGAATAATTTGAAACCTAGTGCAGTCCAATACTGTGTCTGCGTAAGCATGCATGGCGAATGATACAACTTTTTGCCACACCACTTATATTATGAGTTCTAGATTCCTACAAAAATTACTAAACATACACAGAATACACAGAAGATTAATGTCAATATGGAAATGCTTTTCTTTGATGGTAAGGAAAATGCTTCTGGTCTCACTTTTTCATGCACCCCCATTGTGGAAATTGCACTAAGGTAATCCAACCAGAAATAATACTCGTAGAAATAGCATGTTAATTAATCTCTTCAAATGATTTAAGTTAAATGCAGTTGCATATTTTGACATGAATCGTTCTAGAAAAAAAAACTCGAGTTTCGAAGCATCCAATTTTAAAAATCCAATTTGAGTTGAAATTATTCATGATATTAGCTGAAATAAATTTTCATTGTTTTTTGTACTTTCAATTTATTTTTCAATCCAGTGCTTCCTTGAAATTCGCACCGACGATTTCGGGTGGTTCCGTAGGTTTTTGTTGGTTAACTACAGCTGAAAAGTGAATGTCATACCAAAAATCAGCCGCTTCAGAGCGGTAAATAATAACCGTTCTCTACTTTCTGATGGCCTTTGCTGAATATTTGGGATGATAAATATGTGAAAATACTCGTATATGTATTCAAATCGGCTAAATACAAATAACAGGTATAAGTACAATGAGGTTTCCAACCTTATTCTCCGAGATTCAGAATTAACATTTGTTAATCTTCACAAGAACCATAATATTACAAAAATCTCTAATGACGCGCATGCGCATTGCGGACTAGCCTGAACTTTTTACAACACTTGTGACACGGGAATTAGCATTCTAGAGTAATTATATAATATATATATTTCTATGGGAATATCACAGTACTGTCAAAGACTATTAACAAAATTGTGCTAGAAACGCGACATTTTCTCACTTTTTGAAGTTTATCTGACATTTTTCATTATTGATTGTGGTGTCATTGCGAAAAAATTAACTCAAAAAGTAATTCATTGAATTCAACTATGTTCGAATCATGCTTGATTTATGAGTTCCAAAACCCATCATTATAGAACTCCTGCAAACTGTAATACCGTCAGATAGTGACAGATTTAGGTGCCCCATTTTCACATACAAGCCTCGAATAGGGTTGAAAAGTAAGTCGATGTTGAGTAAAATGAAGGGAAATTTTCGAGTGGCTCGTGGGGAAAACATATGGAAAAATCAAAAAGAATTTCCATTAAATTTTCCGACGAGAAAATCTACTTTTCCATTCACACCACTCAAGCCATTATGTTTTTCGGTCTAGTGACGATGTAGGTTTTCATAGTTTCGATGGGCTTGCGTGGGAATACCTGTTAAAATCTCGATTTTTCTTTACAAGATTACAGCCTCATTTTAACCCTTTAGCCACCTTCAACACTCAAGCCTTTGATCTTCTGAAGCCATGTTCTATTAATTAATGATGAGGTGAACACGGCTTGCGTTAAAATATGGAAAATCGAATTTTCCATGGAAAATCGAATTTTCCATATGTTATCCCCAGGAGCCACTCGTAAATTTCCCTCCATTTTACTCAACATCGATGTACTTCTCAACCCTATTCGAGGCTTGTATGTGAAAATGGGGCACCTAAATCTGTCACTATCTGACGATCTATATAGACTCTTTCAGACAACAAACACTTCACATCCTTCTTGAACCGAAAACGTGATTTGATACTCCTAGGTTGCATTCATAAACTTACTCTGAGTAAGGGCTGCTTACTCCGAATCGTTCGTAAACGTATTCTAGCCACAGTACAGTGTTTAAAAGAAGTAACTCTTACTGACGGAGGCCCACCACCAAAAATACAAAAAAGAGATGAGACAGATGAACTACTAATCTCAATTATCAATAAAAATACATTAGTGGGTTTTCACAACAAATTCGATGATGATGCAGATGAAAGCTCTACTGTGTGTAGAGACCCTGATGAAAGTAATGAAGTGGAATTGCAGAGAGGGAGACATGCCTGGTAGGTTGACTTGTAATTTTTTGCTTTTGGGTCGTTTTTCTCACTGAAACTTACTAAGAACAATTGTTTTAAACTATATATTTGTAAGTTACATATTTGTTACTTAAATGTAACTACCTACTTTACAATTATCTCTCAATGTTTGATTCTAGCTAGTCATTGCAAAGAAAGATGATGTTAATTGGAGAAAGTATAATGCGACACAACTACAAGATCCTGTCAGCCCAGCTTTAGTTACAAATGTCGCAATCTTGAAACAAGATAAAACAAAACGTAAGAATATTGAAATCAATGATGCCAATATTTGTGAAATTAACAAGAAATGATAAAAATACAAGTAAAACAAATTTCAGTCATTCTGAAAGTTTGTGAGTTCTAGTACATAACTCTGATGTTTTTACAGGTGCCCGACCATTTAAAATCTGCACCAAAAAGCTGTAGAAGACCAACAACTGTGGTAAAAAGCTTAACATCTTCTGAGATAACCAAAAAGTATGCCCTACTCTTAGATAAGAGATTGATGTTACTCGAAATGCAGTTGACTCATATGGAACAAGAAAATGCCCTGAGAACAAGACAACGCAAATTAGAGATAGAAATATTGGAAACAGACTTACGTTTAAAAAAGAAAAATTTAGAATAGTATTAATATCAGTTAATATATTAGAGTAATTTATCATGTTAATTTATTATGTATCAGTTGAGTACATTTTTTACTGGGAAATGCATCATTTTCTTTTATTACACTTTCAGCATGATTATAAAGACCAATGTTTAATTCCACAAAATTTATTACAGATTTGCAAAGTTATTGTCTATAATATCATTTCTAAAATCATACAATACATTTTCCTGTGGACGAATGGGAGGTATGTCTCCTTGTTGGACTAAATATTCGAATTCCTCCATATTAATGCCCACTGGAGGTGGGGGTTCACCGTCGTGCGTAATTCGAGCAATGTTATAAAGTATTGCTGTCGCTACCTCTAAACCAGTTTCAAATTTGCATCGTAAGCCATAGGATAAACAGGGAAACCTTCGTATCCACGCACCTATGGTTCTTTCTACTGCATTTCTGGTGCGAATGTGAGATTCATTGTAAAATCTTCTGTAAAAGGCCATATCATCCATCTCCTCGAAATAGTTGGGCCTCCAAAATATTCTTCTTGGAAATCCAAAATCAATTATGTCTACAATGTCATTATCGTCTTCCAGCAGGATTTCATCTTCTAGTTCCATCATTCTTCAACAACTGATTTTAATTTCACAAGTCAACATTTCACCACAACGAGACTTACATACTTTCCAAAACTAGAGAATAAAAAGTCAAAAAAGTGAGGTTCTGATATCTACATAAGCTTGGCTTTACATATAAAGCCGCCGAATTTGGCCGCTTACATTTAAGCGAACTTTCAGCCAGTTTCATAATCAAACTTTAAAAGTAAAAGTCGACTTTAAAAAATGTCGGTGTTTCTTAATACTTTAAAGTGACTTTAAAGCCACTTTAAGTTAAAGGGACGATATCCAGACTTCAATCAACATAAAGTGCGATCTAACCTCAAACATTGATTCACCAGTCATCAATGTCTCAGCATTTTATAATGTCAGTTTCTAATTTCAATAACATTCCACGTTATGAACCTGTACCAAGGAATATAATCTTCAAGTTCAAGTTCATCTGATGAAGAAAATCCAGAAATATTTCTAAGGAGAAGAAAACTTTATAGAAACAGAGAAAACAGAATGGATGGTTATAATGATAATGTGGAGATAATGATACTTTTTCATTGCAAGAAATATTGTTGGTTTTCTTGTTTTCCAATATTTTCTGATTTTTTCCAATTTTATCCACCAACAGAAGTTCCTCCTCTCTGGAGAAATCATTACCTCTTTTTGATTTACTGGTCATAGTATCAACGGATGATAACGAAATAACAGTAATTACACCACTAAAAAGTGAGAAAAAGTGTAAAGCTAACCTGAAAAATTGTCAAATTTTGTTGTTCTGTCAATTTTCTGCTGTCTATCGAACACATATCAAGTATTGACTGTACTTTAGTTAAAAGTTTGGATGGGTATGATTATGAAACACCTCACATTTAGCTCTCTTCAAAGTGGACTTGAAGTAAAACTTTATCTTTAGTTGAAGTAGATTTTGAAGTCTGATTATGAAACTGGCTGTTAAAGGCGTTTGTGTATACGGTGCATACAAAACTGAAGCGTTAAGCGAGCTTAAACCTTAAGCTTCGCTTACTGGTATACGGCCAATACGGGCAATATTGGTCCTAATATTGCAGGAAAGAAGGGTTTTATAAGGCGAGTGAAATTATCAGATAAAGACTTCCAAGTTATATTTGACGCAAAATACTGTATTTTCCAAAAATGCATAAATGTATGAACAGTGTGTAAAAATTCACTTTACGCACAGTTGATGATTTTACGCACAGGTGATTTTTTTACGCACTTGTGTGAAAAAGTATCACTGTACGCACTGTCAGCAGTGCGTAAAAGCTTAGTTTAAGCACTGTCGTAGAAAAGAAATTTAAACTCACACATTTTTCCACCTACCCATCCCATTATAACATAAAAAGTTTCAGCCAATTTGAACTAGAGCCAATTTCTCATAATATGTTTTCGTGCGGAGTCATTTGGCATTTACCACTTATAATTTTGTTGAAAAAAAATTATCAATTGGAATTTGTGGGCATTAAGTAAGTAATTCGCGTTAATTAAACTCTTTATTGGTAAAAAATATACATGAACTCATCAGAAAAATGGCTGAACAATTTTTATCAAGCAAAAGTTACCAAATTTGAGGAAAATTCAAACTCGCCAACATTCGATATTGATACACTCGATGAGAAAATAGAATCTGGTTAATAAGGATGTACAACGTCTGAGCTAAAATTACTTGTTTACGTCAGTTTGATTAATGAAGCGAAAAACATTCTATACCGAATTATGGAAAAGCAAAATAATGAACACAAATAATCCAATTTAACGAATTGTATGGCACAAAATTGAATGTAGGCAAAGTGGTTACTGCGTAGCACTCTCACCCCCACTGACAGTATTTGCGGAGTTGTAATTGAATGGCCAATTACAGCCCCTCGAAGTCCATTAGTGGTATACTGGGCAATGTGCAATTAATGCTATTATCGTTACTTAAACCATTTGCTTTAATCGAGATCTCCGGTACAAAACAGCAGGATATATAATACACACTATGACACATAGTTTTTTATCATTGCCATCAGTTTTATATGCCAACGCGTTCAATCAACATGTTTGTTTCTGTTGGGGAGGGATTATTCGAATGCCTAACGAAATGAAAATGAAATTTTCACGAGACTAGCAATGCGATGGGAACACAAGAAATCGAAATAAAAATGTTATGTTGCAGTTGATCATGTTTTCGTAGAGTTTCATGAAAATTTTCTATATATTTTACAAACAGTTGATTTTATTGAAAAAAGTGCCCAAATATAGTTTTTGCAGTAATATATTAAAATAATTGTGAATGATACATTTTTCTGAATTGAATTTAAATAAAGTTTGTTAAAGTCTCCATTACTGTCCTTTTCGAGATCGAATAGTTAACAGGTAGGTGTTGTTCGTACAAATTTTGGCGACCGTGACAGGACAACCTGAAGATATGGAGAATTTACAAAGGCTCAGAGAGATTCAACGAGTGTCGTTCAATCGACTTCATGCTGTTTTCATTAATGTACTGCAAACACCAGATCCCGACTTGAGAGTTATACATGGGAATTTTATTGAAGTGATTGCGGATTTGAACAAACAAGTTCTTGATTTGATGCTAGAAGGAGATTCCATGGAGGAAATTATCGATGTTGAAATGGAGAAAGCTGAGAAAGTATGTCAAGTCATTCTATTAATTCAAAATCAGGACCAAAACTGCCGCGCAACGAATTCGTCAAATTTGGTGGAAACATCAAGGACTGTGGCTTTCCTTTTAGAGCCAATGCAAGATAAGCGATGGTGAAGAAAGTTTGGACAATGAAGATAAATTCCAATATCTGAAGCAGGCCCCCATTCCAAACTCTCGTGCCCACCAACTAGTGAAAAGCTATCCTCCCAGTAGAGAAAACTATCCCAAGATTATCGATAGTTTGAAGACTCGATTTGGTAAAGACGAACTACTGGTGGAGTTCTAAGTTCGAGAACTTTTGAAACTGGAATTGTATATAATTGAAATACGAACAAAATGGGATGTTTCACGACAAAGTCGGATCATTACTAACGAAAAAAACTGGAAAAACCGCAAAATTTTGAGATTTTTGAAAAATTGATAACTCCGCCATTTTTCAAGAAGTAGGATTGGTCTTCCTCATGAAAGTATTGATTCATGTGAACTTTATGTGTGCACAACACAGGCGCTGTGGGATCGTTAGTTTTGGCACAATTGCAATACAATTTTTTTTTGTTCTATCTTACAGCGACCCTGGATGCTCTAGTGATGGCCCGATTTCAATTACTCAGACAGATTAGGAAAGTAGAAGTATAGTATTACAAAATGTATATTCTCATTTTGCGCTACAATTGTACGAATTCAAAATATTAATATCATGCATTTCAATCTAGTTATCATATAACAAATTGGTTTCTTTCATAACAAAAAGTAGCCAATATCAATGTCTTTCATTGAATCGATAATGAATCTCAAAAAATTGAAAAGAGTACAATGCGACGTTGTCAATTTCCCTAAAATTCCTGCATACTGCGATGAATTTGAAACTGTTGTTGTGGTATGTTTTCAGAAGATTTCATTAATAATGAAATTACAAATTTGACAGTTCGCGCATTTATATCACCACTTCGTTCATTCTTAACAGCCTTATGTAGAAACTCTCATTCCTTATTGCTTGCCAAAGATTGAAAACACAAAATATGCGAGCGAGGCAAGTGTGCCTAACCGATTTTTCGCAAATTTGAGAAATTTCAACAGAGTGCCATTTCTTTGGATTTAATAAAGTTGGCGGTGGCTGATTTTCAAGTTACCAAACCTCACATAAATGATATTCACTAAACAAAATAACATGAATATGTTGTTTTTGTGATTGTTAAAAGAATGAATTTTTTTTTGATAAATAGTACTTTTTCGACAACCATCCGGGAAGTGTTCACTTCCTGGACACTTTTTCTTTGGGAAAGTAGCACTTCCTGTCCTAGTCCGGGAAGTACGTACTTCCCGGACTAGGCCGGGAAGTGCTCGAATTTTAATACAAATATTAATATAAATAAGAATTAGAAAGTTTCCGTTGGTACCTATCTTCTGTTCGAATTTCAATATATAATACAAATAAGAATTGAAATGTTCGAAATATTCAAATTTGGTTAACAGATGGGTGAAAGTCGCCCTCTCTTCGTGTCTTAGACTAAATGCGTCTCATTGATTTGTTATTCTACATGATTGCCGAAAAAATAATGTACTCAACACGCCCGAAAAAATTTTTTTTGGACTCGCATACTTCTAGGACTCGCTAACGCGTCCTAGAATTTGGTCTACTCGTCCAAAAAAACAGTATTTTCCGGACTTGTTACGTAAATTACTATATTTCAATAAAAAAAGTGTAAAACTGGTGAATTAAGGTTTGTATATTGTGCTGGTGAAAAAAAAACATTTTGAGTGTTTTTCACGGATGGAACGCATGCTAGAAAATGTCAGTTATCATTACAAATTGGCCCATTGCTCCGAAAATACTTGCTGTTAAATATAAATGTTTGTTTTTTGTCAAAAATTTCAATGATCTCTTGTATCCATTTCATATAAATCTGATAAAGATTTGATTAACACTTATGCCGCTCTCTTGTCATCTCCAAATACAGAAGATTTTGGAGCATATACAGAATATGCAGAACCGAAGAGACCAAATAAACAACCTCTGCAATCAGTAAGATATCAGCAAAACATCTGAAGAAAGCTGAAACAGAATAGTATATTCTGTAACAAGGTTAGAATGAAAATTCCATGCGAGTGGAAAGTTCCGAGCGAGAGCCGAAGGCGAGCGTGAGGAACCACGAGCATCACGAATTTTCATTCTAACCGAGTTACAATTTGCTAAGCCCCAACCCTGTATTTCTGTGGATTTCAGAAAATAGTTTTTTTTTTTAATTCCAATATGAATACGAAAATACGAAAACCTCTATCTTTTCAGGTTAGAAAGTTTCATCAATCACCTTTTCACGACCTACTACGATCACAGAATGCTTGCCTAAACTCGAGAAAACGTATAACGCATTTTTTTAGCAAAATTTTGGGGGGCATTCGATTTGGACCAGTCTCGAATAACATGCGAAATTTGAATGTGGTATCTTTTACGGGGTGTTTGCTAAACCTGTTACAATTTTCTCTCTATACAAAATTTTCAGTGAATTGGAATGAAATGAGAGAAGGAGGAGGGGTCAGACGATCTGTTCACTGATTGTAAATGAAAACACAATATTTCCACACAAATTATAAATTTTTAAATGATAATAAATTTTGAAAACAAACATGAAGAAATGTAATATCAGTGAAGCAGATGAAAAGATGAGACACCAACAATTTTGAATCTTTCTCTATACTATATATCCCCCTTCAGCCTCTATACATATTTCGTACCTTCTGCGTAAGTTATGTCCAAATCTTCGCAGGTCTCCTGGTGATATTCCTCTGCATACTGCCACAATTCTTTGTCGCAACTCTTCATTAGTCCTTGGTCTAGTTTTATAGACCTTCTGTTTAATATTCCTCCAAATATTGAGATCCAGAGGGGTGAGATCAGGCGAACGCGGTGGCCAACGAATTCGATTTTTTTGCAAATATTTTTTCAATAAATTAAAATCTAAAAAAATTGAACTTGACACAAAGTCATCTCCACAATTTTAATCTCAACCTTAAAGGTTATGCATCAGGTGGAACAGCGACATCTATCTGTCAGTTGAGCGGTATTATTTAGAGTAGATAGTACATGTTTCGAACCTAAATCTTCAGCTAATTTGAATTCTACAATAAAAGAAGAAATTATTATTATTGTTTGCCAAAAAGGCACTTTACTTAATCTTCTTGAAATTTTTGAAATCAACTGCGCCATTAATAACCAAAAAGTTATTTCTCTTAATGAACAAGTACAGTTTGACTGCAAAAAGTTCTATAACTCTCTTTATTTTCAATAAATACCTTGTTTCCTATCTTGATCCTCTAAAAAACAAATATAATTTTTTTTCTAATCTTAAGATTTTTGTAACACGTTATTGGCATGGATAGATGACACGAGTTCTACCTACTCACATTGCGGTTGCGATGATGGATTTTTGTTCTTCTCTCATTGTGTTCTGTGATGTTGGTTCTCGAGTCGTTGTTCTATGTCAATGTCGAATTGAAGTTTGACTGACAGATGATCTCCCCTCCTCATGTTAATTTCATTGTCATTTCTCATTTTGCTGTTGAGTACTCGAAGTCTCGAACAGTCATGAGTCACTCACCATGTTGAAGCCTTCATTTCTTCCTCCTTCTCGTAAAAAGGGTCATATAGGCTCTAAGCCTCTACTTCCTCCTCATGTTATATTAAATTAAAAACAAGTATGTTGTTTACTATGTAAACCTTTATTGGTATAATGTGGTGACACATACACTTATTTACTTTTTTACTCTTTCTTTATATATTCTAATATAACAATTTTTTCTTCTACATGTAAGTAATACCTACTATATTGTACTAGATTGCCTTTAGTGATAATTTCTTCCTTTATTGTAGAATTTAGAATAGCTGAAGATGAACCTATTTAGGTTCGAAACATGCACTACCTCTACTCTAAATAATACCGCTCAACTGACAGATAGTTGTCGCTGTTCCACCTGATGCATAACCATTAAGGTTGAGATTAAAATTGTGGAGATGACTTTGTGTTTTTCTGCATCGTAAATTTGAAAACAAAATTCATCACCAACCTGACAGCAAAAAAACGATCACCAATATCCTGTGGAATATTGTCAATTGAAAACAACTACTCTCCGTCAGACATATGTGCAAAGATTGAAAAAAAAAGAACTGTAACAGGCACTGGTGCAATGCTGGTACAAAACTATATAAACTTGAAGAAACTGTTTTAAACTTTTATTTGACTCGAATACAAAATTTATGCAAAAAGTCTAACTGACACTTGTTCCTAACATCAAACTAGAAAACCTAGATATGTACTGGGTGACGGAAATTATAAAAGAATATATATCTGATTAACCATTACAACTTTGCAAAAATTCTCAAGGACAAATGGCGGGTTTTCGCCTGATTCAAATGGGGAACCAACTGCAGACCGGTTTCTCATAAATGTAGCCTAGGATTTTACGAGTGAAATTAACTCGTGAACTTAAAAAGGTTTTCACCAAAAGAAAACTTCATAAAGCGAAAACACAAATTATAAAGGTGTCAGTATATGGACATGAGGACAGATTGGGTTAATAGAATAAGAGATTCTGGAAGTAAAATGTTTCGAATATAACCCCAGTAAGTATCTAAAGGTAGGGGTCGCTGAAATAATGATTCACCGAAATGAGTCCAGAATCTGAATGCAAGAATAGTGATTTATTTTATATTCGTAGTCGCTGAAGATTGTGAGGGGGAAAATTGTGATCACTTTCTTGGGGATTAAATAGGGAAAGTGCTAAACGCTAGACATTGTACCCTTAATTTATATATCGTCCATAGAGAATTCAAAATACATTGTTTCCTTACTAATATCAGCAGCAACAAGTTTGACAATATTTCTTAATTAAAACTCTTGCGTTCAATGTAGCTCTAAACTTAATAAACAACATTCATGATGAAACGTTGGTAACTCTGATGTTTTTAATTACTTCTGAATTTAATCATATTTTTACACCCCTGCTGAATCTACAATAATTAAAACAAGCAACTTATAACCCAATTAGGTTAGGTTGGCGTCGTGCTCAAAGTTGCTAATGAATTAATAAATCTCGCTAGTAGTTAACGAACAGAGATATGTTATGCAAATTTTGACAACAATTTCATTATGTTCATCTGAAAAAGAAGAATCGATTCAGCTGCACTCATGAAATTTTCAAGTTTAGTGGAACTGATGATCAGCTTGGCACTGAAAACGTGTGATATTTATTTTACATTTCTATAAAAATAAACTCAATAAAAGATTATTTTAAAAAACAAATTGATGGTAAGTATTGGATTCAAATACTCGTTTTTAATGAATCAAGACTAGAGACAATCCAAGATACTTTTGGAACAATGACATTTTCATTTATATCTTTTTGAAATCACCAAACTAGCAAATATTCGTCCACTACTTATATGAACATAAATATTCGTCCACCACAAACTAATGCAAGGTGAGGTGGAAATATTATATAAAACAAATATTTGTCCACTACTCATGTAGACGAATATTTGTTTTATATAATTTCCAACCCACCTAGTATTAGTTTGTTAAGTTAGAATAGTTTGGTGATGTCAAAGGGATGTCAAAATTATACAGGGTGTCCGGTAAACCTTGTACAAAATTGAAATTGGTGATAGACCAGGTCATGACTGTTCAGAATATCGGAATTTCACTTCAGTAAAAATATCATCGTTTTCGAGATAATGGGCATTTTAAGAATTTCTGGAAAATCGCTACCTAACATTGGATTTTTGAGTGCCATGTATACAAATTGAGACGAATACAAATATCTTTGCTGCTGAATATTACTGATGAGTGATGCTCTTAGATGTACGGAACAGTTTTTCAGAAATTGAAAAAAATTTCAAGAAATGAGGGTAAAATGACAGATTTGATTTTCATCAATTATTTTAAAAAAGTTTGACATAATTGTCTGAAAGAAACAACCAGTTGGAAGTGGATATTCATTTCAAAATAATGCTCATTTTGTCCAGACTCTACCATGGTATAAAACAAACTATAATTATTTTTGGAGGAAGTGATTTCCATTGACTTAGGCGTGGTTTTGTTCTAGGCTTCCTTCCATCAACTTTTATAGCTACGCCCAAAAATTATTTTATTTCGATTTTATCAAGATGAAATGTGGAAATGATTATTGATAATAAAGAATAGACTGCCTGGTAGCATTAAATAGTATGTCAATAAAATTCACTTTTCATGTAATTAAGCTTAATAAAATTATCGAAATGAAATGTCGATTATCCGACATGGCACCGATTAACACGAATTCTTGTGATAAATGTGGCAATTGTCCAACATCCAGATTCCATCGAAGTTTCAGAGACTGACAGATATAGGGTGTAACCAAATAAGTGCAACATTTTTAAGGACGTGAAATTAAAAACTTTCTAACTCCTGTGTTGTGTCCGTAGAAGCAATAGTTTCCTAATGAAAAATTAAAATACAGCATTGTGCATGAACGGATCTTCTGTAAATAGAATTGAAAAAATCTAGTAGGTGGCTGTCACATTTTGTTTGAACAACTTGTGACTTCTGTCGTAGTTTTTTGAAATTATTCCGCTTGTTTCATTCAGTGATATTTATTTATTTGTCATACCGTACACATGTTATACTCCCCGAGAATATGCGAATGTTCACTACATTTATGGTGAATGTGGAGGTAGTGCTACTGCTTCAGCAGCGCTTTATGCAGAACGATATCCGATTGCACAATGCCGCTCAGAGAATCGCTGATTTGGGGGCTATAACCTATAACGCATTTGAAAAGCTTCTTCTTGAAAAGATGTCGTCTCTGCGTACGAGTCGATGGAAAATAACATTTTTGTAATATTATTCAGTGCGATGTTGAGTAATCGTTATTGTGGTTTATAGTGTTTGTTGATTCAAAAAAACGTTGGATTAGTATTTACTCTTTACATCTCATTGAATGCTTCTGAGCAGTTGATTCGTTATTACTCATAATTATTTAATCATTTCATCTTGATAGGATAAAAATAAAAGACATTACTGACAAAGTCTAATGGAGTTGATTTTAGCTCAGAATTACATCACACTCTAATATAATCTAAATTTTACTCCTTCCAAAAATAATTATCATATGTTTATGTTTTATACTATTCCATGGTAGAGTCTGGACAAAATGGGCATTCTTTTGTAATGAATATCCACTTCCACTTGGTTATGTTTTTTTCAAACAATAATGTCAAACTATTGTTAAAAAATTGGTGAAACTCAAATCTGGCATTTTACCCTCATTTCTTGAAAAATTATATCGTTTTCTGAAAAACTGTTTTGTACATCTGAAAGCATCACTCATCAATAACCTTCAGCAGCAAAGATATTTGAATTGGTCCCAATTTGTAGACATGGCTCATCAAAATCCAAGACGAGGTAGTGGTTTTCCAGAAATTTTAAAAATACTCATTATCTCGAAAACGGTGAGATTTTTACTAAGGTGAAATTCCGATATTCTGAACAGTAATGACCTGGTCTATCACCAGCTTCAATATTGTACAAGGTTTACCGTACACCCTGTATAAATAAAAATGTCATTGTTCTAAAAGTATATTGGAATGACTAGTCAAGATTTATTAAAAACGAATATATGAATCAAATATTGAGGATCACAATATTGGATTTATATACTCGTATATAGTGGACGAATATTTGTTTTATATATTTCCAACTCACCTTGTATTAGTTTGCTAAGATAGAATAGTTTGGTGATGTCAAAGGGATGTCAAAAGATGAAAGATACAAAACGTCATTGTTCTAAAAGTATATCTAGTCTCTAGTCTTGATTCATTGCAAACGAGTATTTGATTACGTTCAATACGTTCCTGCTGCATGTCCAGATAAACTTTCCTTACTTGCTTGGGAAGTGTTTATCACAGCAATGTGGACAATGTTTTCGTTTTTGTCGGGGTCACCAATGTTGGATTCAAATACTCGTTTTTAATGAATCAAGACTACAGACAATCCAATATACTTTTAGAACAATGACATTTTTATTTATATCTTTTTGACATCCCTTTGACATCACCAAACTATTCTAACTTAAGAAACTAATACAAGGTGAGTTGGAAATATTATATTAAACAAATATTCGTCTACTACAGTAACAAAGGGTAATCAAAAAAATTGTGGACGTGTGTGGATGACATAAGTGGCAAAAACAATAGTGGAAGGATACAAAAATTACAAATATCAAATCAGAAAACAATTATTATTTTATCACTGACGAAAAAATGATGGCCGCAATGAATTCAATAATTTTTACAGTAATCTGGGTGAGAACTGGTGGTAGTAGGTTTCTATTTTTTTCTGGTATGGTATGTGACTGAGATGCAAATAACAAGCAGCCTCCCGGATCACTTTTCTCAAAAACTGCTGAGTTTTCGCACCTTTTTTGTTTTTTCCGTTTTGACCATGAACGAGTATGTTTTCGACGAAGACCAGTCCATGTACTTTTAAACTAGATTTAATTCGTTATAATATGAGATGAGAATAGGTTCGGTAGCGCTAATACTTGCCGAGATCCAGCTTTTCAAAATTTGGCGAATTTTCCGAATTCGAAAATATTAAGCTAATTTTCATGTTTATATCTTCAATAACCTTTCTTATATGGGTAAGTGAGGGAAACTTTTATTCAATTGAATATTTTGAAGGGAGCATAAATAACGATCCATAATAAGACATAGGAACCTTATGAGGATTTCTGCGAACCTACTTTTATAAGTGAGTTAATAAAATAAGTGAGCAAGGATAACTTTGAGCTGTGTTCCTCTTGATGCGATCTCTCTTTTCTAGTTAACCAGCGGACAGACAGATGATATTGCGGAATACAAGAAGTCTACAGAAGTGGGTGTTAAAAGTCACCCATTTTGTTGAATTTTTTTGCTGTTTTTCTGCCAGTGGTGTCATTGATAATGCTTAGGTGTAAGCTGATACTGACATATACCATACACCGTCAAACGTGTGGAAGAAGCAAAGCGCCAGATGTCTTCTACTCAACCACCTCAACATCTGCAATCAGTCAACTCATCACTTTCACTCAAGCCTTCAGTGATTCCACCTTGTGCTTATTCGGTCAGGAGAAACTCAAGTTGCTTCAAATACTACAGAATACTACAGAATACTACAGAATACTAGAGAAAGCTGCAGTTTTATCTAATCCAGCTGCGACATTGCCCAAGTAGCTGAAGCCGGGGAGAAAATCCCCATTGAGCTGTACGGTGGGGAAAGGTCCAGTCAAACCCTCAACGACCTGCGCTACCAGCTCTTCACAAAGTTTGCAGCCAAGACCAGTTTAAACCTGGCCAGACTTCCTCCCACGCAAGATGCTGCGAAGCTACATTCATTCCGCACATATCACCAGGTGCAGCAGTGGCTAGGTTAAAAAAGGAATCCGCTCGAATGGGGATGGGTTGCTACCATAGAAATATATATTATATACTTACTCTAGAATGCTAATCCTCATGTCAAAAGTGTTGTAAAAAGTTCAGGCTAGTCCGCAATGCGCATGCGCGTCATTAGTGATTTTTGTTATAGGCCCGGTTTTAGTAAAATATTATGGTACCTACTTGTGAAGATTACCAAACGTTAATTCTGAATCTCGAAGAATAAGATTGGAAACCTCATTGTACTTATACCTGTTATTTGTATTTAGCCGATTAGAATACATATTTTCACATATTTATGATCCCAAATATTCAGCAAAGACCACCAGAAAGTAGAGTATGGTGATTATTATTATTTACCGCTCTGAAGCGACTGATTTTTGGTATCACATACACTTTACAGCTGTAGTTAACCAACAAAAACCTACGGAACCACCCACAATCGTCGGTGCGAATTTCAAGGAAGCACTGGATTGGAAAATAAATTGAAAGTACAAAAAACTATGAAAATTTATTTCAGCTAATATGATGAATAATTTCAACTCAAATTGGATTTATAAAATTGGATGCTTGGAAGCTCGAGGTTTTTTTTCTAAAACTATTTATGTCGAAATATGCAACTGCATTTAATTTAAATCATTTGAAGAGATTAACATGCTATTTCTACGAGTATTTCTGGTTGTATTACTTTAGTGCAATTTCCACAATGGGGGTGCATGAAAAAGTGATGCCAGAAGCATTTTACTTACCATCAAAGAAAAGCACTTCCATATTGACATTAATTTTCTGAGGCGATTCTGTGAGTGTTTCGTACTTTTTGTAGGAATCTAGAACTCATAATATAAGCGGTGTGGCAGAAAGTTGTATCACTCGCCATGCATGCTTACGCAGACATAGTATTATGGTACTGCACTAGGTTTCAAATTATTCTATTGTCGTTTTCACATGAATCTTCATGAGGAAAATGTCTGCCACAAATAACAATTTTCTCACTCAAATGTTCTGCTAGAGTCTTCTCAAAAACAATAATAAAAAATCATGCCTTTTTTGTCAAGCTAAAATAATATTTAATCTATTTTGGGCAAAGCATATGGGTACATACAAAATTTCATTATCTACCAAAAACGATTTTTTCAGGTATTTTTCCTTTACACAACACTAAACAGTTCATTGTTTATTTGTAGGAAGAAACGGCTTTATTAGAAATTGTCTTTAAAGGGACAAGATTAATGCAAATTCACGAATGATGAAAGAATAACCAACGACAACAAACACCACACAAAACGGCAAGAGAAAATCTGAAATTCTAAAAACCGTCTCTGATCTCTGACAAGAGTGACAGATCTTAGTGACAAGTCTTCCTGTTGATGAAAAAGCACTGTTTTACGGTCATTATAATTACAGTAGCATAGGGTACATTATTGTTTTAAATAAGTTTCTTTCGCGCCTAAAATTCGGAGTAATCCATATCTGAAAGGTTCATTTCGGTTTTAAAAAGTCCTAAATGCGTTGTCAAATTTCTCTCTTTCAAATGACATGTGTTTTTTGCCTCATAACAAAAAACTCTGAATTGGAACACCAAATTATTTTCAAACTTGGCAACGATTTACCCAAACTACACTGATGACGATCATGCGCACATCGTCATCATGCTTTTCGCTTTTCGCCGTGAAAATTGGCGGGATTAGCATTCTAGAGTAAGTATATAATATATATTTCTATGGTTGCTACAGACCGAGGCCTTTTCCCCAAAGATAATGTCAAGGGAAGGAGCCACATCAAACCTGCTGAACACGATCTCCTGCAGTTGCGAGAAAGGATGCAGAAATCTTGCAGCTGCAAGAGACCATGTTTGGAGTGTTCACTTGTCTGTGGAACCTGTGATGGCCAGTCCTGCGAAAACCTGCCCAAAATTCCGATAGACGTCGATGTCAACATCCACGATTTGGACGAGCTCGATGAGATAGATAGGCTGCTCGACTAGTTAGTCAGCCAAGTCGCTGGAAATGTTATGGAAATGTTATTGTTGTATACTCACACTCGTATTGTTGTTTAAAGATACTATTATTTCTATTTATTAATACCTTACCCAAATCTTATAGAACATGGAACCATTATTTAATTAATACTCACCGACATGTATATTACATTCATATTAGATCTTCTCGACAAGGCTTGACTTCGGGATGTTCAACAAACTAATATTTTCATTCCATTTCAGAAGATCCGTGATGATAAATATGACACTGAAGGAGACGATTGGCGTATTTATTTGGCCCTGGTCCTTCGAAGAGAAGGAAAAACCTTCAATTCATTTTTTGTTGTTCCGGCTGTGAACAGTGGCCTCTCCCCCTTCCCACCAAACCTTACCCCTACTCCTCGTCCTGCCCTATACCCCTCCAAAAGGTTGAATAGAATAAATTTACTCCACTGACCTATGTCAGACAGGTTATTGAAGATAAAAAGACAAGACTGTATCTTGGAAACTATTAGATCTATCGCGCCTATTTGGACATCATGTCATAGCAAATTTATTCTTGTTGGAAAATGTTTCGATTGGTCTTTGTCGAAAATGTTCAGAATGGAGAAAAACCGAAAAAAGTGAAAATTTAGCAGTTTTTGGGATATTCAAAAGTGATCCAGGGGGTTGCTGAGGTCGATAACTTGAATTTTGCGTCCCAGTCAAATCCCATACTAGTAACAAAAAAGAAACCTACCACCATCATTTAATGCAACTTAAGATATACGAGGTTACTGATTACTTTAGTTCCAGGGCAATATTTGTACATTATTTATACAATGTACCTCTTTCCTCCAACTAACAGTGAAATAATCAATACAAAAATAGAATATTTTTTGTATTGATTATTTCCTAAAAAATCCCTCGAAGAAGATGAATTGAGAGCTGAAAGTCTGAAACAAATTTCTGATCTTATTATATTACCATTGAACTTTCTGATTAGCCAATGCTTTGATTCAGATCATTCTCTCTGAAAGCCTTTAAAACTTGGTCTCATCAAGCCACTCCATAAGGGAGGTGGTAGTGAATCAGATATCAATAACTACAGACCAATATCACTAATCTCAACAGTGACTGAAATTATTGAGAAATTGATAAAACGTAGTCTTACAAATTTCTTAACTTTACATAAAAATCATTTCAAATCATCAATAAGGCTTCAGGGCGGGGAGGGAGGAGGAAAGACAAAAAAAAGAGCTTTCATTTCCAACAGGTTTCACACCCAATAACAGGAAATGCTACAAATAATTGTCGAGCTTCCTACTATTAATTGCACTTTTATAAGAATAAAACGATAAAATGAAACAAAAAGAAAAAGAAGATGCGATCTATTCATTAACGTCACTCATATATAAGGCAATAGATAAAAAACTTCAGCCTTAAGTAATAATAATATAATAATAATATTTATTATCCGTTTTTGATACACTAGGTACAGGTCGACAAGCGTAAGGATGCCTCTGAGATGCGCCAACGATAGAAAGCGTGAGTAGATGTGCGACAAAGATTGACTACTTAACTGTTTACGGCTAGTTATCATCGGAATGTACAATCGGGAGAGAACGTAGGTTCTTATCTGAATTTTCATTAATTCCTAATGAACTGTTCGAATAATATAATTGTCTGTGATCACTGGACCGTTTATGAAAATTGCATAATTTTCCTGAATCCATAAGTGTAAATAAAGTACGACTAGAAAAAGAATGCATCGCCACACAATATCAGAAATAGGTAAATAAATATAATAAAGAACACGACGAACATACTTACAGAAGTTGACTAACAATATCACATGACCTCTGACCACAGCCAAATCAGCATTGTCCATGGTAACTTTTGATTTTTTGTTTCTCTTTTTATTTGGACTTGAGAATTGTTCCATTTCACCTTTTTCAATTTTATTCATTTCTGAATTAATTTTCCTAATGCTTCTAACGCAAACTCCCGTTGCGGCAGCAACTCGTTCTTGAACCTTCACAAGAGGAATACTGGTTTCACCTATCATTGCTTCTGCCTGCATAAATTTGATGACATTACTGACAATTTCCCTACTTTGTCCACTCAGAATCTTATTTCTCACTTTACTCTTTGAAGGCATTTTCAAACACAACAAACTACACTATAACCTATCTAATAATATTTCAAAACTATACACAACACAAGGATTTCAAATAGACCGCGGGCATATCTGACAGACGACAGTAAATGACAGTTGTCAATCCAGCCTACTGGACAAACAAACGGATCTACAAATGCTTATTGTGCATTTATGTCATATTTTAGAATAAAAACTCTCGATAATGCCTTAATTTTGCGCGATTGTGAAATGCGGAAGTAGAAGCGGCAGAGATAAGGTTTCATTCCATCGACTCCCTTCTATTTTCGACAATAGAAAAAATATTAATCCTCTTGCTGAAAAGAGACGTCAGGCAACTAGAAGAGCAGATTTAACTACTGAGAAGTTGAAATGGGCAACGGTATGTTCAAAACATTTTGTAAATATCTCTTCTGGACATCCTTAGACAACGTGTTGAAATAACCACTTTTATCAGCCGTATCACAAACAATCTCGTTGCAATCAGGAAGAATACTGATTACAATATCAAATGAGGAATCGGAATGAAAAATTAAATTTCTCCAAAATTTGTTGAATTGTAGTTTCCAACACGCTGAATCGACCTGTAAAAGCGTTTTTTCGAAAAACGACGTTTTCCCGGAGAAAAGCTGTACTATAGTTCGTTTACGCACAACTTGTGACGTCACAAGTTGCCATTCATAAAAATTCATATTTTTTTTCGCGGGAAATTCACGTTGGTTGCACTGGTCGTGTAGAACTTCATGTCAATTGCAAAGTTTGTCTGCTGTCAAAAGTGTCAAAGAGGAAATGCTTTTTCAACGGGAATTGATTAACTTAATAAATTAATTGGTTTATTTCATATTTTCATAATAGTTTTTGTGTGTGATAGTGAATATTGTGAAACAAATCAATTCATCAGTTCTCAATGTCTATATATGATGATTGAAGTAATAGATGACAAATTCGCACAAGATCAATCGGATATTTCCATAATGGACACTCTGGACTATTATTAAGGACACAAAAAAATACTCATCAGGTGAGTTTCTCTATATATCTGTTGTTTAATTTCAAATTCAGCTAAGCTGAGCATTATATAAATAATAAATAATCCAATGCCAATTTACCTATAAATCAAGCCTCAAGATTTAGGCACTAGGTAGATATGACAGAAAGATGATTTCAACTTATTGATAGAGAAATACCTAGCTGTTTATTAAAAGGAAAATATTTTCCTTCAATGACATTGTTTTACGTACGTCCTAAATAGGTACGAATACGTAGAGTTCAGACTTTGTAAATAAAAATGATAGAGAATGATATTTGAATAACTTTTTTAACTACTAAAACAAGTTAGGATTTCTCTTCCTTAATCAAAACTTAATGCATACCCCCAATCCCTCGTATCAAACAATAATATACAACATCCAGTATCTAAAATAATTTTTTTGCATGAAGATTTACCCGCTTCAAATTTGAAATTAAAATACGTCTTCCGACTTCCGACATGAGTTGCGCGTTACAGTCGTTGCTCTAGGTGCAGCTGCACTCTGCAGTCTGCACTAGAAATGACAAAATTATTGTTATTGTTATGTTTGAGGCTGTGATCAAGCACAACGGTTTTATTCAAAGTCCTTGTTTTCGAATAGACATGTTTGATGTTGTGAAAGTACAATACAAGTGGTTGAGGATATGCAGATTGTGAAGGTCAATCACCAGATAACTATTTTTTGTGAGTGGACGTTTCTAGAGCAGAGCGCCGAATGTGATTAAATTCGTGTTCGCCTTGTTCAAGATATCAAACAGTAGAATCAAAAGGCGTATTTCACCAGTTTCCAATATAAGCGAGCAATAACAAATATTATTCCCATTCCTAAAAGTTAGAGACCTATTGAATAACTCAATTTCAACAATCCATAACCTAAAACACGTTTGTCAATATTTAAACTTTCTCAAATTTGTTGTTCTCTGAGAAATTTTGAAATTAGTTAACACAAAAGGCAAATCAGAAATGCTCTATAAACGTCCTAGCATTTCAAAATATTTGAGTTTCCTACCATTTTTCTCACTAAAAAATTCAATTAAAATTCAGAAATAGGTATTGTGTGAACCAAGAATTGTTGGAAAGGATTGGACTAATTTATATGTTTTGAATTGTAAGCTTTGTGGAATACATGCCAAGATAATATAAGTTCCTAAGCTTTGTCCTTCTTGAAATAACTAGTCCTAGAAAAGAAATGTTCAACAAGTCTCCAGGCCATAAAAAAATTTAAAGAGTCTCAACTTGTCTGCAGGGTTCCAGGAAAGTAAGCGTGATTGTGAGTGAGGTATTACCGATGAGATGCTTTGCTATTTTCTCAATGACATTTAATCTAGCACAGGAGCTGAACTCTAAATATGTGAATACCCACCTATAACAAGTCGGATCTGTAGCATATAGATTATAAATCTATATCTCTTGGCACAAAACAGAAAACAGTTTCTAAGTGGCTCTTTTGACAATGGACTCTTGGTGGTTAGTTTTTAGAGTATTGTTGACAGTAATACTGAGCATCAAAATGGATGACTTTAATGTTACTGGGAGAGACATAACTGGGTACTCTCAAATAAGCTTTTTTTAAAATTTAGTTTCTCTAGATGAATTTTTAGAAAAGTTAATTCCAAACTTTAATCTTTTGTGCATTACAATCCCTCATTCTTAATAATCAAATTACGCTCCTAATTATGTGAAAAAAAAAATATTTTTTTGTGCAGATAAGATGGAATATTCTTGGTGGTAACTGGTAGGAACAATAATGGAGACTATCAACTGCTTTCAATTTATTTTGTAGGAAAATCGTTTGTTTCTATTGAATACCCTAAATAAAAAACCTATGAAATTCCCATAAAATTATGTACCTAAGCCATCAAACACAACCAGATTCACTCAGAAATATCACACAAACCAATTTTACCAAATTAATTCAAATGTCTTTATCTTTCTTTCAGTTCAAATGATATATGTGGGCGAGTGTGCTACAAATTTTCTTTCATCTCTTGATTCAAACATCATTTAATTTATTTTCCAGCTCAAGGCAGAAAACTTATGAAGACGTATATGCTATGGGATATCAAAGAAACGTGATGGGGGTTGTTGGTGCAACCACATATAAAATATTCATCCAGAACAGAGAAATATTACGTAAGTATAAAATTCTGGTTTTTTTCACCTTTTTGGTGGAAAATTATTTGTTTAGTTCCTATTTCCTATAATGGTTAATAGAGGAAGATGAATCTCATTACATTACAACTCAAATAACCTATTGAAAAAATGAACTGAATATTATTTTAATTTCGACTTGTAAGCCACACAGATTTTTCTGTTATGGACCGTGGTGGTCAGCTGGTAGAGCCGTTTGCCTCTCCAGCGTAGGATCGTAGGTTCGAATCCCATGGTCACCAGTCTTGTGCATGGATAAGGGTTGCATGTAGGGATGCAACAGGTTAACGGAAATAACAATAACTTATCTTCAAACTGATTATGGTTTATTCCATAATCTCCAATTGCCAGTGTTTTTCAGGTGAATTCTTTTTCAAAATACTTCCAGATAAGTTTCGTAAAAATCACAATTTGAACTTTTCAAACAATTCACCTAACAGTATCTACAATATTATTTTTGATTTAGTTCAATATTTTACTTATTTATTTTTAATTCCAGCATAATACGCTGAAAGATTTTGTAGAAAACTTAGTCAGTAGGGCAAAACATTTTTAATTCATATATATTTTCAATTTGTTTGCCTTTCTCTCTTTGAGTTAAAACTTTTAGTGATTTGTAACTAGTATCATGTGTTTTATTGAATTCATGAAAATTTTTTTCACACTTTCATATTTGAATTACCTACGAGTTTTCAAATGATTGTTCTGTTCTGAGGTTCACAAGATTCAATTCAATTCTTTCAATTCTCTATTCAAAAATAACAAATGTGATACAAGTTATGAACCCAAGTCCGCTGACTAGGCTTCACACAGGGATAGAGTTACATCCGTTACTCTAGGAATGCTGATACGCCAAGTCAGCATCACCGACATTATAAATATAACCTAATCATATTATTATTCATTCTGTTCTGTACTTTCATACTGTCCGTTGTTAAAATAAAGTCTTTTTAAAAAAACCGTTTTCGTATACCGAATACGTAACTGGCGCAGTCGGTAGGATAAGTGCAGTTTTTCGTCGGAAATACACGGCATCGTGACCGGTTTCTACCTAGAAAAAACGTGAGTTTCTACTCTTGAGCACTTATCACAACGTTCAGAGACTTCCTGTGTTCCTGTGCACCAAAAGGGGATTGAGTTCAACTGAGGGGCCTTCAGAGGAGTCTTGGCGACAGAAAGAAGCGGAAGCAGAATCACCAAAAGGAATAACTACTCTGGTAAGACCAAGTAATAATTTCCTCCCTAAAATTCCCTTTCCCTGTTTAGGAAATTCGGAATTTTTATTTTATTTAGTCAATAGTAAACCAATTAATTTTATAAAAAGCTTGAAACTTTTTCCACTCTTTCTATGAGTGAAAACCAATCAAATATAGACGACCTGATAGAAATTTTCAATAATTCTTTAAGTGTTACTGATTCTCAATCTGAAATCATGACAACTCCAACTCCTACTCAACGTGATAACACAAATACCACTTTGAGCATGCTTAAAATGTTTGTTGATACCATACCAAGTTATGATGGCGATATGAATACTCTAACTAATTTTACATCAGCTTGTGATTTTCTTTTCGATACTTACGGAACTAACAGCGATCCAATTTTAGTGAAATATCTGATTAGAGTTATCCAAACAAAATTGATCAATAGAGCCCAATTACTAGTGGGTTGTAGAGGTGAATTAGACACGTGGGCATTAATCAAATCTGCTCTCCTTCAATGTTTTGGGGACAAACGAAATCTAGAGTGTTTGGAACAAGATTTACTCATGTCTAGACCGTTCAGAAATGAATCTACTTTAGATTTTGGCAAGAGGTTACAAATTTTGCGAAGCACTCTTGCCCAAAAAATAAATTCTTTCCCTATTACGGAACTAGATGATGCCACCAAATTAATTTACCTAAGACAATATAATCAAGTTTGTTTGAGAACGTTTATTAGAGGACCACTACAAAGTTTGATTAGATTAAAGAACCCAGATTGTTTAGAATCAGCCATGACCTATATTATAGAAGAAGAAAATTTCCAATATACCCAAAATCTTTTTAGAACCCCAATGACCTCACAACAATCAGGACATGTTAATCGACAACAATTCCATAACCAACAATTTCCAATATATGCCAATCAACAAACCTTTGGAAACAGATTTTCTTCTTACACTGCAAATCCCAATCAGGCACCCCCTCAAAGGCCTTCATTCCAAAGCCAACAGACTGCTCCCCAATCGTTTCAGGGAAACTCTTTTCCCAGACAGCCAATAAACGTTCAACCGCGACCTGTTAATAGACATTTTCCAACAAATAGACAAGTTTTTGGCCCACCTCCCAATGTATTCAAACCCACTGGGAGAACACTAACGAACCAACCCGAGCCAATGTCAACCACATCGTGAAATACATTCAACAGACAATCGAATAATCACCAGAATCAATTTAGGCCTTCTGGCCCACTAAATTTCACTTCCCAAGAAATCTATCAAATTGACGAGGAGCCGTTCCAATTTTCAGACCCTTACCACACAAATAATGGCACTGACATTCAGTATATTAATGACCTGGGACTCGAACAAGACCCTCTTACAAACAATCACTACACAGACCCTAATACTGACACTGAAACTTACGAAAATCATGGAGATTTCCTGGAAAACCCAGAAAATTTTCAAGAATCGAGCCATCCCAAATACGGAACGTAGTTACCGAAATGTACACCGAAACGAACAACAGCTTACCATACATAAAAATTCTTAACCCACCAATGAAATTGCTTATTGATACAGGTTGTTATCATTCGATGATGCGGCCCTCAATAGCAGAAAATTTTTTTCCACAAAACATTTATCATAGCGCGACAAAAATCAAAACGGGAATAGGAGAGAAAGAGGTCAGATTTAAAGCCGATATCACGTCTTTTGCAGAACTAAAATCAGATCATATAATCAAATTTATTTTATTTGATTTTCATGACTTTTTCGACGGTATCTTGGGCCTAGGGGAACTACAAAAAATGAAATTTTCTGTAGATTTAGTAGAAAACTGTCTAGTTAATGAAAAAGTCAAAATCCCGATGCTGTATAGAAATCCAAATAAGGAAACATACAGTGTCTCAATCAATGCAAACGAAATCGCCTCAGTAGAAGTACCTGTCTCTCAATACTCTGACGATGTTTTAATACCTGAATGCAATTTTCAAAATTTATATATTACTGAAACACTTACAACCGCAAAAAATGGAATAGCCCGCGCGGAAATTCATAATTATTCAGACGAACCAATTACAATAACCTTTACCGAACCGATTAAAGTCTCTCCATTTTGTGACAATCAAAAAGAAAATTTCTATCTATTTCATTTCAACAATTCTAATGTAGATCCCTCCCCCGAAACAATTTGCGACATAACAAAATTCATTCGTTGCGATCACTTGAACAATGAAGAACAAAACGCCTTAGTTCGTCTCTGTCAAGAATTTTCCGACATATTTCACAGGGAAGACGAGAAACTGACTTTCACCAACAAGGTAAAGCATGTTATCAGAACCCATGATGAAATCCCCGTGCACTCTAAATCTTATAGATATCCATTCGTACACAAAGACGAAGTACGAAAACAAATCAATAAGATGTTAGATGATGGTATCATAAAACCGAGCCAGAGCCCTTGGAGCAGCCCAATTTGGATTGTTCCGAAAAAACTGGACTGCACTGGTAAACAGAAATGGCGTATAGTTGTCGACTACCGAAAGGTAAACGAAAAAACTATCGACGACCGATACCCACTTCCGAATATCAATGATATTCTGGACAAGTTAGGTCGTTGCCAATATTTCTCCACTCTGGACCTTGCATCTGGGTTCCATCAAATAGAAATGGACCCTAGTTCTATAGAAAAAACTGCTTTTAATGTCGAAAATGGACATTTTGAATATGTCAGAATGCCATTCGGGCTTAAAAACGCCCCCGCCACATTCCAACGAGTGATCGACAATATTCTAAGTGATCTCCAGAACAAGGTTTGCTTGGTGTATATGGACGACATCATAATATTCTCCACAAGCCTTGAAGAACACATATCGAACCTAAAGCTCATTTTCAAGAAATTACGCAGTTCAAAATTGAAAGTCCAAATAGACAAATGCGAATTTCTCAGGAAAGAAGTTGAGTTTTTAGGACACGTTATTACCCCTGAGGGAATAAAACCCAACCCACGAAAAATCGAATCGATTCAAAAATTCCCAATCCCTCGATCAGCTAAAGAAATTAAATCATTTTTGGGTCTACTTGGATATTATAGACGCTTTATAGACAATTTTGCTAAATTAACAAAACCATTTACTAAGTGTCTCAAAAAAGGCGAAAAAATAGTACACTCACAAGAATTTGTCAACACCTTTGAACTTTGCAAAAAGATTCTCTGTAATGATCCGATTCTGCAGTACCCAAATTTCGAAAAACCTTTCATATTAACGACAGATGCCTCCAACTTTGCCATCGGAGCAATTTTGAGCCAAGGTAAAATAGGAAGCGACCTTCCAATCGGCTATGCTTCTCGAACCTTGAACTCTGCTGAAACTAACTACAGCACGATCGAGAAGGAATTGCTAGCTATCGTGTGGGCCACCAAATACTTTAGGCCCTATCTGTTTGGTAGGAAATTTTTTATATTAACTGACCACAAACCTCTTCAATGGTTGTTCAGTCTTAAAGAACCGAACTCCAGATTAGTAAGGTGGAGACTGAAACTTGAGGAGTACGACTACCAAATAGTATACAAGAAAGGTAAACAGAACACGAACGCCGATGCATTATCAAGGGTGGAAATCAATCAAATCGATAATGAATCAATACTGGTCAATCCCGGAGACATAGTCGAAGAGATAGACCAATATTTGAATTGCGATGAACCGCTAGACGTATCCACAGAGGATTTGGATAGGATCGAAAGTGTGTTCAATCCCAACGAACCCAAAACAAAAAAAATCAATATCATTTCAGATATCCAGTTGGTACCAGCTACCTACTATAATCACAATACACCACCCCCTGATGATGACGACCAAACTGTCCACTCTGCTATAGAAAACCCAATACTGGAAATACCAATAACCGAATATTGTATTAACAAATACTCCAATCAAATAATATTTAACCAAAAAGAATCTGGTCCAAATTATGTTGTTAGGAACAGACCTTTTGGCACAGGGCGAAGACAAACCGTATTCCTATCAAAAAACTTTGAACGCGAAATCATTGACTTCTTCAAAAATCACGTGGACCCGAAAAAATTACACTGTATTTTCATTCAGAAATCAGAAGTTGATCTCGTTCAACAGTTAAGCAAAATACTCCCAAAATATTTTAAAAACCACGCGTACAAACTTACGATTTCAACCCAACTTGTTAAAGATATACTTGACGAAAATAGACAAGGGGAACTTATAAGATACCACCATGAAAAAACCTGCCATCGTGGTATCAATGAGGCCCTTACAGCCCTGAAGAAAGTGTATTTCTGGCCTGAAATGAAAAACCATATAACACAATATATTAACAATTGTGATATATGTCAAGAAGCTAAATACGATAGGAATCCTCCGAAAATCAAATTTTCGCTGACCCCAACACCCGCACATCCACTAGAAGCTATTCACATGGACACATTCCAAATAGCAAGTTCAAAATTTCTGACGATTATCGATGTTTTTTCAAAATATGCTCAAGCATACCCACTCGAACCTATTTGCACGGCATCCATTGTTTTCGACAACTTGATGACCTTTGTTGCACACCATGGAATACCTAAATCCATAACGTGTGACAGTGGTACTGAGTTCAAGACCTCCCTGCTCAAAGAATTCTGTACTCTCCATAACATCAAACTTCACTTTACAACCCCCGGAAATTCGAACAGTAACAGCCCAGTAGAGAGACTACACTCTACTCTAATAGAAATATTCCGAGTCCTCAAAATAAAAGACCCAAAACCAGATACGAAACAATTAATTAAATATGCCATTATAGGTTACAATAGTACAACTCACAGCGTCACTAAACAAAAGCCATATGACGTTATAAACGGACAACTCGATGCTCTAGACCCATTCGATATGTCAGATGAAATCATAATGAATCAATACGTAATCGATCGTCGTAATAGATTGAAAATCCTTTTCGAAAAAATACATGATACTTCATTCAAACACAAAGCAAGCCTTAATAAAAAGCAAAATGAAGAACGCGAAGAACCAGCCGAATTTCAAGCCGGTGCCAAAGCATTCGTGAAAGACAAAACAGCATCCAGAAGTAAAACAAAACCCCGATATAAAAAGAAAACAGTAATCGAAGACTTAGGGACCAAAATAAAAACAACAAAAGACAAACTGATCCACAAATCACAAATTCGAAGACCTAAAGCCTTCTCTTCTCTTTCACAGGACAATGAACCGGACGGTGCCATTGCTTCAAGCAGTCATACTCCTGATAATGTCCATAATAGTGACTAGCGAAATAAAGGTCACTCATCTGAAAACTCCTTTACTTCCATTCCACCTTGGGACCTCCCGAATTATTGAAACTAAACATACATTTTTACATTTCGTCGAAATATCCCCAATTTATACTCAGCTGAAAAATACGCGACTTTTTTATGAAAAAATATCAAATTACCTTGATGACTCCCAAAAGGACATAAATAGTTCCCAAAACGAAGATCTTAAAAGCACCTTCTTTCAGACACTTTTTTCTAACCTTCTAAGACACGCTAAATACCTCATTTTAGAAGCCGAAAGTAAAATTGGTAACTTAAAACCACAAACACGCCCTAAACGTGGTTTGTTGAACTTAGTGGGAAAAACATCTAAATGGCTTTTTGGAACCTTAGATTCTGACGATGAAGTTAAATATGACGAGGCCATTCGAGAACTCCAATTAAATCAAAATGTTACTATGAAAGAAATCACAATGCAGACGTCCCTTTCAAAAAAATTGATTGACAATTATAACGCCACTATAACTCTTCTGAATGCCAATCAAAAAATAATAGAAAATCGTTTAAACTATATTCAGTTCAATATTAGCCAAAGTATGGTTGAATACTTGAAAGCACAAAATATGTTAGACCAAATAATCCTGAATTGTCAAAATTTGATAACTTTTCTTGACAATTTGGAGGACGCATTAACATTTGCAAAATTAAATACTTTACACAGCTCCGTGATTTCAGAAAGAGAATTAGAAAAAATCATAAATCGATTAACATCATTATATCCTGAAAACAAAATTCCGCGATTCAAAAGTTCCATCTCTTACTATCAATTAGTAGGCACACAAGTAACATTTTCAGAAAATAAACTTATATTCGCAATACATTTTCCGATTTTCTCTCAAGAAACCTACGAATTGTTCCGCTTATTCCCTATACCGATCAATAATTCCACAATAATCCCAAACCACCCCTACATATTACTTGGGTCAAACCAACGACAATACGAAGACGAGATGTGCCCTGCAATCGAAGACACGTTCATCTGCCATAATCATTTGGAACCCCAAACAAATGACTGTATAGCAGCCCTCATCAAATTTGCCGAAAACCAGAACTGCCATACCACCGGAGTCTATGTAGCGAATCCAATCATAGAAACTATATCCAGCCAACACATCATAGCAATTCCTGCCGAAAAACAGTTAAAAGTTCAAAAAACATGCGATAACGACGAATTCACAATGATAGGAGAACCCAGCATCATAGAAGTAAGTACCTTTCAACTGTGGAATCACTATTGGAAACTTCAAGCTCTGGAACAGAAAGGAAACAGTAAAAGGCCATCCCTTGACCATTCCCGAAATCGAAATGGATATTAGCAACCCCAAAGAATTGGAGCCCATACCAATTCACCTACATACAATTGACCTGAAGAAGATTCACGAACTTCAAGATGATGCCCGATTCCTCCAAATTCGGGACTTACAAGTGACCCATCCTGCAGCCTGGAGCCTCACAAGCATCCCCATCACTCTGATGATCATCGTTGCAGCCCTCATAACCTGGAAGTTTAATCAGCAGAGGACCACTCAAGCCAAACAGAAGGAGGAAACTACCCCAGCCGAAGACTCCGAAAACAAACCAGTATCCCTCTTGTTTTCGTCTTAGGGATGGAGGAGTTATGAACCCAAGTCCGCTGAGTAGGCTTCACACAGGGATAGAGTTACATCCGTTACTCTAGGAATGCTGATACGCCAAGTCAGCATCACCGACATTATAAATATAACCTAATCATATTATTATTCATTCTGTTCTGTACTTTCATACTGTCCGTTGTTAAAATAAAGTCTTTTTAAAAAAACCGTTTTCGTATACCGAATACGTAACTTACAATTCATATGTGTTAACAACAAGTTCGCCAGCACATTTTTACAGTTATGCACCTAAATTAACACCTGTGTGTGCAATAATACAAAATAATCTTGTAGTAGTAAGTGTTTGTATTTAGCTATTACTTCAATTTCATTTAGTAAGATGTTATACATTTTTGGTGCAACAGTTCATACAAACTTTTGGTTTCCATCATATTTTCTAAATGGTATTACGATATGTTTGTTTGTGTACTGTCTAGTTTGGTAGCAATGGTTCACAAAATGTTTATTTGAAGATTTAAAACAGAAGATGCAGTTACTAAGATAGTATAGACATCGGACATTCAGAATCGATTCATTATAGAAACTACTTGTAGAATATAGTCTATTTTTGAACAATATTATTCTTAGTATGTAGTTTTGTACTACATTTAGTTGAGTTACTGCGTCGTCATAGAGCCCCCCATACTATGATTCCATAATTTAGGAGTGATTCGACTAGGAACTTGTAGATTTGCAAAAGAAGTTTTTTTTGTTAAAATTTTGCATATTATATAAAATTTATGAATCAATATTCTAATTTTGTCAGTTAAGTCTTTAATATGAGTTGTCCATTCTAGAGTGATACCTAGATATTTTATGGAATTAGTTTATTTTATTATGAGATCATTCATTGTGATAGAATTAAATTGTGGTCTCTTTGAATCTGTCATTGAAATGGCAATATAAAATGTTTTATCACAATTTAAAGTTAGTTTATTTTTGTCGTGCCAACATTTTATTACCAAATCTAATCCATGAGACACCTTATTTTTAACATTTTCTCAGGTTTCTTATATAAAAAGTAGGACTGTGTCATCTGCATAAGAGATAGAGATGCCATTTATGTTTAGGTTTAGCAGTGAGTTGATGTAAGTGATGAAAAGTGGACCAAGCACTGTTCCCTGAGGGATACCTATCTTAGTTTCAAGGGGGATATTAACATAATTCACATATGAAACTAATAGTGTGCTTACTTATGAAATGAAGTGATACAAAAAAATGCAATGTTGCTCTTAATTTGACCTTTTTTGTTAACTATCTGAGCCCTTACAAGCAACTAAAAAAAAATAAACTCATTTAATGTATCTTCATTGGAAACTCATATGAGATCTTGTGTAAACAGGGAACATTCAGAACCTACTGCTTTTGTGAGAGTAGATTCCGAACCACTCTTAGCTTGGTGGCAGATGCTGTTTTGATCCTAGGTCGTCTGGGTGAAAGGGCATCACTGTAGCGTGATGGCCACTTAGCTTATAGTATCTTGGAAAGACAAGACCTAGGAAAGACGGGGACCTGTTTTTCAACTTGTGATCCCAGACAAAGTTGAGAACCAATTGATTTTTTGTAGATGTACATTAGTCACCCATCTAAGAGAGTCAGCTTTGCTCAACATTTAACATATAACTCTTCAGGTGGCTTCACAGTCATCTAGCTACTTTTATCAAGAATAGAATAGCACTTTATTCACTTATGAGGAGTATACAGATATATAAAATTGATTGCAGAGCGTATCAGTTCAGTTAGTCAAAACAATATTAATATTCTAATTAATCCAAGCACAATAAGAATCCATATTTCTCATTTGAGTATAAGAAAATATAATTTCCAGGTTTTATAAAATATTTATTACCCCTTCATTTATATTTATTTCACTATTTATATTTTAATGTAGCTGATTTATGATTTTTAATTACAGAAGGGGGTGCAAACTTTCAATGATAAGAGGCTTGGATTTTTTGCCGCAGAGATGATCTTCTGTTAACTTCAAGAAGACACACTGGAAGGACTATCTTGCACCAGGTTCATTCTTGGAATTTCTTCAGGCTAATCATATAAGAAGTTCAGTCTAAGCAGATTTAATACTTTTCTTTGAAACAATTTCAAACTTCTCTGCTCAATAAAGCAAAGACAATTGTTGGATAGTAAAAGAGTCAAAAGAAAGTTTTCAATTTTGTCAGAAGGAAATGAAATAAGATATCATATTCTGAAAAGTTATCTCATTAGAGATATTTTAATTTTCCTTTTTGCTTCATCCTCTTATGGTGGATTTATGCAGCAGTCATAAGTCATAAGCTTCAAGTCATAAGGAAGAATATTTGTCAGTGATTGGCTGAACCATTTTATTTCAACCAATCATTGACGAACATTCGTATGACTTAAAACTGCTGCATAAATCCACCATAAAACAGAAAATGCAACCAAAGAAATCTCATTATTATTTGGTATATGAGGGAAATGAATAAGTGCACCAAGAGTAAAGTATAAAGTAGGAGCATTAGTTTTCATTAGGAAAAAAAATATTTCAAAAAGGTTTTCACAATCAGAACATAATGTGGCGAAGCTGCGGGCGATGCCGGACCTGAACTCTCACGTATAGCTAGCGACCAACCGCGGGAGACTGTCGATGCGCTTGCACCGAGAAGAATCTGGGCGCTTCGGTGAGTCTGGGCGATTCGATGGAAAATTCTGGAGCATTCAGAGAAGTCAACGTCAGATATAAAAATAACTACGCAGCGGACAGACAGGCAGTCAGTGAAGTGAAAGTCGAATATAAATACCTAGTTCCGTGATAGTTATGTAAATTAGAGTATTGTGTTATTGTATCATTGTATTTCGTTAAATAAATTATTTTAGTCAGTTAACTAGAGTTTAAATCTACTACAGTGGTGATCAGAAGTGCGATTGTTAGAGATAAAATACAGAGTGTTCGTGTAAGTAGATAGCTTGTGTATTTCGGACAATTGTTTTCGCGAAAATAGACAGTGACTGATAAACATTTTTCGTGAAGTGACACTTCTCGCGTGTGAAATAGACAATAATAATAATAATAGACTGGTGACCCGTGAAATAGACATATACTAAGACAAAATGTGTTCGAGGAAAGTTCGCCTGATTGAATTGAAGGTTGCGGAATTGAAGCAAGAACTGGAGGAGAGGGAACTTGACACAAGTGGTAAAAAGGCCGTGCTTCAGGCAAGACTTTCTGAGGGATTACTCCAAGAGGGCGAGGATCCAGAAACATTTTTATTCGAAGTTTCTGGAATTGATTTGGGTTCCATAATGAATAAACTCGATGAAAATTCCAAATCAATGAAAGAAGAACTGCAACAAAATTCAAGAAACCTGGAAGAAAAACTTCAAGAAAGTTCGAAAAATCTGGAAGAAAAACTTCAAGAAAGTTCGAAAAATCTGGAAGAAAAGCTGCTAGAAAATTCGAATAGTCTGAAAGAAGAATTTCAAGAAAGTTCGAAAAATCTGGAAGAAAAGCTGCTAGAAAATTCGAATAATCTGGAAGAAAAACTTCAAGAAAAACTTCAAGAAAGTTCGAAAAATCTGGAAGAAAAGCTGCTAGAAAATTCGAATAGTCTGAAAGAAGAATTTCAAGAAAGTTCGAGAAATTTTGAAGAAAAGCTGCTAGAGAATTCGAATACCATGAAAGAAGAATTTTGTGGCGTGGCGAGCCGATTAGAAGAAAGAATGGGAACTGTCGAGACAGAGATGGAGAAAATCAAAGATGAAATTGAGGAAGAGATGGGAAAATTGAAGGAAACAATCAGTGATAAAATCAGAGGCGGAATCGAGGAAGAAATCAGCAAAATGAAAGAAACAATCAGTGAGTTGAAAAAGCAAATTGACACTACCCACACCACAGAATCTGTCAATGAAAATTCAGTACTGGAACTGAGTTTGAACTTAGAGGATGTTCAAAATGGTTTGAAAGATGTGAAAATCAGTCCGGAAACAGGAAAACTCTCCATGAAACCACCCCAGTTTGATGGAAAAACACCATGGGCAAATTACCGCCGACAGTTTGAAGCTGCAGCAAAGGCGAATGGATGGAATACAGGAGAAAGAGCGGTAGCATTAACACTGGCGTTGCGTGGAGAAGCAACAAATATCCTACAAACCCTCACGGCACAAGAACAAGAGGACTACGAGCAGCTGATTAAACATCTTGAATTACGGTATGGACAGACCCATCTAGAACATGTATACCACTCACAGCTCAAAAACCGCTGCCAGAAATCAAGCGAGTCCCTACAGGAGTATGAAGCAGACATTGCACGCTTGGTTCGCCTTGCATACCCAGCCACACCGGAAAAGGTAATGGAGCGACTAGCAGTTCAGGCATTCTTAGATGGACTTCGTGACCAGGAAACCAGACAAGCATTGACACTAGCTCGTCCAACACATCTCGTGGATGCACTGGCACGCGCTTTGGAATTTGAGGCGGCGAAGCAATCCTGCAGAAGCCAAAGTAAAGTCCGAGTTATTGAAGAAGACCCACAGGAGCCTGCTAACCTGGAAGCTGCCATAAGGAAGGTGGTGAAGGAAATGTTGCCTGAGAGAAGACAGATAAGATGCTGGAATTGTGGCAAAATTGGGCATGTGCGTAACAAATGTCCAACATTCACAGAATCGGCACCGATGCAGGAAAACTAAAGAAGGTCGATGAGGAGGGGCGATCGTCGACCTGTATCCAGCAAGCCCCCGTTAACAATGCATATGTCGCTATCCTGCAACGTCAAAACAATGGTGTCTTTGTGGACGGTCTCATCAACAACGAGCCTTGCACCATGCTGCTAGATACAGGTGCGACTAGGACAATCCTTGGACCTGCTTTTATTAAAGCGCCAGAGAGAATGGAACCATCATCCTGGAAGCTACGCACAGCAACAGGAGAGCCGGCCACTGTACATGGTGAGCTACCGATTGAACTGCTTCTAGGCAGCACAAAAGTGAAACATCGGGCATTAGTAGCGGACATTGAGGACGACGCAATTATTGGAATGGACATCATGAATTCCAGAGGGTTTGAATTGAACTTCAAAGATGGCGTCCTACGTGTAAACGGAGAAGAGCTGGTGCTACATGGAAGAAGTGAGGAGATGATTCGTGTTCTGCTGGCTGAAGATGTAAGTGTCCCCGAGAGGGCTGAGACCATACTGGAGGCTTGCTTGGATGGAGGTGCGAGCAATGGAAGCGTGGTTATGTTCGAGCCCAAGCTTCATGATGAGAAAATTGGACGAGGGATTGCACTAGGCAAGACTTTGTTGCGTGCTGATAAAATTGTGCCAGTTAGGGTAATGAATGTCAATTATTACCCAGTGACTTTGAAGAAAGGAACTGTTTTGGGACACTGCTCGTCAATTTCCTCTGTGATCAGAAGTGTACACAGTACTGTTAGTCAAGACAACAACCTGACAGCGGAACTGGAAAAATTGGTTACCCTCTCTTCCAAGGGCATTGAACCAGCCCAACAGCCCAGATTGAGAGAATTAGTCAAGAAGTACCAAGACATCTTCGATACCGGACAAGGAAAAGGGGGTCGAACGAATGTAGTTCAACATAAAATTGATACTGGGGATGCTCGACCAATCCGACAATCAGCTAGACGACTTCCTCTTGCCAAGAAGGAAGAGGCTGACAAAATAGTCAGTGATATGGGAAAAGATGGAGTTATTGAACCATTCGACAGTCCATGGTCCTCTCCAGTCGTGCTGGTGAAGAAGAAAGATGGATCAACACGCTTTTGCGTAGACTATTGTCAACTGAACAACGTGACGAAGAAAGACAGTTACCCTCTTCCGAGAATAGACGACACCCTAGACACGTTCGCCAGCTCCACGATTTTCTCGACCCTTGATCTGAAGAGTGGATACTGGCAGATAGAACTGGCTCCAGAAGATAGAGAAAAGACAGCCTTCACCATCGGCTCAGGACTGTGGCATTTCACCGTTATGCCATTCGGGCTTTGTAATGCTCCAGCAACATTCGAGAGATTAATGGAGACGGTTCTGAAAGGACTCTCATGGAGGACGTGTCTGGTATATCTCGATGACATCATTGTAGTTGGCAAGTCGTTCGAAGACCACGTTAAAAACCTGGAGGAGGTATTCCTGCAACTGAGAAATTCCGGATTGAAGTACGTTACCTTGGCCATGTTGTCTCTGGACACGGAGTAGCAGTGGATGATGAGAAGATCAGAGCAGTGAAGGAGTGGCCTATTCCTAGAGACATACACCAACTACGTAGTTTCCTTGGTTTGTGCACATACTATCGCCGATATGTGCTGGGGTTCGCCAACATCGCTAAACCACTGACCAGGCTCACGGAAGGTCAACCAAAGTTCCAATGGTCCGAAGAATGCCAAGACTCGTTCAGGAAGCTGAAGGGGGCATTGATCAACGCACCAATTTTAATTTATCCCCTTCCGAGTGGAAAATTTATTTTGGACACGGACGCCAGCATCGTGGGACTTGGAGCTGTCTTGTCCCAGATCCAGGATGGGCAAGAGAAGGTCATCGGATACTTCAGTAAAACTCTCAGTAAACCGGAGCGTAACTACTGTGTCACCAGACGAGAACTGTTGGCTGTTGTCAAGGGAGTAGAACACTTTTACAAATACGTGTACGGAAGAAGATTCCTGTTAAGGACCGACCAAGCAGCCCTTAAATGGCTCCTACAGTTCAAAAACCCCGAGGGCCAAGTAGCACGTTGGATCGAGCTGGGAGTGGCCACAAGAATGCAGATGCCCTGTCAAGGAGACCGTGCCCAGACGACTGCTCACACTACCGACGAGCAGAAGAGAAGGAAGCAGCGGTTTGTAGAACCACGGCAGTTGACAACAACTGGAATGATAACGAGGTCCAGAAAGACCAAGAAAAGGATCCAGATCTTGGGTTAGTCATCGGTTGGAAAAAGAGTAATCAAAGACCGACATGGCAGGAAATTGCAAGATATTCCCCAGCACTCAAATCCTACTGGGCCCAATGGAATTCCCTTACCCTGGACAATGGGGTCCTGAAACGTGTATTGGAGTCCGAAGATGGTGGGGAAGACAGACGTCAGATTGTGGTGCCCAAAAACAGAAGACAGGAAGTACTCCGAGAGATCCATGATGGAGTTGCTGGAGGACATCTGGGTGTGACGAAGACCCTGCAGAAAGTAAGGCAACGGTTTTACTGGGTCAATTGTCAAGTTGATGTCAATGACTGGTGCAGAAAGTGTGCTGTTTGTGCTGCCAGCAATGGACCTCGGACACGACCCAAGGCCCCGATGCGTCAGTATAACGTAGGTAGTCCATTCGAGAGAATCGCCATTGACATCGCCGGCCCGTTCCCCGTATCAGCGACTTCCCTGTGACCTAAAGTTTGGGATGCCACCAGGACAGGATACCGCGGGAGAGGACTAGGTCAGTAAACTCCGGCAGCGAATGGAGGACATCCACGAACGAGTCCGTTTGAACATCCAGAGTGCCAGCGACCGAATGAAAGCGACTTATGACATCAATGCCGATGCTGGAGGATTTCAGGTTGGTGACCTAGTTTGGCTGTACAACCCGATGCGTCGCCGGGGCCTGTCACCGAAATTACGGAATTCATGGGAAGGTCCGTACAAGATCATCTAGAGGATAAACGACCTGCTTTATCGAATCCACAAGCCACCCAGAGGTAAACCCAGGGTCGTTCATTTCAACAGGTTGGCTCCTTACGCTGGAAATCATGACCAAGTCCGCACCCTCAGACCACCAGAGGATGCGATGACGTTCCAGAAATTCATGTCCTTATACTCAAATGGACAGAAAGTGTCACACGGGGTAACTCGAGAGGAGCCACGGGACATTTTCAAAGTGCCAGTCGATTACGCCCTAGCACACTGCGTTGCAGAAGATCTTCGAATGTCCAGGGGCATCGCTGTGGTGTTCTGCAAGAAATTTGGCCAACTCCAAACACTACGAAAACAGAATCCAGAAATTGGAGGTGTGCTACAGCTGAAAAAGGGCCAGAGGAACATCTACTACCTGGTGACCAAGAAGCATTCTCAAGATAAACCGTCCTATGAAGATGTCTGGAGGAGCCTCACCCAACTGAGAGATACGATGGTGGGCCAGAATCTGGTGGACTTGGCAATCCCAAAATTATCCTGTAGTATTGATGGGTTGGAGTGGAGAGTTATAAGAAGTATGTTGGAGACGATATTCCGATCCAGCGGCATCCAGATTTTGGTTTGCTGTAATCCTATTCCACGACCTAACCTAAAGACTGTGGAGTGTTATTTCAATCGAACTTCACGATGCAGATATGGGGAGTCCTGCAAATATCGACACACTCCAAGGATGACATTTCGGGACGAAATATCTATAAGAAGGGGGCAATGTGGCGAAGCTGCGGGCGATGCCGGACCTGAACTCTCACGTATAGCTAGCGACCAACCGCGGGAGACTGTCGATGCGCTTGCACCGAGAAGAATCTGGGCGCTTCGGTGAGTCTGGGCGATTCGATGGAAAATTCTGGAGCATTTAGAGAAGTCAACGTCAGATATAAAAAGAACTACGCAGCGGACAGACAGGCAGTCAGTGAAGTGAAAGTCGAATATAAATACCTAGTTCCGTGATAGTTATGTAAATTAGAGTATTGTGTTATTGTATCATTGTATTTCGTTAAATAAATTATTTTAGTCAGTTAACTAGAGTTTAAATCTACTACAATAATTTAAAATAAATAAAAAGATTTGAGGTTTTTAGACAAATAAAAAGTGGCAATCCAAAGTCGTCAAGAAAACATTGCAAATGATTACTAATCCATCACGCTGCCGAAAAAAAACAGGCCCTCTTTATTTAATAAATTATGGAAACATTTAATTTGCAGCAGAAAAGTTGCTGAATTTTTGTAAATTTTGACTTTATCTAGACCAGTTCGGCAACATTTGTTTGTCATAAAAAAGAGATTGCACAATTGAAAAAGTAATTCTGTTTTTTTTTTTTATCTAGCTGTAAAATTTTGAGTTCTAAATAAGAAATATGGAATTGTACTGTTTTTATTAGCTCAAATCCATTTGACACTGACGTTTCAAATATCTCAATACCTTTATTAATCAACTACTGTCAAATCTCATATTTGAATTGCGATATATCAGGAAAATATAGCCCTACTACAACTAAGACAATTTGAGAGATTCTAGATGTTTTCTTGGAATTCTTCCGAAGTCTATCTAATATAATTCTCTCGAAGGAGTAAAAGTTTTGTTTTCCATTGTAATATAATTTTCTGATTTTTTTTATTGAATATTGTGTAAATTGTATGTATTTTACATTAAGATTATTGAAATGTTTTGATTTTTGTATGTATGTAATATATTCAACATTTGCGTTCATTTTGATATTGCACCTTGAAATGATACTTTGTCAACAAGTTATTTTCTTATACCATAAGTACATTTTGAATTGAGTAATCTCCACACAATTTATAATTGCTATAAAAGACTGTAACCACAAATATGATCTTAGGTAAATATTGATTTTAATTTTTATTGTAAATGTAGTCAGTGGCCTAGTGCCTTTCTGTAGAATTTTGTAATAAATACGTAGGTATACATAATACATAGACCACATAGGTGGGCTCTTTGAAGTGGATGATTGGTTTTCAATTATTGTTTCCTGGATTTCAAAGTACACAGAGAAACCTTGATCTTTTTTTACATAAAAACCTGTTTTTTGAATGGAGAGTAAAATGTGCTCGTATTGCTTTCGATAAAAGTTTATTTATTTCAACTCTCTGTCCATTCAGAAAACTGGGTTTTAATGGAACTGTTTACAAATTATTTATTGGTCTAGCAACCTTGTGATGTAGAATATAAATTTGTAATCTCTGTGATGTTAAACACTGGACAAACTCAAAATAAAAGCTAGTATTGTATAAAAAATCAAAATGCATGGAAACTTTCAACAGGTTGGTAGTGGAACTTGAACGTTATGTCTAAATGTTGAATAATATTCACTTAGACATTTGACTCGTACTTTATAAAAAATGTACTCTAGTGTTTGAGTTGAGCCTATATTCAATTTATTGTTGTAAGATGATTTCTATTTGTGAACCATTTTTTTACAAGATAAATCAGATTTATTCATGTTGGGGTTTTTATTTGGAATGATTGAATGGATGTATTCATTGATCTCAATAAGTACTTATATTTACTTCAGAGTTGAGATTAAAACCGCAAAATGTAATGCAAGTGTTTTTGTATTATCGAGATTTGCTTTTGATCCTAGAATGTTAATATTTTAAAAAGCTCAGATTGGTATTGATACTTGTAAATTTCTTGATAGGATTCTTGTCAGATTTTAATTTCCATTTATTCTATTGTTCAAGTGAAAGTAGCATTTTGATAATTTTTTGAAAACATTCAAATCGTGAAAATTTGTCTCTTATTTAAACAATTTCATAATTGTCTTTCCCTACAATTCACGAAAATGGGTTGTAGAACCTAAAAAAAATTATTGACTGAGAGTTTTATTTTGTGGAGGAATTCTTTTCTTGATAAATTTCGAAAATGAATAAATATAAGATTAAGAAAATCTATACAAGTGGAGGCAGATCAATTTATCTCGATAAGTTACAACATTTATAGGACTTGTTTCGAAGAAATTATTTAGTTTTTCAATAAATTATCATACTCTTAGTTTGCATATCTAATTCTTCATTTGCCCTTCTATTCTATTTCTATCATAGTTTTTTTTATTTCCTTTTTTTCATCTTAAGACAGGAAGCTTAAAATCCTAAAAATAGGATGTTGAAAATGTCTTCTCATGTGATTGCTGCTCATTCAAGCTTCTCACAAAATCAGAATATCCCTCTTAAATTGGAATATAGATATTTTGTCAAAAGATTTGATTAATAAATCATTTCTTAAGAATTGACATTCTTTTTAGAAAATAACTATTCAATTCCAATGTAAAATGAAAAATAGTGATTCCAAACATTGAGCTTAGTTAAAATTTATCTAAAAAACTTAACCTCTGCCTCTTGAAACTACAAACCTCTCAGAAAGAAATCTCCCAGCCATGTTTGAAAGCATTTTGAATAAGTAAAATGTACACAAACTCAGAAATATATTTTTTATTTCAGTTATTATATATTTTCCACTCCCATCTATAATATTTGATTTCTTTCTTACAGTATATTTGAAGAAAAAAACCCTTTTGTGAAGTGGTGACACTTTTTCATATAATAATAATTTGCCAATCCGTGGAAATTCTCAACAACCTGAAACAGAACATCTATTCATTTTGGGAAATAAAAATTGAAAAATATACAAAATGCTTTGGGAGCTAGATACAATTTTTGAAGAATCTCGAGTATTTCTTGTCAAATTTAATATTTTAAAAGGAATATAACAAGTTTAATGAGTGAAACATTTATTTGAAATTGAACATTCCATGATTGTATCTTAATTATATCACTGCTCAAACATTTTGAAAGGAAATCTGGTACCATTTACTAATTGCTATTTATTTGACTGATGAAACGTTAGGAAGAAATTCGAACACACAAATGTCTCAATACTCGACAAAAGAGAACTATAGCTCTCCCAATCATATATCTAAACTAATGGCAAATTTGAGATAGAACCTTGCCTTGCCTTGCCTTCCTGTTTTGTTAGGTAGTGTTAATTTGGAATGCAACTTACATCAGCAACAGTTTCTTACTATTCCAGTTTCCTTTTTTCTATCCTGATCAGAACCTGAACAAATATTCATCAATTCGATTTCTCATAGATTTTACCCATCTTTTGACTGAAATGAAAAATCATTTTATTGAAACAGAAGGTCCAGTAAAATCTATTAGTAAATAAACAATAAAATTGACCAATATTGGTTGTATTTAGGTACACATGGCAATTCATTGTCCCAACAAAACTGGTGTTAGTTTTTCTCAGAAATAAATACCAACATAATGAAATGTGAAATGACCAGAACTTTGCAATATCTCATCAAATACATAATACATTATGATACATTCTGAAATATTGTTTAAATTGTACTGGGGTTTCATGAACTAATGACAAGCTTCCTTTTTGTTTGTTTTTTGTGCATCCAAGGTCTATCCACCATCTCCCAGATTTTGTTCTCTTGAGTTTTGCAATGCATATTAATGTGAATGTGACGCAGTGTAAATTATTGACTATTCTTGGTGAAATAATAATGTACCCTCTGTGAATCGGTAGGTAATAGCCTCAAAAATCTAAATTTATGTTTTGTATTAAATTATACAATGAATTTATAGTTATCATAACACTCATAACAGCCGAAAGTTACAGAAACTAGTTTAAGGTAAAAAAATTGATGAAGTTATCGAACTGTATAATTTCGAACTAAAACAAGAGGTTATGTCCACTACCAGTATAATTTCATTGAATCTTAAAAGCAGTAATAGTCTTGAACATTCTTAAAACTATTCTAAATGGTTTTTATCCTAATTTTCCATTGTACCTAATAAGAAACTATGCTAAAATATTCGAAGCATTCTGAATGATATTTTTCAAACTGTTTCTTCCCTCCAATTTTAATCTAATGGCTTTAATATAGTTTCATCTACATGCTACCTAATAATTGTGTAAAGAAAAGCATTTTATTTATGAATCAATTTGCAAAATGATCTATCAGGATGTTAAGTTAAACCTTGCTTTTTTATAGCTGCATTCAAATCAGGGATGACAAAGAAATGTAATAATCCACTTGACTAACAAGCTACATGAAGTAATATTGTTACTTCAATTGTAATACTTACATGAATATGAAATGATCACTGCATATAGATTATGAATTTTTATTTGAAATGCCCCTGCACGTATTATTTACACACACACAAACTTCTGAATACTTCATGATTTCTCTCGAAATAATCGAAACAATATTCATGTGAACGTTCAACACGGTTTTCAAGTCAAGTTTCACGAAATACACATCATTTTCAATAAATAAATAATCCAAACATTTTGAAACTTTCAAAAATCGAAAAACATTCTGAATATGTCAACAATCCATTTATTCAAGGAATTTTGTTGCCAACCTTGAAAAAGTTGGAGTTGGCGTAGCTATATTCACTTTGCCATTTTTATGAATGAACTGTGTTTCCCGCGCAAAATCAGATTTTATTTTTTTTACGGCTCTGATTCAAAAAGATATATAAGTGTTATATATATTCGGAACCAGGGCGTTGAGCTCTATCCACTGTAAAATTATGAATTTATTTTTTTTTTATTCGGATTCCTCATTACGTTCCCCTCTTTCAGGTATACTAAGAGTAAACCTTTAATCTTCTCAGAATTGCCATTATAACATCATTAAATTACCATTGTTGTTTATTCAAATACGGTTTGTTTGTCCAGCAGGCTGATTGACAGTTGTCATGTGACTTCAGATGCCCGCGGCCTATTCAACACACAATCAGAATAACGCCACAATAATTTTATTCCACTGTCTGTACACTCACGACGTTAACTGCTTGAATAATGCAGAGCGATTGAGCTCCTGCCCCACTCCAGGGTTTTGTCTACTGCGCAACCAATTCTCGGAGGCATCCTTAGGCTTGTCGACCAGTACATATGGTAAGTCAGTTTTGAAAAAGTTAAAATAAAATAAAAATTAAAACTAGCACAGGTTTACCAACATTTATATAAAAATACACACATAAATTCGCATACATGAAATGTATGAGAGCATTTTACAAAAATTCACAAAATTGACACTTTGGTTGAAGTTATTTGTGAGATTGTCAGTTAGGAAATCTTGGTAACTATAGTAACATTTCTCTACAAGAAACTTTTTAATACAGTCATTACTTCTGATTTTTTGACTGCATGTGGTAACTTGTTGAAGCAAGTAATGGCATTTTAATGAGGGGATTTTTTTATAATTTGACATTTGATGTTGTTTGGGATTCTCAAAAGATATTTCTTGTACTGTGACTACGTTCTGTAGCAGTTTTCTCATTTAATTTGGGGTTTTGCCTGACAAACATAATGCATTTGAGGATGAAGATGGATGAGGCTGTCAATATTTTTTTATCTGCAAAACGGGCCGGCAGCTATCTCGGAAGTCAATGTTGAAGATTAGCCTTATGACGTGTTTCTGCGCTAAGAAAACTCTGGAAAAATCCCTTGATCTGCCCCAGGCCATAACATTTAACCTCAGATGGGGATAGACCATAGTATAATATATGTTGAGTAAGCCAGGTTCATCCAAACAGGATTTCAACTCCTTTATGACATAGTACGCTTTATTCAAGTTTGCACTAATATAGTCCACTTGCTTTTCCCATTTCAAATTGTCGTCTAGATAGGTACCTAAAAATGTATATTCTTCAGAAGTTTGAATATCATATTGTGTACATAGACGATCTCGAATATTTCACCTGAAGTGAAAATTCACAACTACCGATTTAGACGTATTTACGATAAGCTTATTTCTTTGGCAGCAGGTGCTGAACTGATCAATAATGCGTTCTGATCTGCTGATGAGTTGCTCAGCATTTTCTCCCGATATAATTATAGTATTTTCATAGATCTATCTGAAGCGTTCGATACCGTAACTTATGGAATATCACTGAACAAACTATATTCATACGGTATCAGAGGAAAAACTTATGATCTTCTGAAAAGTTATTTGACGGATCGACAACAAAAAGTATCTTTAAATGAAAACATCAATAAACCGAGAACTGTCATATTTGGTGTACCCCAGGCACTCTGTTGGGCCCCCTATTTTTCACATTGTATATAAATAGCCTCTTACGTATTGATTTACGAGGGACAGTTCTCAGCTTTGCTGATGATACGGTATTATTTTATGCTGCAGGTACATGGAGAAACTTAAAGCTCAGGGCAGAAACTGACTTCCAAGTCATTAAGAAGTGGTTCCAATACAATAAAGTCATACTAAACCTGAGTTAAACTCATTATCTTCCATTTACGTTCTACCTCAATCATCTGCCATATTTAGGAAAGTTGAATGAAGATGAAAATACGACAATACCTGAGGAAGAGTCTGTTAATTATCTGTATTCTACAGTAACATTGTTAACATTAGAACGCTCTGAAACAAAAAAAAAACGTATCACGATTGTGTCTAATCTACCTCGACTGTGTCAAAAATATAGCCCGGTTGTGTCAAATAAATCCTGATTTTGTCGAATATATCATGAAATGGACATTAATTAATTCCTTTGTCATTAGGTATATACTTAGTTGTGATAATGTTAGGTATTTGTAGTTGTAAACTCTCACTTATACCTATACTCTTATTGCTCTTGCATGTGATTATAAAATCTTTCTTCACAGGAATATATCACGCAGTTGGAAACATGAATTCTTATTCACATTTCATTATGTCATGGTTTCGTGTAGATGAACAATGACTATATCGAACACAAATCAACGGATTTGGAAATTCGTTAAACAAATTTCAACGACTTCTGCACCCTAGAAATGAGAATTCAAATGCACGAACTGTAAAGAGGTGGAAATTTACCTCGAATCTTTCATCACTCTTCATTGAATACACTTCCCTTCAGAATAACTCCTAAAACGTATAATTATAATGCAATATCTCGCTGAGCTTCGAGAAGAATCAAAATCGCAAATACAATGGAACCAAAGACATTTCTTTACATTCCGCGAGCATTTCTCCACATGTTACCCCTGACTTGATTTCGTTATTACAGTCATAATTACATATCCAAATACAACAATCGCATGTGTAACTTCCGGTTCAAAGGGGCACAATAATTGCTTGACGGACATCTTAGATCCGTGGGAAATCCAGTGTGAAGACAATGATGTGGCTCAATTTTTAACTTTCCATTGATTTGAGGTGATTTCTATGGTACAAAAGGTCGCCACGAAATATTTTGTCAGCTCTTTGTAGTCAGGACTTTGTAGTTTGGGGTCACGAAATAATTTAAAGCTAATTTGCTAGTTGCTAGTTGAGATCCATTATAGTCGGATAATCAATACTTTAATAATATAAAATCTTCAACTAGATCTAGATGGAAAAAATTCCATAACGACATGGATTACCTCACCTTTAAAATTTTACGTGGACGTTCCAAATATTTGTTAGAACTTGACTACAAGAATTACCTAGATTCATGTGAAAAGAAAATATCTGCCGATCTAAAACAATTTTGGCAATATGTTAAAACAAAAAAGAACTCTTCTAGTAGGATAACATCTATTATCATCACTGACGAAATTGTGACGGAAGGTCCAACAGATTGTGAATCATTTTTTATCAGCTTTCGGTGAACCTTTGAAAAATCAAGATGAGAATGTATCAACTTGCTTTAGTTCCCAAAACATAAGTAACTATCACGTACCTGAAAACGTTATATACAATCTCTCCCGAAAAAGGGCCCAGGCCCTGACGAACTTCAAACAAATTTTATTGAAATGTGCTCTGAGAGTTTGTCATTTCCACTGTATCTCCTTTTTAATGAATCTTTAGAAAAATGGAATTTTCCATACGCCTGGAAAAAAGCATTTGTTATTCCAGTTCATAAATTTCAACAAAAACAATTACCTCAGAATTATAGACCAGTGTCCAAATTATGTATATTAGCAAAATTGTTTGGAAGTATTATCTTTGAATATCTTTATCATGATGTCATGCACATTTTGAACATACAACAAAATGGATTTTTCAGAAAGAGATCTGTCGAAACAAATGTATTTGACTTAACTGAATAAATATTAAAAAACTTAATAGCCGGATTCAAGTGGATGCCGTTTACACCGACTTCAGCAAAGCTTTTGACAAAATCGGTCATTTAATATTGGTACCGAAGCTGGCTGGGGCCGGTGTGACTGGCTCCCTGTTAAATTGGTTTCAATCTTACGTGAGTAATCGTGAACAGGTTGTTTGCATTGGCAACTATCTCTCAAGATCAGTTAACATAACGTTGGGTGTACCTCGAGGTTCACATTTGGGACCCCTTCTTTTCAACATTTATATGAATGACATTTCTGAGTGCTTCAAATTCTCAAATTTTCTTATGCTTGCTAATGATCTGAAAATATTCCATACAGTGTCACACTTGAACGATGCCAAGCTCCTTCAAGAGGATCTTGACCGGTTTTCAGACTACTGCCGAAATAACGCCCTTTACCTGAACCTCAACAAATGCCATCAGATGACATTTAGTAGAAATACTAACTTGACAATTTATAATTATACCATGCAGGATCATAATCTCCACACCTACAGTGAAGTAAAGGACTTGGGAGTCATTTTTTATTCTAAAACGTCTTTCAATAAACATATTTCCTACATCTCTAAGAAAGCCAACAAAATGCTGGGTTTTATTTTAAGAACAACCTATCCTTTCAAAGATTATAATACCTTGCGTACTCTTTTTATGTCATACGTAAACACCCCCACTATATAATATACATAAAACAAATTGAAAGCATCCAAAACAAATTCATTTACTATAAAAATAGAAAAAAAATTTTGGAAACATGTCACAAAATCACTTTGGTTAGTTTTGCTGACAGAAGAGCTGTAGCCGACATCAAATTTTTTTTTAAAATGATTATAATTCATTCCCCAGCAAGGAATTCATGAGAAAATGCCAATTTGTTATTAACATTTTATGAATGAAACTTGCTTAAAATGCATAAATGCTTAGGATTTTATACGCTTATTAAAAAATTTACCTGCAGAATATAACTGTTTGCCTAGTTGACCAAGTTTTTTCTATTCAACGGAAAGTGCCCAGTCTTGTTTCAGAACTTGGCAATTTGATATTGACATTTTTGTAAATCAAACTTGCTCAACACTCCCATAAGTGTACCCGCTTTGATTTTTATGTGCTATATGTACCAATGTTTGTAATAAATGTACCACAGATATCTGTAGAAACTTGGCAGTGATTGTTCCGGATTGTGAAGATGAAGACGAGGAGACTGAAGATGAATTAGATGATGAGTTGTATGAGTAAATAAATATATTTTCCTATACATTTCTTGATGGTGATTACTTGTGGATTCATTTCTCCATACCCTTTCACGATATCATTGAAAAACACTATCATATTTCGGTACCTCCGGTCCTCGTTCGATTTATACAATAAGCTGATCTTCTATCGAATTTGCGAATAATTCTCATAACAATAATTCTAAATCTCAATAACGACAGTTCTCAACGATTATTTACCCACATTTATATCTAAGAGTAGTAGTTTGAGAATTTTTTCAAATATTTTCCCCCTTCCCTCTCACCACAATGTTTACGCGATGCGGGGGATATGCCCCTAATGCGGGGGAGGTAAAATCGTTTCTAATAATTTATACCTATTATTTTTACAAATTTTCGCTCAGTTTCATTACTCAGGACTGACAATTTTACATATTCATAGAAAATACCCCAAAAAAACAAGATTTCGGAAGGGGTTGATGCCCCGGGAGGGGGTTTAATTGTTGAAAATAATTCGCCCCCATTATTAATACCGATTTTCGTAGGTAATACCACAAGTGTATCGGTGATTATCGAAATAGCAATTCCTTTGAATTTGAGAATCAAATTATGTTGCTTGGCAACCACACGAGCGCTTGCGCGAGTGTGGTTGCCTAAAGCAACATAATTTGATTAGAAACCGAGAAGGAATTAACGATAATCGCCGATAACACGAGTTGTATTTGTTAAGATTATTTCATTAATAAAATCGAAACCATTTTTATTTATTTACTATTCAATTCAACTAGGAACAATAATCCCGCATTTAGTTCTGAAATTATGCAACTAACAAAACATTTACTTGATATTTCAAACATCCCTCTATTTCAGTTACCAATGACAGAGCGCGTCATTCGTAGTTTCGTCATTGCATGTCTAGTCTACTGCTTCTCGCTCGAGGTTATGTTTTGATAACATTTTGTTTTAGTGATTTGATCAATCAACGAGTATGCAAAATTTGTCGAAAATTGTGAAGTTGATATGAATTAATAGTGAGTGCTTATTTAGTTTTGGTCAAAGTTTGGTGTTGTGTCATTATAGCAGCTTGCTAGTGGTAAGTTTGTGTTTTGATAATAACCAATCAGGAATCGAACTATAAAATCGAAAACACATCATATACATATCCAGTAGCCAATCAAGAGCCGTACTACAAAATCGAAAACATGATGTTTTCATTTATCAATACAAAAATTTCAACCAATCATAACACGCTATTTTAGCATAAGTGAAATAATCACTCATATTTATTGCCCAGAGCTGAAATGTCAAGAAAATACCTTCCAGAAAAAAGTTTTTACGATTTTGGGGGGGTTGCACCCCCAGGGGGTGATAACTTTATTGCTAATTATTCAACCCTCCGTGAAGACCGAATTGCAGAAAAGAAATCGGCAGAGCAATTTAAGTTGAACTTTTATGAAAAAAATTGCTCTGTTTATTGGCCTATTAGTCCTTAGGCGTAATTAGTTTATGTATTTAAACAAACAATGTTTTTACAAATTTTGATACTTCCTATTGCCTGACTAGTAAGTACTCATTATCAATTTTCTAAATTTCATAAACTCAAACTTCGCTTCATTTATAAGATACTATCCTAATCACAATTTGGATCTTAGGAAGTAAAATGCACCCAAAATGCACTATTGCAATTAATAGATCTCACGTACAAAGCACTCCATAGAAGCAAACCGTCAATTGGCGTTTTCATTGATCTATCGAAGTCATTTGACAAATTTAATCACTCCATCTTACCAACCACTCCGAAGAATATTGGTATAAGAAGCAAAGCTTTCAAACTAGTACTAAAATATTTGAAAGATCGAAAGCAAATCGTGGGAATTAAAAATATAGAAAGTACTGGAAGGAAGATTGAATGTAGAGTACCACAAGGGACGGTTCTAGGTCCAAAACTATTTTGTATACAGGGTGAGTCAACAAGATTCCCGTGGTCGATTGCTCCGTTGTGAATCATTATTTTGATTTCTTATATTTTTTTTGCCAAACGGACCATTTAAGACTATCTTCCAAAATTATTCTTATTCATGCAGGGTGCATCATTGAAGCGTGGCTGACCAAAGTTGGTCTTTTTCAAATGAAACACCCAGTATTTTTTCATATATTCCGATCCGCTGTTTCATTGGCTGCTCAACGATTTTTCAATTTTGGGTTCCGTTGCGGCGTTGCCGAGTTATCTAAAAAATATCAATTTTGCAGCCTTTTTTTGAAAAATCTCCTATTTCACGTTTCGAAATATTTAGTGAAGATAATTCGGGAATCGACGGTCGAAATGGTGAAGTTAATTGTGAATATGGTGGATATTGTATAAATTATACAGAGTGTTCGGTATAACGATACAAACTTGGCTTTTTTCAAACATCAATATTTTGATTTTTTCAAATGGAACACCCTGTATATTATCATTCATATCGGCTCCTTTTTAATGACTCTTCAATTTTTATTCTTGATGTCATGTGCCTAAAACAACCCGTTTCCAAAATATTCGACATCCTAAAGATAGGGGTCTTTCCACAGAAAATAATTGAACTTTATAAATCATATTAACCCAATAATAAAACAAATTATCATATTTATTCAAATCAGAAGAAAGAAAACAACAATAATTAATGCAGCAGATGTTCAATGTGCTTGCAGCATGTCTTCTGAAATTTCCCTGAAAGCAGCCCGAATTCTTGCTTTCATATTTCCAGGAGTTGTAGGCGGAGTTTGATAAACAACCCATTTAATGTATCCCCATAGAAATAAATCCATTTTTGTGAGGTCTGGTGACCTGGGAGGCCACTGAACTGGCCCTCCTCTACCTATCCATTTTCCACGAAATGTATTGTTGATGTATTCCCGTTCATCAGTCTGGTAATGTGCAGGCGCACCATCTTGTTGGAGCCACATTCTCTGCCTTGTTGCCAATGGCATATCATCTAATAAATTGTAAATCTGTCGCAAAAACCTTAGATATTCTCTTCCATTAAGATGACCATTGAAAAAGTGGCCCTATCACTCGCCGTCCAGTGATACCTCCCCAAACATTTAGTGACCAACGTTGTTGGTGATTGACATATCTAACGAAATGGGGATTTTCAGTTGCATAATAGTGCATATTATGCCAATTCACATGGCCATTGTTGTGAAACGTGGCTTTGTACAAAAATAGAACATACTCAAAAAAATCACGTTCTTCTCTGATTTTATTACACCCCATTGGCAAAATCGCATTTGCTTTGGAAAATCTCGTTCAGTTAAGTCCTGCATCAACTGCATATGATATGGATGGAAATTGCATTTTCTCACCATCCGAGAAACACAACTTTGTGATATTCCAAACTCCCTACTCAGACTACGTGTACTTACTTGGGCATTATCGGTAATATGTAATGCAATATCAAGAGTATTTTTATAATCCGTTACAGGACGGGTACGTTCAAACTTTTTGTGAAATACTGTTCCGGTTTCCTCAAATCTTGTTTTGGGGGCTTGAAATGCTCGCATGTCGGATGTCTTTTCTCAGGAAACTTTCGTTGGCATAATCTAGATGCCAGTTAGCAGTTACCGTCACTTTCCCCTAAAGCATAAACCATTTGAACCATATCCCCTAAACAATAATTCATAATGCCACATTTGTCAACACAACTGGATTTTAGTTTGACAGTTACCTCTATTTGCAAATGCCGATGGACATTTTTCCCAGCGGTAGTCATGGATAACTAAACTAGAAATAATAGTTACTTTTCAAAATTTCTTTTGCTATGCTAGTTATTCATAATTTTTCAAGAATGCTCTTGAAGAAGGATAAAATAATTAAAATGGCATTCAGTGTCAGTATTTTCTGTAAAGAAACGTGTAGGTGAAAAATATGCAGGATTGTTGATTTGCCATTGAACAATTCTTTTAAAAACCACAATATCTCAGAAACGGGTTGTTTTAGGCACATGATACTGAGAATAAAAATTGAAGAGTCATTAAAAAGGAGTTGATATGAATGATAATATACAGGGTGTTCCATTTGAAAAAATCAAAATATTGATGTTTGAAAATGGCCAAGTTTGTATTGTTCTACAATATTCACCATATTCACAATTAACTTCACCATTTCGACTATCGATTTCCGAATTATCTCCACTAAATATTTCGAAACGTGAAATAGGAGATATTTCAAAAAGAAGTCTGCAAAATTGATATTTTTTAGATAACTCGGCAACGTCGCAACTGAATCCAAAATTGAAAAAATCGTTGAGCAGCCAATGAAACAGCGGATAGGAATATATGAAAATATACTGGGTGTTTCATTTGAAAAAGACCAACTTTGGTCAGCCACGCTTCAATGATGCATCCTGTATGAATGAGAATAATTTTGGAAGATAGTTTTAAATGGTCCGTTTGGCAAAAAAAATATAAGAAATCGAAATAGTGATTCACAACGGAGCAATCGACCACGGGAATCTTCTTGACTCACCCTGTATATGTGACTAAACTATTTTCTCTAGGATCATCCGGTATAATAACTAGTTTTGCAGGTGACACCGCGGTTTTCTATTTTGGGAAAACATGGCTTGAAGTCAAAGGACAAGCAGAGCAAGACCCGGACATGATTTGATTACAAAAAACTTTCTTTGAACTTTGACAAAGCCTTTTTCTCACCTCTCTGGAATTATAAATCTTCTTGGCCACACTTTCAATTTTTAACGATTCAAAATTCGTTCAGAATATCCTCTAAAACAAATATAAAATATTTAGGAGTTTTAATAGATTTCCATCTAAGATGGGACTTCCATATAAACTATTCAGTTTAAATATTAAAAAAAATATTACTCCGTCAACTCAAGAGTAGACTGGGCATGAAACAAAAAATATCGTTTAATAAAGTCTCGCAGAAAGTCACTTGACATAGGTACTGCCTTTTGGGATGGGACGGGATGTGCAAAACTTACCTGCATCCGTTAGAGTATATCACAAACAATAAAAATAAGTATAGAATAGAATATTTTATTTAACTACGTTACACAATATAATGTTTGTAGCAAGTTATGTTTGATTTACTTCTGGAAGTAACGTAAATGGTGTAAAAACCGTAAAAAAAAACAAAAGAAAGACTGTAGAAGACTAACAAATAAACGAATAAACAAACAACATCAATCACAGACACAAAAAAATTGTATAATTATATAAATATATCAACCTTTCGAATCAAACAGAAGCAGTGAGATGTTTATTAGTACAAACATGAATTCTGAATTCATCGACAGAATAGAAGCATAGCCCAAGCATATATTTTTTCAATTTTCTCTTGAAAGTGTTCAAACTGAGCTCTTTGAAATCTTGAGGTAGAATATTGAATAGAGAAAATCTAGGGATTTTTTTCTGGATAAGTTAAGACGAAATCGTTCGAGACGTATGTGGTGAAAGTTACGTGTATTATGAATATGAGATTGTTTTGTCAAGGTTGATTGCTTTTTATGTATTTCAATCAAAACATAATATAGAAATAGGGTTGGTAGTGACATAATTCCAAGTTTTTTTAACTTCTCTTGACAGCTATCCCTGTACCCAATATTAGTCAGAATTCGCACAGCTTTCTTTTGCATCCTAAATATCTGAATGGCGTAACATGAATTTCTCCAAAGTTGTACACCATAACTAATATGGGAGTGAATCTCTGAAAAATATGTGATTCTTAATATATTTGCATTATTGATGTCTTTCGATTGGCGAAGAGCAAATAGAGAACCCGCGAGTTTTCTCTTCAGTTGGGAAATATGTGCAGACCAGTTAAGTCTATTGTCTAATGTAATGCCTAGTAATTTAACCTGATTCGTTTCACAATTGGAGATAACTTGTTTATTAGCAGAAATCTGGATGTTTTGTGTCTTTTCACCATTCAGTTTTAGCTTATTAGATAAAAACCACTCATAAGCACTATTAGTAATTATGTCGAGATGAAACTGTAACTTGTCATTATCATTAGCTGATAGAATAAAAGTGGTGTCGTTCGCAAAGAGAACTGATTTGTACTGTAATATATTTAAACTCTAATTCACTCTAAAATAATTTATTTTACGAAATACAATATAATCACTCTACTATTTATATTCGACTTTCACTTCACTCTGACTGTTCGTCCCTCTGCTGCGTCGTTCTTTTTATTTTCACCGTTGACTTCTCCGAATACTCTAGAATTTTCCATCGAATCGTCCAGATTCTTCTCGGTGCAAGCGCAAAGACGTTCACCCGCGGCCGGGCGCCGGCTACGTAAGAGTTCAGGTCCGGCATCGCCCGCAGCTTCGCCACAATACAGCATCATATAGGTACACAAGTTATTCACATAGATGACAAATAAGAGAGGACCCAAAACAGATCCTTTTGGAACTCCATGCTTGATAGTTTGAAAATTTGACAAGGTACTGTTGATCATTACTGGTTGTTGACGATTTGTTAGATAGGTTCTTATCAATTGAAGCGGAATACCTCTAACCCCGTAATAGTTTAATTTTTTCAGCAGAATTTCATGTGAGACGCAGTCGAACGCTTTCGACATGTTACAGAGCATCAACGCAGTATGATTTCCCTGAACAAGTTCCTCAACTACACCTGAAACTACATCAAACACTGCTTGTATTGTTGAACGCGAGTTTCTATATCCATATTGGGAGTTACTGAAAAAGTTATTATTCTCAAAGACATCTGGAAAGATACCAGTACATAAAATTAAATTAATCAGTACAGTGAAACGTTTTATTATTATATGAGAGGTTTCCTTCAGTATTTTGCTATTAAGTTCATGGGTATCCAAACATTTGGAGTCCTTCAGTGAATTAATCGCTTCGAAAACATCTCAAGAACGGGTCGAAAGAAAAATGAACAACACGGAACAGGGAATTTTTTAAAAGTTAAAAGGTCTTCGTTTGTCACATATGGAAGCGAATTTATGATACCACCCTACATCTATAACAAAATTCAATACAGGACCGATGTACACCATGTCAACATTAGACGTAAAAGAATCTACATTGTTAGACATTCCAGTGAACAGTTTAAAAGATCATTCACCTATAAAATAGCTGAATTATATAACGACTTTCCGCATTCCCTCCAAGCAAAGTCTTTGGCCAATTTCAGATATTGTCTCAAACAAAGCCTCCTAAACAAACTATAGCATTCGAGCATCACCATTAAAAAAAAATACATTTTTCCTGCTTGTCAAAAACTGGCTACGAACCAACTGATACTCTATGTTAATGAAATTATTCATACATACATATTATTCTTTTTATTTTTGAATTTTTTTAATTTTTTTTTTTTTGGAAGGTGCAAGAGTAAGAATGGAGAGATCCAATCTTGTATCCCATTGGCAGACCTTTATTGTTACCATGACTTTGTATTTTTTTTTCTTCTGTCAATAAATACATATATTATTATTATTATTATATTATTATATCATCAGCTATGTTGCTGAAAAAGTTATTCGTCTCATCAGGTGATGCTGCAATTGTTTGGTTTAAATTAATTTTATTTCTCTCGAAATTTATTATTTTCCAGCAAGATTTAGACCTAAATCCTGGACGAAGAAATGTATTCATCAAAAGCCACTTTTTTGCAGATATCAGTTTGCTACCTTACACTTTCATAATGTGTTTGTAAGCAATGAAATCATTAGGATTTTTTGTGGTATCTGCTATTTGCTCAACTGTGTGCATATTATTCCTCAACAACCTCAGATCATCTGAGAACCATTGAACTGGTGATTTGTTTACTATTTTTTACATCTTTTGAGAGGAAAATGTTTCAATGCGAGAGTGTTTTAATAGTTCACTAAAAATTCAGCCAAATAATTTAGGTTTGCATGATCGTTATAAAATATTTGCCAATTTATTTCGCATAGAGATTGTCTGAACTTAGTCATACCGTTAGGTGATATATGCATTCAATATTGAAGATTATTTTCTTTCAATTCACCTGTGTTGGGACTGATTTTGGCAAATTGTCCCCTATGGTCAGATAAACAAGGTTAATAGACACCAGTGGTGAGTAATTCGTCAGAAATATTTGTGATTATATTGTCAATGCATTTAGAAGAAGTCGCCGTTACCCTGGTATCTTCTGTAATAGTAACATATAAACCAAATGAAATTAACAGGCAGGAAAAATTCACAGAGTACTTCAGATTTAACTTTAATGTTTATATTAAAGTCTCCTAAAATAATACCAAATACCGAGTAGCCGAGTGGTTAAAGCACCGATGTTTCAATCACTTTCGCTGCCAGTCGAAGGTTCAAACCCTAGTGACTGCAAACATTTTTCTGATGGCCTTGACGACAGCTGGTTAATGGAAAGAAGCAATTTTTAAACAATATGCAGTCAAAAATATAGGACGGAGATCTTATAATTTTCTTGGACCAACTGCATTTAATTCCCTACCAACCCTCAAAATTTCTTCTACAATTGAGAAAAGGACTAAATAAATCAATAAAAAGTAAACCTTGTGGTACAATTCTGGGTATGCTATAATTACTCAATTATTCATTTCAGTTTTCAGTAGTTGCCATCTTAAATAATGAATATAAGATATTTCACAAGTTCTAAGTGATTTCATTTGTTCCCCCATTTTATTCACTTCACATCTACACTCTACACCCCTTTAATATTTGTGATCGCTTCATACAGTCTTATATTTATATATTTGATATTTAAAAATTTTATGTGCATTCAAATTTTTATATTTTACTCAAGCTGATTTATATTCAAAATCATTTTAGGATTATTTCAGGGCTATTTTAGTATTTTTTAAAATTGGATTTAGAATGTTTTCTGATTGTTTTATATATACATTTAGTTGATGTTTTTAATTTTTCTTCACGTACAGGCAGCATCTGTTGCTTCTGTGGGTTTTCCTGTTTATTTGAAAAGTGTACCAAGTACACATCGACAAGCGTAAGGATGCCTCTGAGATGCGCAAACGATAGAAAGCGTGAGTAGATGTGCGACAAAGATCGACTACTGTTTAATAAGGCAGAGCGATTGAGCTCCTGCCCCACTCCAGGGTTTTGTCTACTGCGCAACCAATTCTCGGAGGCATCCTTACGCTTGTCGATCAGTATGTTTATATACCCATGTTATTATATTTTGTGTAAATAAACGATGATGATGATGATGATGATGATGATGATTAGGTAGGGCCACGACGACCAATGCAACGACATGGGGAAATTATATTAGATAGTCTCAATATATGGAGTTACCAGGTTACTCTGAAAGATGGCGCACCCCTAATTTTGAGAGAAATAATCTGATTCATAGCACGAATATTCAGGGGGCTATTGAAGAACAGAAATGTGATTATTTGAGATAAATCGAATTCTGTGGCACTTCCAATTCCACCAAAAATTATCCTAGTTTCAGTGTTTTAAATGCAACACCTTGTAAATTTTCAAATTTTTTAAATGTTGAGCAAATTGCGTCACACATTTTTTCGCCCTCATTTCATCTATTCTAGATGAATATATTTTATATTTAAAAAAATAACACAGTTTTTGACAAATTTATTAATACTTATTTAATGGCAAACAATAAAAAACAATGAACTAAAAAAACAACAAACTTCTTATTGATAATTCAATATCCGACTTTATCTGACAGACTTTATCTGGCATTTATTGACTTTATCTGACATTTATTCATATTGGTGACAATTGTATACCCCGTAGTCACGGTGACAATTGTATACCCCGTAATCACGGTAACAATATATCTACTTGATTATTCTGAGAACACCGCGTTCTTGGTAATTTGTCGTTAAATGAGATATTTTAGGTATGTTCAGAACGAAACACAGACTTATTAATTTTGATCGAAATATGATGGTTGTAAATAAAATAGTATACAAACCTTGGTAGGAAGTTTCATTCCTGTCTCGAGATCATAGCTAACCTCGACGATTTGCGTCTCGGTTAACTAACTAATCTCATGACAGGAATTAATCTCTTCCCACCTCGGTGTGTAATATACTATTTCTATTTCTCTCGGAAAATCGCCCATAACAATTTTCCGGATGCTTCTCCGGCTTATTACCCTCAAAATTCGGATTCAGCGGATTAAAATACAGAGAAAAACTTGGGTAATCCCGGCTTCATCGGCTATGAAAACCCTCCCTACCACCTGACTATAAACTCATGTATTCATATTAATGGTGTCCAATTTTATAGTTTTAAACGCATTGAAGTTGTAGTATTCAAATTATAGATACCCTATTAAAGTTTTAACGGATTCAATGTTTAATAAGAGATACCCATCCGGCGAATTCCTCTCAAAATCTTGTATTCATATTTTTGGTGTCCAATTATAGTTTCAAACGCATCCGAGCCCTTCATCTTCCGATCCCTTCAACTTCCGAGCTTTTCGCACACGCCCTCACTTGTTATACCTGCATCATAATTTTTGCCAAATGCACTGCTAAATAGGTTGTTGTTAGATAACAACGCCAAGTTCTCGGTTTTATCTTATGAAATGTCAAATGAGTATCCATGTCAACAAGTCGTGCTCTCTGATGTCCATTACCAACTTGATTAAATGTATTAAAATAAAAGGGACATTATCATTGTTTTTCACGATTCAGGCAGAATAAAAAATAGTTTAAGATACACGTGTACAAGTGCCCCTAGAGCATTCGCAAAGTTTAAGGGCACATCACTTCGTGTCGTGCTCCTTAACTCTTTGCGCGTGCTTTAAAGCACTGTATCATACTATACACTTTTGTTTAAAGCATAATAGATGCCAATAACCACAAGAATTTTGTTTCTTATGGATTATCAGATTCTTTATTGTTGTTTCAACATTCTGTAAAGTTTTCAGGATAAAAGGATACAGTTTTTCAATAACGTGGACTATTATTATAAGTCATGTTTTTGAAAAAGGTTCTTGCGACTCATTCTCGATTCATCTTGTATGGTTGAGAAACTTGACTGGGAACTGATGATATGTCTCAATCGAACATTCCTAACCCGACTTGATATTATTAAACCGGTTCTGGATCGAACAAAGTAATAATTTTCCACAAACTTCTGTAAAATATTCAAGGGCAGAATTGCTACTTTTCATTATAACAGGGAATTCATTGAAATCATGTAAGGCAAACATGAAGGGTAACTAGTGGTAACATTCTCAATTGATGCAATTTTTTTTCAATTTTCTTTGAAGTAGCTTTTCAAAATTTGTAACTTTTCAGAAGTCTGTATCTACTGAATTCTATTATTCAGATATATTAAAAACAATTATCAGTATTTGATAGATATGATATTTTTTGTTTTTGTTTTAGCTGTAAACCGGCTACGCCCTTACAAGGTAACCCCGAAGTATTTGGACGAGCTAGGGATGATATTCTCAGTCGACATTTTTAAAATTAATTATACGAGCAGCACGCAACTCAAGAATTATATTGTTAAAAAACCATAGCAAACTGCATTCATTTTTATCATTCACAGGATCAATAATAATTTGCTGGCCCACAGATGGTGTGTCACTGTTGTACAAAAGTTTGGGTCCCGTGGTGAATGAGGGTGGTATCTTTTGTAGGTCTGACAAAGGTTTGTATTGTTATTAATAGATATTTCAAGATGAATGCCATCGTAATTTATTGCTTGATACTTTTCTCTCAAATAATTATTCTCACATTTCTTCAATAGATTCTTCAGAAATATTTCGAAAAGGGAATAATTTATTTTTTACTCGAGTCGGCGAAGTTATATCCATTTCTAGGAATTAGAAACTTGATAATGATATTTCACACCCGTCAATAACCGTGTATAATAATAATAACAATAACACATCCCCATAAACAATGGTAAAGTGTACCCAACAGTAGATCCTTTGAGGGTAGAGGACGGCTAATATTATTGTTTGCAGTGGTGCTCCGAGGCGACTTACCGATTTTTGGTGGCGTTTTCACTTTTCAGCTGTAGAAAAACTGGGAATACCTACAGTAGCAGCCCGGGTGGTCAGTTCGCGTTCCAAGCAGGCATTAGACGGCGGGATTGGTATCTAGACAACTTACACTCTTGCTTTTCAACAACGTTTGTGAACGTCTATCGATACCGAAACATTTTTTCTCCTGTGTGGTCTCAAACCAGCGTAGTCTGCAAGTTGAAAATTCATCAGCTGACACCTAGACCGCTGAGCAAACCGGACAAATGACTCTTTCTGTCGACAGTATAATTATAGGGCAACGAAATTTTTCAGCCTTCACTATTTCAAGAAACGAACAAATAGACCAACGAATAAACAGATCAATGAACAAACGAAGAAGCGAGAAGGCGAAAAAATCAACAAACGAACAAACGTACAAACGAACAATTCAACAAACAAAGAAACACACAAACGAACATGCAAAGAACGAACAAACGTACAAACGAAGGAGCGAACAAGCGAAAAAACGAACCAGAGAACAAATTAACTTACGAACAAACACATAATCCAATAAACAAGAAAGAAAGGTACAAAAGAACCAACGAAAAATCGAAGAAACTGGCAAACGAACTATAAAACGAACGCACAAACAAGCAGACTACGAAGACGAACAAGCGAAAAAACGAATAATTTTACAAACGAACAAGTTAAAAAGTTGACAAGAGAACAAACGAACAGACGCACGATCCAATAAACGGACAAACAACCAAACAGACGAACGAAGAAACAAACGATCAAAGAAACAAACGAACAAACACACAAGCGATAAAACGAACAAACAAACTAAAACCGAAATACTAAGGAACGTCCAACCTAACAGATGAACAAGATAGAAAACGAACAAACGTACAAACTAACAAGCGAACAAACGAAAAACGAGCATACGAACATACACACAATCCAAAAACGATCAAACGAACAAACAAACGAATAAAGCAACAAACAAGGAAGCAACAAGGAAGCAAACGAAGAATCGAAAAAACGAACAAATGCAAAAACTAACAAACGAATAATCCGTCAAAAGATGAAATGAATGAACGTACAATCGAGCAGATGAACAATCGAAAAAACGAACAAACTAACGAACGAACAAGCAAATTAACAAAGTAACGCACTAACGTACGAACAAACGCATAATGCAACAAACGAATAAATGTACAACCGGCGAACAAAGGATCAACAAAGGAACAAACAAACAGTAAAGGAACAAACAAAAAGTTAAGGAACAAACAATGAATGAAGGAACAAAAAAACAAACGAACAGCCTATGATACGAAAAAACGTACAATCCAACAAACGAACAAACAAACAGACAAACAAACCATCAACCGATAAAACGAACAAACGTACAACCGAACAGAAGAACAAGTGAAATAACGAACAAACTTACTAACCGAAAAACAACAATAGCAAATAAATTAAGAAATGAACATTCGAATAGTTCAATGAACGATCAAACAAACTGACGTACAACCAAATATTCGAATAAAGGAACAAAAAAGGAATGGGCGAACAAGCAAAAAATCGAACAAGCGTACAATCCAACAAACGAACAAACACCCAAAGAACAGATAAACAAACGAAAAAACAATAAAACGAAGATGTACAACTGAACATGAATACGTAAAAAAACAAACAAACAACAAACTTACGAACGAACAAACCAACAAGGAAAAATCTAACAAGGGAACAAACGAACAGATGTACAATCCAACAGAACAATCAACGAACCAATGTACAAACGAATAAATGAAAAAACTAACAAAAGTCCTACCAAACAGACAGACAAGAGAGAAAATGAACAAACATACAAACGGAGAAGCGAACAAGCGAAAATATGAACAAAAAACAAACGAACATACGAACAAACAGACAATACCACAAACAATCAAACGAACAGACAAACAAACGGACAAAAGAACGAACGTTCAATGGAACAGACGAACAAACGAGCAAACAGACAATACCACAAACAATCAAACGAACAGACAAACAAACGAACAAACGAACGAACGTTCAATGGAAGAGAGGAGAAACAACAGAGGAACAACAAAGGAACAACAAAGGAACAAACAAACTAACAAACAAGCGAAAAAACGAACAACTGTACAAACGAACAACCCAACAAACGCACAAATGAACAGACAAACAAACGATTAAACTAACGAACGTTCTGCCGAAGAGACGAACTAGCAAAAAACGAACGAGAAAATGAACAAGGAATGAAATAAAAAAAGAACAAACGAACATATGAATAAACGAACAATCCTACAAATGAACATACAACCGAATAGGCGAACAAAGAAACAAACAAACAAGCGATTGAACGAACAAATGTACAAACAAACCAGCAAAAACTCAAACGAAAGAACGAACGCAAATCCAACTAACGGATAAACAAACGAACGACCGAGCAAACGAACAATCCAACAAACGATTGAACAAACGAATGTACAACCGAACAGACGAACAATCGCAAAAACGAACAATCGCAATAACGAACAAACGAAAAAACTTATGAACGAATAAACAAACAAGCAAAAATTGAACAAAAGAACGAACAAACAAACGCACAATTCAACAGTCCAACAAACGAACAGACGAACGGGGAAACAACAAAGCAACAAATGAACAAGTGAAAAGACGCATAAAGGAACAATCCAACAAATCAACAAACGCACAAACAAACAGACAAATAAACGATAAAACGAACGAATGTACGATAGAAGGGATGAACAAACGAATTTACAATCAAAATTACGAACGAACAAGCAAAGAAATGAACAAACGCACAATTCAACAAACGAACCAACGAAGGAACAAGCGGAAAAATGCACAAAGGAACAATCTAATAAATGAACAAACGCACAAACAAACGATGATACTAATGAAAGTACAATAGAGAGGACAAACAAACGAATAAACAAACAAAATTACTATTGAACAAGCAAAGAAGTGAACAAAAGAACATACGAACATACGAACAAATGTGCAATCCAATAAACGAACCAACGAACGAACATGCAACCGAACACACGAACAAAGGAACAAACGAACAAATGTGCAAACGAACATACGAACAAGTGAACTATCAAAAAACGAATAAAGAACAAACGCAAATCCAACACACGAACTAACGAATAAACGGAAGCATAACCGAATAGGCGATCAATCGAACCAACGAAAAATTGAAAAAACGAACAAGCGAACCAACGAAAAAAAGAACAAACGAACGACCTTTCATCAAACGAACATGCGAAAAACGATTAGGCGAACAAACGAATGAACGAAGAAACGTACAAATGATCAAACGAACCAACAAACAAATGCATAAACCAATAAATGACCAAACGAACGAACGGTCAAACAAATGAACAAACGTACGAGCGAACGAATAAACTAAAGAACGAAATAACGGAATAACGAACTAACAAACGAACAAACAAACGATCGAACGAATCCATCAAGCGAATAAATGAACAAATGAGAGAAAGAACGAACGAACCCAACAAACCAACAAACGAATAGACGAACAAACAAACAAATGAGCAAATGAATGAGTGAACAAAAGAACAACTGCAACAAACGACCCTGAGAACAAACAAGCGAGCTACTGACTAAAATCTGTCAGAATAAACTTGAACCGTACGTTTTCCAAACTCGCATCACGAAACAACAATTCGTGAGTCCATTAATCTCCAACAAATTTTTTAACCGCCATTATAACACAAAGAGAAGAAAAAAATACATAAATTCACCGTGATGAGTTTAAAGGCTCTATGAACAATTACTCAAATGAAACCACTCTGTGCACAAATTTGTCGAATGGCCGATCGAGAAAAACCACTACATTTTTCTTTAAGTTCTATTAAGTTCCTAAAATATCCATCCTTTTTTAAAAATCTCTTCTCTTCACAACATAATATCTTTTGTCCAAAACAGAAAATTTGGTTTTCAGCACCAGCACCAAACTATGTTAGGTAGTATGATTATGAATCAAAACAATTCCTCAAATATTTCAGATTTATATGTTAACAATAATATATTGAATTAGCGGATTACCAGTAGTTTCCATTGTATATGAATAAAACACCCAAATACGGTTTATGATCCGCAATAGAAATAAACTTGGCAGAACCTCACTCGAAATATTCTCATCGGATAGTTTGTTGTTAGCAATTATTGCGACACAAAAATTGTATACTTATCTATTCAACTCCTTCCACTTCCACTATGTTAGCGTATTTGAAAGGAGTATACCCTGAAATACATTTTGGTGCCAAATTGTACTGTGATCATTCAATATCAGAGTAGTAGAAAAACACGTAAATAGGTAGTTATCACCAAGTAACAGCAATGTACCTTCAACGTCTAAAAGAATTAACTTGTGCAATGTCAATCCTGCTAACTTAGATCAAAACAAGAAAGCTGTAAAATCTACTGAAATAAAGGTATTGTGACGATGCTACGGGCGAGTCCGGACCTGTCGCCTTTACTCATAAACAAGCTTGCAAACCGAAGAATATTAGTGAATTCTCGTCTTCCGGCTTCTAGAAAATGCGACATATAGATGCGAATAGAAGCGGATCGAGAACTCTCTAGTTAGATTCCCTTCGTGTGTACAGGGTGTTTCTTAAGTACGTGTAGAAAATTCAGGAACATGTTGCTGACGTCAAAATAAAAGTTCCTATATATGACACAAGTCCGCAAGTCATTCGTTTCTGAGATACAGAGTGTCGAATTTGATTTTTGATATTTGAGTAAAGTTTGGTATCTCGGAGTAATTTTCAATGATTAAATCAAATGTGATGTTAGTTTTTCTCTTTCGTAGGGGTGGCGGCACCTACATGTCCTTTGCAATGTCATTTCTTGGGCGTACCTTTATTGCGTTTTCTAGAGGAAAAATAGATTATTCGAACATTTTTGTGTAAAAAAGATATTCTTGGTAGAGGTCACTGTGATCAACTGTTTTCGAGTTATTGGGATTTGAAATAATTGATGCAAGTGATTTTGAATGACCAGATGTTCAGATTCAAAATTAATTTAAGTAGTTGAGGAAATTATTATTCTTTAATTCCATTTTAAAATAGAAATCGGGTGTCATTACAACTTGATACAAATAATAATAACAGTAATTAAGACCAATTTAATAATGAGACTGTTAGCAAGAATAATAGTTTTTGACTACATTTAAATGTTGATTGTAGAAGACCATTGAATGAAAGAAAACCTGCTAGAGCTACGTACAAAAAAGTTATGACATTTCGAATGACTGAAAAGACATGTAGACACGAAAGGGACAAACTGACATCAAATTTGATATTTTCATTGAAAAATTTTTCCAAGTATCAAACTCACTCGAATATCACAATCATTTTGGAATTGATTCACAAAAAACAAAAATGAGAATTGAACTTTGACACTCAGTATCTCAGAAAGGAATAACTTGCGGACATATTTTTAAAAGAACTTTCCTTCTTATTTTCACGTCAGAAATATTCTCCTAAATTTTCTACACGTACTTAGGAAACACCCTGTATAAGCATCGCGGCAAGCGGACAGAGGGAGTTTCGATACACTTACACAGAGTTAGATGCTATGACAGACAGTCTAGTTTTTAATGAAATAGTAAGATATAAATCAGATGAATTATTGTTAAATAAATGAACTACACCTTTTCCAGTAGTATTTTAGAATGCGTCATTTGAATTTCAGAATAGTCAAGGGTAATATAACAAGACCTTGATAAATAGTCGACTATTTTTATTGCATCTAAATTTCGACTGTATTTTATAATAATTTAACGAGACATTATTTTGGCATTAATAATCTGATGAGAGCCCGAGAGCGAAGCTCGAGGGCTTTCATCTCTGATTATTAATGCCAAAATAATGTCGAGTAAAATTAATAAATACAAGAGAAATTTAGCAGCAATAAAATAGTCGACAATTAATCAAGGTCGTGTTATATTTGTGAAGATTATTTCTTGAATCTACTTCTTTATATCAGTCATATGAATGAATAAAAACTAAACAATTTGGAATGATTTATTCAAAATATCAAGAACAAAGCACAAAATCTAAACAAAAACAGCACCATCTTTATAATTTATCAATTGAAATTAAAAACACAATTATTGTATGTGACATTTCCACCATGCGTAATTTGTGACATTTGTTCAGCTTCTGAAGAACTTGCAGTATTAACCGTAGAAGGTCCACATTCATTCTCTTATACAGCTTCAACACGATTGATTTTATTTGACGTTTAATATGTATTTATTTAGAGTACTGTCAGATGCTCAGGCTCCTTGATATGAGTATCATGCTGAATAGTCGGTGACTATTGTGCATCATGTAAATAGTCGCTAATAGAGCGTGTTGATTGGTCCTGTCAAACAGGAAACAAACGTATGATTGGTTGATGACTGATATTTAATAGACGAAAGAAATAATCATTTATATTTCGGAAAAGATAAATTGTATTTCAGTTTAGTAAGTTGATTTTCAGAAATCGTCAATTGTATTTCAGAATAGTAAGTTGGATTTCAGATAGCATAAGTTGAATTTCAGAAAAGTCAATTTGGTTTCAGAAAGCTTCAATTGTATTTCAGAATAATCAGTTTGATTTCCTAAACCATCATTTGAATTTCAGAATAGTTAATTGTATTTCAGAAAGTATCATATGTATTTCGGAATGTGTCATTTGTATTTCAGATAACGTAAAAAGAATTTCAGAAAGCAGGATTTATACTGCAAAAATCATAAATTTCAAGTTGTATGGCTCGCGATTTGGTGAATATTGGAGGAGTAGGGGTACTACATTGTCGTTTCTATGACAACACAATAAATAATAATAATATGAAATACTAGGATATATTGAAAAATTATTAGCCTACTATAGAACCAAACAAAATTTCAATGTCAAAATATTTTATTACTCAACATATTCTCCTCTTAATTGAATACATTTATTACAGCGAACCTGCGACGTCTCTAGACCTTTAAAAAAAAAAATGTTTCTTCTTGCTCTGCAAACCAGACCTCCACAGCTTTTATTACCTCCTCGTTGGAAGAAAATTTACGACCTTTCAAACTTTTTTTCAGTTGAGGAAAGAGATGATAGTCGGACGGAGCCCAATCTGGTGAATAAGGGGGGTGTTCTATAGTAATTCAAACCCTAAATCACGAATTTTTTGCATGGCAACATGATATTTGTGTAAAGGGGCGTTGTCCTGCAAAAAAAACACCTTTGGATAGCTTTCTTTAATTTTTTCCCGTAGAGTGGTCAGCAATGTTGAATAGTAATCTCCAGTTCTTGTTCTACCCTTATCCAAAGAATCAATCATGATTACTCAATGGCAATCCCAAAAAATAGAAGCAAGAACTTTTCCAGCAGATTTTTGGACACGAAACTTCTTAGGTCTTGGAGAACCGGACTGTCGCCATTCCATCGATTGTTGCTTTGTTTCTGGATCGTAGAAATTTACCCAAGTCTCATCCATATAGTAACAATTCGGTTTAAGAAGTCTAATTCGTTTTCAAATCGAGCACAGATCGAACGCGATGCTACTACCCTTGCACGCTTTTGGTCAACATTCAAACATTTGGGGATCCATTTTGCAGCAGTTTTTCTCATGTTCAAATTGACGTGAACTATATGATGAACGCGTTCGTATGAAATATTCAGTGCTTCAGATATCTATTTTAGCCCAATTCGACGGTCTGTTAAAATCATGTCATGAACTGCATCGATATTTTCGGGGACTGACACAGAAACTGGCCTTCATGATCAGTCATCATCTTCAAAGGAAAATTTACCTCTTTTGAAACCTGCAGTCCAATTTTTCACGGTCGCATACGAAGGACATTGACCACCAAGGGTATTAAGCATATCTTCGTTAATCTGCTTACCTCTCAACCCTTTCAAATACAGGTACTTGATGATAGCTCGATAGTCCAATTTTTCGATTTTCACAATTTCGGCGGACATATTTTTTCTTTTAATTTATTGCGTAACTCTGGTTTACTTTTTTGACGTCAAACTTTACACTGACACTTCTAAAAAGTTATTGTTCGTTGCTATGGTAACGCAATATTTTGTTTATGCAGGGAACTGGTCTAGGCTAACTAGATATCAATACATCCTCGTATAAGAAAAACCTACAACAGAAATACAGCTCGAGATAAAGAAATGATTGTAGCTTGTGCCAACAAAGGAGAAGACTGGGTACAATTAGCAGCAACATGAATGTGTCACGAACCGTAAGGACACAGAATCACCGTTATACAGAAAAACCATACTATGTAATGTACTAACTAATGTAGTAGATATTTTATTGTTCTTGTCTATGTAATAACTAATAAAACGTTAATGAAAGTATCTACCAAGCAGATTTTCAAGTTTAGAAAAAGTGAGAAAAATTTCAGAAAAAATTATTTGAATTCCATAAATAGTGATTGATATTGACAAATTCCGAAATACAAATTACTCTTTCCGAAATATATCTGACATTTTCTGAAATACAGTTGACTATTCTGAAATTCAAATGATGGTTTCTGAAATCAAGTCGATTATTCCGAAATACAATTGATACTTTCTTAAATCGAATTGACTGTTCTGAAATTCATCCTACACTTTCTGAAATTCAACTCACTATCCTGAAAATCAATTGACGTTTTCTGAAAATCATCCCGCTATTCTGAAATACAATTGATACTTTCCGAAATAAAAGTAACTATTCCGAAATTTAATTGACGCTTTCTGAAATGAACTGACGCTTTCTGAAATACAACTGGAAAAGGTGTAGTACTTATAGTTTGAGCGTGAAAAAAATTAATTAAAACAATTTAGACTTTAAATTTATTAAAGTTTTATATATTTATTACAACAAAATATTTCAAATTGGAGAAAACTCAAATTCCACCAATATACCAAGTAATTCACCTCATTCACCCTGTAACCGTTACGTTACCATCTGATCCCTCAAAGAGGGGAACTTAGAACAGTGATCTTAAGTGCGGTAACAATAAAAAATATTTATGGTGGCTCGCTTCCTTTAACAAAACAAGGGCGGTGGGGTGAGTAAGTTTGGTTACTGAAATAAAATAAAATGACAATCATTCCCTCAACAATGGTTTAATCAAAATGCAATCAAGAACTCCATAACATAAATTGGACTCCTCTCGAAGAGTGTACGAATCTAGCTACTAGCAATTCTGTCGGTAGAACATTCAAAATAGTAAAATCGTTGGTAAGTAAAACCTGTATTGGTATCAGGCGAAGCGCATTACACTTACTGACATAACTCTCAAAAAAACTCTAATTGAAATTTTATGATCGCTTTCTCAGACAGCAATTGTTGTTTTACAATGTTAAGTGAAACCTAACAAAACTGGAAAATATTAGCTACTCCAACAAGTCAAAAAGACAAAAGACAGAACACACAAAATAAACACTAAAATTAAAATGTTATTTGAAACAGTAGTATATTTTCTTATATTTAAATAAATATCACATCAAAGTATGAATCTTAGAGAAATTCATCAACTGAGTAGTATGCTTTATTCAACAGAAATAATCTTCTTAAATACACTGACACTTGGAGATGATTTGAGCTTATTACATATTTTTACACCACTGTACATGGGATGATTCTATGACACTGTCAACCTATGTAAGGGTTGGTGTTGGTCACGTATTTGTTCATTCTTTGGTAGACAAGAAATGTCCCTTTTGATCTAGATCAAAGTTTGATAAATGAGCAAGCTTGGCTTAGTGAATATATTGAAATATATGAATAATGGCCTACAGTGTTCTCTGTATTCAGCACCTGCCCTAATTCTTATTTCCTTTTTTTTCTGAACTGCAAAGAGTTCATGAGCCCTACTTGATATTCCCCATAGTTCAAGAACATAATATGCCAGGACAGACTGTATCAGACAGTTTTAAAACTTCTTTTGAAACTGTATCGTTCAACTGACGAAGCAAATATACAGGGTGTCCGTTAAACCTTGTACAATATTGAAACTGGTGATAGACCAGGTCATCACTGTTCAGAATATCGGAATTTCACCTTAGTAAAAATCTCACCGATAATGAGCATTTATTTAATTTCTGGAAAATCACTACCTCACCTTGGATTTTTGAGTGCCCTTTCTACAAATTGAGACCAATTCAAATATCTTTACTGCTGAAGATTACTGATGAGTGATGCTTTCAGACGTACAAAACAGTTGTTTGAAAAAACATAACCAAGTGGAAGTGGATATTCATCACAAAAGAATGCCCATTTTGTCCAGACTCTACCATGGTATAAAACAATATGATAATTATTTTTGGAAGGAGTAGAATTTCGATTATATTAGTGTGTGATGTTATTTTGAGCTAAAATCAACTCCATTAGACTTTGTCAGTAATGTCTTTTATTTTTATCCTATCAAGATGAAATTATTAAATAATTATGAGTAATAACAATCATCTGCTTAGAAGCATTCAATGAGATATAAAAAAAATACTAATTCAACGTTCTTTTGAATCAACATACACTATAAACCACATTCACGATTATTTAACATAGCACTGAATAATATTACAAAAATGTTATTTTCCATCCACTCGTACGCAGAAACGACATATTTTCAAGAAGAACCTTTTCAAATGCGTTATAGGTTATAGCCCCCAAATCTGCGATTCTCTAAGCGGCATTATGCAATCGGATATCGTTCTACATAAAGCGCTGCTGCAGCAGTAGCACTACCTCCACATTCACCATAAAGGTAGTGCATATGCGCATATTCTCGTGGAGTATAACGTGTGTACGGCATGACAAAGAAATAAGTACCACTGAATGAAACAAGCGGAATAATTTCAAAAAACAGAAGTCACAAGTTGTTCAAACAAAATGTGACAGCCACCTACTAGATTTTTTCAATTCTATTTACAGAAGATCCGTTCATGCACAATTTTATTTTTTCATTAGGAAACTATTGCTTCTACATACACAACACAGGAGTTAAAAAAGTTTTTAATTTTCGACAAGGATTCACCTCCTAAAAAATGTTGCACTTATTTGGTTACACCCTGTATATCTGTCAGCCTCTAAAACTTCGTTTGAATCTGGATATTGGACAATTGCGAGATTTATCACAAGAATTCATGTTAATTGGTGCCATGTCGGATAATCGACATTTCATTTCAATAATTTTATTAGGCTTAATTACATTGAAAGTTAATTTTATTGGCATACTATTTAATGCTACCAAGCAGTCTATTCTTTATTATTAATAATCATTTCCACATTTTATCTTGATAAAATCGAAATAAAATAATTTTGGGCGTAAGTCTAAAAGTTGATGGAAGCCTAGAATAAAACCACGCCTAATTCAATGGAAATCACTTCCTCCAAAAATAATTATAGTTTGTTTTATACCACGCTATAGTCTGGAAAAAATGAGCATTCTTTTGAAATGAATGTCCACTTCCAATTGGTTATGTTTCTTTCAGACAAAAATGTCAAACTATTTTTTAAAAATTCAAATCTGTCATTCTACCCTCATTTATTGAATTTTTTTTCGCTTTCTGAAAAACTGTTCTGTACGTCTAAAAGCATCACTCAACAGTAATCTTCAGCAGCAAAGATATTTGAATTTGTCTCAAATTGTATACATGGCACTCAAAAATCCGAGGTGAGGTAGCGATTTTCCAGAAATTTTTAAAATGCCCATTATCTCGAAAACGGTGATATTTTTACTGAGGTGAAATTCCGATATTCTGAACAGTCATGACCTGGTCTATTACAAGTTTCAATATTGTACAAGGTTTACCGGACACCCTGTATATTTTGACTGAGTTTCAGTTTGACACTATCAATATGGTGATTCCAAGTGAGTTTAGTGTCAATCAAAACTCCTAAAAATTTAGTATAATTGACTTGATGTATTGATTCATTATTCAATTTCACCAAGTAGCTCCTATCTGTTGAGACATTTTCTGGAACAAAACTGAGCATTTGAGTTATAGCAATATTCAACAGCAAGCCTTTGAGAGAGCACCACTCAGATATTTGATCTGTAGCATCTTGAGCTTTTTGAACTGATATGGAAGTTATTTTCTGCAGAAACTGAAATGTTTGTGTCATCTGCAAAAATTACAGTGACTGAAGCTTTTGTACAGTATTTAGGAAGAACGTTGATGAAAATTAGAAAGAAAAGTGGTCCAAAGGCTGAGCCTTGTTGTACTACCACTGATACGCTTTTTACTTCAGAACACTTACCATTGACCCCAACCAACAATTTTCGGTCTGAACGGTAGGAACTAATCCAGTTCAATGCAGATCCGCGAATTCCATAAAGCTGTAATTTATGTAACAGTATGTCATGGTCGACGAGGTCACTTAATGGTATAATGCTCAGTAAATATTTGGTTTACAAGAAATATTTCGAGAGAGGAGTATAATATTTTCAGCAGTTAAATACCAAAATACCATGGAGTGTTCAATGATTATGCCAACAGTGTACTATACTTGGTGTTTCAAGGATTTATTCAAATCCAGTGCTGCCTGGTTTGAAGTAGAAGTTCCCGATATTAGTTTATCGACCTATCAGATCAAATCAGATAGTTAACTTTCTGAAAAAGGAGTTAATCGTGACAGGGAGTCTTGAAGATTACTATAAAGTAAAGTTGTTCGATATTAATTGAGTTTGCGGTATTATCTTGCTATTACAAAATCCTCACGTACCTAACACTACATCCGCCTCTAGGTGTGTGTTTGTGTAAATCTAAGCATTCCTCATCCACCTACGTGGCTAAAGTCGATTCTTGCCTTGACCATTGAATTGTCCGAAGCCACAATTGTGCTGGTTGATCTCCTCTTACAGCATAGTGTTGCACACCCTTTCAATTGGATTTACCGTATTGATGAGACCCTCAAGCTCAAAATACGTGTCTACGGTTGCATTATCTTGAGGGTTGCATTATTATGAGGGCTGCATGCTGCAAAATCTATGTATTTTTTTATGAAGGTCCCTCGAATAATTCAATCAAACTTTCTGTTTATAATCCTGAACTCCGATGTCACGCAGGAGATTACATCTGCCTCCGTGGCGAAAGTCCATTCTTGCCTTGTGAACTTGAGGTGAATTGACCAAAGCCACAAATTGGCGATCGGTCTCCTCTTTACGACTCCACTTGTTTCGCTTTCAACTTAATGTTGCAAATCTTTTCACTCGGTTTCACGTTATTGGTGAGAGCCTTGAGCTTGAAACACGTGTCTTTGGATGATTAGCTTTTTATGTTTTGGTTTTCACAAAGAGGAAGTCCGGTAATGTTCAAAGAACATCGTGAGAGCCGAGGGAAAGTAGGTAGGAATTGGTGTTCGAAGTGACGACTTTTGGCAATGTACCTCACATGACTTTGCCATGACAGGGTAATGTTGATGTTTTATTTGCATTGAATTCTACTAAGTTGTTGGATGCCCATTCTGGAATTTGTGGTAGGTCCATGTTTAAATCACTTACGTTCCTCCGCTTCTCTTTTAGTATCACAGGCTAATAAGGGAATTTTGGAAGGGGATGCGGTATGAAGGGTACTATCGTCCGCAAAGCTATGCACTGGGCATGAGGTAACTCCCAACAAATCATTGATGTGAAGAAGATACAGTGTTGGTTCTAAATTGGATCATGCTAAAATGGATAACACAAGCAATTATAGGTATAGTGTCAGATGAAATTCCATCAACCACCACGTGTAGAGATGAAGTTACCTAACGAATAACACGACTGGGAGGGCAAGCCATAGGTTAGAAGCTTGGCTAGGGATCCCTGGTGCCAAACGCGATCAAATGACTTGGAGATATCTAATGCCACGGCCAGAGTCTCATCATATTTTTCAATGGATAGTTGCCATATATGCACATAAGCAAGCAGGTGACCGGTCGATCTCTGATGACGGAAACCATATTGTCGATCATTCACAATACCTGATCGTTCTAGATACTTCATTAGCTCGATGTTGTTGGCTTTTTCCATGACTGGTATTAGTTCGAGGGCACATTTTTTGAGAACAATCGGAGGAATTCCAATGTTGAGTCTGAGCAAAATTTGTTTGATAGTACGTTGGCGAAAGATCATCTCAGGCGTATGACTGTCAATAGAAGTGATGTTCTAGAGATGTTTTCCCAGTGAATCCAGAGTACAATTTGCAGCAAACATGTTGGCGAAAATATTGGCTTCTTCCTGGGCGTTCGTGGCTAGTGTTCCATCTTCCTTAGTAAGGGGAGGAAATGAACTGGATGTGAAGTTTCTGCTCTCAGCTTTGCCAAAAAAAAAACAGAAGGTGCGGGACGCGTTTGGACACTCGACGAGTTTTAACAGTATGTTGGCGTTGTAAGCCTCTTTCGAAGATTAGAGATTGTCTCCTCACACATTTTTCTAGCTTAAAGATATTCCGATCTGGTCGCATGGCTCTAATTTTTGTACCACCGATGGTGTGCTGCCTGCTTGAATGCTACAACTTTGTTTCGGTTGAACCAGGGTTTATCAGATGATATTATTCGTGACGTGTTTGGACTCTCACTTTACCAGATCCTATGGTGAAGCGAGTCATCTAGAGTGGAATCAGTTGTCCAATTCATCTCACTATTTAGTAGGATATCGCATGGCATCTGAGCAAATGCATAATGAGCTCGGGCGATGTTGAATCAAACGTCGTGCTGTTATCCCGATATTTCTTTAGGAAATGAATCGATAGTCAGTGCAAGTATGAACACATTTCTTGGAGTCTACATTGACAACCAATTGAAATGTCAGTATCGTCAAACAATTAGGAAAAAACTTGCATCAGGATGTTATGTTCTGCGTACAGTGGCCAATGAATCGGGTACAGCAATAGCTAAGGTGATTTACCATGCACTGATTGAATCACATATTCGATATTGAAAAACATTCTGAGGTCTATGTAACCAAAGAACCTCCAACTCCATTTTTTTATACGAAAAGCGAAATCCGATATTTATGTAATGTAGGACCGCGAGTATCATGTATCGTATCTTGTTTCGTACAATAGCCTTTCGTACACCTGAAACATTCTCGTACCCTGAATTGATTAATGAATTTTCGGCTTCTCGTTTCGTACATCGACTACTGCGATGGCCCAAATTTCCCATCACTCAAATGTCTACGTAAGGTTAGTTCGTTCTGGTTAGATCATACTAAAAAATTACTCCTCACAAAATATATTCTCAAAAGAAAAAGTGATGCAAAAACTACCGACCTTTTCAATTTCCACGCACTCAAAAATCTACATAAAGTCAGTTCGTTCTGGTTACATCATACTAATAAATTACTCCTCACAAAATGTATTTTCACAAGGAAAAATGGTACAAAACCTACCTATGTTGTTTGGCACCTAAACCCTTTCTGCCATCGCAGTGGTCGGTTCACGAAGGAAGAAGTCGAAAATTAATTCAATGTACGAAACAAGAATATTTTGGGAAAATTTTTGATTTGTACGAAACGCGAGTGTACGAAACAGAAACAAACCGTGTCATGTTGGCCACTGTTCGAACAAAATAATTTATCAACTGTTTCATCCTTGTTTATACTATAAACAGTTTGGTGATTGGTCTCCAAGAATAGATCCTTGTTCAAGGTCTATGGGGGAATCATTTGATAAAAAGATAATTTGAAACTTCCCATTCCTACCTCTAATAGAATGAAAAACATTGATATATAATGCTGCAGAATTATATAACCATATTCCATGGAATAAAACAAATAAAGGCGAGTATAATCGATTCAGCTCTTTTATGGAGAATATTCTTCTCGAATTGGCTCTTTGTAATGTTCAGGAGATCTATCAGGTTACTTTTCAATAACCTTACCCAATAGAGACAATCTATGGTCACATAAAGCATTTCTACATACGTTTTATGAGACTGCCATACTTGTATTAGGATCTCATATTTTTACATTTTAAGTATATTTTTAATGTATTTCTCATGTATACAAACAAATACTGTGTCGTTGACTTATACGGTAATTAGCCTCCAATTTGACTGTGACTGCTTTTAGTCTTGATGTCTATACTCATTTTTTATAAATATATGGATTTTTCCAGAATATTTACCATTTCAACATGTATGTGTGTATATGTTTAATTTATTGATTTACTTTCTCCACATTTCATCAATAAGAATTAATTTCTTCTGATAAAAAAGTATTTATTATTTTGATTTGATTTGAATCGATCCTGGCCATCGAAATGTTACACTTATACTGCACGAAATCCTACGTGATACATCTATCTATGAGCAGGTTATTCTTGTAGCTTCGGGTCATCAAATGGTAGCACCGGGTAGCAAAGGAGTCATTCTACCTGATATGCACTGCACGCCAGCAGCGATGGAAAAATGGGTGGTTCCTTCGCTGCTGGCGTGCAGTGTATATTACTTAGAATTGTACGTACAGTGAGTTCATTTTTAGTGTATCTATCGATCCTGGAAATTTCGTGGTTCTGCGTAAAAAATTACTGAAGATACGGGGGTGTTTCCATGAGAAGTGAAATAAATTCGGTTTTTTCAGGACCGGAAATTGTTAAGGAAACAGGTGTATTATTTGTAATACGTACAGTGAGTTCATTTTTAGTGTATCTATCGATCTTGGAAATTTCATGGTTCTGCGTAAAAAATTACTGAAGATGGTGTTTCCATGAGAAGTGAAATAAATTCGATTTTTTCAGGACCGAAAATTGTTCAGGAAACAGGTGTATTATTAGTAATTTGGGGATCCTGAACACGAATCCCAAGGAATGTAGGGCCAATTTTGACCCCTAATATTCGTTTTCGGGATAATATGGGTTGTTCCATCGCGAGTGGCGGGCAGTGTATACTACTTAGGCCAACCCCATTCAGGTGGTAGGTGCATTTTGAGCATTTCCATCAGTTCTTAAAATTTCATCATTCTACCTCAATTATTACGGAAGGTACGGGGTTGTTTCCATGAGAAGTGAGACATACTGTATAGCTATCACCACTCTTCAACTTTTTTCAATGAATGTCCAGATGAATATATGACAAAGAATTGAAGAAACATAGAGTTAATTATGCGAAAGTAATCCATATAAAAAAAAATCTTTTATAATCAGTACAGATTTCTCCATACAATTGAAATTAATTAATTATCTTCACCGGACTAGAGCACTAGTTTTTGATCAACTAGCGTCAAAAAACCCCCTGTGATGCTATCGTTGAACAATAATGGGAACAACTGTTCATCTTCTAATGATTTGCACATTCATTCCATTATTTCTTGTATTGATATGCACTATACATATGAAATTACCTCTCAAAGAATCTTTTGTCGGCCTGTAATTGGTTACTGAGTCCAAATGATTTGAAATTGTGTATACATTCCTCACACAGAGTTACGGTCATTTGGGGGCCTCGCATACCCACATCCACATCATTTATTAAACGCGATACAGTTCTTTGTTATTTTCAAGTCAATTCAAAGATTGCTACCCTTTCTTTGTTATGAAATGAGAGAAACTCTCTTCCAACCGAATAGTCACCGACATCTTCACAATAACTATAGAATAGTTAGAGTAAAATAATCACTGACTTGTTGAAATTATTAGATTTTATAATATATTATAGATCGTGATTTCTTTCATTATCCAACGGAGGCGATCCATGACTTACAGGATTTTTTTTAACAATTTTTGATATTTTTCCACCACATATCTTTGACGTTTATTACTGTTATTCAATGTCACTAATGTAGGATTTCTCTTTTCTTTAGTTTTCAATGTTGTAACCCTACTTTGGTGATGATGAAGGATGTACCACCCACTGATGTAAGTCCTCCGACTACCTCTTGTAATGTGCTGATGTGAGTCCTCCGACTACATCCACATTCACAAAAAAGATTATATTTGGTGGAGTTTGACTGTAAGTTATTTTACTACCAACTTTCTTTCATTATATTGATAATTTGGGAAAGAGGAAAGATCATTCAAATCCAAAAAATCCATAAAAATGTTTTCCATTAAATTTACAATATAAAAAGTGCACTCATATAAGAAATAAATATACAGGGTGTTTCTTAAGTACCTACGTGTAGAATATTTAGAAGCATGATGCTGACGTCAAAATAAGAAGGAATGTATCCTATAAACATATGATATCTGGGAGTATTTTTCAATGACAAAATCAAATGTGATGTTAGTTTGCCTCTTTCGTGGAGGTAGCGCCACCTACATGTCTTTTCAGTCATTGTCATAACTTTTTTGGATATCCCACGTTTTCTAGTGGAAAAATCGAATTTACGAACATTTTTGTGTAAAAAAGATAGTCTCGGTAGAGGTCGCTGCGAGCAACTGTTCTCGAGTTATTGGGATTTGAAATAATCGATGCAAGTGATTTTGAATGACAAAATGTTTAAATTCAAAATTAATTTATTATCTTTCTTTAATTTCATTTTAAAACAAGAATCGTGTTATTACAATTTGATACTAATAATAATAACAGTAATTAAGACCAATGCAATACTAAAACAATCAGTTGAGGTACTAATTAAAGTAATTGTTGAAAATGGCCACCTTATACCTAGTGTATTTCGGATAGCGTCACATCGAGCAATGATTCGTTTACGAAGTTATTCTAGGTTTCTGTTGGCACCGTATAAACAAGGGCCTACAAGTGACCCACAAAAAAATATCGATAGGATTCAACTACGGAGAGTTCGGTGGCCAAAATTGATTCGGAACTTCAGCCCTTCGACCAATCCATCTGTTTTTAAGTCGCTGATTTAAAAATTCACAAATTCACGAACTATTAAACAAACCAATATCAAATTTGATAATGTCATTGAAAAATACTGCCAGATATCAAACTTAATTCGAATATCACAATTATTTTAAAATTTATTCACAAAAAACAAAAATAAGAATTCAACTTTGACACTCTGTAAATATGTTTATAGGAACTTGTCTTCTCATGTTGTCGTCTACTACCATGTCCCACAGTAGGGGGGATAGTATCCCTCCCTGCGGAGTCTTCAAACATGTTGGTATGGACCTGTCGATTTTGGAGCATTGACTTTATCCACCTGCAGGTGGTTTCATCAACGCTTCTCCTCCTGGCCACTGAGACCATACTTTCGAAGGATGTATTTTCAAAGGCCCCTTCGATGTCTAGAAATGTGCATAGTGCTATTTCTTTTTTCGCCAGAGTGTCCTCCAGCCTTGACACCAATTGGTGCAGGGCCGTCTCGCACGATGTTCCTATTAGATAGGCATGCTGGTTTATATGTAATGGCCGGTCTATGAGAGCTGCCTCCCGCATGTCCCTGTCTATCAGTTTTTCTAGTCCTTTCAGGAGAAAGGGTGATAGGCTTATTGGTCTGTATTCCTTGGCCTGGTCGTATGAGTTTCGGCCAGGTTTCGGAATGAAGACCACGTTCACAGATTTCCAGGTTTGTGGTATCCAGCCAAGTGCTAGACTCATCCTGTACAGTCTGCATATTTCTGGTGCTAGATCTTCAATTCCCTGCTGCCGTAGGACAGGGAATATTCCATCTGGTTCAGGCGATTTATATGGACAGAAAGAGTTTAATGCTCATATTACTTTCGGGTATGTTACGATCCGCTTTGCCACCTCCCAGTCAGCCCTGTTCGCCCTTAGTTGAAGGTTGACAGGGTTTTCAATGCTGGGATTTGTGACAATGATAGATTCTGGAAAGTGGGTATTGAGCAAAAGTTCAATTGTTTCTTTCCCGGTATTTGTGAGTAGTGAGTTTTTTTAAAGTCCCCACTTGGTTTATGGGGTTTTTGGAGAGTATGCGAGAGTCTGGCACTTTCTGAGGTTTGTTCTATGTCCTCACAGAACTTCCTCCATGCTTTCCTTTGCTCCCCTCTGATTGTTTTGTTGCATTCCTGTAGTGTTTTGGAATATTCCTCCCACGCACCAGTTTTTTCCGCTCTATTGAATAGTTTGCGTGTATTTCTCCGGAGTTTAGTTAGTTCGGTGGTCCACCAGCTCACCTTTCCTTTAGTTTGTCTGCATTTTAAGGGACAGTTGTTCTGATACGAGGTTATCATGGCCTCTTGAATTTTCTCTGAGGTTTTCTCTATATCATAAGCGCTGTGTGTGTTCGCTTTGACATTCCTAAAACTTTTCAGGTACTCCCCCAGCTCCTCCCGGTATTTCAGCCAGTTGGTTTTCCTCGGATTCCGATACAATTTGGCCGGTTCACTGGTGTTGCCAATCTCCAGGTAAATGTGTCAGTGGTCCAAGTTTGATGGTTCGTCTGAGACTGACCACTTCCCAGCATGCTGACCCACCTGGGGGCAGCCTAGGGTAATGTCAATGATTTCCGTTTTCGTTGGGTCACAAAGGTTGGTTCATTGCCCCTATTCAGTACTTCCAGGTCACTGGAGACAATAAAATCAAGCAATGACTCACATCTTATGTTCGTGTCGGTGCTGCCCACACTGTATTGTGTGCGTTTGCATCGGCTCCGATAATTACCTAGAGTTTGTGTGTCTCGCAGTGTTGGACCAGTTCCTTCACATGCTCTGATGGTGGAGGACTTGGAGAGTCATAAGGCATGTAGACAGAAGCTAGGACGATGTCCCTCTTCACTCCATCCCTTGTGTAGGTCGTCTTGATCGCTGTGGTGTCCCTGTAAGAGAATTCAGACAGATTCAACACGTTCAAGTCAGTTTCAACAAGTATGCAAGTTCTGGCGTTTCCGCAGGTTCGGTTATAAAAGATCTCACCTTTGGACTGTCCGAGACCCGATATGCGCCCTTTTGCTAGCCAGGGTTCTTGAATCAGGGCTACCTCGATATTGCCCTGTGCAAATATTCTACACAGGGTTGCTGTTGCAGCCTTACTGTGCTGCAGGTTGGCTTGAGCTACCCGCAGCATTGGGATTGCTCCTAGTAAGGCTAACAACCTTGAAGTTGACCTGTGTGGGCCCTAGGAATGCCTGCATTCCTCTGGTTTGTAGGTTTTTCAATGATTTTTCGTCTATTCAGAGAACAAGAGTATGGCCAGAGGTCTCCTCTTGTCTCTTAATGGCGTGCCAATCTCCAGAGTCGAACCCAGATTCTGGGTTGTGACTAGCTGCAGAATTTTTTCCGATTCCATCTTGTGGTATGGTTTCGGTATCCATAGAACCACTTTGGTTGTTTGGAGGATGTCCTTAGCCAATCCAGCTTTGAGCACTGCCCCCTCTCAAGGGGTCATTCTGGCAACGCAATCAAGGAGCCTGGATTTCGTGTTTTCGTCCAAACACGATAGGACCAGCACGCCCTTGTAGACGTAGCTGTTCCGGAAGTTCGGACCCTTACCGGGCTCGCATGCGAAGATCTCCTCTGTGAGAGCGCCCTGCACGAGAGTCCCTTGGTCCTCTGACAGGTGTTGATCTGAATAGTTCTCCAGAGCAACAGCCATCTTCAGACCTCTTGTGGCCCCACTCAGTGTGGTCTACTGATACAGAGGCAGCCACGAGATCGCCGCATCTAGGTTTTTTTCACCTGCGAGGTACTCTCTGAGGAGGAGGGGTTGCTAAGCTGGGCTCGCTCCCTTTTTTGGGAGTTTGAAAGCTGCTTCCAGTTGTGCTGGAGGTTTGCTGTTGCCCAGGTGTTTTCGGATTGCGCCGGTTAGATCGACCTTTCCTGGGTTTAATTTCTTCCCCAGCTGCCTTAGCCTGCGCAATCTTCATTTTTCTTTTCTGTGTCCCGTAGGGCATTTTCCTGTCGCTCAGATGTAAACGGTTCACATCATACCTTCGTGGACATCGACCCCCCTAGTGACATGTGCCAACGGTCTTGAAACGCAAAGCTTTGTAACTTGTTGTAGGCCAGCTATTTCAGCATATTTAAAATAAAAATGGGGAAAAATTGCAAAACAATGCAATCTTTCACAAAAGTTATATTTTAGTGCGCAATAAAACCATAAAAAATGTAAATTATAAACAATTCTGGTATTTTGTAGAGCAAAACGCAAAAGAATTGCAAACTGACGAAAACATCATCCTTTATAGTTTCCCAATTTTACGACCATTTCCAAGTTTGGCATCAGAGTAAATAAATTATTTATTAAAGAGTGGCAAACGCAAAAAATGTGCCTCTTTGCCAAAACTTTGCCACCTCCGCCGATGACGGCAAAATTATTATTTGTTTATTTTACACAAAAAAATTTTGTTTGCAACCTGAATTGATTACGGAAATAATGCAAACGTTCCAGAAAACATATAAAATTTGCCACCACCACAGATTTCGAGAACTTTATCATAGAACAGTGCACAAAACCTTATAAAAATAGCTTTCAGCAAATTTTTTTTCTTACATTTTTTTCGGTTCAGCACCCTTCACAATTTTGTCAAGTTATAAGAGGATCGTACGATTAGGAGAGCCGCTAGAGGGCAGCAAAATTGAATAATCAAAAATGCATTGTTATATTTTGCATAGAAATATTAATGTCGAATAGTAATCTCCAGTTATTGTTCTACCCTGATCCAAAAAAAAATTAATCATGATTACTCCATGGCAATCCCAAAAAACTGAAGCAAGAACGGAGTGTCGCCCTTCCATCGATTGTTCTTTTGTTTCTGGATCGTAGAAATGTCCCCAAGTCTCATCCATAGTAACAATTTGGTTTAAGAAGTCTACATCGTTTTCAAATCGAGCACAGATCGAACGCGATGCTACTACCCTTGCACGCTTTTGGTCAACATTCAAACATTTGAGGATCCATGTTGCAGCAATTTTTCTCATGTCCAAATTGACGTGAACTATATGATGAACGCGTTCGTATGAAATATTCAGTGTTTCAGATATCCGTTTTAGCCCAATTCGACGGTGTGTTAAAATCATGTCATGAACTGCATCGATATTTTCGGGGACTGACACAGAAACTGGCTGTCCCGATCGGTCATCATCTTCAATGGAAAATTTACCTCTTTTGAAGCTTGCAGTCCAATTTTTCACGGACGCATACGAAGGACATTGATCACCAAGGGTACTAATCATATCTTCGTAAATCTACTCACCTCTTAACCCTTTTAAATACAGGTACTTGATGATGGCTCGATACTCTAATTTTTTGATTTTCACAATTTCGGTGGACATATTATTTCTTTTAATTTATTGCGTAACTCTGGTTTACTTTTTTGACGTCAAACTTTTTTGACGTCGTTTTACTTTTTTGACGTCGTGCAATTGACGCAGCAAACCCAATCCTTTCCAACATAATGTCGAAAGTCACATAAGCAGATCAATCAAAGGTTTTCGTTATCTCCTATTTTTTCTCGCTTCCTGGTCATTTTTGAGTGGAAGGCCTTCATCTGAAGAGTCGAGCAGGCTCATCTGGTGAGGTGTACTACAAGTAGCTTGATGAAGATCTTTCGCCTGAGTTTGAATGTTGGAATTTTCTTGTGCTTTGGAGGATGAATTTGGGACCCGAATAATGAGTGGAAGGTCGTCATCTGAAGAGTGAAGCGGACTTGTAGGGCGAACTTTACTAGAAGTGCTAGATGCAGAGTTTCAATCTTGGAATTGTCTAATGATATGCGAGTACCTGACTTTATGGTCATTTTCTTCCCTCTTTTATGACGCAATCTATTTTCATCAAAGCCCCTAGATTCTCTCAAAAATTCAAGTAAACTGACGTCTAAAACTCTACCAGTATTGGTTTCTCCGGAAGGAAACCTGTTTAGAACTATATTAGGGTCAAATGGATAGAGGCCAGTTCCTCGGAAAGCACCTTGAAGATTGGATTCCATCTTGGGTGCTATAGAATTCCATAGTCTCAGCAGGAGCACGGGGAATTGTTCCTTGGGAATCGTTCCTCGACGCCTGGATTCTTGTCTCCATCTATCCAAAACCTTTCGCCATTGCTTTTTAATGGGCCCAAAAACTCCAACGTCCAATGGCTGTAGCAGGTGTGTGGCATTAGGAGAAAAAGCACTGAAATAAATGTTGTTCTTTATTGATGCCCTCACAACCTCTGGTGAAAAGTGTGACGCCAGGTTGTCACCCAAAACAACGACCGTTTCATTTTCTTCCCGATTGGCATCAATATGCGGTAGCAACAATTTAAAAAACCACTGTTCAAATATCTTCATATCGAACCATCCCGATTCGCTGTGATTGTATATAGAACCCACTGGCCCTCCTTTGGTCCAATTTTCATATAACTTTTTGGACTTATATACCACCATAGGCGGCAATAAAACTCCTGACGCCGTTCCACAAAACATCACGCTGATTGATGTTCTTGAATGCTCTCTTACTCGCTCCACTCTTTTTCTTCCTCGTGGCACAAGAACTTTAAGTGATCCTGGATCATCCGTAATGTTCGTTTCATCGTAATTATAAATATGATGAGATGTCGTAGTGGTTAGAATATTACGAATATTTTCATAAAACTCGGTGAGTTCAGTTTTCCCTACCGATGCTCTCTGCTTCTTAATATTTGTAGCTAGACGAACGGAAAGTCCATTTCTGGCGGCAAATGAATTCACAAAGTCAACACCCGGCACATTATTTTCCCACTGTGGTACAATCCTGCCTTGTTTATTAACAAATTTCTCGATCACACCTCGTACATCTGATTTAGTCATCGGGAATCCCCAATCACTAACAGTTCCCAGTGTTTCTGCTATTATTCTTCTTCGACTTTAGATAAAACGGTTGGATGTCCGGGATTATTTTCATGAGACCCACGAACTTTGTACAATAACGTCGTTCTGTTTATTATATATTTTTCAGCAGCCGCATTTTGTGATAGCCTACCGCTTTTAACTTCACACACGGCTTTTTTTAAGTCTTTTTCACTGTAGTTTTTGTATGCACGAGCTCCCAGTTTCTTTTTGTAGGTTCTCACCATTTATACACTATGATTTTGAATATTTAGGGCACAATAGAACACCTCAATACGCAGCGGAATTCTCAAACAGGCGCCTACTAATAATAACAGTAACATAACCTCAACGTTTCTCGCATTTCTGCTTATACGACGGACTTTGTCAAAGTAGCCCCAAAAAGTGTCAAAGTAACCCTCGATGTTAATTAAAGTAGCCCTCGATGTTAAAGTAGCCCCGGTTTACGGTACGTTTTATCTAAATTAATCGGAAAAGAATTATACTTACAATTAAGAATAGCAAATACAATTTAGGAACATATTCAATGTATTCGAACTCTACTCTTCCAATCTCCCCCCATAGCCCTCACTAGCTATGGGCACGCCAAAACTCTAAACTCGACTACCAGGGGTGCTATTCTCGACTTCCAATTCATATGCGACTAAATGAGACAAATATACATATTTCATGTGTATTAGTGTGAAACAGGAAATCGAATTCGTATACGTACAAACTCGAGAAGAGGACCCCCAGATCGAACTATCAGTGGCCTTTTTGAAAACTCTTGTTTTCTGTTTATGGCACAATTGTGTCTCAAAATAAAGTAACTTCGCTTACGTTCTGAATTATAAAAAGTAAAAAGGTAACCCATGTATTGAATGATAATAAAATATTTCGATCTATTTTTGACAATATATCTATGTTGGCCCAATATGAAACCAAGATTCAGCCCATATGATGTGCTACCTGGGTCTGAGAACGAAATTTTAGTCTGTTATTTTCATTCATGGTATTTTGGCTAAGGTTGACAATATCACACATAAACCAATGATCTATAAATTGCACACCTTTAATTGATTTTTCCTACGAGCGTGCGGAAAAGTAACTTTTCCGCACGATTTTTCGTTTTGAAAGTTCTACTTTTCCGCACGATTTTCACTTTTCCGCACGATTTTTACTTTTATGCAAGATTTTTTTTTAACAATATGAAATTTTGTAGTACGAGCGAATTATTTTTTTCATAACAGATTCTATAAAAAAAAAATGAATATACAAATATTGAAAAATATAACGAAGATTGAACAGTAAGTAGTCTCATCGATTTCAAAACAAAAACAAAAAAAAAATAACTAAAAAAAAAAAAATTACTTTCCTATTCGAACCACCTACCCTATTAACCATTAACCAGCGTAGAACGACTGCTCCCTTACTTTGCCAACTGAGCTATTTCAGATATTAATTAAATTGCTATAATACCATATCAAATCCTGTCAAATTTTAAATATCACTATTAATTTTGATAATGTCTTAATTACTTTATATTTTGAAATTAATTTTATGAAAATTACGGAATATCGGAAAGTTATTATCAAACAGTCGTTAATATACTAGATTCGATCTCATATTATAAATCTCGCGGAAAGTTAAAATCACTAGTGCTGAAAAGTTACTTTTCCGCACGATTTTTATATTGTTGAAATTGAGGATATTTAGGACTAACTAAATGATCTATGTAACTATTCTGTCTTATCTGTCATTTTGTAGCATTATTATAAAATCTTGTTTAATGAAAACTTTTTTTTTCATAAATAAGATGGACAAAAACACTCGTAGGAAAAACATTGTACCTAACTCTTGCGGAAAACGTTTTTTCCGCCCTTGACGGCTCGCCCGAAGCTCGCTCCGCGTCGTTCGTGCAACTGCCGTCGCGTGCGGAAAAGTACTACTTTCTGCACTTGTTAGGTAAATAACTATTTCAATCCCTTTGCGGCCTTACCACGCCCACATCCACTGATGAATAGCTGTCAGGTTCCCGAAACAGTTAGTAATGATGATGTGACACACTGATTAAAGGTGTTTCATTGTTCCATAAATTGCAACCCTGTCTCGTATGCAACCCCTATGCAGCTAATATATCTAGCATTAGAATTTTATCTTGTTAAGTTATTCATGGATTCATTATCCTGTATATTGTGTTCTGTGTTTTAATTAACTGTGATTGTTTTCTATCCAAACTATTTTCATCTATGCGTTTTTTATACAGGGTGATAATTTGAGAACGAACAGCATTCAATGTTTCTTGAACTAATGACACTATGAAAATTTGGCAAAACACATAAATTTAAATATCAAGGGGAACAACTGTAGTGATATTTGTTGTTGTATTACATTCAACCCCCTCGCCTAAAATTTAATCCCCACTCGCCACTTGTCGCCATATTTAAAATTACATCTCTTTTTGATATTTCGTTTCTCAACATTGAAGTACTTAACCTCACGACTGTTTTTAATTAATTATGGGTCGTGGTGGCCGTGGTGGTAGAGTGTTCGCCTTTGGAGCGAAGGATCGAGGGTCCAAAGCCTCGCATGGTCATCGGTCTCGTACATGGCATCACACGTTAAAAGGTAAGGGCTGCGTCTTCCCTAGCTCACACAAGTCTCTCGAAGACTTCCGAGGGTTGCGCGTAGGGGTGCAATCGGTTGATAGAAATAACAAATTATAAAAAAATTAAATCAAACAAATGCAAGTTTTCAAAGGGATTGCCATTCATTTAAAAATATTTAATGGAAAAGGACCCTGAAACTCCTTTCATTTATTCACATTTTACCGTTTCAAATGGGCCTTGGTGGTCGGCTGGTAAAGCGTTCGCCTCGCAAGCGTGGGGTCGTGGGTTCGATGCACCGATTCACCGGTCTCGTGCGTGGCATCACACGTTAAAAGGTAAAGGCTGCGTCTTCCCTAGCTCACACATGTCTCTCGAAGACTTCCGAGGGTTGCGCGTAGGGGTGCAATTGGTTGACGGAAATAACAATTTTAACAACAAAAACAAAAATCACGTAAAAGGGTATATTTTTTGTGCGTCTGTATGTTTTGTTCATGTGGCTTCCTTCTGATAGTATTTAGAAGAGTTATTCATTTGAAGTGCTGATTCGATTGCTGAAAATAAGCTGTAGCCATATGGAGATCCAAGTTTACTCCAACGAAGAATAGATCCTTCTGTAAAATCCACTTCAGGATTCAGTATTTAGTCCGGTGGTAAGGAGGGTTTTCGTGGCCGATGAAGTGCGACGGGATCACTCAAGTTTTTCTCACGTATTTCGACCCGCTGAATCGGAATTTCGAGGGTGATAAGCCGGGGCAACATCCGGAAAATTGTTATGGACGATTTTCCGAAGGAAATAAAAAAAAACCATATTTTTTTAAACAAATGACGCCATAGTATTCTGCATGAAATTCTCTACAAAAAAGGTCCCGAACAGAAAAAATGCCGCTTTCATAAAAGGTATAAGTATCAGGAAATTCAGTGCCGAGAAATCCACACGAATGATTTTTTCAGAAATGTCTCTTTCGTTATTCATAGTCGAAACACATATCAATAAATTAGGATATTTGACTGAATGAGAGGACACTGAAAATGGAGAGAATCGCATTTTTTCCAATTTCGAGCACATTTTTCTCGAAAACGGTGCATTTTGGTAAAAAACTTTTTGGGACCTTTTTTGTAGAGAATTTTATGCAGAATATTATGGCGTCTTTCGTTTTTGGAGAAGATAGATTTTTCGATTTCCCTCGGAAAATCGTCCATAACAATTTTCAGGATACTTTCCTGGCCTATCACCCTCGAAATTCGGATTCAGCGAGTCAAAATACATGAGAAAAACTTGGGTGATCCCGTCGCACTCCATCGACCACGAAAACCCTCCCTGCCACCGGACTCACTGAGTAGCAAACTATTTTATTGATTTGAGCATTTTCATTCCGAACTTTTTTATCATTTCATCCCCTCCACTACTTGTAATTCCCCAATTTATTAAGTTTTGGTGCTCACTTTGTAAATGTGGGTATTACTGGCTTTCGATTTGTTAAAATTTTTACACTAAAAATGCATCGCAATCAAATGAATAATGATTTTTTCTTGGAAAATACCATAACAATTAATGCATTTTGAATTATCAACTTTACCGCCTTCTAACGGCTTTCCTAATAATACGATCCTCCTATAACTTGACAAAATTGTATAGGGTTTTGGACCAAACAAAATATCGAAAAGAATGAAAAAATATCGAAATGGCTTTTTTTTATTTGACTCAGTTCCCGAAATCTGTGGTGGAGGCAAATTTTATGTTTTCTAGAAAATTACTACCTACGTTCCCGACCAACTCAAGAAAACATTTGCATTATTCTCATAATCAATTCTGGTTGCAAACAATTCTTTTAGTGTAAAACAAATAAAAAATACATGTTGCCGTCATCGGCGGAGGTGGCAAAGTTTCGGCGAGACTTATGACATAAAGATATACTTTTTGCGTATGCCACTCTTTTCGGCTATCAACAAAAGTATGAATAAATAATTCATTTATCCTGATGACGAACTTGGAAATTTTCGGAAAATTGGGGAACGATAAAGAATGGTATTTTCTTTTTTTTTCTTGATTTTGCTAGTTTTTTGCAGTTTTTCTGTACATAATAACCAGAATTGTTTTTAATTTACATTTTTAACAATGTTTCTGATATTGTACGAGGGCGCAATTTTTTATAGCTTCATTCAGCACTAAAATACAACTTTTGTGAAAGTTGGCATTGTTTCGCTGAATTTTCCACATTTTTGCTAAAGTGATTGGCTTATTGCCTGGGGAGGTGTTCTCAGATGAATACAGCATTCATAAATTTAAGAAACACACCTATTCCCTACATCCTTTCTTTTGATTATCACAATAATTTCTGAACATTACAGTATATTCCTCAACGCGAGAACTAGCAGATGAAAAACAATTATTTCAAAAGATTTTAACACTTATACGATCAACCGGACATAGCAGTGGAAAATTACTGTTATAAATCCGAACGAGTAGCTGTACAAATCCATTACTAATAAGCCTGAGTTCAATTTGTAAGATTTTTCAAAAAATTATTTATGGTAAGATATGAATATCTGTAAAAAATGAAGTAAAGTATTTATTTATACAAAGACCTAATACATCTCAGTTAATCATGATCTGGGATATTAAAACAGTCGAGTGTATAAATAGCAGACAGATAAATGTTATCTCGTATTATGAATGTTTCGATTATGTTAATGTGATGTTTCTCCAAAACCTGAATAAAGATTTATGACCTGAACCTTCACGAGAAAGATCATTAATCATTATAAACAAATTATTCGCTCGAACTAAATTTGACGTGTATTGGGTCAGGTTCTTCATTGTGGAAGATACGTCTGAGAATATATATGTTTAGACGTTCACGTCGAGAATACAATATGAAATGGTATGTGAATTCGGGTTCATAATAGCAATTAGTTTTCATAGTCATTAGTGTTTACCAAAAATTTGTAATTCAAAAACTCACACTGCCTACAGATTTCAAGACAGGGATGATAAAGGGAATCAATTAGGTGATTTCTGGGAAGTTATCAAAATGTTTTTGCCACGTATAATAAAAATTATAAAAATCGAAAGGGCACTATGATCTGCCCAATCAGGTTGGAATTAGAACACCTTTCTGTTCAATGAAATACAATGTGGCTGATGATAGACACATATTAGTCGGGGCTAAATTCCAAAAAAAGCTCTCCGTTACAATCCTAGAAGCATTTCATGTAACAATTGAATAAATGACGTTAACCCCCTATTTCGACCCCGCTGAATCTGAAAATACCGTTTATCAAGGCGAAATTCCAACCGGAAGTGGGATATTCAAGATGGCGTCCAAAATACCCCTAAAATCAAATTATTTTGTACTTTTTTTTGGTCAGCCATACGACTGAGGTGTCGATGTCTATGTTTTCGGGGGTGTAGAATATAATGAGATACTTACCATGCAACTGTGCCAAAAAATAAGTCACCAGCTTTACAAGACCTTCACAAAGAAAAATCGGCCGCGGGTCCCACAGAAATGAAAAAGGACGGCCGAGACTTTCTGCACACTCTTGTAGTAGCTTATGATGCAGGTAGATAAGTAGACTTGAATTCTATTCTAAGACATGAGCTGTGCAATGTCCCTATATCGTTGGTCGACAGGACCTGCTGAAAAGGCCTCTCTTGTGAGGGAAATAACTAAAAATATTGACTGCCCGAGTTCAATAGCAATCAACAAAAATTCTGCTTGTCTCATTATAGATGGGATGGCATTCGTTCAAGCACTGGTAAGAACACTAACATAGAAAAATACTTTAGTGGTATTGCATGTGCTTTCAACAAGAGAATTGAAGCCTACAGTTCCCAGTATAATGAAGTTCACGTGGTATTTGATCGATACCACGATCTTTCTGAAAACAGCGGAAAGGGCTTTGCTCCTGTACGAAGAGTAATCAAGAACGAGATAGTTCCCTTACCTAAGAATTGGAGCAAATTCCTCTCCCTGTCAGAAAACAAGGCCGACCTCGCGCGCTACCTGAGCGAAGAAGCCATGAAGTATGACTTTAGCAGCCTGGAAGTCATTGTGGCTGGTGATTTTGTGGATGAGACGCATGCCGAGTCAAACAAAGAAAGAGACCTGATACACTTATTTTCAAAGAAGAGGCTGATACCAGGATGGTGCTCCATGCGGTAAAAACCGGAAGAGAGGCTGTTGTTGTTTCTGTTAGAGACACTGATGTGATTTTATTATTCATCTAAAAAATGAAATGCAAGGAATGCTGGGTGATCTGTGGTACTTCCCGAGATAGGAAGTATATTCCAATTCACGAACTATGTAAGAAGCTCATACCACAACAAATCAAAAACCTGATGGCTTTCCACGCACTCGCCGGATGTGATACTACATCTAAGTTAGCGTCAGTTACAAAAACAGGACGGTGGAAGCAGTACACAGAAGAAAACTACTGTAAGCTCCTCAGTCAGCTTGGAAAGACTCCGTTCCTTTTCTAAGACACATAGAAACTGTTAGCCGTTTTAATACCAACACCATTTTTATTTTAGGTTGGACTGGACATTACAACGGCAGACGCAGCCCGTGTTGCAATTTTTGGGACAATGCGAATGCTAGACTTTTTGCCACCTACCACTGATGCCCTCCGTCAACACATTCTTCGGTGCCACTTCCAGGTAAAATAACAAGAAAAAAACAAGAAAATAGAAAAAATCGAGGGATTTTAATTGTATTCTGTTTTCTTTTTAGGTACAAGTGTGGATTAACGCCCATGATTAGTATCCTGATTTACCAGACCCGATTAATTGCGGCTGGAAAATTGTTGATGGACTGTATATGTCCCAATCTTGATGACTTTGCCATATATTACCAAGTTATGTCCCGAATTTGGAGCTTGTGGTTGCAAGGGGCTCTGCGGCACGAAGCAGTGTGGCTGCAGGAAGCCGCCGAGGATGCCGAGCACTAAGATGTGCAAGTGCAAGACAAAGTGCATGAATGGAGTAGAAGAAGATGAAGAAGACTACTAATAGTAAATAATTTTCTTTCAAAATGTAAGAAATAAAGGCTTGGATAATGTTTAAATGTTTTTTGAGCTCATAAACGTATTAAGCGCCCTCGAAAACGAATGCAAGCATATACAACACGTTTTCACAAGTTTTTTGGAATTTTGGCCCATTTCGTCAAAATTTAATTATTTAATGAACTTTTAATGCTCCAAATCAATTTTTAGGTGTCTTATCGTGATCTACACCCCCGAAAACATATACATCGACATCTTAGTAGTATGGGTGGCCAAAATTAGAAAATAATATGATTTTATGGGTATTTTGGACGCCATCTTGAACATCCCACTTCCGGTTAGAATTTCGACTTGATAAACGGTATTTTCGGATTCAGCGGGGTCGAATTAGGGGGTTAACGTCATTTATCTAATTGTTACATGAAATGCTTCTAGGATTTGGCTTTTCGCAAAACAAGCCCCGACTAATATAGATCCAGAAATAAAGACTTTGTGTGTTACAGTGTACTTGTACACGTTTTCTGGCGTGTTTAAACGCTGCTTGTTCGGTCTAGCATTATAATTGACAATGAGACTGCTACAGTGATAAAGTAATTATTGGTGGTGATTTTAATATAGACGCAATAATGAATAGTGTGAATTTAACTTTTTTCAAGGACTCTATTGCATGCTTCCACTTGAAAACTACGATTTCAACGCACACTCGAATAACTCCTACCTCAAAGACGTGTATAGATAATTTCTTAATAAATTTTGTTGGTGATTATACTGCTGAAGCTGTAAATTTTTGCGTATCTGGCCATCATGCAATTTACATCAAAACAAAAGTAAAATTTTCAAATGAGTCAAAACATTCTACTGTTTACCGAATAATCCATAGCAGTAGGAGATTTGAGCCGGTTCTGGGCCTCCCCCCTCCACTATGACGTCATCGTTGACCTTGTGGTGACCTTCAGGGATGACCTTGGTGCATAGGTACCTTTGTGTAGGTCTATGACCTTGGCATGCCCTAGAGATGCCTTTGAAATTTTGTGTTTGACCTTGATTTATATTGTTGGGAGAGGTGTTCAGGGTTTGTGTTTGACCTTGAGATGACTTGGAATTTTTTTCATACACGGACAAGTACTTTTTGTAAGTACACATATTTTTTTTTCCTCCATGTCTTGCATGACCTTCATGTCTACCTACTCAGGTACTGTGTATGATCCTTGTAGAGTGCACATGAAAAGCTATACCGAAGTATGGAGACGGTACACGTCCGCACACCACGGAGATCCAGCCCGATATGTGAGCTCTGATTTCTCTCCCGTGATGTATACCTTGCGACGGTGGTGGGGGGAGAGGTCGCGTGACGTCAACGCTATGCACACGACGATCCACTGATGTGTGTCAGGCCCTCGCTCCCGACACGGTGGGTCCGCTGACGTCACACACCCATACGCTGAGGCGATGTAGCGACTACTATTAACTCTCCGTCCTCTCTGTATTGATATGCTGTTGGATGCGTTAACTGGTGGGGAGGGCTCTGTGACGTTGCATGAGTAGTCGATGCAGAGAGAATTTGTTTACCCTCTCTTCCACTCATCGAAATAATATTTAAAGGTGGTGAGAATGATTGTGAAATCAGTATTTCATTGAGTTTTGTGCTGAAGAGACATCGAGAAAATGTATTCCTGTGGATGTGGTAAATCGTTCACTCGTAGTGATAATCTCCGTCGGCATCAACTCCAAAGTTGCCAAGGTGGCCCTTCTGTGAAAAGGATTAAGTTAGATGCGGCAGCATCGACACCAATGTACACATGCAATTGTTGTAATGTGTCAATTCCTGCTTCCCAAGTTAGTTCTCACAAAAGAACTCTCCAGCACAAGAACAATGCATGTGTTCAAGTGAGTGATGGCATACAAATTATAAGGAATGCTTTCAAGTGTAGAATTGTGAGCTATCGCGTGGAAAGTCCAAATGTTTACACTGAATATATGCCATTCTTCAGTGAGATCAGAGAAAAAGTTATTGGATTACTTGAAGAGGCAATAAAGGTTCACAAGATCTTTAAAGTGAATATGGAAGTATTTGGCAGCTACATTGTCCAAACACGGGATTTGAGTGATACCAAGTCATTCAACTCACAAAATAAAATTGTGGATCAGTCTACGGATTTGGGTGCATTATTCGATGGATTCCGTGATGTCATCATTGCTCAGACTACGGAATTTGAAGAACGTGATTCAGGTATGTTTAAGGTTTCCTTCTAATTACATGAATATTAAATTATGTTTATGTTTCAGGATGGAGTTGTGAAAAAGTTATGTTCCTCGAAGTGAACATCAACAAGTATAGTCCACTCAGCGGATGTTCGTATGTGAAGCTGCCCGAATTCATTGAGACAAGAAAAGGTGTTGTGAATATTCGCAATGAAGATCAACATTGTTTTGCATGGGCCATCACATCTGCATTGTTTCCTGCGAATGGTAGAGTGTCAGAAGTTTCCTCATACCCCCACTATTCCAATGTCTTGAATGTAACAGGTATGGATTTTCCAGTTAAACTTCAAGCTATAAAAAAGTTTGAAGACATAAATGATATTTCAATAAATGTTTATGGGTTAGAGTCGAAACTTGATAAGGGTAAAATGAAATATGAAGTGGTTGGTCCGTTGCGTTACTCACAGAGAAGACTCAGAAGACATGTCAATTTGTTACTTATAACAGATGATTCTGGCAATAGTCATTATTGTTGGATTAAAGACCTTTCTAGATTAGTTTCAAGTCAACTATCTGCGCATGAGCATAAAAAATATTTTTGTGATGGATGTTTATTGTATTTCTCTCATGAGCGATTATTGTTACGTCATCAGTTGCATGACTGTAATCACTTGAGCACTACAACACCATCAGTCAAGTTCAGAATCAACAAATATGGTAAAATGTTACCGGGGAATACACTTATGTTTGAAAATTTTGAGAAACAGCTGAAGGTGCCATTTTTAGTTTATGCCGACTTTGAATCAGTTCTCAAACCCATTCAAACTAGTCAACCCAACCCTAAACACTCATACTCGAACAAAACATACAAACATGAACCTTATTCATTTGCTTATTCGATAAAATGTTCATACAATGATAAATTAACTAAATTTGTGACATATAGGGGTGAGGATGCAGCCGAGAAATTTGTTACAAAACTTGAAGATGATTTAAGGAATATTTATCACAATCATTTGAGGTATCCAATTCCTATGGCTGCACAAACCCCCTCGGAAGAAAAAGAGTTTTCTTCTACTCAATTTTGTGGTATATGTGATAAACCATTCTCGGGTGGTGATGTGAAAGTGAGAGACCATTGTCATCTCACTGGAAAAAAAAGATCACCTGCAGCACATTCTGTATGTAACTTGAATTTCAAACTACCTAATTTTGTTCCGATAATTTTCCATAACCTGAGTGGATATGATTGTCATTTGTTCATAAAAGAACTGTATAGAAACAAAGACAAAGTGGATGTTATCCCACAAACTAAGGAAAAATACATATCTTTCACCAAGCATTTATTTACTCACTCATACACTGACAAAGATGGAAAAGAGAAAAAGAATTATTTGAAAATGAGATTCATAGACAGTTTTAAATTCATGTCGAATTCTTTGCAGAACTTAGGTGCTAACTTAACATCCGATCAGTGTATTGAGATGCATAAACATTTTCCACAAATTGACAAATTCAATTTGATGAGACAGAAAGGTGTTTTTCCATATAACTTTGTTGATCATATTGACAAGTTGAATCATCCAACTCTCCCCACAAAAAATCAGTTTTATGACAATCTTAACGGAGAGCATATATCAGATAAGGATTATATGAGAGCGAAACGTGTTTGGCATTTATTCGAGTGTAAGAGTTTGGGAGAATACTCGGATTTATATTTGAAGTCTGATGTGCTTCTATTATGTGACATATTTGAGAATTTTAGAGACATATGTTTAGAGAAATATAAATTAGATCCGGCACAGTATTATACAGCACCCGGATTATCATGGGATGCAATGCTAAAGTATACAAATATTGAATTGGAATTATTGACAGACATTGACATGATACATTTTTTCAAGAAAGGAATACGTGGTGGAATAAGTCAGTGTAGTGGAAGGAAGCATATTGCTAATAATAAATTTTTACCCGATTATAACCCCAATGAACCTTCATCATTCATATCATATTTAGATGCCACCAACTTATATGGTCACAGTATGTCACAACCATTACCCACCAATGATTTTGCTTGGCTAACACCCAATGACATTTTCAATTTGGACGTAATGGCTGTGGCATCTGATAGTCCATACGGTTATGTTCTCGAAGTGGATATTCATTATCCCCAAGAATTACATGACAAACATGCTGATCTCCCTTTTCTCGTTGAAAGTTTAATACCTCCACATTCCAAATCGAAAATTCCTAAATTAATTCCAAATTTAAATGACAAGAGAAAATATATTGTACATTATAAAAACTTACAGCAGGCTGTGGCCAATGGTCTTATTGTCATGAATACACATAGAGTGCTGAAATTCAAGCAGTCATGTTGGATGAAACCTTATATTGATTTGAACACTGAAATGCGCAATCGCTCTAACAACAAAGCTGAAAAAGATTTCTATAAACTCATGAATAATGCAGTTTATGGGAAAACGATGGAAAACGTTGATAACAGAATAGATGTTAGATTGGTGACGCATTGGGAAAGCATCAAGAGGAAAATGGGTGCTAGCACCCTAATATCACGTCCTAATTTCAAAAGCTGTTCAATTTTTTCCGAAAATTTCGTTGCTATTCAATTGGGCAAAGTTAATGTATTGTACGATAAACCACTATATTTGGGATTCTGTATTCTAGAATTATCCAAAACAGTTATGTACAACTTCTTCTACGGATGTATTAAACGTCATTATGCAGAAAATGCTACCTTACTCTACACTGACACGGATTCTTTAATTTTGAAAGTAAAAACTGATAATTTTTATGAATTCATTACCAGCAATATAGGTGAGTTTGATACTTCCAATTACAAATTAGGAAACCAATTCAATATTCCCATTACAAAGTCAATTCTGGGTAATTTCAAAGATGAATTTCCGAATGATCCCATAATTAGCTTTTATGGTACCGGTGCTAAAGCATATTATGTTCAGTCTGTAGGTAGTGAATTCAAGAAAGCAAAAGGTGTCAAAAGATCCGTCATAAAGAATGAATTGACATGTGAAGATTATAAGAAAATTGTCGAACAGGGTGGTTTAATATTTAGGAAGATGAACTCGTTTAGAAGCATATTGCACGACATGTATACTGAATTGAAAAACAAAGTTGCATTGTCGTACCATGATGATAAACGGTTCATCATTCCCAATACGACACAAACTCTTCCTTGGGGTCATAGCGATATAGAATTCTACCAGAATGACCCAGAAGAGAATATTCGTTGGGTTTCCAATATTATTCAATCTTTTTCCCAAGAGAGTCCTTTAGATCAATTACTTCATTTATTAACAGCTGAATTGAATAAATGAAATATCATTCAAAATGGAAAATTCACCACCACTATACCTATTTATTTGTATTTCATATGTGATTACGCTTATTATATAAAAATAAAATTGTACTAGTCAATTTTAGCTGATGTCTTGTCCTGTACCGAATATATTATATAGTACTCTTATTGTATAAAAGTCGAATTATACTAGTCAATGTTAGTTTATGTCTTGTTACCAAATATATTTTTTTGAATAAACATGTTTTTCTGAATTCCTTTTGATTCATTTGAGATATCAACATACCTACACAGAGATATATACAAATGATTGTTTTAAAATCATCAGTATGAAAGATATCAAGGTGGGAGAAAGATGTCTAAGGCTATCGATAAATTCGGTCGTACACGAAAATGGGGTGCTGTTAAAGTTCGAGTTCTTCAAGGTTCTCAAGGTCCCCAAGGTATAGGATTCAAGCTTTCACCTGATGACCAATATGATGTGCAAGGTAAAAGACTGAAAAATGTTGGTGAACCGATAGATGAGAGTGATTGTGTAACCCAATTATATCTCAATGAACAAATCAAGGAGACGAAGGCACGTGTCCTCAAAGCCTTGCAGGCTGCCATACTTGCCACAACGGCTAAGATTGTACCTGATGCCCGTCTAGCATTCAATGAAAAAATAGAGGAGGTCACTGATGATCTAGATCGCAAATATAGTAATCTAAAAAGTGATGTGGATATCAAAGTATGGGATACCACAGCTACAATTACACGAAAAATAACAGAGTTGACTAGTGACCTCGATCATAAATGCAATCTGATGAAAGAGGATTTTGAAGTTACATCTGCAATGATGCAAAAATATGATGATTTGGAAAAGAGGTTAGCTGTATTAGAGAAGAAACATCAGAGGTTAGTCGATTTGGAGAGGAAACATCCTGATATTTGGCTCACACATAGACCAAAACTTTGGGCTCCAGGCAGTGATCCAGATCCAGCTGTAAATTGGTCTCCAGGCAGTGATCCAGACCCAGCTGTTTGAAAAATGAATTTGTATTATCATAAAAATATATAGAATAAATTTTGTCATACTAAAGTTATTTGTATTTCAATACCATAATGTTACTTACACATTCACATACACTGATCTTCTCGCTAACACTGTTTGGGAGACACGAGAGCTCTATACTCTTATGCAGAAGAGTTATGGTGGTGGTATCCCCCCTACTCTGAATGGAAGATATAAAAGACGGGCAGGTCACTGAATACTTCATTCGAATCTCATAATTCGAATATTGTGTTGTATATTTCATATTTATTATAATTTATTGATACCTGTGTGAGCGATGGAGAATTATATGGAAGTCCTGACGAGCCTGTCCCACATGGACGTCAACAACTTCGAGGAGGAGTGGGAAGACGACCTAGAGGTGGAAGTACCAGCGGTCCATGAGCTGGAGGAAATGGTGGACCAGCTGGTGTTCGTGGACTTGGTGGAACTGGTGGAGCCGGAGGACCCTGAGATGGATGCCGTCGACGAGGACAGCGAAGATGATGACGTCGATGAAGGGGTTGAGGTGGATTCTGCCAGCGACTTCGACTCCATCATAAGTCGTACCATACCTATCAACATGTCGGAGACGTTGAACAATTTTGCAACTAATTTGTATTGTTGCACATTAGCCTTCGTTGCAATTGATACCGGTGATGAAGGCCAATTCTTCGTCTGCCACATGTGCTATTTACGGTACTGTGGTATGAATGACAATGGTGGGTTGTATGCTAATCACCATTCACATACAACTGTTGAGTATGCTGATACTCCAACTCACCATTGTCATGCATGCCAAACTCCCTTATTTCAACTCACTCCACTAAGTACATGTATTTTTTGTAATACTTAGCGTTGTTGAAATGCGGGTGGGGTTATGATGGGTTTGATTCAGATGGTACCAGGGGAGGGATGTGCGCAATGGTCGAAGTAGCGTTTCGAGAGGGAGGGGGTAGAGTGGGAGGTGGGCCGATGGCTTAAAAGGAGAGTTCCTCTGAATATTCTTCAGTTGACTTCGAGTTCTCCAAGCCAACACCACCAGCACCAGCAGCAGTTTCTCGTCCAAGTTCCATATCTTCAATTCTAATTGGTGAGTACTCTATCTTATATTCATTATTTTGTTTAATTTTTTTTTTCAATGTACAGCGATGGCTCCAGCTCCACCGGCGACCAACCTGTTGATGTTCGCAGCATTGACCAATGTCCTGGTCGACGAAAATAGGCCTCAAGGACCATCTCCGCCGCCTTCACCAGGACCATATCACTCGGACATCAACGAAGCGGACTTCACCAACGCCCTGGAGAGCCTTAAGGAGGACATGGAGATCCCTGAGCCGTTGACGCCGATGGTTTCACAGGAGCAAGGTGGGAGTGAACTTAAGCGACAAAGCGATTCCGTTGACGATGTTGCTCCCAAACAGAAACGTAAAATGAGGGCAAAATCGTCAATGATATGTAAGCCGATTGAGATTGTGGATAGCGAGGATGAGTTCGAGCCGACACCACCACGACCAAGTGGTAGCGGCGTGAAATCGTCATCGCGGAAGCAATCGGGCAAAAGCAGTAGGGTTGGTGCTATTTCCGCATATCGGAAGAGATGCGATCAAACCAACCCGTATCAAGCAGGATGGCCAACATCCTCAAGAGCTGCGGTCCCTGTTGTGACTCCTGTTGCAACTGTAGTGGCACCTATTGAACGTATTCAAGAGGTTGCACCTATAGTTGTAACCGTGGAGCCGACAGTCGTCGACTTACCGCGAGTCGCAGAAGTTGTACCACCACGTGCTGTTGTGCAAATCATCAGCGTTGATGTCGTACCACCAGCGCCCGCTGTACCTCCACCAGCCCCTATCGTGGAGGTAGTTGCCATCATCGATCCCGTCGCCGACGTCGCCTTGGAGGCCATCGCTCCCACGTTGGAAACGGATGTGGACCAGCTGATGGGTGTGATAGCCGAGGCTCAGCGCGACTTCCAGCTGAGCCAAGTAGCGCGGGCGGAAATTGCCCGTCAGCTGGCTGAGCTGACTGAGCGTGACCGTCAGGAAGCCATCCTGGAGGCCGAACGCTTCACCAGGTTGGAGACGGCCAGAGCTCAGGTGACGGCATTGACGGAGAGGATGATGGCAACCCTCCAACGACTTAGAAATAGTTAGATGTAAGATATTTTTTATAGGTTAAGTTATTTGTAAGTGTTGTAAAAATTAATTTAAATATAAGTTGCATGTGTAGAATTAGTTATTGTTAATAAAAAAAAGATCAAGTGACAAAGGAGTGTACATTAAATTTGTTGGGTGGTACACATTGGGCAATGCGATGTTGGGGCATTGCCTATCACTTTATCTCAATTGTATTTTAATTCAAGTTGTATATATTAAATTAGGTGTTAGTAATAAAAAAAGAATAAGTGAAAAAAAAGGAGTGTACATTCAATTTGTTGGTAGGTACACATTGTGCAATGTGTGGTTGGGGCATTGTTCATCACTTTATTCTAATTATTGTCTTTCATACTTATGTTGATCAATGAGTATGTAAATAATCTTTGACTCTATTTATTATTTTAACCCTTTGATAAAATATCATATTGTGTATTTCTCCTATCACACACTCTTCAAAGCCCCACCCTTCTCTCCCACCCTTCTCTCCCACCCTTCTTTCCCACCCTTCTCTCCCACCTTTCTCTTCCTCTGAACTACTATAAATTCAATGCCAGCTCATATTATAGTATCAGTCTTCCAAGATGTCTTTCCCAGACTCCACCTCATCTCCGAGACGCATCTGGGCATTTGAAGATGATGAAGTTCTGGATTTTCTTCCTCTCCAGGAGAATGTCGTGTACGAGGGGGAAAGGGGTCACTGGTATAGACCTTCCAGAGGCCCTATCCAAGTAAATGAGGTGAGCGACTCCACGGATATTTGGGATTATCCATCGCCGTCATCGCCATCATCAGAGGATGAGATGGACGTTCAACCGCTTTACTGGGAGGACCTGTTTTCATCCGATTCATCGGAGGATGAAGCGGTGGTCGACCACCAGGAGGAGGTCGTGCATTACGGCATCGAGGACTTGCACCTGCTGGTGGACGAAGACCCTGAGGAGGAGGTCGTGCATGTCGGCATCGAGGACCTGCACGTCCTGGTGGACGAAGACTCTGAAGAGGAGGTCCACATGTTGGTGGACGATGACTCTGACGATGACACCATCATCGTGGTGTCATCAGACGATGACGATGTCATCTAAGCCCATTCCGTGGTCGTCGCGCATAAATATGCGGGATGACACCCAGCTCTCCGGAGCACCCCAACGGCCCTTTTCAGGGCCACAAAAAGAACACACACACACATTTTCACCACTTAATGGTAGAAATGTACAAGGTCGTGGTGGGGGAAACGGAACCGGCGGTACACACCTACTGTGCTAGAATCCGCTGAGTACTACTACTTAGATTTCAAAAAGTGTTTGAAAAAATTTTTCCAATCATTTTTCCAGTATAATTGAATATTTCAAACCTTTTATCTGGTATGAAATTTTCTAATAAAACTAACTATTTCGTTAATATGAAACAATTCAGAAATTCCACCCACCGCTACGCCAATGCTCTAACAAAATGGATGTGACTGTCCATACTCTCACAGCTGTGTTGGAGTATTTGCCACCAGATGGAACTGGTCTTCAGTTTTCAAACGTTAAAATGAACACTCGTATCAGTGTTGCGGTATTTGGCACCAGATGGTAATAGTCTTCAGTTTTCAATATTAAAATATTGGATGTCTAACGTAATGCTAGTTGTATACATCTTGGCGAATGATATAAAGGCTAGAAGATATTTTGGACTTTTATTGGCAACCATAATAGACCGATGTGTTAGTTTGTGTGGAGGCCCACGGAATCGACTTCCTATTATAATGGTTGGGAGGTGAATAATAGGAAGTCTATTCCGTGTTTTTTTTAATTTGATGACCTTTGACCTTGCCTAACGTAAACTTTCTCATTCAGTTTTCGAGTTATTAGTGTTTTTAGAAAAAAAAGTCCAAGTTTAAAATTTTTTCGTTTTTGTTAAATATTTCCCAAACTATTGACATTACAAAAAAAATCATTGACATTTTTTTGTAGACTTTTATGAGGTGATCATAGAAATGTCAAATTTGAAATTTTACTTTTTTGAAGTTCCACAAGGTACTATCTTGGGTCCCAACTGCTTATATACAGTCAATATTCTGCTTATTTTTCAAGATATGAAAAAATGTTATGGGAACTTTTTGTAGACATTTTTGAGAGCAATAAAACTGCTTATATACAATTTTATGATATCTCATTCAGTTTTCGAGTTATTGGTGTTTTTAGAGAAAAAAAATGGAAGTTTAAATTTTTTCGATTTTGTAAACAATTCAATTCAATTAATCAAGGAAAGTCCGTGAATAGCCCCTCTACATCGCTAGTCACTGTGTACAACGTCCAATTAATATTATGTACTCCAATAGGACTTTCCGTAATCAATTATTCTCCTGAAAAAAAGTTTGCATATTTTTTTCTAGTTTCCTGCTCTCTCTTTCTCACAATTTCTCTTTCGATGTTCAGCGCTTCCAATTTTTCTTTCATTTGTGTCACTCTTTGTTTTGACTCCCTCGAATACAAAAACATTCTCTTAGTCTGATCAATCAACTCAACTATTTCTTCTTCTTCGCAGTTTGTGGCATTTCCACTACCTTTAGACGTACCAGAGCCCGGAACATTCCAATCCAATTGATACGATGGTTTTTTCCATGCGTTTTGAGAGTATGGGCTATTTTTTTCTATCACGCGTTTAAATTTATTCAATTTTGATGGCTGCTTACGTTTAATTTTCGACGATATGGGAGATTTGAAGGGTGACAAAACATCCGGTACTGATTTTTCCACAAGAATAGACTCAACATTGGAATCCATTTCCATTTGTGATAAGTTTAAACTAGCCATTATTCTCAATAAACAAACCGTAGCAAAGTTCAAATTACAACTAAAACCTGAAAGAATTGTCTAAGGAGTATCGCCTGCCTACCTGTTTCTGACCGAGTGCATCTTGAATATGAAATTATCCTTCACAAAGCACTCAATAGCAGGTAGTAGTAACATCCGATAACGTGAAATCCATAGGCGTCACTGAATATTTATTTAAATTTTTTTGAATGTTTTATATTCGCGTTAGGAAGAGTTTTATCAAAAAATTGCATACTAGATAAATGATTGGAAATGTTAAATTCTATAGGAAAAAATATTTGAAAATAATTTTTAGAGTGTTTTTGAAAATAATTATTGGAATTTCTGAAATATTTCATATAACCGAAATGGTGAGTTCTATCAGAAAATTTCATACTACATAAAAGGTTTGAAATGTTGAATTCTACTGGAAAAATGATTGAAAAAAAATTTTCAATCACTTTTTGAAATCTTAGTAGTAGTACTCGGCGGATTCTAACACAGTAGATGTGTACCACCATTTCCATCACATATCCCCACTCCGATCACTATAAATACGGTAACAACCTACTCAAAGTATCATTCAACAATTCAACATGTCTTCAGCAACAGCACAGGAGATCCCAACTACCACAGCGCCACCGCGGCACTCAGCAGAAGAGCATGGGTCCGATGATGACAATGATATCGGAGATGCTACAGAGTTTAACCGTGTGTGGGCGGAGACGAAGGAGCGGGCTAGGGCATTCTATGCTAGGAATGTTGGCAATGTCGGTGAAGACTCAAGCTAATCAGTCTTCACCCAATTCCCCTTGGCTCTTTGGAGCAAAACAGCCTTTTTCAAGGCTACAAAAAAGAACTCACACTTTCTATTGGGAATCATATTCGTCACTATAATTATATGCAATACGTAGGTGTAAATCAGAACTATGACTCACTTTGATCATTTTGTTCTAAATCACACTTTCGCATTATGTTACGAAATGATTTCCATATTTATAGTTAATTGGGCAAAGCTTATGTAGGTGACATAGAACTATATACACATCTGGAGAAGACATCGGTTGGAAGAATACTGTGTGTTCTCAACACTTCCCATTACTATGAAATTTGTAGAGTTAACTCATGGGATATTCACCCCCTCTCCTTTTACGGTGGTTTGTTGTCATGTTCATGTGCGCATGTACCATGCGACTTGATTGTATAAAACGTGAAGTCGCATCAACATCAGCACCATTTCTATCCACATCCCATTGATATCACACATTCCTTCGAGCTAAATAATCATGAACTCACTACCAAATTTATCTGTTGAAGAAGGTGCAACAAATGGTGAGTTTGGTTTTGAAAATATTCCGGTATATCACTTGTCATCCCAAGATTCCACCGATGACTTCAACTTCGAAGCTTATCTAAAGATGACAGATAAACCGGAATCTTCAGAATGTGCTGATCCAACCCTTTCACAGCTGTCACTACCCGAATGCCCTCCACTCCTCTCTCCTCTTAGTGTGGATCATAAACCGAAACAATCTAAGAGGAAGGGTACATCTACTGTTTCTAAACCCAAGAAAATAACTAAGGGTGTACGGAAACCCCGTAAGAAGAAGGTAGATGACACCTTAAAGAAAGTGATGGGTGATTTGGGAAATGTATCGCTTCATTCTTTCGGTCCACTGCAGTGCTGTGGGGACATGTTGAAGAAAGCCAAATGCCGCATCGTAAAAGCGAAGGCCACCATCGTCAAATGCGATGACGATATTCAAAGTAGCAGCATAGACGAGGTGGCTCTTCAGGAGCTCGATGCAAAGATTGCATCAACAAAGGTTGAACTGATCAAAATGTGTGAAGATGCAGATAAACTCCGTAACAAAATCACACAGAATAATAAGTTCACCCATTGTTTGAAAGTGCAAGCTGAGATGGAGCTTCAGGAGTCCACTAAACTTTTCGATACGGCAGCATCTGTACGTGATAAGTGGAGAAAAGAGTTTGATCACGCTTTTCAATATGATACTGATTAGCTCTGAGGATAATGGAATGTCATCAATGTTGTGAGTTGAAAATATATAAGCGGGAATGGGGTATGCATTTAAATTGGTTTGGCATACACAGAACGTTGCGATTGGCTGGGGCAACGTTTACCGCTACAATATTTTTTCAATTCAGTCTACTTGAAATGAAAACTCAAAATCAATTTCACCACTTTATTAAAGTTAATACATATTTAAACCATGTCACGTTTATCAATCCATGAATTGTGTTCAATGGGAAGACCTAACCACTTCACATATAGTTTATCTTTTTTACTCTTCAGCACCTTCTCGACGAGATAAATGTCAGGATTTTCCGTTTTCAATAACTCTTCTTCATAAAAACATCCTCTAATCGGTTGGCCATCCATATCTTCAATTATATACGTTGTGGGATATGTCCTATTGATTTTAATGATTTTGAATAATTCAGTTGTGAAATTTGCAGTATATCCTTTTTCGAAAATATTTTTGTACTTGCTTATACGAACAATGTCATTCATTCGGAATTTGGGCAGTTTTTGTTTTCCTCGAATGACTTTGGCAACTTTAAATTTCAGTTTTGTTGTTGGTGTAACATTGATTGGTTCTATACCAGTTGTACGATGCACTTTATGGTTATATTTTCTTGTTATAATAGGAAGAATGTCTAACCACTTGTTGTGTCCCATCGCTGAAAATTCCCTATAAAGCCACGTCTTTATTGTTCGAATTACTCTTTCTGCTATGGCCGCCTTCATTGTGCTGAATGTTGAATAATGATTGATTTTATATTTACCCATTAGAGATGAGAAAGTATTGTTGAAAAACTCTTTTCCCTGATCGCTTTGTAGATGTTTCGGAGAATAGTCGGCTTCTTTCAGCACATCTTCCATTGCATCAGTTACAGCACTACCTGTTTTATTTTTGATCGGTTTTGTCCATAGATATTTTGAGTAGCAATCAATTACTACAAGGACATATCTATATCCTTTATTATGTTTAGCATAGGGTTGTAATTCGGCAAGATCAATTTGCCATAGATCTGCAAAACCTTTGAGGGTGGTGGTTCTTCTGGTGAAATTACGTCTTGCCGGTGTATGTAATTCATTGACAACTTGTCGTTTGAGATCACTTATTCCATTGTCCATCCTCTCACAATGACTGCTTCACTTTGTTTCCGTGTACAAAATGATCATTTTCTTGAATGTTTCAATATATTATACTTTCCTCACGTAATTCTTCAATTATTGAAATTATTTCATTGTCGTGTCCAGTATGTCCAGCTGATTTCGAGGATATCAATAGTCGTAAACGAGCGACTAACTCTTTTGGTGAATTCCAGTATACATAATTCGCAGGTTTGGGATCATACCTTTTTTGTATCCGATTAATCCCTGCACCTTTTTTTGTTCTACTTCTCGTTGTTAGATAATGTGATAAGTTTAGTACTGGTTTAATAACTTCACGGAATTTTTTTGATTTCGTATGTTTGAAACCATTCCTCAGTTGATGTTGTTTGTATGGTGCATTCGTGACTCTCAATATTTTAGCATATGTATGAAGAATTCCATCATCACTGACTTCAGGTGGGTTTTTTAAAAAAATCATATTATATAACTCCGGACTACTTGGGAATTCATGTTTTTTTGTTTTATTGGCATTCCAAAATAAAATATTTCCACCACTGAAATTTACATTGAGACTTCCCATTTTGAGTTTTCCCGTAGCAGGATCTGAACGGATACCAAATATTGTGTCATAGTCACCATTGTTTGTTTTGACATTTTCCAAATGCATCTTCAAAATATCTTCAATATTGCCTTCAGAAAGGGAGGAATAGTCCGAGTTACTTATTCGAGATGATGATGGTGTTTCGAATATAGACGTTTCACCGAATTCTTTGATGGTGTCACTGTCAGCAGACGAGGTGTCACTACCAAATTGATTCTTTCCCATAGGAGTACTCCTAACTAGAGTAGAGTGTGAGTTCACTTGCTTCGTCATTGATTGTCGTAGTGGTGGTGGTAGTTGTTTCGTTGCAGCAGCTGAAGATAGAACGTTCAATGGCTTCATTAGGGGATCGTAGAATTTTTCAAGTGCTATTCGATTTTCAATAAGTCCACTCTTGATAGAGTTAAATTTCTGGCGTACAGCTTCTGTTGTCTCAACTAGTTGACGTTTCAAATTCAATGCATTGTTTTTATCATCAACAACTGAATCGTTCTTCATTTTGTTCTACAAGAGAGATTACACCACTGAAGTAACCTGTGTGCAATCCAACGATCGATTGAATGTGGATTGCAGTGTCATGGATATATAAAACTATCAAATCCCATGCGATATCTACCTTCGTGCATTTTTCTATCTTTATCAATGACCATAAATCCATATTGATCCTCCCAACATTTAACACACATCAGTTGAAATTGTTTGAATGTTACGTCGGGTGACACGTGATCGGAATAAATATGGTGTAGATTCGTTTCATCTTGTTTGAACATTACGATAAAGTTGGTATTATCTCGCACTAACTGTTTGGGCACTCGTGAATATGTTTGAGCAAGATAAAAACAGTCAACATCTTTATGGCGTCCCATACAGAAATATGATCTTATAATGTCCTGTTTTTCACATATTATATCATCGAAAATGAAAACAGAATTTGGTTTGGCATCGGACGGTTCCACTATTTCTGCATTATTACTGAACGTAAAAAAACCCAACCCCTTTATAGGTTCCAATACATTCCGTAGGAATTGATATTTGGGTTGATTGAGTGATTTCGAATAGAGATAAACGTTTGTGAATCGCAGTCCTTGTGGATGTGTTAAGAGAGAGATCATGGCATTCGTCTTTCCACAATTCGACGGTCCGATAATGAGTCCTCGAACAGATGATGGAAGTAGCGGACCATGCCGCAACACTTTCTGTCCATTCAATCCACAACCGAATTTTTCATCTAAATTATCTACAGCAAACTTTTCTTTCTGCTTCACAATGCGCATCGTACCGTGGTTGGAGACTATGTAAGCGATGATATGTTGTGAACGTTTCATTTAAATGAGTACCATCAAACGAAACGGATGTGTTCGTGGTAGATGCAGAAAAAACGGTCGTGGATTCGTTAATAATTTGATAAACAAACTTCCGTTCGAATTACATTTACCTGGAGGATATCAGTACTGTGGACCTGGTACAAAATTGGAAAAACGTTTAGCCCGCAAAGATCCTGGAATCAATAAATTGGATATTGCATGCAAACAACACGATATTCAATATTTGAATCATCTTACTGATCTCACAGCGAGACATACGGCAGACAAAGAACTCGAATACGCAGCTTGGAATAGGGTTAAATCGAAAGACGCTGGTATTAAGGAAAGAGCAGCTGCCCTACTCGTTACCAACATTATGAAAGCAAAGAGACGTTTTGGTATGGGTTGTAGTACTACTATGAAGGGAAAGAAGAGGAAGCAACCGAAGAAAAAGAAAAATAAACTCAGAAAAATCGCCTTCGGTTCTGGGGTGGTTCATAAAGTGCGGAATGTATTGAAAACAGCTGGGGGTGAGCAATTTGTTACGAATAATAGGAAAAAAGCTACCGTAGTGGCATTGCATGCGGCACGTAAATACCTCAAAGCTGCCGGTGGGAAGAAAACAATCCGCACACCCCGCATAATTCCAATTCCTAAGGTTGGGGGGATTCTACCTTTGATACCAATTTTTGCAGGATTGTCCGCGCTAGGAAGTTTAGCGGGTGCTGTTGCAGGCATCACCAGAGCTGTGAATGCAGCAAAAGCAAGCAGAACAGCCCTGATCGAAGCGAATCGTCATAATAAGAAGATGGAAAGTGTGGCATTGGGTAAAAGTGGTAGTGGTATATACCTTAAACCATACCGTAAAGGACTCGGACTATACTTGAAACCATACAATCCAAAAAACTAATTGATTCCCTACCTCGAAGACCTCTCACCGACATCGATCTCAATTATTATGCCAAGAAAATGAAAATTCCATACTTTCGCGGTATTTTCATGCGTGATACATTACCCACTAGAGGTCCACGAAACTACGAGACCGCTATTGTCAATTTAGATGGAATAAGAGGATCGGGAACACATTGGGTGGCATACGGCAAATGTGGGAAAGACATTGCATACTTTGATAGTTTTGGAGATCTACCCCCACCAATAGAGTTGATTCAATACTTTCAGAAATGTCCGAAAGTGAAAATTATATATAACTATGATCGCCAGCAGAAGTTCAACACAGTTTTCTGCGGTCATTTGTGCCTGAAGTTTCTCTCTGAATCATTATAAAATGGATACAACTCCAGCAATGACGCGAGAGGCTATTAAGGGAATGGGATTTTCACTCAAGATGTATTCAAAATATCGCACTTTGACAAAAATGGATCGAGTGATGCTTGCAACTATGCCGAAGGAAGTGATGCTTGCATGTGCTGCACATGAGATTGCTCATGTTTGGGAAAAGTTACCCAAAAGTCTACAAGATGATGTCGACATAATGAAATATAGATATTGCAATGAACACCACAATCTTGACGGTGACAGCATTCCAGATTCTGATGTGAATGATGGTCCTACACCTCGAAAAATATTCTGCTGTTATTGCAATATAAACGATATGAATATTGGTGCTAATAAAAATGAACTGGATATTGATGAACCATCTCCGAAAAAGCGTAGGTTGTCTCAAGTGTGTTGTAGACAACAATAAATTGAAGTGATATTCATAAAATGTATCAGTCATGTCACGGAAGTTCGAACTACAAGCTGTCGGGACGAGTGTCTTGAGTGCAGACTTTTTCCCACCCATTGAATTGGATAGAAACAGTCGTTATGGATTGGGACTTTCAGGATTCTATGGATGCAACACAATCAATAATATAACTGAAAAAAACAATGTAATCAGTTTTAGAATCAGTGCTGACAGTTCACCAATACTTCAGAAATACACAATTGAAATTCCATGTGGTGCATATGAAATAGATGAGATCAATGCAGTTATTCAGAAACATATCATGTTTAGATTATTTTCTGGTAATAATCAAAACGATACCAATGCAGATGATATATTCTACCTACATGCCAATAATAATACTTTCAAATGTGAGATGCGATCAAAATTTGAAATTGATCTTACCCATCCGAATTCCATAGCAAAGATGATGGGTTTCAATTTTGATAGATTTCAACCGAATCAGATACATGAATCCTCACTACCGATAAACGTAACAACTGTGAGACTCATCCGCTTAGATTGCAACATTATATCTGGTTCATACATAAATAATGAAGAATCACATATTCTTTTTTCATTCGATATCGATGTGGAGCCTGGATTCAATCTCACGAAAGAACCACACAAGATTATATATATGCCAGTCAGTCCAGAAGGTCGTCAGTTGATTCACAACATCACAGTGCGTATTTTGGATCACAAAAACAATATTATTGATTTTGGAAGTACAGAAGAGATTGTTATTATTTTGGAATTGACGAAAATCTAATAACTATTATGGGTTTTTGTTATAATAGACAGAATCGTGGAGGATTTCAAATCATTCCACAAACCGCTAAAAAGGAAGGTTCGACTAGAAAAAGGCTCATTCCAAAAGTGTACGCTAAACAGTTAGCACACCACGCTCTGTCAGTGAGAGATTTCAAATTTTTGAAATCTATTGGACTGAAAGTAAGGAAAAATGGTGCTCGAAACAAATAGTGAAAAATTGAATATATTCGATGAGCCGATGATCGATCATTCCCTCACGAGTTTACATGAGCACACATACAAACCATATGGATCACCATTGTTTAGGAATTCAGATGAAATCCGAATCGCAATCAATAATCAAGACGTTATACTCGACATTACTGAGAGTTTCATTTATATAGAGGGTAAATTCACACCTAGGGATGAAACGCAATCATGTTATCTCTCGAACAATGCAATCGCTTTCCTTTTTGATGAAATTCGCTACGAAATGGGTGGTGAACATGTTGCTGTCGTCAGGAAGCCGGGGATAACATCTACTATGAAGAATATGATTTCATTTGGACAATCACATGCCAACACATTATTAACAACTGGATGGGGACTTTCGGAAACGAAACAGGATATCTTGGACACAACCAGTCATGTATTTAGTGGTAAATTACCACTGAAATATGTGATGGGTTTCGCTGAAGATTATAACAAAAGTATCTTGAATGCCAAACAAGAAATAATTTTAATAATCGCTCGATCCTTCAAGAACTCATATATTGGTGCGGTTGATGCTGATTTGGAAATCAATAAAATTGAGTGGAAAATAAGACATATAGTGCCAGAAGATAAACACAAGCTAAAACTTTTGAATAGAATCAACAAAAATGGTCTGAATGCTAAAATCAAGTTGGCTTATCGCATGTGGGATCTCTATGAACTTCCATCACTACGTGGCACATCTTCAGATATATGGGCTATCAAGACAACCAATGCACTTGAAACACCTCGTTATATCATCATTGGGTTCCAAAGTAACACCACTTGGGAAGATAGGACAAAGGATATCACTAAATTTACAACTGCTGATATCAATAACATTCGAGTGTACTTGAACTCTGAAGTATACCCATATGAACGTTGGAATTTGGATTTCGATAAAAAACTCGATACTTCAGCTTATTATGCCTATGAGAATTTTCAAAGAAGTTATTATGATAAAGATATGAGTGAACCTCTCATGGACATTGGGCAATTTCGACAAAATCCACTATTCATCATCGATTGTTCACATCAGCCGACTGCCACAAAATCATCAACGATTGATATTAAGCTCGAGTTTGAAACCAGGAAAGCCAACTTCCCGGCCAACACCAAAGTATATGCACTCATTCTGCATGATACGTTTTTGAAATACAATGCATTGGATGGTTCAGTTCTCAGCAGATATTGAAGAAACACACACACATATTATGTATTTTTAATTTTTCTCATTTGTATTAATTTCTTTTTCATTTATTTATGTAAAAGAGGAATAGGTAAATAAAACATGACTAAATAATATTACGTTTTTTATTCAAATATCGCTAGCTTACAATTCAATTAGTTTTAGGTATATGCAAACAATCTAAAATTATGTCTCCTTCTTCATCACTATCTTCTTGGCCGTCTTCGATTTCTTCATCGCTATGATCATCCAATTGGTACTTTTGGATGATCCCTTCAGGTAGATATGGTAAGAGGCGATAAATAAATCTTCTCAACTCGCACGCAATCATACTATTGCAGAGTTGATCTAAATCCAAAGCACCATCTGAATATTGTTCGCAAAGATTCGCACCCCTCTTGTAGTTCTCGTAGTCTCGCAAGCAGTATTCAATTTGCTCTTCATCATAGCACACGCCCAAGTCGTAATTGGTGGCATGGTGAGCGTCCTCACCTAAAGCATCCAGTTCTGATGACAACCTTTCAACGGCTGAAGAGATATCTGTGGCTTTGGTCCAGTATTGGCTGGCATATTGCATCCACATCTTTCAAGAATGAAGCTATAATCAAGAGAAATTATTGAAATAACTATGCTACAAAAATAATTAGTATTACTCACATTAGACTTTTGATTATGTCTCTACCGAAGAGTGTGTTTAACAATGTATGAAAAGTTTTATATTTTCCTTACAATTATCACCTATAATATAAAGAATCAGAATTAGCCTATGACAAGTGGAAATTATATATTACTATTATTCAGTGAGATCAAATTTGACCAATGATCTCGTTTTCATGCCAACAATAGTCTGTTGACTTTGACCCAAATATGCTATCGTATATTTACCACCAGAAGAATTGATATAAGTAACATCAGCATCCGTTAATTGTGCTGAAACACGTTTTGGTAGCCATGTTTTGAACACTGTATCATTACTCACATCCACCAATGTTAATAGGATTGATTTACCAAACCGAGTAGAACAAAATGATATAGTCTTAATTGGGAAAGCTTCATTCAGTGGCAAAGATGATATTACTCTTTGCTCTAACACTTCCATCTCTTCTTTAATTATAGAATTGAGCTTTTGTAAATCCACCTTTGGAACTGACATGATGAAAATATATAAGGAAAATATAAATAATTTTCAATAGAAAAACACACTCACTGATCTCTCTCTCTCTCTGTGTGTAGGCACTGAATAACTTCACTACTCTTGCTGACTACTCAACTGCTAGGTATACAACTTCTGATTTCATATCACCATACCCACTTCTTTTATAATAGATAGTGAAGCACCCCCACCACAGACTCATGCACCGCGTGTGTGTTGCAAAGACCCCACCATGCGCGAGTTTGCATCGCATCGATAGAGGACGGAGAGTAAATAGTAGTCGCTACATCGCCACAGCGTATGGGTGTGTGACGTCAGCGGACCCACCGTGTCGGGAGCGAGGGCCTGACACACATCAGTGGATCGTCGTGTGCATAGCGCTGACGTCACGCGACCTCTCCCCCCACCACCGTCGCAAGGTATACATCACGGGAGAGAAATCAGAGCTCACATATCGGGCTGGATCTCCGTGGTGTGCGGACATGTACCGTCTCCATACTTCGGTATAGATTTTCATGTGCACTCTACAAGGATCATACACAGTCCCTGAGTAGGTAGACATGAAGGTCATGCAAGACATGGAGGAAAAAAAAATATGTGTACTTACAAAAAGTACTTGTCCGTGTATGAAAAAAATTCCAAGTCATCTCAAGGTCAAACACAAACCCTGAACACCTCTCCCAACAATATAAATCAAGGACAAACACAAAATTTCAAAGGCATCTCTAGGGCATGCCAAGGTCATAGACCTACACAAAGGTACCTATGCACCAAGGTCATCCCTGAAGGTCACCACAAGGTCAACGATGACGTCATAGTGGAGGGGGGAGGCCCAGAACCGGCTCAAATCTCCTACTCATAGCCCTCATAATGTTGAAACATTCAAAACACTTGTCACGAAAACTGGTATCATTTATATAGAGAGAAATGTCCTGAACAGGCTTTGAATGGTTTCACTCGAAGGTCGTGCCTATTTTACTGACTGAACAATCCCTGGAGGAATGGGTAGTGAATGATAAAATATTTTCCTCGAATTGTATATTTGATTCAAACTAAGGACAACAAATATGCCTTCATATTTTTTTTTTTCGAAAAAACCCCCCTTGACCCCACTTTAATCTTGTGATTTTTCGGAAAAATTTGCGGAATGGGTAGTAAATGACAAAATATTTTTCTAAAATTGCATATTTGATTCAAACTAAGGACAACGAATATGCCTATATAATTTTTTTTTCGAAAAAGACCCCCCTTGACCCCACTTTACTCTTGTGATTTTTTGAAAAAATTTGCGGAATGGGTAGTAAATGACAAAATATTTTTATCAAATTGCATATTTGATTCAAACTAAGGATAACGAATATGCCTTTATAATTTTTTTTTTCGAAAAAAAACACACTTGACCCAACATTACTCTTGTGATTTTTCGAAAAAAAATTCGGAATGGGTAGTAAATGACAAAATATTTTCCTCAAATTGCATAGTTGATCCAAAGTAAAGACAACGAATATGCCAATATAATTTTTTTTTCGACAAAAACCTCCCTTGACCCCACTTTACTCTTGTGATTTTTCGGAAAAATTTGCGGAATGGGTAGAAAATGAATATTTTCCTCAAATTGTATATTTGATTCAAACTAAGGACAACAAATATGTCTTCATAACTTTTTTTCCGAAAAAAAAAACCCCTTGATCCCACTTTAGTCTTGTGATTTTTCGGAAAAATTTGCGGAATGGGTAGTAAATGACAAAATATTTTTCTCAAACTGCATATTTGATTCAAACTGAGGACAACAAATATACCTCCATGATTTTTTCCCGAAAAACCCCCCCTTGACGACACTTTCCTCTTGTGATTTTTCGGAAAAATTTGCGGAATGGGTAGTAAATGACAGAATATTTTCCTCAAATTGCATAGTTGATCCAAACTAAGGACAACGAATATGCCAATATATTTTTTTTCGAAAAAAACCTCCCTTAACCCCACTTTACTCTTCTGATTTTTCGGAAAAATTTGCGGAATGGGTAGTAAATGACAGAATATTTTCCTCAAATTGCACATTTGATTCGAACTAAGGAATACAAATGTGTTCGAGAAAGAATTTTTTATTTAAATCTTTCGAAAAAATTTTTCATTTCCTTTTTTATTTTACTCAAAAATACCTCCATGGAATTGTCAATTTATTTTTGTTGTTTATTTATTTTATATTTTTTATTATGTTTCATGACCGACTGAATAATTGTTATTGTTATTTCTTGCCAATAAAAATCATTTGAGAATTCATTCATTTTTCATTATTAACGTAACTTTTGATCAAGTACACAAAAAAAACTGTTGTTTTCAACTAACAGGAGTAAAGTGGGGTTAAGGGTTTTTTTTGAAAAAAAATTATATAAGCATATTCGTTGTCCTTAGTTTGAATCAAATATGCAATTTGAGAAAAATATTTTGTCATCTACTACCCATTCCGCAATTTTTTTCGAAAAATCACAAGAGTAAAGTGGGCTCACGGGGAGACTTTTTCAAAAAAAAATCATATAAGCATATTCGTTGTCCTTAGTTTGAATCAAATATGCAATTTGAGAAAAATATTTTGTCATTTACTACCCATTCCGCAAATTTTTTCGAAAGAAGAATAAAGTGGGGTCAAGGGGGTCTTTTTCGAAACAAAAATTATGTAGTCATATTTTTTGTCCTTAGTTTGAATCAAATATGCAATTTGAGAAAAATATTTTATTATTTACTACCCATTCCGCAAATTTTTTCGAAAAATCACAAGAGTAAAGTGGGGTCAAAGGGGTTTCTTTCAAAAAAAAATATATAGGCATATTTGTTGTCCTTAGTTTGAATCAAATATGCAATTTGAGAGCAATATTTTGTCATTTACTACCCATTCCGAATTTTTTTTCGAAAAATCACTAGATTAAAGTTGGGTCAAGGGTGGTTTTTTTCGAAAAAAAAATTATATAGGCATTTTCGTTGTCCTCAGTTTGAATCAAATATGCAATTTGAGAAAAATATTTTGTCATTTACTACCCATTCCGCAAATTTTTTCGAAAAATCAGAAGAGTAAAGTGGGGTCAAGGGGGTCTTTTTCGAAAAAAAAATTATATAGTCATATTTGTTGTCCTTAGTTTGAATCAAATATGCAATTTGAGAAAAATATTTTATTATTTACTACCCATTCCGCAAATCACAAAAGTAAAGTTGGGTCAAGGGTGGTTTTTTTCGAAAAAAAAATTATATAGGCATTTTCGTTGTCCTTAGTTTGAATCAAATATGCAATTTGAGAAAAATATTTTGTCATTTACTACCCATTCCGCAATTTTTTTCGAAAAATCAGAAGAGTAAAGTGGGGTCAAGGGGGTCTTTTTCGAAAAAAAAATTATATAGTCATATTTTTTGTCCTTAGTTTGAATCAAATATGCAATTTGAGAAAAATATTTTATTATTTACTACCCATTCCGCAATTTTTTTCGAAAAATCAGAAGAGTAAAGTGGGGTCAAGGGGGTCTTTTTCGAAAAAAAAATTATATAGTCATATTTTTTGTCCTCAGTTTGAATCAGATATGCAATTTGAGAGCAATATTTTGTCATTTACTACCCATTCCGAAATTTTTTTCGAAAAATCAAGAGTAAAGTTGGGCCAAGGGTGGTTTTTTTCAAAAAAAAAATGATATAGGCATTTTCGTTGTCCTTAGTTTGAATCAACTATGCAATTTGAGAAAAATATTTTGTCATTTACTACCCATTCCGCAAATTTTTTCGAAAAATCAGAAGAGTAAAGTGGGGTCAAGGGGGTCTTTTTCGAAAAAAAAATTATATAGTCATATTTGTTGTCCTTAGTTTGAATCAAATATGCAATTTGAGAAAAATATTTTATTATTTACTACCCATTCCGCAAATCACAAAAGTAAAGTTGGGTCAAGGGTGGTTTTTTTCGAAAAAAAAATTATATAGGCATTTTCGTTGTCCTTAGTTTGAATCAAATATGCAATTTGAGAAAAATATTTTGTCATTTACTACCCATTCCGCAATTTTTTTCGAAAAATCAGAAGAGTAAAGTGGGGTCAAGGGGGTCTTTTTCGAAAAAAAAATTATATAGTCATATTTTTTGTCCTTAGTTTGAATCAAATATGCAATTTGAGAAAAATATTTTATTATTTACTACCCATTCCGCAATTTTTTTCGAAAAATCAGAAGAGTAAAGTGGGGTCAAGGGGGTCTTTTTCGAAAAAAAAATTATATAGTCATATTTTTTGTCCTCAGTTTGAATCAGATATGCAATTTGAGAGCAATATTTTGTCATTTACTACCCATTCCGAAATTTTTTTCGAAAAATCAAGAGTAAAGTTGGGCCAAGGGTGGTTTTTTTCAAAAAAAAAAATGATATAGGCATTTTCGTTGTCCTTAGTTTGAATCAACTATGCAATTTGAGAAAAATATTTTGTCATTTACTACCCATTCCGCAAATTTTTTCGAAAAATCACAAGAGTAAAGTGGGGTCAACGGGGGTCTTTTTCGAAAAAAAATCATATAGACATATTCGTTGTCCTTTGTTTGAATCAAATATGCAATTTGAGAAAAATATTGTGTTATTTACTACACATTCCGCAAGAAATCCTTCAGTCAGTAAAATAGATTCTCCCTCACTCGAACACTTCTGTATCATTATGAAATATCAATTCCAATCAAAAAGTTCATCCAGATCTCAAGGAGCTCAGAAATCGTGTTACGTTTTATGGTGATTTATCCAAACGGTTTGAAGAGTTCGAAGATATTTATAAGTACCATAACACAATTTGTAGAGAAAGACTACGACAGGTTCAAATAACAAATCATTATTCTGAAATAATTAACTAGAACAACAAAACAAAAACTACATGGCAAGTCATAAATAAGATTAAAAAAAAGAACAAAACACAAGAAATTATTATAAGAGAAAATGATGTTGAAATTCCGAACAAAATAATTGCTGAAAACTTCAATCTCAAGTGAATGCCATAGTAATTATACCGATGTCAATATACCATTGAATGAAAAATCACTTTTAATGAGTCCCCTATGTGAAAATGATATTCTGTTTTCGATAAACAGGCTTAAGAACAATAACTCTGCTGGTCATGATCACATTTCCAATAAATTGATAAAAGAATTTGAGTTTGAGCTATGTCAGTCCTTTATGCATTACTTGACAAACTTATTTCTTTACTCAATAGTATTAAAAATATATTGATTTTTTGTTGGTATTGATATAAATTAACTCACAATAGTACCTTGTTATGGAAAAGAAGGGAAATACATATTGTTAACCCATAAAAGGATGCTTCCAAGCATAGACATAGAAAACATGGAAACATTGTTGTTTGAAAGACGATGATGCTACATGACACGAACTATGCGACAGTACAAATACTTACACAAAAATTTGTACATAGATAAAAAAATATACGCATGTATTCTGACGCAAAAACATATCCCACTGTATCTACAAAATTGTTAATTTCTTACGGGGAATTGAATCTTACAGTCGGCTCAAAAAGTTGGTAAATTTTCAATTTCTCTATTTGTTTCATCCAACTCCTTAGATGTATTTTGAATAGCGGAACATGGTTGATTTCTTTGAATTCTGGTGGTATAGCTAGCAATATAAAGTTTTGGTATCAAATAAACGTATTACTTTTGTGAATCATTTCTGTACCGAGTAGCATGGGTGTGGTCAGAGGCGTTTTGAGTGCCAGATGCGCCTTCGGCTGAAAATTTATCGGCTCCTGTAGATGTTGAAATTTAATTTGAAAAAGTGGCGCGTTCAATCCTTGTGCAGAAATATGTCAGCTAACGCAAAGGTAACTTTTTTAAATACGTTTAAACAGAAAAACAGAAAAAATATAATAAACATCTATATGTGGATGTGAATACACTAAAACACTATTTTTTAGAAAATGACAACAAATGGGTGCGGTCAGCTGGTTATAATTCATGTTTATCGAGGTGATGCCTGGTTACAGTTTGGGAGATATAGAGTTTTCATATATCCGTGATTTTGATATCCTCATGCAGGTCCTCTGAGGGATAAGTATATGGTTTTCGATAGATACTTTTGATCGCCATTCATTGTATAACCTCTAGATCACATGATGGTTTTCCGGGTTTGTAGGCCAACGTTAACAGCGAGCCAGGGGCTGTCCCCAGGGGGAGTCCTCACCCCACTGTTATGGTCACTGCTGGTGAATGATCTGCTGGCCATTCTTCTTAGGGAGGTTGATCTGCAAGCATATGCTGACGATCTGGTCCTAGTAATAAACGATAAATCCGAAGAGACGATCTCCTACGTCCTTCAGGATATATTGGATACCATATATAAATGGTGTGAGAGGAAGGAAATGTCCATTAACCCCCACAAAATGGTCATAGTACCATTCACCAGGAAAACGAAGCTGGAACATTTAATACCTCTTTCCATCAATGGTGTAACAATTCCTTTTGCGAGTGAAGCAAAATATCTGGGAATAACTCTGGATAAAAAACTTAATTGGAACTCGCACTTGGAAAAGACTATCCGGAAGGCTAGCCTATCATTATGGACATGCCACAGAATATGTGGTAAAACATGGGGCATGTCACCAAAACACGTATATTGGTTGTACGTGACCGTCATACGTCCAATGATAACGTATAGTCTATAGTCAGGTGGAGCAAGGGTCATAAAAAAAATAGCCATTACTAAACTTAACGGACTACAGAGACAAGCGTGCCTGGCGATTACTGGAAGCACTCACTCCACGCCAACGCCAGCAATGGAATCCCTCCTTGGATTACTTCCTCTCCACATAGTTCTGGAGAGAGAGGCAAGATGGGCAACATACAGACTCTACCAAGCGGCCATTAGTCTACCGCAGGTATGTGTCATGAGAGGCAGCAGCATGCTGGAGGGCATAATAGCTCACAACATTCTAGGAATGCCCTCAGAAATCATGCCTAAAACTATCAACCTTCACACGTCCTACACCGTGGTCTTTCCCGAAAGAGAAGGCTGGGTCCGGAATGAAACCAACCTATGTAGAGCAAATGAATGTTGGTTCACCGATGGTTCCAAAACTGAGGAAGGCGTCGGAGCCGGAATACATGGGATGAACCCAGTAGTGAAACGCTCGTTTAGTATGGGTAAACTAGCTACGATATTTCAGGCAGAAATGTGTGCCAGGGAGCTGGAAAATCGACACCACACACGAAAAATAATAAAAATATTCTCAGATAGTCAAGCAGCACTTAAAGCGCTTGAATTCAACTGCTTTAAATCTAGGGCAGTATGGAACTGCAGAGACACCTTAAACCGACTGGCCCAACGCAACAACGTTACCCTAGTCCACCAGGCCTAGAAGGAAACGAAATAGCGGATGCCCTAGCAAAAGAGGGGGCCGAAACAACGTTCACTGGACCAGAACCGGTAATCGGTTTTGCATATAGCACTGCCAAGAATGTCATAACCATGGACGTAACAGCTTGGGCAGACAATAAAAGACTCAAGTACTGGCTTAGTCTACCGGGCCTAGCCCATTCCAAAGCCTTTATTGCTTGTACAAGGAAAAAACAGTACTATGACAAACTGCTAGAACTCAGTAGAGCGCATCTCAGAGTTATAGTAGGTTTGCTTACTGGCCACTGCAAACTCAAACTTCACGTGCATACAATCGGACTTGCACAAGATGCAGAGTGCCGGCTATGCATGGAGAATGATGAAACGGCTAAACACATTCTGTGTACATGCCCTGCCAGAACCAGATTCTCAGTATTTGGCGATACGACAGTTAGGCCAGAAACCCTGGTAAATTATTCTTCCAACGCATTCCTCAATTTCGTCAAGAGATTGGATATACTGGGAGAAATATAACCATAGGGTGAGCCACAATAGGCCATTTGCCGCAGTGGAGGGCCCACTCACGTTCAAACCTAACCTAACCTAACAGCGAGAAATCCTCGAAGTTTTGTCAACACTAGTGTACGCCTGTTGTCAGCTGCTCAGTTCATTGTCAGCTGCGTAATATTTGACATTCATTGTCTCAATAAGTATCTGATTGGTCCAAAGAGTTAGGAAACACCATAAAGTGGTGAAAAACAGAAAATCTTGTATTTTTGATAACTGGTACCCAACTTTTCGGTTCTGTTGAAGTTTTTGTGGTGTTTCTGTATTCCAATTGCAAATGGACTCCGTTCAGCATAAACGTTACCTTTCGATGGCTTGTATCGATTACTAGAAGACATTTGATGCAAACTTCGCATGAACGCATTCCGCAGTTGCTCAGATGCCTTGCGGTACCCCATCAAATAGTGAGGAGCATAGGATAGCTGATGCCGTTCTGAAAGATTCGCTCCATCAAATCAGAGTCCAAACAGAGCAGGCAGTCTTCAGAAGGGATGTAAATCAGACTTCCTCAGCCACTTCTCTTCTGCATCTTCCAATTGCCATTGTTCGTTACACTCAGGAAAATCCGTGGATACAACTGCGACACCCCCAGCAACCGGAGGCATATGGTTACCGATCTTATTTATATGGATGACCTCAAACTATATATCTCGAGAGAAAGGAACCTACATCAGTCCTCAAAGGTGGTGGAAGAGTACTCGCATGCTATCGGTATGGAGCTATCTCAGAAGAGAACGATGCAAGGAATACGGAAAGGTTGTTCACCTCGTAGACGGAAGCTTCCTACATTATATATTTATGCCGGAGAGACGTAGGGGTGGAGCAACGCCGCTCCCAAGAGGTAATTACAGTAAAAAACTATCTTCGCGGCAAATATCAGCATAAACTCCTACAGATCTGGTCATCAGAACTGTCGGAGAAAAAAAAAGTTGCTGCTCTAATATGATTGCCGTTCCGATCTTACACTACTCCTTGGAGTGGTGAAATGGACAGAAGAAGAGCTGCGACAACTTGGCGTTAAAACTCGCCAAATGATGTATTTTTGTAGGAGTTTGTATACTAAATTGTCCGTTCGTGTTCCACGGTTGTACTTCCGCAGACAAGAGCGAGTTCGTAGAGTTTTGAGTTTGGAGTGTCTACAGAGCAGAATGCTACTGGATGGAGCCTGTAAAGTTCTCAGGAGTTTAGATCCTCTCCTCTGCGTGGTCTGCGACCATAAAAAAGTAGGGATCCGAGCATTTCTTTCCAAGGCAGCAGCCAATGAACTTGGTCTCGTATTCTACACTGAACGGGCGAACTCAAACTCTGTAACCGAGTTGATACTCGTTCAACAAAAAGCTCTTTTCAAAACTGCGGAGACTCAGGTCCTCCTGCAGTTACAAGGGGATGAGACAATGCACGGTCTTCTTCAATAACATCGAAGACCTCCGCTTATCCAAAATTTTTATCGTCACCTTCCTCAGGACAAGTAAGCTGGAGTCGGAGACCGAAGAGTTCGTAATGGCCTGTAAGGATGGTGTCTTCAATACTCTATTCTACCGTTATCGCATTATGCGTATAGAGATCCCTGAAACAAAATGCATGCGTGTCATGGGACACCTGAGACCATTGTGCATTTGCTGAGGACTTGCCTAGCATATGTGGGCTCAGATTATATACACAGTCATAAAGTGGCGCTACGATTGTTGTACTACCATCCATGATACTCGTACGGCATATTGAGTCCATTGTGGATAATGAAAATTGCTGGATCTACTCTCACCACTCATTCCCCCCCTCGGGCTCCAGGCAAAACGAATATCGTCCAAAAAGACTTTGCCCAAACCATTCTGTTCAAATGGTGGTTCTTGAAATGACGGACACATTGCACTCGAATTTAAAAATCATACCGGCTTGCCGTGATACGACAGAAATCTTAGCCGGACGAATGCAGAAGACCATCATCCATGGTTCAAAAATTAAAATGGATTTATAAAAATTCAGTCTTTCGCAAATTTTCTATCCAATAGGAGTTTGGTTGGCAAGCATTAAGTTGTCGTAGGACCACGTGAAAAAGCGAATGGATATGAATTGGAGGTGACGTCTAGTAGCATTTGCTCTCATTCCTGACCGGGTCTGCACAAAAACTTGAAACTAGTTGGCAGATGTAACAACTGTTTTCTGACATTTGCTAGTTGTTAGCTGTTCAAAGCTTGCTGACGGATCTCCTATTGTATGGGAAATTTGCGAAAGACTGGAATTTTATAAATCCATTTTCAATGAGATTATTGTCTTCGACAATTATTAGTATTATTGTTATTATAATTCTCGGACCAATAGTTACTTACTCGACGTATGTGATAAGTGGTTATTTGTATAGATGACACCAGCGCGCCCTCCGAAAAATCGAACCTTCGGAGACAGGGTTCGACTGGGATATTCCTGACGGAAAAATTGAAAACTTGTGAGGCCATGGACTTTTGAGTTTGGAGTGTCCACATAACAAGGGTGGAGTCTGAGAAGTCATCAGGAGTTTAGATTCCCTTCTCTGCATCGAGTGGTATGAATAAAATCGAAGTAAATGCTAATGCTACAAATTTAAGGATCTGCTTCGAAGTATGTACTATATCTCGAAGCATCTAGCCGTTTCCGGTAATATTTGCCTAACTTAGAAGTATTTACTCTACTGCTTATAGTATTTACTTTTGGTCCGTAGAGTATGCATCAACATGTATAGCGTCTGCTTCGGACCAGGTTATGAAAAGTTTATTAAAATTTCAGTTCCATCGTTATTGTTAAACAAAATTGTCAAGACAGCCCATTCAATATTTGTCTTGCTTGTCAGTTAAATTGTTACAAGTTAGTATTGAATTGGTAGTTTACTCGCGGTTCTGAAAAATGTCTTCAGATGAAGAAATGCCCCATATGAAGAAGATTTCCGAAGAGTCACGCAATTTTCATCTGTTATAATGCTAGAAGATTACGAAATACTTCTGGATAAACAAGTACAGCTACCATCAAGTCTGCAAAAGACGAAGCCCTCAAAGAATTAACCAATAGTTATAACAAGAATATAAAACAATACTTAGATAGTAAACACGTATTAAAAAACTGTAATACCAAGCAAAACGAAAAAAAAATTACGGATTTGAAAAGAACTGAAAATTAGAAAATCAAATTAAATGGACGGTAACAAACAAATGTAATGATCTATGGAACGGAAATGAGAATCCAGTAATTCAAAGAGTGCCAGGTAGGTATACTTCATAACTGACGATGGCTAAGGAAAGCGCTCTGCTACGCATCCAATAAAACTTTTTGCACGGAACACTTTCCTTTTGATTCGATTAGCATCAACGTGCGCACAGCTACTTCCTCTTAGATTTATTATTGTGCTTTTTTTTCTACTTAATTAAATTTTTATTCAAATATACCCAAGCGTCTCAAAAACACTTCCATTTGCTTAATGTGTGCAAGCGCGCAGCCTCTAGTTTCATTTACTTCTATTAGAAATGTATTAACTAGGTAAGTTATATGTTTTCCCTATTGAACCCAAAAGAAAAACGGAATTAAAACATGATTCACACAAGTTTTACTCTATTTTACAGATACCGGAATATTTGATAATACTAAATATCATCATTGACGTGACGTCTTGCACTGTATAATTTTCTTCTGCGTATTCTATCCAATTTCGAACAAAACTAACCATAGAATGCCCAGTGGAGCTGCCATTAGACCAACTTCGCTAACGACTACAGTACTACATTTTCTTCTTGAATCGAAGTATCTGCTCTAACAAGTCGTCACTTCAAACTGTAGTGAATACTTTGTCATTTTCTCGAGAGCGCTTCGTTCTATTATTTTTTTGATGGGTTCCATGAAATTATCAGTAGCTTTATCGAAGTTTTCTGATAAATAAACTGTTGTACAATTTTCCAGTTGCTCATGATTAATAAGTTTTGTTTTGTGATCTAGAAATTATTTGTACCTACTTTCTTCATGTTTCCTTTTTTGTTTTTCAGGATTCATTATCCAAAGTATAATCGAACTGTGGTCTGTATTGTGAAGGTCAACAACAATCGATTTATATTTGAAGCATGATTATGAGTCCCTGACTAAGAAATGATCTATGCAGGAGTTACTATAAGAAGTAGTTCTGGTATAGTCATTAATATGGGATTGAAATACATTCATGCTCTTAATGCTTAGATAATTATTCACAGAGTTGTTTTCTTCGATACAAATATCTTCTGTGAAGAAATGAGTATCAGTAATTTACGATTTTTTCAAATATAATGCTAAATATCGATTATCATTGCAGAAGTGCATAAAAATTACCGATAATTTTGTAAGAAAGAGTGTTAAGGCGGATTTAGCGGATTCACAATGCATAATTTAGTGCATATGCGTAAGTTTAAGGCGACTTTTCCTGATTTAAAATGCGTAATTTTTCTGCATACTCCATAACAGTTCAACACAGGGATATCTTTATAAATTGTGAAACGGTTAAATCATTTCAATCGAGTCCCTGTATTGAACTTTGATGGATTAGGTGTGAATTAAAATTACGCATATGCACTAAATTATGCATTGTGAATCCGCTAAATCCGCCTTTATTTAAAAATTGCTCGTGTTCGTTTTCATATTTTGGCGAAAGATCCCGATTCCGAAGGAGGAGAGCACTTTTATAAAATATAAAAATAACCGAGTGCAATTTTCAAAAGATAGCACGCATGAATGTAGAATTATATGGTAATTTTTATAAGCAAGTGTACTTATATATTTCATAGAAATATTGATTATTTTTCTGAGAAATATTGTAGTACTGACAAAAACACGCGTACATGGTATCTACGTTATGCACAGAGGAAAATAAATGTATGTTTTCTACACAATTGTGAATAATTTCAGCACAATTTGTTTCTAAAAGGTTGACAGCACCAATTTGTTCATTTTTCTTCTATAATACTGTATTAGAGATATTGTATATAAACGATACACATGTGTTATATTATTCTGAATAGTTCTGTTTTAATTTTGTACACAAAATATACAAAATTAATCGGTATGTTGTGCGACGAATGTCAACAACTTGTGTACTGTTTATGCATGAATTGTAATGAATGGCAACAATTTGTGTACCTAGTTTGTGTAGGTATTTTAAATATAGGATGCAAAAAATGTCATAAATTTGTGTACTCCGCATACATGAATTGTGTAGGAATATTGTACATATTTGTGTACAAAGCAAGGCCAATTTTTATAGGTACCATTTATAATTTTCAGAAAGGATATACTTGAGGCTAATAACATCCAAACGGAATAAGACAAGAATAAGCATCAGTTTCAACTTGCTCGCTTCTTCATATCGTATTCTGTTCAGAAATTATAAGCTTTATTTTCCAGAAGGTTGAAATAGAATTGAAATGTCATTCAAATAATGTGTATTTCATCACAAAGAACTAATAACAAAAATAACTGAACTATTAACTCTAATTACAAATAAAATAACAGAAACACAAAATACCAAACAGAACATAAATGAACCATACATTTTGTTATTTTGAAACGCGTTGAATAATAATAAAGTTTAAAGTAATCTTCGTATCAAACTTTATTTATTCAAGTAGGAAGTATGGTACGAGGATGCACCTTTCAAACCGTTATCAAATGATGAAAATTAGTCAGTTTGTAGGTTTCATGTTATAAAAAAAAATAATAGCAATACTAACCTTCAATTATTGGTATCAGTATGCAAATATTCGAACACTTCCATTTGACACAAAACCACATACACATGAGCAAATAATAAATAATAAGTAAGTACCACGGGCGTAGCCAGGTTTTAGTATCGGGGGGGTTCAAGATAAGTATGAAAAAAAAACAGAAGGTTCATTCATTTATTATTGCTAATATCTTAACTTTTCGGGGGGGGGGGGGGGGTTGAACCCCCAAAACCCTCCCCCTGGCTACGCCCGTGGTAAGTACACTTAACCAGCTTCGCCCTCCGATCAGCATAAAACAATGAAACAATGATGGACATTTGGAGTGCCGCGCATGCGTATTTAGTTGGATGAGACAACGCCATGGTCAAGTTGTGGCAAATTTCACAATTGTGTTGAAATAGTGCATATCAAATAGAATGTGCACAACCGGTGTAAGATGAGTGCAATGCGTTGTAGATGTTTTCCATATAAATTGTGTTATGGTAGATGTGCAAATTTTTGTGTATTTTTAGGCAATGTGGAAGTGCATGAATACTATACAAATTGACTTGCACAAATATTTATTGAGTTTCACAAAACGCATACGATGGAAGAATGGACAATTGTGTAAAATATCTAAACAACTGTGTCTTACACACCGTTGTGAATGAATCTGCTGCAGTCTTTTCTCTCTGTGTGTTAGCCTTCGGACTACACGGTATCTCACGGGATTATTCTTGGTGGAGTTATACTGAAAGTTTGTTTACTTCCTGGTTTTATTGTCACCTCCACAGTATGTGATGGATACTATAGGAATATTGAATAAATGTTTGGTTTTGTGGTTTTCTTGACATCGTTTTTTGGGAAATTAACCTCCGACAAAATGAAAATGAAAATATGTAAATCAAAATTAAATCGAAATGGGCCTCACCTAATTACCTCTTCGCAGAGAAGAAGTGAGAAATAACCAGAGCTGTGCCGAGCACTGACAAAAAGTGCTTCGAGTACTAAGCACTAAGCACTCTTGAAAAGTGCTCGGGAGTCTCGAGCACTAAGCACTTTTTTTCATGAAGTGCTCGCGATTACTAAGCAGTTTCAATAAGTAATTCAATTTAGCGAGATTTTCAAAAGGGCGAGACCGTTAAGGTGGGCGTTCAATTTCGTGTATTCCAAGTTCATATTGCATTTGGAAACGGTTTCACTTGGAAAGGATTGGAGTACTTATTGAATATATTGACATTGATTTGATATAGAAAATTGAGATTTTTTTTTCGGCAATTGAAGGAGATAGTAAATACTTGCTTTTGTTTTATTTCAATAGAAAGACCAATAAAAACAGTGCAACTTCCAACTGATAGGGAATATCCAGACAATGTCGTTTGGGAGATTAATTTGATTTCCGAAATGGGCGGCGAATAGCCAAATTGAAATATAGAGCGGCGCGAAATAGTTCCTACCATACCGACATTCTCACTGATTCCTTAGTTTGGCAGTTTTTGGACAGAAAGTACCATATATTTCATTCATGTCAGAGCGTGCTGCCATAAGAATGAAATAGGAATGTGATTTTGATAACCATAGGTAGACGCTAGACGGGCAGAACTAGTCACATCGAGAAAATGAAATTTTCTTATTCACAAGCGTTAGATTTTTAAAAGTTATTTTTTTCTGCTCAACACTGACATAATTTTCAGTGATTAAAATCCCAGAAAAGAGAAAATGAGTCAAAATCTGTCATTATCTGACGGAATATAACTTGAGAGTATTTTGTGGACCGCGGGCTTCCCAATCGGTTCGAGAGGCAACTTATATATTTATTCGGTAGACTTTGTTTAAGGTAACAAATCAAATATAAAATCAAAATATTGTAAAACAAAGTCGCTTTTTCCTTGTAAATACTAATAGTTAGGGAGGCGAATAGGGGAATTTTCGGTAATACTCGAGCGTGGCAGTTTAAGATATGAGAGATACCTTGGACCTAATAGAACAGCCTTGTAAAGTATTTAGCTCTATATGTAGTGACGCGCGCCTAGGATAGACGATCAGATTAGTAAAAAAAAATCGATAGTCTGAAATACTCGAGCGCGTCAGATTAAGATATTGGGGGTTGATTTTAGTGTTTTAAGACTAAATTTAACTAATCTGACGATAAGTGATGACGCCACCGAGTTATAGGGTCGCGAACTTGTAAAAAAAAAACGTTAATCCGGCATTCTCGAGCGCGATTTTTTTTTTTTTTTTTGAAGAATTTAATCTAAAACTTACTAAAAATACAAAATCTGCCGGTTTCCGCGTGAGCCATTTCGTCTTCCGAAAAACGCGTTGCGGCATATAAGTCGCGAACGATACATTTTCCAAAAAAAAAGTTTAAATAAACAAAAAAGGTAATTTTATTTTACACAAAAAAGGTCTCGTTACATTTTTGTCCAAAGTTAAAACTTTTTGACTTGAAGCATCATAAAAACTCAAACTCCCGGTTTTTTGAGTATATCTCGAAAACTGAGGGTGTTAAAAAAAATGGATATGAAATAACGATGATTAAATTATGTGACTTTTATTATATCTCAAAAAATTTTTTTTTTCTAAAGCTTCTCGACAATTTTCGTGGACTCGGAAAAAGTTACGCGTATCTGTATACAAAAGTATTATTAACATGTACAGTTTCATGTATGTATATTATTCAATAGCCTGTTGTATAATATTCTCTCAACAAAATTACTGAATAGAAATAATTGTTACGGATGTTGCAGGCACTCGGCAGGAAAGAATTGTGGATGAGGAGCCACAATATTACAGTTACAGTGAAGAAGAAGAAGAAGATGAATTGTATTGAGCAAAAATGTAAAGATCATACATAACAATACAATTATTATACAATTTTTATATAATTTCATTTTTTTAAACAATAAATAACACAATTCGTACAACATTTCATCTTCATTTACGTTGGTTATAACTATCGCTTTGTCATTCTTAAATTCCCCGTTTTATCAAGGAGAAAGAAAAGAAAAAAAGAAACCAAAAAACCTTTCCGGTCAGATTAAGAGAACCCACCAACATTTTTGTCAGATTAAGAAAATATGCTTTCAGGATACCGAGATAAACCTCCCCTATGAAAATCTGACGCGCTCGAGTATTTCAAAAAAACTTTTTTTTTGCATTTTCAAAAATTCATTGTAACTTATGGTCACGCCGAAATCGTCAGTTTTTTTAAAGGGAGCTTCCTTGGGGCCTACTTAACACCCCTCCCGAAAATCTGACGCGCTCGGGTAATTTTTTTTTTTGCATTTTTGACTACTTTATATGCCTACCCCCACCACGCAAACCGGCAGATTAGTATACCGTTGTTATCAGAGGCACTTGGGGCATACGTAGTATGAATATCTGACGCGCTCGAGAATGCCCAAGTAACGGTTTTTTTTTAACATTTTTGAAAAACCGTACACGCGAAACCCACCGCTAAAATGGTTTTTACCATACGAGCTTTTCTTTTCGAAATTATTTTATCTTTCGATTGTGATAGGTCTCGACGGCGCCGTTGAATTACGCCATTTAGCTACCTCGCCTCCCTAACTATAAACAGCTGAACCGATTTTGATGAATTTTCGGTCGTTAGATTGGTCTTGATACCGCAAGTGACACCTGTTGTATTAAAATTATGAAAAATCAAAATAGCGTATTTTTTGCGCCAAATTGGCCGTCTTGATACAACATAATAATTGGGTACTAAAAAACATAAAATAAAAAAAGTTAATTATAAAACTAAAAAACCCAACTGTGATTTAAAATAAAAATCAAAAAAGGAATAATATCTTTTCAAATCAGATAAAAACTGGAAGTAGCCAGGACCTATTTGCTTTAAAAAAATCTATAGAAATAGAATGGGTCTCGGCTACTTATTATTATAATACTTGTTTTTTGAATTTTAGTTTAAACCGCAGTCGGATTTTTTAGTTTGTTTAATTAATTTTTTTTATATTGATTACTTGTAATAAATAATTTGGTTCAAATGAAAAAGAATGTAGTTATATTTTTGGTGGATTTATTGTTTATTGTGTGTGGCACTAAATAATCTAGTCTCGTGAAGCACTAAATTCATTCCGAACGCTATAAACACTTTTAACTAAATTTATGTCAAGACTGAGCCCTCGAACCTAGAATGTGCATAATATAAGGCCACAATCAGTAGTTCTTGGGGGTGGGGCTGCCGCTGACCGCGTTTTATATTTTCAACAAGATTCATATATCCATAGCTGAGGAAAGGCTTAGTGCTTAGTAATCCCGAAAATTCGAGATTACTAAGCACTAAGCCTTTTCGTAAAATGCTCAAAGCACTAAGCACTGAATCCAAAAAGTGCTCGGGAGCACAGTGCTTACGAGCACTAAAATGCTTTAAGCACTTTCACGAGCAATAAGCACAGTGCTTTGGGACAGCTCTGGAAATAACATAATGGTGATTGACAAACCGCACATCTCCTGTATCAAGAAAGCAAATGAATACCTAATTGACTTGATACAATAATAAAAAAAAATTTCAAGGTTTTGATAACGGAAACAGATTCGGTCTCGAAAACGTCAAAGCAGTTTGAAAAAGAGAAGTATTATCTATTATTTTCAACTTATTTTTTCAGATAGACAAAATTGGACTATTTTTTCAAGACATCTTCTAGAATCTTCTAAAATCAGTAACTTTTCGAGACAAATTTCTGCCAAGAACCATTTTTCGCGACTTCATGTATCGACAAGATTCATCTATATGGAAAGACTTAGTGCTAAGTAATTTTGAAAAGCACCGGAGCACTGGAGTGCTCGCGAGAACTTTTGGGGGATCACCACTGAGCACTTAGCATTTTCGCTAAATGCTTCGAAGCACTAAGCACTGTTCCAAGAAAATTCTCACGAGCACAAAGGTGCTTTGAGTGCTTTATCTAGTATTAAGCGCTGTGCTTTGGGATAGCTCCGATCTGGTTCTAGATATATTGTTTGAGTTCTAAATAATTTTTCAGTCCTAGCTGGTATATTAACTTGAAAACTTTTAATTGACTATAGTATTCCTAGTTCAGTAATTAGTTGGATTACATTGTTGGCCAATTTTGATTTGATTGTCGAGAGTCTCTCAGAAAATTGGTCATAGTTGATAGAAGTATTTGCTTAGTGTTATTACTTTTTTGTGTTAGGTTTAGTTGGACTTTGAAGTCTGGTACTGGTAAGAGTAGACAAACCGATTAAAACTAATAAGACATGGAAACAGAAAAGTTCAGTTTGAGGTGCACAACTGTGAATTTATAAAATTATGAAATTTATAAAACTGTAAAATTGTTCAATTCTAAAATGGTAGAATTGTTGGGACACGAAAATTCTAGAATTTCAAAATTTATAACATTAGCTCCCAGCAATCTTGTCTCTTCTTTCAGATTATCCATTAGATCTTAGTCGACTTCTCACAACTCCAGATAGAGGCTCTAGGAGTTTGTTATTCAATTTTCTGGTTGTGCTTGTTCCTGGGAAAATTTGATAGCTTTCGGTTATGATGGGGGTTTCTAGTTCTCGTGCTGTTCCAATCGTTTTTTCTTCTTTACAGTTTTCCGATAACTGTAGAATGTGTTTGGTTGAATCAGTATAAGATTCTGCACAGATGGCGTTGAAGAAGCACTCTTATTTTATGGGATTTCTATTATTTTCGTATTATAGGTCCTCCAGTATGATTCTATTTGTGTATTTAGAGCGCAAAGTGATGGATTGCCGCTCGACAAAGAAGGTTATGGACACACTGTATATTATATACTTACTCTAGAATGCTAATCCCCGTGTCAAAAGTGTTGTAAAAAGTTCAGGCTAGTCCGCAATGCGCATGCGCGCCTTTAGTGTTTTTTGTAACATGCCCGGTTTTAGTAAAATATTATGGTTCTTGTGAAGATTGACAAACGTTAATTCTGAATCTCGGAGAATAAGGTTGGAAACCTCATTGTACTTATACCTGTTATTTGTATTTAGCCGATTTGAATACATATTTTCACATATTTATGATCCCAAATATTCATCAAAGGCCATCAGAAAGCAGAGTACGGTTATTATTATTATTTATCGCTCTGAAGCGACTGATTTTTGGTATCACATTCACTTTTCAGCTGTAGTTAACCAACAAAACCTACGGAACCACCCCTAATCGTCGGTGAGAATTTCAAGGAAGCACTGGATTGGAAAATAAATTGAAAGTACAAAATACTATGAAAATTAATTTCAGCTAATATCACGAATAATTTCATGAATAATTTCAACTCAAATTGGATTTATAAAATTGGATGCTTGGAAGCTCAAGGTTTTTTTTCTAGAACGATTCAATTCAAAATATGCAACTGCATTTAATTCAAATCATTTGAAGAGATTAACATGCTATTTTCTACTAGTATTTCCGGTTGTATAACCTCAGTGCAATTTCCACAATAGGGGTGCATGAAAAAGTGAGGACAGAAGCATTTTCCTTACCATAAAAAAAGCACTTCCATATTGACATTAATTTAAGCGGTGTGGTAGAAAGTTGTATCACTCGCCATGCATGCTTACGCAGACACAGTATTAGTACTGCACTAGGTTTCAAATTATTCTATTGTCGTTTTCACAAGAATCTTCATGAAGAAAATGTCTGCCACAAATTACAATTTTCTCACTCAAATGTTCTGCTGGGGTCTCTTCTTAAGAACAATAACCAAAAATCATACCTTTTTTGTCAAGCTAAAATAATATTTAAGCTATTTTGAGCAGGGCATATAGGTACCTACATAAAAAATTTCATTATCTACCAAAAATTATTTATTTCAGGTATTTTTTCTGTACACAACACTAAACAGTTCATTGTTTATTTGTAGGAGGAAACGGCTTTATTAGAAATTGTCTTTAAAGGGTCAAGATTAATGCAAATTCACGAATGATGAAAGAATAACCACCGACAACAAACACCACACAAAACGACAAGAGAAAATCTAAAATTCTAAAAACCGTCTCTGATCACTGACAAGAGTGACAGGTCTTAGTGACAGTCTTCCTGTTGTTAAAAAGCACTGCTGCACGGCCATTATAATTACAGTAGCATAGGGTACATTATTGTTTTAAATAAGTTTCTTTCGCGCCTAAAATTCGGAGTAATATTTCTCTAAAAGGTTCTTTTCGGTTTTAAAAAGTCCTAAATGCGCTGTCAAATTTCTCTCTTTCAAATGACATGTGTTTTATTGCCTCATAACAAAAAACTCTTCTGAATTGGAACACCAAATTATTTTCAAACTTGGCAACGATCTACCCAAACTACACTGATGACGCGCATGCGCACATCGTAAACGGGTCGCTTACGCGGCATGCTTTTCACCGTGAAAATTGGCGGGATTAGCATTCTAGAGTAAGTATATGATATATATTTCTGTGTGTATGGCAGGAGGTTGACAGGTTGTTGACAAATTTTATGTAAGAAAATTGATTTTCAAAAATAAATATTGACCTTTCCGAGAAGGATTTTAAATATATTTTCATTTTAGGTTTCCACACTGCGTATATTTTCGGGTGTATAAATATTTTCTCGAAAACAATTTTGAAGATTTAACGAGTTAAAGTCGATCATAACATGCAGTTCATTCCAAATGTAGGGGGTTTATTAGCGAATCCTTTTTGACAGATGAGGGAAATAATCGTGAATATTAACCATGGGAATGGAATGAATCAAACTAAAAGATGTTCATGATCCACACAACTGATTATTGTTTGAGAATATATTAATAGAGTTGCTTGATGAGTTCGTAAGTTGAGGCTAGCTAATTTTTTCGTTACAAGTATCGAAGAGGATGTAATCAGACTCAGATTCCAGGTTATGGAAGTGTAAATGTACACCTAATTATGAGAAATTAAAGAAATGTATGAGGTAAGTAGATGCATTGTTTTATATTCCACACAGGGTGATGTACAAGTATCGTGATACTTGCCTTCTGTAATCTAAAATCTAATGATCAGTGAGTAAGCATTACTTCATAAAAAGTTATATCTAATTACCGTAGCGAAATGTATCACAAAACAACAAAATTGATTTTCTTGTTTAGGATCTAGTTTGTGATATAGCAGAAGAGTTCTTTTCAATGAACGATACTAAAAAAAATACGGGCCAGTTTATGTTCATCATTTAATGTTTACTGATATGTCCATTTTATATCCCAGGTAAACTTATGCGACCCATGAAAATATAAACATCGCTATATTACCATAAAATCACAATCCAGCTATTCATTATTTATGAAAATGATTAACAAAACCCACAGATTTCTATCTCTTGAAATGAAGAACAAGCCGAACATGATATTAATGTTAAAGGGCACGATTTCAACATAAATGATGGGACAATTCCATAGACACGATCATAAATAACAAAAAGTCATTTCAAAAGGCGAGTGGGTCACCGCAGAGACCTTTCATTTCTGTAGTATAAAATTAAAAAGGTGGCAAGTCTAGGTATATGGATTCCCCTAGAAAGTTTATCAGATCAACATGGTAGTTGAAAACTGATGTTTTAGCAGCTTACTGTTGTTTTTTCAACCGCGGTCTTTTATAACAGCTATTGTATTTGGCATTATGAATATTTTCTTATATAGGATCCGTTTGTCATCGAGACTTCGAAGTTTCATCTTGCTCATTATGGATTTATAATAACACTCATTTCCGGAAATTCCATTACGATTTTGATTTCGTTCTATAATTTGGATAAGTACACAAACCACCCCAAAAAGGGATTCAAATGAAGAGAAACACATATTTTTTCTAGGAGACGTTTCGGAATCCTAAAAATGAGAACTGTTCTTGATATTATTTCTATAATCATAAACGTCTATAGAATAGAATAGAATAGAAATTTATTGACCATTTAAGGAACAGGTAGTACATATGGCACGTCATAATATGTGTTCAATGAATAATTAGGAAAATAATATTACATATAAAATTACATATACAAAATTGATTAAAACAAACAGAATAAATCATCAGATAAAATTAAACATTCACAAACAGAAAAATATTGTTAAACCTACTATCAAGTAGTACATAATATGACAAGTCATAAAAAATTTATAATGAAAAATCGAGTAATATAATAGTATGAATACTATACAGATGACATAAACTTGTTAAAAACATACAAAGAAATTTCAACTCATAAAACTACACATTTCCAGACAGAAAAACATACTTAAAACCTATTAGACACTTAACTGGGTAACACCCAAATATTCTGATATGCTGTAGAAACAATTAGTTACAAGAAGATTTTTCACAGCTGATTTGAATTTGAGTTTGTCAGGAATTTGCTTGATTTTTAGTGGGAGCTTATTGTATAACTTGATTACATTATAAAGTGGTGATCTCTCATATGCCAGTGTTCGATGTGTAGGTACCATCAAAGTTTTGCTGTTGCGTGTGTTGTGTTGATGTGCAGTTGAGAGAGTGGGTAGATATTTAAGGATTTGTCTTGCGTACATCAGACACTTGAGGATATATATACAGGGAGCACTTAGGAGTTAATTCTGAATCATAGTTGGTTTACAACTATCCATATACCCTATTTTAAAAATCAGTCTTATTATTTTCTTTTGCATCACAAAAACTTTCGTAAAATTTGTGGCTCTACCCCAGCACAAAATGTTTTGTGATATGTGTGAGTAAGCCAATGCATAATATATGGTCAGCACGCCAGCTGTATCAAGACAAAACTTCATTTGAGAAATTGCGAAGTATGATTTAATAAGTTTTTTAGAGACACTGTCTATGTGGTCATCCCAGGTGAGCTGACTATCTATATAAGACCCCAAAAACTTCACATTCTCAGATAATTTGACATCTAGATCATTGCTTACCGTATTGGGAATAGGGCGCCTTAGATAGAAGTTCACTGTCATTGTTTAATCTACGTTGAGTATTAACGAATTACGTTGGCACCAGGATCCAAATTGATCAACAACTCTAAGTACTTCTGCTTTCAATTCATCAATATTATTGCTAGCGATTGTAATAGTAGTATCGTCAGAATACATAGTTATGTGAGCCTTCATGTGCCCGGGCAGGTCATTGACATAAATGGTGAAAATAAGGGATCCCAGTACTGAACCCTGGGGAACTCCAAGTTTCACAAGATACTTTCTGGAATTGACATCATCACATCTCACTATCATATGACGTGATGTTATGTATGAGTGTATCCAGTTTATCACATGCTGAGGAAAATTTAGGGCATTCAGCTTAGGAACTAATTTACTAGGATCTACGGTATCAAAAGCTTTTGAAAGATCAAACAGAAGAGATACAACATAATTCCCCTCATCAATATTTTGCAGAACATGGTTAAGTAGATAGCAAAACGCCGTTTCTGTAAAAACCTTGAAAATATACCTTGAAAATACCAAAGACCACGATCAAATTGATAAAATTAAAAGTATTATTTCCAATAGGTCACAATATTTCTTTCTTTCAGATCATTATTCACAATTTTTGAAAATTACTTCTGATCTGCAACATGAAGTCAGTAATGGTAAGAAAAATAGTTTTTCTTATCGTCGTGACCTATGCAATAAAAATATAGTAAGATTTCGTAATTACTTATCACAAGACTGGGCAGACATATGTGCTCAAAGTTGCTCCAGCTTAGCACATCACTTCGAAATATCGTTCCCAAAAAGAAAAATTACTTTAGGGCGACCAAAAAAAAATTACTTCACACAAAATAATGATCACTCGTGAAATAAGAAAGTTAAAAAATAAGGTCTCGTTATTTGATACATTAGCTGGGATGATAAGGAAGAATGTAAGGAATTCAATAAAGAATACAGAGAGAAACTGCAATCGCTGAATAGACAATATCATGATGATTTGATATTAAACAAATCCAAAACAACTTGGGCCATAATTAAAGAGCTACAAAAAAATAAAACTATGAAACATAGTGAAATAGTTATAACAGTTAATGATGTTCAATATTCATATGAAATAATAGCTGAAAAATTTAATATACATTTTAGAAGGACTATATCTGAAAACTATGTTGACACGAATTTTCTTGAGAATAACGTCATCTTAATGAACTCAAGTTTTTTTATGTTTCCAATTACTGAATGGGGACTCGCACAAATGATTAACAGATTGAAAAACTCTAACTCCACCGGGATCGATGAAATCTCCAACAAAATAATGAAAAATTGCTCTGGTGAATTATGTGGCATTTTTTCGACCAATTTTAAACTTGCTAGTGTATCTCCTATTTTTAAAAAAGGTGACCCAAACAATATGGATAACTACAGAGCAATTCGTTTTCTTTCGAGTATCTCTAAACTCTATGAAATTAAAATAAAAGAACAATTGGAAGCCTATTTCACACCAAATAACTTGTGGTGACAAAAATAAATGCGTTTTAGGATTATTTATTGACTTTTCACGGGCCTTCCATTGTGTAAACCATGATCTTCTGCTCGACAAACACTCAAGATATGGTGTAAGAGGATTACCCCTATCCTAACTAAACTCATACTTATATATGAGAAGACAAGTAGTCAAAGTTGGAAAAAGTCTAAGCACGGAAATAAATATTGAGGATGGAGTATATGTATCACAGGGATCCATTCTAGGACCCTTCTTGCATTTAGCTTTTGCCGATGACTTGTCAGTGTACCTAAATGAGAACTCGGCCATTCACTGTCCATTTTATGCTGATGATACTAATATATTAATTATTGAAAACGATATGGACTCCCCGAAGAACACTGCTCTTGAGACTTACAAAAATATTATCACGTGGTTGAAGAAAAACAATTTAATATTGAATGAAGCTAAAACTAACGTGTTAAATTTCAAGATGAATACTGGACAACAATATGAGTTGAATCTGTTTGTTGATACTGCTTTTGAATTGAACCTAACTAAGTCAACAAAAATGTTGGGCGTTGTTTTTGATGACAAACTTCAATGGAGGACACATATAAACAACTTAAGTAATAAACTCAGAAAAGCCTGTTATTCTCTTAGGTTTCTCTCCAACCGTTGTAGCCAAAGTATTATATTGACTGTCTATTATGCAAACTTCAATTCGCATCTTAGATATGGCATCCTGAACTGGGGAACATCTTCTACCGTATCTCGTGTGTTTTGTATACAAAATTATGCTATTAGGATCATTGCTAAGCTGGGCATGTATGCCCAAATTGCTTACAATAGTTATAGATTTGATAGAAACTGACAACTTTTACTTTTCAGCTATTTTTTTATTTCTTTGTCATATATGTCAACTCTTATTTTTTATACAATATGAACAAATAAATTGTTATACAAGAAGAATAATAAAACAATATCAACAGTAGTCTTCATCAGCAACACATCATAGGATTTTTCATCAGCAACAGGGCAATGAAGAATTTTTGAATATTTGAATGTCACTGTATATGTCAAAAGGAACTGGAGCTTATAGAAGGTTCAATACAAAATAGATTACTAATATAAAGCAGCGGCTCACCTACGCCACTTCCGCCATCTGCTCCTAGGCTATGTTAATGTTTTGACTGCTTTGAGTTGTGGTTTTACTTGATTTGATACAGCTTAATGGTGTTGGCCATTGCATCGCTTAAGTGGTTCAAATTTAATCAGAACCATTACTTCCTTATGTTTTATGATTAATTTTCTAGTTTAAACTAGTAAAATGGATTTCGTCGGAGTCGAATTTTAAAATGATGAATCAGAATGGTGGAACGGTGGTGGTTTAGTGGTTGTTCACAGCAAGCGGCTGACGACGAATGTATTCGCCAGCATTGAAAACCCTAAGAAATTATTACATTGTTCTGAAAAGTGCGTCACTGGAAGGAACACAGTGCAAAATGTATAAATTGAAGCGACAATCCCACTCATGTATAATAATTCCCATTTGTTAATACAAAAATCGTAGTTTGCTTGTTTGCTATCGGCTAAATAGGAAAGAAGAGAAATGCAAGTGGATAAAAATATCGGATAAATTACGTTACCGTAGCAACGCTAGCATTTACTGTTCGTTTATCAAGCGTTGCGCGTCAGTTTGACAATTTTAATTTTTTTTTTTTTTTTTTACGAAACTCCCAGGTTTTCGGAGAAAATCCCTCAAAAGCAGAGCTTGTGCGAGCAAGGGAGATCCGGGACCTACAGTTTAAATAAAAGTGGAATCCGAACCACTTCAGCTCAGTGATACACGACCGGGGATCGAACCCGGACCGTCTGGGTGGAAGCCAAACGCTTTAACACCTCGACCACTTCGCTGTTTTGACAAAACAGAATTAAACAGCGAATAATATTCCAGTAAGTATTGTTCTTTCTGATTGTTGTTCTATTAGTTTACTAAATATAGTTTAATTGAATTGATATTCATGGGATTGTCATACCAAATACCACGCGAGCTCAGATCTAGCAGGATATTATTTCCGGTGGTTTTCTCATACTTACTTTCATGTAGGTAATTTAACTCGATCTGTTCTGACAAAATCACGAGAGCTACGCTCTCGTGATTTTGTCAGAACAGCTCTCGTTGAATTGCCATTGAAAGTAAGTATTCGAAAACAACCACAAAAAATATCCTGCTAAATCTGAGCTCTTGTGGTATCACCCCCGATTATTTCATTCATGATGAAATAGACCAATCAGACACCACCATTTTTTAAATATATTTTGTTTAAATAGGTGATTATTTCACAAGAGCTGTTAAATCGCGATTAAATTTTCATCCTCCATATTGGTTTTCGTTGTGTCGTTTTTCAGGGATTCTTACAATTCTTGGCAACAGTTTATAAAAAAAAACAATAATTTCTTAATTGTTTGAATGATCTAATATTGATTTCCATCAATGAAAACTCCATTTTCGATAGGATTTCTAGACAAATATTTTGACATAAGGCAACGAAAATACGTCAGAATTTGAAATGTTTGCATGTAAAATTCGCAGCAAAGGCTTCTTCAATGCATTATAGGGATGCGTAACCAAAGTAATATATAAACAAACATCATCAACGAAGCGTTTGATTCTGAAACGTCTCGTATTTAAAGCTTAAGCAAAAATATTTTTTAATAAAGAAATTGTTAGAAAATATCGGAGTTCATTTTCAATAAAATTCTTCGTTGTTGGTTTTAATCTACCTCATTCAAGAAATAATCTTGTCATATATTATACGACCTATAAATTTTAATTTTGATTAAACTATCAAAACAATTTTTGCATGATTGTGCTTTTTAATAAATAATTTCATGCACAATAATTTCAAAATAAAACCCCTCGGCCGCTTGACCGCTTCGCGGTCTCCGGATTTTATTAAATTATTATGCATTCAACTATTTTCCAAGCAAAATCATGCTCAAAATATTTTGATAGTTTAATTGATTAAAATAGGTCTATTTTTCGATAGATCCACAGACTCTTGGAATATTTCTTCATATTACATTTTATTATTAGGAGTATAATTGGACAGCGTGGAGCTTTGCAGATGAACGCTACTTGAACTCACTTTTACTTTGAATAACACATGCTATTTTTTCTGAGCACAAAAATGTAGAGAGATAAGTAATGAAAGAGGTGAACTATTCTTCAAATACCTGTGGTGGGCATAACAGGAATATAAACATGGTTTCCACTGGTTCAATTGAGAATATAAACAGTAAATCACTTTTTCTTCGAACCTGGACACTCTCAGATGGAATGAGATTCTGAATTAAAATATTGACATATTCCATTTTTCAGGCTGGTACATAGTGGTCAGAGGTTAGCTTCCAAGAATTCCAAAGTATGAAGTTATTGAAATGGATCAGACCAACCCAGGTATCATCTCATATTGCTATCAAACCCACAAAAAAAATTAAATATCTTGGCATATTTCTGGATAGCCATCTTAGATGGAACCACAACATGGACTACTTAGTTAAAAAACTACGCTGTATACTCTACAAATTCAAAAGAATCTCAAACATGCTCAATCATAAACAGAAAATCATTCTTTATAAAAGTTTAGTGGAGTCCCATCTGAGCTATGGCATAATTGGTTGGGGTGGAGTATCCAGAACCTATCTACCTATCTAACCTCTTGAGGTTGTCCAAAAAAGATTCCTACGATGCATCCTGCAGAAAAGATATGACTACCCTAGCGACCTTCTTTACTCAGAATCTCAGATATTTGATCTCAGACAGCTATATTATATGAACATTATCGTCTACAATATAAAAATAAAAATGAACTTATCACGTTTAGCCATCAATATGCTACTCGTCTAAATCACAGAATTGTCATACCACTAATGCACAAAACAGATGGCCAAAAAAATTACGCTTATCTAGGGCCAAAACTATACAGTCTCTTACCTGATGAGTTAAGATGCGAATTGAACTTCAATAAGTTCAATAATCAAATAAAGTCAATTATTATCCATACTCCTCGAGCAGAAATAAATAGACAAATAGAGACCTAAACTGAATTACTACCCAAACATATTTTGTTACTTATAACTATATATTACATATTTATTTGTTTTTGTAAACTTGTACTTATTTTAACAGGTATAAATTAATACACTGATTTTATTTATTTTATTATGTTATATATTCTATATTAATTACCTATGTACTATTCGTTTCATGTTAATTAGTTTGTATCCCTTACACACAGGCAGATTATTTTGCCTCGTAAGATGTATCTTATTTATCTATTTTCTCCTCCATCTGCTGCCTTATAATGTGTTTCATAAACAATGTATCGGAAGAGAGACTGAATAAATTTTTGAATTTGAATTTTTTGAATTTTTTTGAATATTGGCTGAATCTTGGTTTCATTGATTTCATTGAAAATATGAACAGGATGTTCGTAAAGTCAGTTGTGGAATCATCTGCGACTGAAAGTTGGAATTTAGTCGCTGTTTTCCATCGTACAAGATAACCTCTCTTGGAAGGGATTCATGTTTTAAAGAGAAACATTCTCAATAGAAAATTGAATCAATACATGGCTCCTCTGGAAATGGAAAAACCCTACGATAAAATTGAAGTTACTTTTTTGTAATATCTAACAGAAAACAACTACTTCCCCGGCAAAAGCCACGCTGGACATTGCACTACATCTGATAGATATTGAGAAAGACCCTATATAACTTGAGAGAAAAAAATCTGAAAGTGAAAATTTGCATTTTCATTCAGATAGTTGATTATTTATTAAATATCCAGTTTCCATTGAAAAGATGCAATCCACGCATCAATGAAATGAGCGATTTTCTGTGAGTGATACTTCTGAATAACTTTCTCCCTTATCTCATTCATAGATAACAATCTCCAATGGAAACTGGACATTTAATAAATAATCAACTATCTGAATGATAATGCAAATTTTCACTTTCAGATTTTTTCTTCAAGTTATATAGGGTCTTTCTCAATATCTATCAGATGTAGTTCAACGTCCAGCGTGGCTCTTGCCGGGGAAGTAGTTGTTTTCTGTTAGATATTACAAAAAAGTAACTTCAATTTTATCGTAGGGTTTTTCCATTTCCAGAGGAGCCATGTATTGATTCAATTTTCTATTGAGAATGTTTCTCTTTAAAACTTGGTCAATATAAGTAGTTATATAACATTATAAAAATAATGTTGACTCAATATTGGTGAATAATATTGGTAGAATATTGGTTACACCTATTCTGAATGTAGATCATTACATACGATATTGGGTCAATATTGGTTGAATATTTTTAACAACTTTATTCAAAAAATTGTATTAACTTATATTGGGTCGATATTGGTTTATTGATATTTACCACACTGAGAGAAATATCTATTACCTGTTATACAAAATTGTATAACCTTTAAAAGATTTCTGAATTGAATAGGGGCCAACATAGTAACCTTTTCAGAATGATCACGGTATTTTTTTCAAAAAAGTTGTATAACTGTTAAAGAACACTCGTATAAAAATGAAAATATTGTCATATCGAAATTACTTGCTTCCAATATAATGGTTAAATGACTGGCGTTTCAATATTATATGAAGTTATTATAAAAATTAAAAGATGTTTATATGAAGCTTACTTGTCCTCAATATAATGTTTAAATGTTTGACATTTCGATATTAAATGACGACTGTATAAAATTGAAACGATACTCATTTCAAGATGACTTGTTCTTGATGTAATACTTAAATGATTGGTATTTCATTATTATACTATATCTTATGGTGGTTAAAAAAAATGTATAACAATCAAATGGTAAACATTTTTGCATCCAAAAACTTTCCTTCACCAGCTAAACGGTTTTTGAATAAACTACATGAAAATAATTTCTTACTGTGCAGTTCTGAAAATAGCATTCATTGACGTCTAAATACTGCCACAAAATTTTAAATAACACATGTGGCGATTTAAATGATTTTGAAGAGTTTCTGAGGATTTACAGTTGTTGAACATCATTTTACAAACTTAAACAGTTCTAATATTGCATGAAGTACATCATAAAATTCGGATAATTAATACACATGAAGGTAAAGGCTATCAAAATTGAATTATTGAAATTTCAAAATTTTGCCCAACTGTTAATCCTCAAAAACTCTTCAATATCACCACATGTGCTATTCGACATTTTTCAAATTAAAGGAGTTGATGAGGTGTTTTGGCGTTAATGATGTTATCAGAGCTCTAGAGGAAGGTTATTTTCATGCGTATGCTATTCAAAAAGGTTTTGGTCAGAAACAAAGTGTTTGGAAGCAAAAATGTTTGCCATTTGATGAGTAGGTATCATCAATTCTGAATTTCTACGAAAAATAGGTTAAACAGAAGTTGCAACACGGTGAGTGCCAGTGTCATATCTCCAGAATATAAGAATTCAACAAGCACTCTTTTAAAAATTTCAAACCTATAAATATCGTGAAAAAGCTACTTTTGTTATAGAGATTCGTCATATTTGATTTAAATTATTTCCTGAAATAGTGACACATTAGTTGTCTATACTTATCGGTGGACAGTTCAGCATTGAATGAAACTCATTGAAAAATTGATCAATATTTATTAAGGAAATTAAAATATAGTTACTGATTTTTTATTTTTTTAGGGATTTGAGGCCTTAAGTTAAAGTTATTTGTTCAAAGTCAACTTTTCGTCGATTTATTTTGACATCTTCAGAGCACTGGAAGATACAAATAGGGGATGTTTCTTTTAAATTTTAAAACAATAGAGAAAAAACAAATAATAATATACTACTACTTGCTACTACTACTTTTCCAGAAACAATCACTGAACTTTGTTTTGCTGACGTATAAAAATTTAGATTGAATTATTATTAATTTACTTTGATCTACTCTGAAGATTTATCTGTTACCAGAACATAGTTCAGTGATTGTTTCTAGAAAAGTATTAATGGCAAATTGATATGTATATTATTATTTGTTTTTTTTTCAACCATTTTATTAACAAAAAAAAAATCCCATTTTGGTTTCTTACAGTAATCTGAAGATGTCAAAATAAATTAACGATACGACTTTAAAGAAAAAGATTTTTCTTCTATTCATGACCTCAAATCCCCCACAAAAGAAAAAATCAGTCATCATAACAAAGGTCGTAAAACTTACATATCAACAATAAAATATAGTGTTTCTTAAATCAGGGAATATTGAAAATACACTATTTCTAGTAACCACGGATAGAGTTGACAAGAGGGAAGAATCTCCAAATCATACAATAAATTAGTCATCTGAAACAAAAAAAATCATTACTTACTTTTCAAATACTATTTTATTTCATGCTCAAGAATAATTAATAAAAATCAAATGAAGCCGAGTGGTTAAAGCGACATTGTTTCAATCACTTTTAGCTGCCAGTTCAAACCCTGGCGACTGCAGAACTTTTTCTGATGGCCCGAAAAAGTGCTAGGAATCGCACGTAAAAAGGTAAGACCTCGTTAATCCTTAGCTCGCACAAGTTTCGACTTCTGAGGGCTGCCGTTCGTAAGGGGACGACAGCTGGTTAACGGAAAAAAACAACAAAACAACAACAACAAAAGTGTTTCGTTACAATAAAATGTAAAATTCCAGAGATTTGAAAACATATACTTCATAGAATTCCGTGTTAGTAGTAGGTTCACTATTTTTCTTACAAAACAAAATGAGTACCCATATGGCTGAAATTCTGTAGAACAGTATGAAGTTTCAAAAATGAAGAGCTAAATTGGGGCTTTTATTTTTACTTTGTATTCAATATATCCATGGAAATGAAATTAGCACTTTTTTATACAGCTGCTTTGTTGTAAACACATCATGTTTCTGTGTACAATCGTCTCATGAGGTAAAAAAATACACTGGTCTGTTACGATCAGTGCCTCAATATGCTGGTTTCAAAACGAATGGCAAAATTGTTTTTTTTGCCATTCTGACGGTTAGTTTGAGGTTATGACGGAAAGTGTTGAATACAAAAGTTTTTGATTTTTTTATTATCTAACATTTCTATTGAACATTTTCCTCTAAGTGGTCACGTTTTTCCGCAAATCGCATAAAACCGTTTTCAACCCCTAAACTGCATCCCCATTTCACCATTTTGAGTGTTTTCGTGTTTAAATATTTTTTTCCTCAAAGTTGGAACCTCAACAACATTTTCACATCGGTCCTTGCTTGCCTGTTACTTTTTTAATTTTCACAAAAATTATTGCCACCAGTCTATAAGACATTAAACACTGCCTGATTTTCAATATACAATAAAACAATACATAATGTACAAAGGTATCCTTCTCGAACAATATATTTTATAAATTTTCTGCTTTCATGAACATCAAAAAATGAGTATTCAATTAAGGAAAATTATTGCTGTGGATAAAATGTTTTATTACATTTTATCTTATTAGCAAATAACATACTCACACAATAAATACCTATTATTACAATACTTTTGCACCAACCACGGTTCTAAATGTGGCAAAATTTGTAGCAACCCTACCCTACAAGAAATCGACAGATATTAAAAATGTTGATTTCATTCAATTTGCAAATTTTAGGAACTAGAATCTCAGGTTCCCATAGGAACAAATCATCTAACAATAATCATCATGTCATAAGATGAAAGTATTTTTATAAGTAATAATAGGATGTTCCTTTTGAGAAATACTTAATTTGTGTCGTTTCTGTTCGAACCGGAATTAGGTACTACTGAACCCGTTCGGTTCCTAAAAGAATTGTATTTTCATTCAATTCCAGCCAAACTGTCAAAAAATTTCGTACAAATGAATATTATCTAAAATAAGAATGCAGCATCCCTCAAGCTCGCCCAATACTCACTTGTTTGATTTTAACCTCCCACAAGTAAAAACAATGGATAAAATCATTGTAAACAACTGTTGAAAATACAGAGACGCAGGTAGGCACTTACCCAAAATTTACTTGTAGAAACAAACTATACACAAAGTGTATTTAACCTTTACTTCTGCACTTTCACAACACTACCAAATCTACACGTGAACTGATCGACAATAAGAACTGAAATGACGCAGATGACCCGATGATGAAACGGCCTGTTATAGGTGAGTGAAATAAAACATCATAGGAAACACGTGTGTGACGAAGAAGGTGCATGATCAGAGGTGGTGAAAAATCCGTTACATTTCCAGAACTAAACGACACCCATTTACTGGTTAAAAGGTATCTTTTAACAGTTAAAATGTGAATTATAGTAGCTAAACAGTTTGTTTTTTCAATTCCATCTTTTAACCACAATCGTGCCCTTTATTGAATCTAAAAGGTAACATTTTCAAAACAAAATGAGTGTTTTGAAAAAAAGACCCGTTTAACGTTAAAAACCTTCACATTTTACATTGATCAGATAACATTTAGTTGCTAAAATAGTTTATTTTGCAGCTATAAGATTTTTTTGAAAAAAAACTTGTATAACTGGATTTCTCTCGGTGCAATATCGATAAGACAATATTGTCTTCATATTGTTAAAAACACACAGAATAAATTTAGCAATCCTAATATTCCAATCATACCTCTTCTAGGAATGAAAAACAATATTGTATATTCAAGTTTGATTCCACATTTGATAAATATCATTTCGCCAGTATTCAATAATCCGGCGTATTAACTTATATTGGGTCAATATTGGTTTGATAATATTTATATACAAATATCAATAAAACAATATTATCTCCATATTGTTTCCAACATCTAGAATAAATAATGCTATTTCATTATTCCTCTTATATCGATTCTAGAGATAAAGAACTATTTTGTACATCCAAGTTTGATAGCAGATTGGTTGAATATTATTTACCAATATCGATAAAACAATATTGTCTACATATTGCTATCAGCATCTAGAATGAATACTGGGGTGGGGGTCTATTCTCGAGTTTCACCGTATACGAATTCAATGTTGTATCTCTTTCCAACGCGCTGTGTTTGTATCACTCTATGTTACTTCAAACGTTTGAAAATGATTTCGCATGAACTCGAGAATAGACCCCCTGTAATCCCAATATTCCTCTCATATAGTTTCTAGGGATGAAAAGCAATGCTATATATCCAAGTTTGATGTTCTACAAATTATACTTCAAATCATTGATTTAAATTATCACAACCTCACGCTAATATTGAAATAATAATATTGATACAATATAACAAAGAATACCTATTAACATTATTGAATTTAGAATATTGGCCGAATATTCACAATGAACCATATTAAAATAATACATTATGATCAAATCTGGTTAAAAAAACGCTAGGTTAAACGTCTTCTAAAACCTTAGAAAATATATCAAACACTTTTCACAACTTTTTTTCAAGAAAGGAAAGAACCCCGCACCATTCTTATGGAAAATGGGTCCCGGTGAAATTTGATGAATTTTTGATATGATGTAGTTCAAGTCAAGCTGATCAAAAGTGCCCAACTCAATCATATGTCTAGTTTTCGAGATACAGGGTTTCAAAGTTGGTAAGTGCCCATTTCATTATGCATTATTATTATTATTCATTATTGCTTTCAGGAAAACATCTTAAATGAAGAATTTTGCGCGCTAATATTGCTTGCCCATAAAGCAATATCTTCAGACTGGTTTTTGATAAAAAAAAAAGTTGGATACAGGGTGAGTCCAGCATTATTCAATATGAAATTCTCAATCAACCCTATGAAGCGAAGATGTAACCATACCAAGTAACTGATATGCTCATCGTTTGAATATGTCAAAATTGATAAATTTAACTTTTTGTACAGGGTGAGTCAAGAAGTGACAGTTTTTTTGCCGACATTTTGTATATTTTTATTTTATATTTTGAGCTTTAGGGACATTAGACTATGAACCATTCACCATACTGCTTGTACAAAATTGATATGCAGTGTGACACAAACGCTAGGTGATGACAAAACCTGTGCAAAGGCGTTTCCCAAGTAGCACACCTATATTGGTAAAATATTGGTACAATATTGTGAACATATTGGCGAAATATTGGAAATGCAATATTGGCGAGAAAAAAAAAGGGAACATTCGGCGATATTGGTCCAATATTACTTGAATAATATTGGCGAAATATTCTCGAACTAATATTGGCCTCAAAATGTCTGGCGATATTGGTACAATATCGCTGATATAATATTCTGACAATATTGGCACAATATTTAATAGTTATATTTTCGAGAAGTAAAATGTGAACATTTTGCGATATTGGTCGAATATTGTTTGAATATATCAAAAATAGGTTTGGTGAAATATTTTTGAAGCAATAATGGCCTCAAAATATTTATCGATATTGGTACAATATCATTTGGATATATTGGAGGATGTCAATATACCTTGGTAAATTATTAAATGTCTTTTATTTGAAGAAGGTGACACCAGAGTCTGCCTTTTGATCGCCATAACCACTGAGTGAGCTGTCTTGAAAACAAGTTAAGGGAAGTATTTAATATACTTTCGTAGGTTTTAGAAGACGTTCTATATGTAGAGCCACCTAGCGGATTTTTATTCAGGTTTGATCATGATATAATTTTAACATGTTTCATTGAATATTCAGCTAATATTCAAATTTCATCTCAATCTAGATGTAGGAAACAATATGAAGGCAATATTTTTTTAACGATATCGATAAATATTATTGAACCAATATTGACCCAATATTAATTAATAAGATTTGATGAATATTGGCGAAATGATATTCAACCAATGTGTAATCACACTTGGAGATACAACATAGTTTTTATTCCTAGAATCGATATGAGGGGAATATTGGGATTGCAATATTTATTCTAGATGTTAAAAACGATGTGAAGACAATATTGTTTCATCGATATTGGCAAATATAATTCAACCAATATTGACTCAATATGAGTTATTACAATTTGTCAAATAAAGTGGAAATGATATTCAACCAATATGCTATCAAACTTTTTTTCCCTATAATCAATATGACTGGAATATTTGGATTGCAATATTTATTCTAGATGTGGAAAACAATATATAACCAACATCGTATTATCGATATTGGTAGAAATTATTCAACCAATATTGACCCAATATTTCATGTGATAATCTACATTCAAAACTAGTTCAACCAATATTCCACCAATATTATTAATATAATACTGTTTTTTGAATATTCACCCATATTGGACCAATATTGATTTTTCATTTACAATATATCTATATTGGCCCAATATGGAACCAAGATTCAGCCGATATGATGTGCTACCTGGGTTGGTTCGTAATTCAACATGTAATTAAAAAATTCGTATGTGACAATTTCCAATTTTTTGTTTGTTTTTGTTGTTTGTTTGATACACTATTATAATGTCGAATAGTATTGACTTTGCTATGACCAGTTTTTGAAATACACAAAGTTATATATTCAGAGAGGCGACCGGCTATATATCCGTTATATAAAATTATCGTGGAAAATAGACAAAGAGTGTTTTATTGTGTATCCTAAGTGAACATGATCGTCAATCAAAGAAGCGTTATTACAAAAATTGTCGAAAAAATTGTACACAACGAGAGTGTCATACAGATGTTTTTCTGAAAGCAATATTACTTTGAAGATGTGGCCACTTACCAACTTTGACACCCTGTATCTCGAAAACTAGACATATGATTGAGTTGGGCCCATGGACACTTTTGATCAGCTAGACTTGAACTACAATCATATCAAAAATTCATCGAATTTTACCGGGACCCATTTTCCACAAGAATGGTGCGGGGTTGTTTACTCAGTGGTTATGACGACCAAAAGGCAGATTCTGGAGTTACTTAACTGAAGGAGAACTGTAATTGTATAGAAGTTCCGAGTTAATCGACATTTGATAACTCACCAAGGCATTTTCACTTTGAATATTCTACCAAATGATATTGTAACAATATCGCTGAATGTTTTGCCATAATTGCTTCTAGAAAATTTTACTAATACCATTTTCAAAATGTCCAAACAATATTGGACCAATATCACAAAATGTTCACTGTTATTTCTCGCCGATGTAACGTTCAAATATTTTGCCAATATTTTTATAATATTGCACCAGCGATATTGTACCAATCCCTGAATATTTTGAGGACAATGTTGTATCGAGAATATTCCGCCAATATTATTCAAGTAATATTGGACCAATATCGCCGAATGCTCATGTTTTTTTTCTCGCCAATATTGCGTTTCAAATATTTTGCCAATATGTTCACAATATTGTAACCAATAAAGTTGTGCTACTTAAGAAGTTTCTCGACTTCGGTTCATTGAGGATTAATTCTATTCAAAATAGGAAAACGGATAATGATGGACATAACATAACAACTGGTAGCGAATGGTTTGGGTACTAGTTCTAATAATCATATACTTTCACCAAATACATCATCATGGTGTTGTCAACCCCCTTATCCCCAGCACCCCCTATTTCAGAATTTCCAATGGGACTACTATACTTGTGATATATCGGTGTACTGAAATTGAGGATCGATCAAGTGTTATTGGAGTTTTAATGAAAACTAAGTTTTATCAAGATATTTTAATTTTTCATCACCTCAAATGTTATCATCGTAAGAAAGGATCAAAATATAAACCTTTCAGTTCCATATAGAAGTTTAAGAGATTTTCGAAATGTCTTCGCACATTGCTCAACATTTCTGGAGTCACTGCACGACACTCCACAACAATTCTCCTGCGTTAGATCATCAAGCGAAGTTGGCTGTGTAATACAAACTTTGGATTTCAAATTACCCCATAAAAATAAGTCTAATGGTTATAAATCAGGAGACATAGCCGGCCACTCTATTGGTCCTCGCCTTCCAATCCATCTCCCTGTGAAATTGTCATATGAAAATTGACGTACAGGTGCAACAAAATGTGGACGAGCTCCATCTTGTCGAAAGGCGAGCTGACCTTCAAGTAGCCTATCATCGTCTTCAAGTAACTGAGTGATTCTGGGGTTCATAGTTGAATGAAGAAGTTCGAGATACGTTTGTCCGTTGAGGTTAACGCATCAATAAAATATGGACCTACAATATGGTCTCTCAGAATACCAACCCAAACATTCAATTTCTGGGGAGTTTGTGAATGAGTTTCCCTGTACCAATGGGGATTCACGTCACTCCAGTATCTGCAGTTGGGCCTGTTCACATGTCCATTTAAATAAAAAGAAGATTCGTCAGAAAAGCACACATTGTTGAGGTAATTATTATCACCAATCAATAATTGACTCGTGATTTTTTATAAGGATGGAATTTTGCTTCTTTCAGAATTCGATATATGCTGCTTTTAGAAACTCCAGAAATAGTCTCAAGTTGTTTTAAATTGAATGTTGTCCATCACTGCCACCCCATCATTTCTAATAGGCTTCTCTCGTTCATGTTTTATATTCAGCACTGATCCCGACTCCATGGACTGATATGACGTGGTTTTTGCTGGATGAATTTCATTGAAAATTCGAGCCGTAGTTCTAGCATATCGTCCATTTTCAAAATACGCAGCTACAATGGATATTCTCTCTTGTATAGTATAAACCATTTTCGACGAAACGTTTCAAATTGTTGAATGAAGTGACTCGAATACATCAAATACCAAAGCGTAAACAATGATATGCTTATATAAAAATACATGGCGACAATTTTTTTTTTCATAAAAACGTCTGTCTCACCTTCTAAATGATTATTTCTGACAGCATATAATTTTTCAATACAGTGGCGTACCCACAGTAGACCTTTCTTACGATGATAATAATTTAGGTGATGAAAAATAAAAATCTTTATAAAACATAGTTTCCATTAAAACTTGATCGATCCTCAATTTCAGTACACCGATGTATTTGGGATTGAATTCCCTTCAATCTGATGTATCACAAGTATATAGTAGTCCCATTGAATATTCTGAAGTAGGGGGTGCTGGGGATGAGGGAATTGACAACACAGTGATGAAGTATTTGATGAAAGTGTTCCCCCTTGACCTAGAAATCGACGGGTCTGAGCGATTTTCATTTTTTTTCACGAGGTCGGAGATTAGGAGGGTGACAAGTTTTAGCCGGGACACACTGTATGTAATGGACGTAGCAAATTTCCCTTCTTTCAATGTTCGATCTATATCAGTTAGACAAAGTTTGAGAAAACAAAAGAGAACATAGGACAATATTTTTTCATTGAAATCATCAGATAATAAACCCATTTCAATAGAGAGATGCACAAAAAATCAAGGATCTCATGGATTTCTGTAAGTCATTAACAATAGGATTGAATTACTAACTTTTCTATAAGACTTTACAATCAAATCATTCCGCGGATAAATAGTCTGAACAATAGATTATCTCATCGATGTTGAAATTAGTATTACTCATTCACTTATACCCATTCTGCAGTTGCCAATAAATAAGTTTTGTAGTAGTCGTTTCTAATTATTCACTCCATCCTGATTATGATCGATTACAAGATACGCACCTGTATTTAATTAATTTTGGGATATATATTTTCCATCATTGTCAAGTTTGTCGAAGATTTGACATGGTCCCTGGATAGCAAGTAGTTATATTTTTCCAAAAATAGATGTTCTACTCCAAACATTATGGTCGTTATGGATAAGTTAGTAAAAAAATCTTTTATTTCCGGTTTTCTCAAAATGAATAATCAGTGAAGGGAAACATCATTAACAGTGGATCAGTATTTTTTTACTAGCCCTTCCCACAGCCGGAATTGCTGTGAATTTTAGCAGAAGTCGACTAATGTATCTAGTTTCCAAATTAAAAGGATTCTAACATCGTGGAGGGGTTACAAAAAAGACGAAATGTGTTTAAAAAAAAATTATTGAACCACTGTGTACCCCGGATGTTACTCACTGAATTGCTCACTGGTCAACAATGGATCAAAGGTATAGATTATGTTAAATTACAAAATGAATACACAAATAATATTTTTAACATATTTCTACACAATTGTGCATCATATAGTATTCATTCAAAAGGTTCAAACAAAACAAAATATCCTTATCCAGAAAGTAAGAACAAGAAATCTTTTTAAAGAATAAAACTTAATGAAATGAAACTCTAATTTCTTAGAAAAATTGAAAGTGATACAACAAATCAAGGTAAATTCAAATGTGACAAATCCATCGAAAACTTGAAACAAGATTGTTGTCTTGCTCACTGTAGGTTCAGGTAATATGAATTTAATGTCATCGTCATTAAAAGACGGAATATCAGGTACGTAGGGATTGTGTTTCTTGAAAAACTAACGGATACTTCCATCGAAGCGTTCCTGCTTCCGAATACCTTAGCTATATAATAAATTTTTGTGCTAAATTCGACAATGACATAATCTCCTACAGACGGTAATCGAGTAGTCTTGGTGGTTTTCTTTTTCATTCCCTTCTTCAAACCAGTTCATGTCATCATTGTCAGATTCATCTTGGAACACAATTTCATCGTCTTCTTCTCCTGATTCGCTTTGCAAAACTTTACGACAACTAGACTTGTTTCCTTTTGTTTCTTTTCTTCCTTTCTTTGACAATTGCAGCTTTTTCCGGTGTATTGGTGTCTATCAAATTTCTACATAACTTTCTTGGTGTTCTTTTTCGCAGTTCTTGGATATGCTTTTATTGACAGATCTGTTGATGTCGAAAGAACTACATCAATTTCGTTAGGCAGTTCCAGAAGTATTTCAGTAGGTTGATTTTGTTCTACAGAGAGTTCAGTAGATTGTGAATCTGGGTTTGGTCTGTCTGTAAGTGTACTAGGCAAAAAAAATTATAGTCTGTAAACTGGTGTCTATCGAAGGGTACTAGTCCGGTCTTGATAAATCCTTGTCGTATATTGGACGATGTCATGGATTTTTCAAATGCGAGTCCGATTAATTGTCCAAATAGTAATCACTTATCCTGTATTACGCATCAACCACGAATCCATTGCAGAACAATAATAATTTTTGAACGGTCCAAGTATCGACACATCTAAGTGCTGCATTTTCGCTGAGGTGTGAGGATGTAATGCGAGTATAATCACACCCGGCGATTCCTTTGCTAAATCTTATTTCCAATTGATAAATGCGACTCATGGTTGTCCATTAGATACTCGGAATTTCCAGTGAACTGTTACTGTTTTCGATGTAGTGTTTCATCACATCTACAAACAAATCGCTATCCATCCAACCCGATGTTGCAGATTGAATCAAGGTTACAGGTGAAGTACCAATGCCCATTTTAGGGTTCACCTTCTTGCGTGGGAAAATAATTCCTGGAGAAAGAGCTTGTCCTCCTGCGCTTAAGATGTGGCATGTTGTGCCATTATTCGGTGACATTATTTTATGGGGATTCTGTTTGGTGGTAGTACCAGTACCTGTCTCTGCAGCCATTGGCAAATGCTGGATTTCGTTTAAATACGTTTCCAAGATTATCGTAGGTAATACCACAAGTGTATCAGTGATTATCGAAATAGCAATTACTTTGAATTTGAGAATCAAATTATGTTGCTTGGCAACCACGCGAGCGCTTGCGCGAGTGTGGTTGCCTAAAGCAACATAATTTGATTCGAAACCGAGAAGGAATTAACGATAATCGCCGATAACACGAGTTGTATTTGTTAAGATTATTTCATGAATAAAATCGAAACCATTTTTATTTAATCTGTGGTAGAAGTCCATTGTATCTCGAAGTGGAGTAGTATAGTTAAGCGATGCAGCAAGAAAACACAAAGTCGTCTCCACAATTTAATATTACCAACTGGGTATTGTAATGGTGTACGGCAAGTACTAGCAATCAGCTAAACCGTAGTGTTAAAAGGACATGTTTCGAACCTATATAGGCTCATCATCAGCTTATAATAATTCTACAATAAAGGAAACACAATATAACTTAATGTAACAAGGTATGTTGTAATTACTTACATGGAGAGGAAAAATTGTTGCAATAAAAATATTATGAAAGTTAAAAATTGTATTTCTACATGTTGCCTAATAGGCCATCATGACATTTATTTACTATTCAATTTAACTAGGAACATTAATCCCGCATTTAGTTCTGAAATTATGCAACTAACAAAACATTTACTTGATATCTATTTCAGTTACAAATGACAGAATTGACAGAGCAAGTAATTCGTAGTTTCGTCAGCATGTCTAGCCTACTGTTGAGGTTATGTTTTGATAACATTTTGATTTAGTGATTTGATTAATCAACGAGTATGCAAAATTTGTCGAAAATTGTGAAGTTGATATGAATTAATAGTGAGTGCATATTTAGTTTTGAACAAAGTTTGATGTTGTGTCATTATAGCAGCTTGCTAGTGGTAAGTTTTTGTTTTGATAATAACCAATCAGGAATCGAACTACAAAATCGAAAACACATCATATACATATCCAGTAGCCAATCAAGAGCCGAACTACAAAATCGAAAACATGATGTTTTCATTTATCAACACAAAAATTTCAACCAATTATAACACGGTATTTTAGCATTAGTGAAATAATCATAAAAAGTTTTTACCACCTCTTTATCGAATGATGTTGCTCTGGCAGGGCTACAGGCTTCTGGCTTTGTGAGTGAGAGCACAGAATGGCATCGCAGAAAACCCATTTGGTGAGGTGGCTTAACGAAATTACCGTTACCTGTCGGATAAAAGCACCAAATTTGGTGTGAAGGTACCTTAGGGTATACTAATAAATGTTAGCCTAGGAGTCCTCTGGAATTTCTAAAAAAATTTGTGTACGGCTCTAAAATCCAAAACGACCGATAAATACGTCAAAATATCACGTTTAAAAGCTAGCTTAATGTAAATTTTTTAAAACAGTGTCAATCCAGCTAAGTATAGTACAAACTTAACTTAGGGTAGTCTACAATATACAATAATCATTAATTATAGTAATTTATAAGTATAAATGTAACGCTAATGATAGTTCCAAAAAAAGTTATAGCTATTCATTCCATGGAATTTAGTATGCAACAGTCACTGTGAATTACACTTGCATAGTGGTGAACAGTCCAGATTGGCTTTGCCACATTTGAAGTTGCTGCAGTCTCCTTTGCATGAACATTTAATCAATTCCCGGCATGACCAGGGAACCTCTGGAATTGTCATCAAAACTGGTACCCATGACTCTAAAACATTATTCCAAGCAAAATGGTGCTGTGAAGGAATCACTTGCTGTGTTTGTGTGCTAGTCGTCCAATTACCGGCTTGATAAACTGCCCTATCGATATGTTGTAGAAGAGCATCCTCAGTCGGTGGAAGTTTGTTCATTACTCGATTCTCCTGACAGAAAAGCTCCTTTCTTATCTGGTTGAACCTGCTGAAAGGAGTGGTTTTATCATAAAGAACAGCAGTCAGTCGCTCCAGCTTCTTAAAGTATTCGGAGTCAGCTTTCAGCAGTTGGAATGGATGAGTAGCTAAATACACACATGTATCAGTTACGTTTTGAAATGCTTGTCATGCTTCCTGAATAGACTTCTTACTGTTACCTTTGAAGGCGGAGGTTGTGTCAGAACCAGAGAATGGTAGTGCTCGTGATTTTGACTCCCCCAGGCTGATACAGATCGCGTTGATGTGGTAAATAAATCCAGGGTTAATTGAGGTAAAAGAAATTCAATTAATTCAAGATGGTCAACATAATACAACACAATATTACAAATCTGGAAGTACTACCGCATTGTCTAAAAGGTACCGTGAAATATAGAAACGTATGTTTCGGTACTTGGACAACGTTGACGGATATTTGAGTTGGGGACTCCCACGGTACAATGTACTCAGGCACTGTCTTCGTGGGTTGCGAAATATTAAAAAAATTCAAAAAATACATAATTTATTTTTTCTAAAACTTTTCAAAATTTCAGAGGGCTGCTAGCCTAAATTTAGTATGTATACCCTAAGGTAGCTTCACACCAAATTTGGTGTTTTTATCCGCCAGGTAACGGTAATCTTAAAATGCAGCTCTAAGCCGCTTCCCAATGTCACCGCATATGATTCATATACGTCTTCGTATACTTCTTCATCAGTATTGTCTTATCCTGAACTACTCTTTTCTGTCACTGCCACTGCCTTTTTGCAGCTTCTTCCGATGCTTCCTCTGGTTTGTGGGTTTTGTTCCTCCACTTTTTGCATCCACTACCAACTTTTTTTGTTGCAGCTGAAATTGTTTCTTGGGATATTTCTCGCCTAAAACTGTTTTCATAGTCTAAAGAGAAAACAATACACGATAACGTTCAATAAGAAAATATGAGGTATCTAAATACTGCATCTGAAGAAAACACGTTGGAGTCTCTGACTACCTGTCATTTAACTGACAGATCAGCCTAGATAAAACCGCAACGAATTGCAGCTGACACACCGATATGGATAATGAACCCATTTCGAACGAAAATGCAATGCTTGTGATCCTAAAATAAAATACCCCCTTTCATGCTCTGTCAGCAATATTGGCAATTATGGCAACTTCTATACCTTTTTAAACTCTGGACAAAACGAGCAAGTTTCTAAGGCCAAAGTCTAAGTTTTCGTAGGAGCTTAATTTGCCACAAAAGAAGTTCAAATTTTCATAATAGAAATCTTGAAGGATCCAAATCGTATAGGACAACTTTTTTTTGCAGACCGTAAATGACTGCTATCGAAAATCAGCCTTCTGCGATTGTTACAACTACTATTCAGTAATATTTATCGAAAATGAGAATTAACATGACATGCTTCTTATATGCTTGGAACATAAAAGAATGATCTGAGATAGGAATCAATTTTTTTTATACAATTTACAATATCTCGAAAACTGTGAGTTTTTTACTGAGGCCAAGTTTTCTTGTTTATCACCAGCTACAATATGATCCATGGTTCACCGGACACCCTGTATATCAATCTATACTAAACAATGAATTTCAAAACTGAAAAAAATGGTTACATACAGAATATGACATGTGATACATTATTGTATTCGAAATGTCATATGGATACATGGAGACAACAGAAGTTTGAATATAACAGGTGTCCCATTTAAAAATCGAATGTTTATGAGGCTGTCACTAGTTCAAAAAATACACTTTTATGTCATATATAGATCCTCCAAATTTTGTTCCATAATACTAAACAAATTGTTGAAGGGGAGAGCGGACACCCGGTATAGGTCCTTCATTATGTCATAAATAACTGTGGAAATTGGGGTGTTTCATATAACTCGGTGAACAATTTTCAAATGGTTACATATGTGGAACATAAACTTAACGTCTTATGAATGATGGTCAACATCATCAATAAGTATCCATTACACGTATTTTCTGAGGCGGTAAGTCCCAATTTTCAGCGTTGTACCTATATCAACGTCATATTTTTATTATCAAAATGACGAATCATACTCAATGTCTAAATAGCATATCATAAAATATGTCAAGTAACTGATTCAAAACTTACGTTACAAATACAACGATCTTTTCTGATGCGATAAGTCCCAACTTTCAGCGTTCTATCAACGTCATATTTCATTGATCTTATTTTCATCATCAAAATGACGTATTATGCAGCATGTCCAAAGAACATATCTCAATATATGTCAAGTAAATGATTCAAAAGTCATGTTACCAATACTACGGTCCTTTCTGAGGCGATTTGTCACAACTTTCAGCGTTGTTTCAACGTCATACTTCATTGATCATATTTTCATCATCAAAACGACGTATTATGCACAATATCCAAAGACTAAAAATGGTTATCATGGTATATGGTATGTACAAGGCTAGGCAGCCTATGGCCTTTTGTGCATGTTATCATGGTAACCCAATAAGTAATGGACAATTATCAAAAGCTTTTGATAGTATTTATATACTGTTACTGAATTTGAGATGATGCTTTGTAATTTTAATAGCAACGACACTAATTATCGTTGGGTAGAATACTTCATGTTGATTATATTGATCAATATATGAAGCTATTTTTTCTGGTGTTTAACTTACGTCAGGCAATGTATGCAAAAATACGTAACTATTTGGTCGTAAAATGTATCAATTTGAATAAAACATCTTCATTACTATATTATGAGAAATGAAAAATATGCATATTTACAATTGATTTTCAAAATTATATCATCACCCAGGAGATATATAAACGATAATTGTTTATATTGATCATTTTAATAAATAAATGAACATATTTCTTTAGATAGTCAACTCACGTCAGGCAAAGTATGCAAAACAGTACCCAAAAATACTTATGTATCTTGTGATGAAATGGATCGATTCAAATATAATACTTTCATTATTATATTACGAAATACGTAAAATATTAATATATTACCAGAGTCCTGATGCCAGGAAAACTTTGGAGAGACAAAGTTAGACAATATTTGGAAACATAAATAAATAATATGTTTATATCGATTTTTTTGATTATGTACATCAAGAAGTGAACTTATTTTTTCAGGTATTCAACTCACGTTGGGAGAAATATGCAAAAATACATGGTTTTATTTGTTCAGAAAATGTATTAATCTGAATGAAACGTTTTTAATACTATATTGCGGAAGACGAAAATTACACATATTTTGACTGATACTATAAAAACTTTGGAGAGACAATGATTGGAAACATATATAAATAATACATATACATTGGATTTTGAAAATTACCATCTCCCAGGAGATATATCCACGATGAAATAGTTTATATCGATCATTTTGATCAATAAATGAACATACTTTTTTAGTTATTCAACTTACGCCAGGGAAAGTATTGTTTAAAAAAAATGGTTTTTCCGTTAACCAGCTGTCGTCCCCTTACGAACGGCAGCCCTAAAAAGTCGAAACTTGTGCGAGCAAAGGATTAACGAGGTCTTACCATTTTACGTGTGATTCCTAGTATGGAAAAATACATAGTTATTTGGTCGTTAAATGGATCGAATTATATATAATATTTTCATAACTATATTAGGAAATATGTAAAATATTCATATTTGGCCTGATGGTAGGAAAACTTTGGAAATACGATTTTTGGAAACACATGAATAATACGTCTAATTCCGGTTTTCAAAATTATCATCACTCAAGATATATATCAATGATATAATAATTTTATTGATTATTTTGATAAATAATTATATATATATTTTTTGGGGCATATAACTTACGTCTGGCAAAATATCCAATAATACGTTGTTATTTGGTCCTAGTATTGATTATATTGACGAAGACGCATTGACGATTATATTTTTAAAAAATGAGAAATATTCATATTTATCTTTATGTCTGCAAATTATTGAAGAGACAATATTTGAAAAAGTATATAAAAAATATGTTTATAGGCAGTCTTCAAAGTTATTATCATTCAAATGATGTATTCATGATTATATGCAGTACTGATCGTTAAATTTGATCAAAAATGCAACATAACTGAAATGTGTTAAGGCGAACGTTTGACGTGAAATGGTTTAATTTTGGTACATCATATTATAGTCATGAGTATGACCGATTTTTGTAGAACGTATCGGATAAATTCATTAAACATAACGCATGAGACATCTGATGAAAACCATTATTTGACTTATAATCGTGAAGTTGAATGTTCACCGGGAAGGTTTGAATTTTCACAACCTGCCAATTGATTAAATACCCATACCTATTGAATATGTTATTCAAGAAAAACTCTAGATTTTTCTTAATCATATAATGTTCCACATTCAAGAGATGGTCAGAACAAAATTAGTGCAAACAGTAATGTTTGAAGTGGTGATGGAAATCTCGAAACGAGACTTTTTTGGATATTTTTTGCTAAAATTAGACGTTGTTGCTGCATCATCCTTAAATCGTCCACAGTCAGTTTCGAGTCTTGAGTTAACACCGCATTAACGTCCACAAGACGCTATTTAGCTGTCACTTACTAACATCATTTGGTCTTCAGTTTTGTTATGAAAAAGTCGTCTATTGGCCGAATAGATGCCGTTTTTCAGACGTCAAATAGTCGTCATGTGGTACCTGGGCTGTTCTCCGATGGAAACGACGGAAAGAAAGAATGATTGGTACTCATGCAAATCTCAGAGCCAAGCTGTCCTGGTTTATGGTACTTTAAATTAATCTGAATATTGGTAAATGTTACCTAATCAGGTATAATAAAAATAGTCCCTCATTAACATTCGTACCTAGAGTATACCCAAAGGCATGCCCACCCTCAGAGGATTTTGATATTATAATTTTCAATGGAAAAAGCTTATAACGAATTTTCTTCTATGGTGAAAATGATTGAGGTTATTCCTAAACTAAAACAATTCGCAGTTAGGTACATGGCGGGTATATTTACAAACCTCATTTTGGACACCAAAACTAATTGAACAAAATGACGATGGTATACAATACTTGGGAAAATTATAACTTGATCGATAAGATGAAATTTGTGAAGTTTGAGGTTTTCTCGGATTGGGTTTCATAATCTTAATTTTCATCGTAAACGCACTGATAAAAATGATTTTTTGCATCAACGCATAATTGCGATGATGCAAAGAGATTGTATTCTTGAATAGGTCCAACCAAATATTTGTTTGATTTTTGACGTACTCCTCTTGGCCACTTACAAGTAATATATTTTGAAACACGTGAACAATTGCTTCATAAGTTGGTTGAGGCAAGAATATTTTAGCTTCATTAATGTGCACTTTTTTTGTTGTATCATGGGAGTAGGTTGAGACAACAATATTGCAATTTCAATAATGAATACTATTCTTTTATCAACTTGGAGGTTGAGTTCCAATCTACAATTTGCACTTGGTTATAAAATAAAGAATGGAAGCCATTTCCATTTTGGCTACATTGAATAGATTAAACAAAGCATATAGATTCAAAACTACGAACAATTTAGGTATAAATGATGGTTTTATATGAGAATAGTTTTAAGTTTAATAACTGTATTCTCAATAAAACCAGTTAGTAGTGACGTATATTGCAGTTTGATTGAATACATAAACAACGACACTCGTTGTTAGACACAAAACTGTAGAAAACCAAAATATTTTTCACTCATTTTCATAACTAGCCCATAATGAGCCAAATTCAATTTCCGATATAGCATTTTTATTGTATAGAATCAGTTTCCACTAGGCACAAAACTAACATTCATACAGTGCGGCTTTTTTTAGCCCCCCCCCATTAACTTTTGAACGGTTCGACATGAAAACATGAAAAAAAAACTCAAAAAGTTTTAATGGCAAGGGAGGTCAAGTGTCACATCGTTGAAAAGATACTTTAATTCTCTTTACAACCATCTAAATATTTTTGAATTTTGTTGAGACATTTTTTCCCAATTTCGATTTATGTGCCGCCGTTCGAAATTTTCAAGTTGGTGTGCTCCCAGCGCCATCTGTCTAGTAATTGCAATGATTCTTCTCTCAAAAAGAAGTAAGTATCGGTAATTCCCTTCAAAATATTTTTGGTTTCATTATTCCACAACAAACCGTTCAAATTTATCGAGGTATGACTAGTTTTCAGATCCGCATTAATTTTTGATATTTCGAATTTGGATTGTGAAAAAAAATATTAACGATACTCAAAAAAATTGGATGGTTGTAAAGAGAATAGAATTATCTTTTCAACACTTAACCCCCATGCCATTTAAAATTTTTGAGTGATGTGCCCCCCGCGCCACCTGTCGAGCTATCACCAAATTTTTTATTTCAAAAAGTAGTATCAGTGAAACCCTCCAAATATTTTTTTTTTCATGTTTGTACGTCGTACCGTTCAAAAGTTAACAGGGGGGACTAAAAAACCCGCGCTCTGTATAGGTACACATAGCGTCATAATCTCCAACCCAAATGGTCAAACTGGATGAAATGGTCGAAATGGAAGTCGTATTTACAGGTCGCGGTGTCGCCACCTGCTTTGATTGCTCATTGGTTGATTGTGTCACGTGGCACGGGTAATGATATCTGCCATGGAATTATATTCTTGTGTCAAGAGGATTATGTTTCACAATGAGTTAATGTGAGTGTTTTCTAGGATGAAGAGTATAATGTTTTCACTGCCAGCAAATTAATTTCAAGAGGATTTATGTAAAGAAGCAAACATCTCAATCAATTTGAAATGGGAGTATATTCATCAATTAGAAATAATTATTCTTTTCAGAAGATTATTCTATTCAAGATTATGTATATTTTTGATTGAAGAAATCTTTTTTATCTGTGCGGTTATGATAAGCTTTTTTCTTCATTGTACACAGTGACAGAAAAATATATTATTTGCAGAAGTTTCAATTCAAATAACAATAATACTGACAAACCTGTATATTGTATACCTACCTATAAGTAAGTACACCAGTTTCGAATTTGTAGCTTGTTCTGGGATGCCTCAAGGATCAAATCTCGGGCCTTTACTATTTCTCCTGTTTGTCAATGATATTTGTGATGCTATTATGTCCAACAAACTTCTTTTTGCTGATGACAAGAAGATTTTCAAACAAATTGGTGATCTTGATAATTCATCTGAAAGGTGTCACCTAAATAACCTTCCCTTAAACATACAACAGTGTAAAATTATGACTAGTAACGTAAACTTTCTTCTATTACATACAGTTATGAACCTAATAATGCTACGACCCTCCGTGTGAATGAATGTATAAGGACTTAGGTATACTTTTTGACACCAAATTAACATTTTCTTCTCCTACCGAATACATTGTTAGTGAATCGATTGAATTACTGGGTTTCGTTGTACGTAATTGTGAAGAATTCAAAGAGATGTGTCTATTTCAGTTTAGTTAGGTCGAAACTTGAATATGGTATCTAAATATGGAATCCATACCATACCAAATACATTGATAAACTAGAGGCAGTTCAACGTAGATTCTTAAAATTTTTATACTTCAAAATGCATAATACCTATCCTGAAAGAATCTACGCTTACAGCCTCCTCTTCAATGAATTCAATTTTTCTGTCGTGAAAACGTCGTGAAATTGCTGATCTGCCATTCATTTATAAATTGATTCATAACGACATTGACTCATCTTGCCTATACTATCCCAATTGAATTTCAAAGTACCTTGCCTAACTTCAAGAAATAATTTAACATTTTACATCAATATTCCGAATTCACATAATTTCAATAGCCCATTCAATAACATGTGCAGAAGTTTTAACAACTTGCCGTCTGTAGACATTTTCTTTTTATCTGCATCACAATTTAAAATTACTCTTTAGGATGATTCCGAACTGAAAATATCTCCTCTTTTTTGTTTGACTTTTTTATTGTATTTTGCTTTTATTGACATTTGGTTCTTTTAACTTGTTGTTCGTAAATGAATTTGTTAAATGGATATAGTGTAAACACACGTAAGTATAGCTCTTACGTTATATACTCCTGTAATTGGACTTTTTAGTATGTTGGGTGTATCATTACTATAAATAGAAAAATAAAAAAAATGAATAACAAGATGCTCAGTGTATTCTTGCATAATTTAATCTGAATGAGCCTTAAAAATACCTACTACCTACGTTTTCACATTTGGTCATTTTTGTATGTTTAATGATGAAAAATGTGCTATTGTGGTGGAAACTTGATTTGTATCAGTCTGTCCTATACCCAGGTATAGCACCTGATATTGGCTGAATCTTGGTTTCATATTGGGCCAATATAAATATACTTATTGTAAATGTAAAAATGAAATTGTTTCAATATGGATGAATATTGAAAAAACAATATTATATTAATGATATTGGTTCATTCTGAATGTAGATTGCATGTTACAGATAATATTGGATCAGTATTGGGTGAATAATTTTTATCAATATCGATAAAATAATACCAATTGCCAATATGTTCACAATATTGTACGATATTTTACCAATATATGTGTGCTACTTGGGTACACTTGATATGACGCAGATATTTTCACTAAAGTAGGTGTTCCAGAAGCTTTCATAAAAGTCTTGTAAAATCTTTGGGAATCGATAACTTACCTACGTTGGAAGATATTATTGGAATTCCAATAACTATCTCGAGACTCGAAATCTGACAGTGTGAGCTAATATTATTCGAAGAGTTGGAGTTAAACGTCTCAAACAGGTACGTACGTACGTACGAACGTAATTAAATGTTTCCGGGGTAATACCGTAACACACATCTGTTATTCGGTTCATAAATTCCTGGAGTGACTGTGGCTGCGTAACGTACACCTTAGATTTTATGTACCCCCACAGAAAAAAGTCCATAGGGGTCATATCAGGTGACCTAGCTGGCCATTCATTGGCCACGTCGGCCTATATATCCACCGTCCCGAAAAATTCTCGTTAAGCCATTCTCGGACAGGTCTGTAGTAGTGAGGGGGTGCACCATCTTGTTGAAAGGTAACAATCATGGTATATTCATTTGGGTTTGCCCTAACTACTTCTTGAATACTGTGACGGATCTGATTTTGAAGCATATTTAAATACAGATGCCCAGTTAAATTTTCTGCCATAAATATTGGACCTATGATATGGTCACCCAAAATACCAGCCCATGATCTTCTCTAGAGTTTGAGTATGACCCTCTCGAAAAACGTGCGGATTTACGTCTGACCAATAACGCACATTTTGCCTATTTACTGATCCATTTAGAAAAAACGTACTTTCATCACTAAAACAAATAGAGTTAATGTAACCGGTATTTTGGGTTATGCGATCAGACATGGTCTCACAAAACTGCATTTTTCGATCTGGGTCATCTTCTGTTGATTGATGCAGAATTTTTAATTTATATGGGTGAAATTTGTGTTTTTTAAGATATTTTTTCACAGTTTTCGAGATACGTCACAAGCCGTGGTTACCCGTTTCGTTGTTTGTTGCGGATTATTAACAACAGCTGCCAGAACGTCGATTTGCTGATCTTCTGAAATGGATTTTCTTCCAGATCCTTTTTCCCTCGTTACGCAACCAGTTCTTTGAAATTCACTTACCAATTCCCTTAAGTAGGTAAGAGATATTGGATTATTTGGGAAGCGCTCATTAAATATTCTTTTTGCTTCATGGTAATTACGCCCAGCTTCAGAGTAAATTAAAATTGCTTCGGTTTTTTCTTCTAAAGGACGAGGACGGGGCATTTGAAAATTATAAAGAAATGCTGAAATCTATGAAAACTGTCAAAAGAATTGATATGATTAACGTCAATATTAGACTGAGATTAAAATGAAATGCTATTTCCAGCAAAATAACTAAGTTATAAAAAACTGAAACAAAAACCACAGTGTAAAATACCAATAATATGTTCACCTGTTTCACCACAAAAAATGGCTTTTCGGCCAGAATCAGTAACGGAATTAAATTTCTGCTACAATTAATAGTTAAAATTATTTTTTGTTAAATATTTGAAGCAAACTTCAAACGCTCATCAGTTTGAAACGGCTTGGCCGATTTTCACAAACAAAGAAGTCTTAGATATAGAATCGGAAGACCTTCAAAACCAGGTGCCACGTGACCCCCCTTTACATTTGGAAAAAAAAGTTGATGGTGCCCTCTTGACACTAGGCCACGTGACCACAATCATTTTTATGTCACAAAGTAGTAAAAGTGGTACCATTTTACCTGAATTTCACCCGATCTCGATAGCTTGTTCCGTTCAAAGGTTAAGGAGGGGGAGGACTTTTTACGTCCTCACTGTATCTGAATGCCCGGAATCAACAAGTGAAACGTGTTATCAGAAAACACCTCCATTATTACCGAATTTTGAATAGTAGCCGCGAATATTCATTTACCTACCCATCAAAACATATTATGGACAAACTTGGATAAGAAACCGATAGGTGGCTCTACATCTAGAACGTCTTTCACAACCTAAGAATATATATTAAGAACTTCCAACAATTCGTTTTCTTAGTGGTTATGGCGTGTAAAAGGCAGATTCTGGTTTCATTCCTTAAATAACCGAAGGAGTAGGTACTGAAATTGTAGAAGTTCCGAGTTGTTCGACATTTAATATTTCACCAAGATATATTCACTTTGAATTTTCTAACAATATTTCCAAATGATATTGTATCAGTATCTCTAGATGTTTTGAGGACATTACTACTTCAAAAAAATTTCACCAAAAGATAGGTAGGTACTATTTTTAAAATGTCCAAACAATACTGGACCAATATCACAAAATATCCAAATTTTGTTTCTTGCCAATACTTATAATTGAATAGTTTGTCAATAACATTTTCATACAAGGAGAAAAATGTATGGTGAAATTCACTGTATAACAGCAATAATAAGAACAACTTTAACCATACAATATTTTAAGTTTTTATCAGTATTTTACCTCTTGCAATCCAAATGTTCAGGGTACCAAAGAGTATTGTTATTTTAATTATAATTTGTTGAAGATACCAGCATATTCACTAGATTCTTCTGAGTGTAATACTGTACCAGCGATATTTTACTAATATTGTTAAATATTTTGAGGCCAATATTACCTCGAGAATACTTCGCCAATATTATTCAAGTAATATTGGACAAACATTTTTCCCGCCAATATTGCGATTCAAATATTTTGCCAATATGTTCACAATATTGTACGAATATTCTACCAATGTAGGTGTGCTACTTGGGACCAACACTTGATATGACGCAGATATTTCACTCAAGTAGGTATTCCAGAAGCTTTCATAAAATTCTTGTAAAGACTTTGGGAATCGATAACTTACCTTATTGGAATTCAAATAACTCGAAATCTGACAATGTGAGCTAATATTATTCGACGAGTTGGAGTTAAACGTCGCAAATAGGTACATTTCTAGTTGTAGTTACATATCCTATTCCACTATATGTTTAACCTATCAATATATCGAAATATTAATAAATAATGTACCTGTGCATGGTACCTATCATAAAAAAAACAAATAGAAAAGAGGCTGCCCGAGAAGAGGATAATAAAAACTTGGATATACCTAGAATGAAATTTATATAATATAAAACTTGCTCTTCCCTGACACATCAATATAATTATATTTGAATGCCCAGAATCAACAAGTGAAACGTGTTATCGGGAAACACCTCCTACGACCATTGGTACAAACAACACCAACGAACCGCTCCGCGAACGCTCATTGAATTTCGGGACCAATGAAAAGAAGCCCCGAACCCTCCAATAATCGTAGAGACCGCCCCGCCCTGTACGCAGAGGCTGCAAGAATGGCTCGCTGTGTGATCAGTCCAGCTGTGAACACCGGGTGTACAAGTCCTCCTAGTGGGATATTCTGTCTTTTGAGAATTTGTTCGCAAATTTTTGAGCGTACGTTTTGAGATAATTTCCATCCGCGCATTGTTTCCTTTTTTCGAGATGAACAATTAATGACGTAGTGACATTTGATGGACAGCGAGAAAGTGCAGTTGTCATAATGATAAATGCATTCATGGACAGTGGCCATCATCATTTGGCGACGTACGGTTTGAAAATGTCGCCGGGACATAACAGTGGTGGTGCCAGTATTCCTTCTCCACACCAGAATTCAGCGGCCGCCATGACTGCACCAGAAGTAGGCTCAGTACACCAAAACCATTTCCAGTCCAATTACGGGCACATGGGACACTTGAGTTCCCATGCGGGATACGCTGCTAGGGACTTTTTACTCCGTCGCGATCACCACGACTTTCCTACGGCACAAACAGCACCAAGTGACTCGGTTTTGTTTCACCATCACGCGGAAATGCCACCCCATTACAACCCGCATTTAGCCCCTCATCACCAAATGTTGCATTCGAGAACAGACCACCACACCGCTTACCACAGTCAACCAAACCACCATCACCAGTATTTGAACCCCCATATGGGAATAGCTCCCCATCCAACGAACGTACATGGAGCCTTCTTCAGGTATATGCGGCAACCGATCAAGCAAGAAATGCAGTGCCTCTGGATTGACTCAGACCAACCTCCTCCTAGGAAATCGTGCGGAAAACATTTCACCAGCATGCATGAAATTGTGACGCATCTAACTGTTGAGCATGTTGGTGGGCCTGAATGCACGACACATGCCTGTTTTTGGCAGAATTGCTCCAGAAATGGTAGGCCGTTCAAAGCCAAGTACAAATTGGTGAACCACATCAGAGTACACACCGGAGAAAAGCCGTTTCCGTGCCCGTTTCCCGGATGTGGAAAAGTGTTTGCAAGGAGTGAAAACCTAAAAATTCACAAGAGGACGCATACAGGTATGTTGATATTTTCTATTCTATAGGTATTAGAGAGCTAATTTGTATCTGCCTATTGATTAGTAACTTTATAAGAATTACTAAGTGGATTATTGTAAAAAAGGCAAATCTTTTTTTGACATGAAATGCATGAACGGCACCTATGAATATTTGTGGATTTAAAAATACTTTCTCCAATAATGTGTCTTTGCAATAAATACCCTTTCAACTCCTACTGACGCTTGTCAGACACGGATTAGCTGTCACAGTGATGACTAAAATTCAATAGTACCGACATTCCAACTTTTACCTGAAATCGAATCGTTCGATGACGATTTTGATAACAATGTTTTCTCAATCGGTAGATTTCTACACGGCCACCAAAAAATTAATGCACATCTTCGAATAAAGCAAAATTGTGTGGTGAATGGAAAACATAGGTATAGTTGTCATCAGATTGGATCATGTCTTTTTTGAAATCGTTATTTGAACAAAAGCAGGCAATAGGCAATGAAACTATAACGTAACCTGGTTATCAGTGTCATAAAATTTTAACGTATACCTATAGGTACCTCAACTACCCAGGTAGCACATCATATTGGCTGAATCTAGTAAATATTAAATGTATTATTTATGGGTGAATACCGAAAATAAAATATTACCTTAAGCATCGGAATTTTTTACCAATATCGATAAAAGAATATAGTAAATATATGTAGATATTGTTTTCAACATCTAGAATAAATATTGCATTCCCAATATTCCGCTCATATCGAATCTGAGAATAAAAAACTATATTGTTCGCATATTGGGTGAATATTATTTCACCAATATCCAAGAACTTATATTAGCTCAATATTTGTTTCATCATTTTCATAAATATCAATAAAACAATATTGTGTAGGTATACATTTTGTTTCCAACATCGGAAATAAATATTGCCATTTCCCATAATTCCTAGCAAATAAGAAACAATGTTGTATATACAAGTCTGAGAGCATATGGGTTGAATACTGTTTTATCAATATTTAACAAATTATATCAACCAATATTGGGACAATATTGGTTAATAACTTTTCAACCAATATCGATAAAACCATATTGTCTACATATTGTTTTCAATATCTGGAATGAATATTGCATACCCAATATTCCTCTTATATCGAATCTGGAAATAAAGAAAACAATATTGGATATCCAAGTTTGAAAGCATATTGAATGAATATTATTTCATCAATAATATCCAACAACTTACAGTAGCTCAATATATGTTTCATAATTTTTACAAATATCAATAAAACAATATTGCATACATTTTGTTTCCTGAAATAAATATTGCAATCTCCCAACATTCTTGGCATATAAAAAACAATGATGTATATACAAGTCTAAGAGCACATTGGTTGAATATTATTTCATCAATATTCAACAAATTATATTAACCAATATTGCGGGACAATATTGGTTGAATAACTTTTACCAATATCGATAAAACCTTATTATCTACACCTTGTTTTAAACGTCTAGAATTAATATTTTAATCCCCATACTCCTATTATATCGAGTCTAGGGATAAATAATACAATATTGTAAATTCAAGTTTGATAGCACATTAATTGAATATATTAGTTCACGAATATTCAACTAATCAAATCAATTAATTAAAATTGTTATGTTGGAATAATAATGATACAATATTACAAAGAATGCCTATTATCAATATTCAATTTCGTATATTGGCCGAAAATAGGAAACCGCTAGGTGGCTCTACATCAGCTAAAATCTGGGAAAATGTATTAACTAATTTTTAAAACTTGTTTTCAATACAGTTTACTCATAAGTTATGACGATCAAAAGGCAGCCTCTAGTGATAGCTTGACTGACTAATAACTATAATTGTATAAAATTATTCGACATACAATGATTCACTTTGAATATTTTACCAATATGTACAAATGATATTGTACCATTATAGTTGAATATTTTGAGACCAATATTGCTTCAAGAATATTTCACTACTATCTTTAAAATGTCCAATCAATATTGGATCGCAATATCGAGAAATGTCCAATCCTTTTTAATAATATTAAGTTTGAATATTGTAGCAATATTATCCACAGCGATATTGTACCAATATTGTTCAATGTTTTGAGACCAATATTGCTTCTAGAATATTTCGCCAATATTATTCATGTAATATCGGATCAATATCATGAAATGTTCAAAGTTTTTTTCTCGCCAATATTACGTTTGAAACAATCATATTAAAATACGAGCAGAGCCTAATGGACTTTATTGAGCATGAGAAGTGTGGACAAATTCAGCACTCTTTGACTAAATTTTTCGATGACAATTTTGATAGCAATGTTTTCTCAATCAGTATCTAGGTTTCTATACGGCCATCAAATAATAAATGCACATGCATGCATCTTTGAATAAAGTAAAATCGTGTGGTGAATGGAAAACATAGATATTTGTTATTATATTGGATCATGATTTTTTTCTAATCACTACCAGAACAAGAGCAGAAACTATACTGTAACCTGGTAATGAATGCACATCATATTGGATAATTCTAATAATTATCAAAAGTAAATTCAGTCTAGGGATAAATAATACAAAATTGTTATGATAATTAACCTCACGTCAATATTGAAATAATGATATTTATGCAATATAACAAAGAAAGCCTTTTATTAACATTATTGAATTTTGCACATTTGCCGAATATTGGAAACTGCTAGATGGCTCTACATATAGAACGTCAGCTAAAATCTGAGAAAATGTATTGACTGATTCTTAAAATTTGTTTTCAAGACAGTTAGTCATAAGTTATGACGATCAATAGACAGACTCTGGTGATGCCTAAACTGAATGAAAACTGTAATTGTAGAAGTTCTGAGTTATTTGACAAACAATTATTCACCATGGCAACATATTCACTTTGAATATTTTACCAATATATCCAAATAAAGGAAACCGCTAGGTGGCTCTACATATAGAACGTCAGCTAAAATCTGAGAAAATGTATTAACTGATCCTTAAAACTTTGTTTGTCTGTGAGCTTGAATCACGACGTTTCGATTATTATTGTCTTCAATCGTCTTCAGGTGAATACTGGGGGTGCAGTGGTTGTTCGAAGTGTATTTACCAAAGAAATACTACTCGAAATAGAAGTTATAAGAACACCAAATATTGAAATATTTCTTCTCGAAGTTTTTGCCTACAAACGAGTTGAAGGAGTCTTCCGCATATAAAAAATATGAAAGATGATTTATTTCGGATATTTTTCATAATTATAATTGAAAAACTTCAGAGCATCCCTACGAAGTATGATTCAAAATTTCGAAATTTGTCGGTGTTGTCCATGGTGCATTATTTTTAGATGTCTTGAAGAATTATTTTCGTTTTTATAAATATTCTTAATTTTTTAATGAAGCAATTTTTCTCCTATCGTCAATTCTTCAGTTGAAAATGTAATTCTTCTCTGTCAAATTTGACAATTTTATGATACATTTTCAAGGTTTCATTGGATGCTTTGGTCCAATCAAATTAAACTTATTTGATCATATTGCACTAGTGCGATTATCGATATTTGTACCGGAGCAATTATAGGTTATGATTGCATAAGTGCAAAAAATTACCGATAATTTTGCTAGAAAGCGTGTTATCTAAAAAATAGCAGGAATTTATTTTCATATTTTGGCGAAAGAGCTCAAGTCCGAAAGAGGATGGCTCTTTTACAAAATATGAAAATAACCTAGTGTAATGTTTGAAGAAATGTCAAATTGTCCATCATTTATGAAACAAAAACAAGCATATGGTCGTTACCATCGGTTTTAGTCGACAACGAAAATAAACTTGACTAACTGAATGTCAGTTTTCTTTCATGGTATATATTTATTAAATATAGTTTATTCGTTCAATAGATATCAATGATAATTTCATTGCTCTTGTTATAGTTCTACTAAATATTTTATAGATGTTGCCTGTGAATTCGGTGACGTTTCAAGTTTTTAGGTATAGACAAATTACTATAAGTTATTTTCAATTAATTTCTTGTCCTGTCCATTTTCGCTACATTTGCCTTTCTTAGGAGATCATCGATTTTAATGGGTATTCACTAGATGCACGATGCATGTCATTTTATAATTCTTGTGGACCAACTTGAAATTGTTCCTATGAAAGAAAGATATTGTTTTATCAGTTTTGTTGGTCACAGGTTACCTACTCGAGATGCTTTATTATAAGAAAGATCTAACGACATCCTCTTAAGTTATTTTAACGGAAGTTTGTTTGAAATGTAATATTGTGCGTTATCAAATACGAGTTTCATTGCCACGAATTTCTTATGGGTTGCTGAAGTTTAAACTTCAGCAACGTTATATAGGTATACAGATAGTTATACCACAAATACATATCAACACATACCTCCTGTTCCAAATTAAGTCGGCATCATTGCCAACTACGTCATCATTGACGCTACCAATTCAGTAAAATAGACAAGCTAGTGGAATTTTTTTACGGCCATTTAGATGCGAAAAACAAAAAAATCGACAGTCGCATTCTCAAAATATTTCATGAAATTATATTTTTTTAAATAGAACACCCTGTATTTCATCATGATTTTCGATACATGATCACACTTTGAACAAAAAAGCCTCTATGAGTTTTCATGCAAAAATTGAAATTGAGAGAGTAGGTACAGTTATTTGGAAAAAATAGTAAAAATTGAAAAAATATTCTGCCAGGTGGTCATTTCCAACTGGGTCCACCTTGAGGAACGTTGCATAGGTATCTGACAGATGTAATTCAGTGTCCTTCGTAAAGTATTAGCCAAGAAAGTAGTTGTTTTCTGCCAGCTAGTTGTTTCATACCTAGCTCAGCAGGACTGATGGAGAAATGGGTATTTCGACTTTGAAGAAATTATTTTCATTTCATGTCAATTCTCTGTCAAACGCGTCTCAGACTATGTTCAAACTCATGTAATTTGTTGATAATGACAATAATTCGGAGTTGATGAAATGCGCAGTTTCTTGAATCGATTAATTGTTTAAAAACACCACCTTCGTGATAGACACATATTTGGACACTTCTGTCAAAACTATGCGTTTCAATAATTTCAATACATCTGTAGAATACCTACCATTTAGTACACGGTTCTAATGAAATTTTCCACTCTAGGTAGATACTGATCATTCATAGATTTAAAACACTTTAGAAAAATATAAAAACATTTATTTTACTACTTATGTACAAATATGAGATTAAGACGATTGATATTATTGAAGGAAATAATCAATGAAGAATTAATGAATTAAAGAATTGAAGAATCTCTCCTGAACTAGTTATGGATTGAATAAATTATTTTAAAACAGATCTATACTCACAATACATATTGGCATTTACATTTAAGGAACATTTTCCATCTATTTAAAATCGAATCTTCCAAACTCCCGTTTCTCCATCCTCCATTTATGTCTTCAGGAAGAAGCATCTGGATTACTCAGTTCGTCCAGTGCTCCACTCCTTTGAACAGCCTCTACATTTTGATTTGCTGTCGACCTTCGAAACCTTTCATTCCCGATACTTCCTGGAATTCTCACCAGACTCACGTTCAGCATCCTCATTCCACTTCTAGGGAAGGAAACATATGGATTACTCATTTCGTCCGGTGTTCCAACCCTTTCTGTACCAAATTGGATATCGTAGCTTCTCACTTTCTGTTATTGTCAGCCATGTTGGGTGTCCAAATTCTATTCTCGAAATGCCAGACTGGGTACTTGGTTGTCTGGGTACTTGGTTGTCCTGGTCTCTTCTCTCCAGGATTGTGTGTGTACCAGCTAAGGCCAAAAGGGCCTAGCCTATGAGGCTAACTGAGCACTAGGGCTCTTTCCTCTAAAGGAGTCTATTACTAACTCCCTTTTCAATCTATTCCTTTTGTATTTATATAAGGAAATATGTTTTGTTCATTCGGTCAACGATTTTAACTCGTCACGCGACTTCGCTAATTTCAATGTCGGTCTCATATGACAATGAACTTCTATATCGTGGACGAATTAATAAACAATAAGATGAATGGATCAATGCACTGAAATAATTCAAATTCAACATTTACGACATATGCCCACCTTCTAAGAAAGCTGGACCCCAGCTTTAAAATACAAACACGACCCTACGAAACCTTTATACAAAGCAAGTGCCCTATTCTAATAATACTGAAATTATTACAAAAAATATATTTTTCTGGATCCTATTACGAGGTACACACACCGCGACGGAATCTGGTCCTGTTGATACCATACGTTTCTTCAGCTCTGGCATTTCTACAGTATTCCGTATCCGGTAAAACAGCTCGAAATTGAACGGGACTGCATCGTTTGGCACCCTGGGTACTGGCTATCGACACGTATTCAGTGGCGGGACTGGCAGCTACGGTAGGCGTTACCAGCGCTACCACATTCTGGGACTGCAAGTATTCGGAATCACAGCATCTGGAACATCCTTCGGGGCAGTTTCAGGAATATCAACGGCAAATGTCTGGTGTCTCTTCTGGGCACCACTGGTTCAGGAAGCTGAGTCGGCATGGAAGTTTTCGATCTGGATAATCTTCTGGAATCCTTGACAAACTCACGTTCAGCATCCTCATTCCACTTCTAGGGAAGGAAACATCTGGATTACTCATTTCGTCCAGTGTTCCAACCCTTTCTGTACCATATTGGATATCGTAGCTTCTCACTTTCTGTTATTGTCAGCCATGTTGGGTGTCCAAATTCTATTCTCGAAATGCCAGACTGGGTACTTGGTTGTCTGGGTATTTGGTTGTCCTGGTCTCTTCTCTCCAGGATTGTGTGTGTACCAGCCAAAAGGGCCTAGCCTATGAGGCTAACTGAGCACTAAGGCTCTTTCCTCTAAAGGAGTCTATTACTAACTCCCTTTTCAATCTATTCCTTTTGTATTTATATAAGGAAATATGTTTTGTTCATTCGGTCAACGATTTTAACTCGTCACGCGACTTCGCTAATTTCAATGTCGGTCTCATATGACAATGAACTTCTATATCGTGGACGAATTAATAAACAATAAGATGAATGGATCAATGCACTGAAATAATTCAAATTCAACATTTACGACAATATGTTTCGAAAAATAGTGAAACAATGTACAGTTCCAAAGCACAGTGCTTGGTGTTCGTGAAATCACTTTTGTGCTCGTAATAATTTTGGTCACAAGCACTTTCTTGGACCAGTGCTTTATCGACAAGGCTTAGTGCTTAGTAACCCCGAAAAGTGCTCGCGAGCATTCCAGTGCTCCGAAGCACTTTTCAAGATTACTAAGTATACTAAGCTTTTCAAAATAAATGAATCCGGTCGAAACATGAAGTCGCGGCAGATAATATCCGGTGGCAATTTGTCCCGATATGTTACCGCCATTAGAAGATTACTGTCTTGAAAAAATAATCCAATTTTGTCAGTAACATTGCCTACCTAAAAAATAAGTTCAAAATAACTACAAACAATAATTCTCTTTTTCAAACTAATATACTGACTTCATATTATTTTTGACTGTATTACCTATATATACAGTAATGAAGCATAGTGTACTTATTACCTTCGGAGTTTGGAACCACTGGATTGGTGCTTTACAAATTACCTATATCAGGAACTTACTAACAAAAAATATCAGAATACATTTGGAATATTATTAGAATAAGCGAGTTACTGTATCACTATTATTATACTATTATTGTATAGCGTCTTTGAATTGTAAAATTTTGGTCTCTTTGAAATTGAATTTTAACTGGCAAAACTCACACACATTTTAAAATATACAAATAGATAAAATCATAGACATACAGGGTGTCCGGTAAACCTTGTACAATATTGAAACTGGTGATAGACCAGGTCATTACTGTTCAGAATATCGGAATTTCACCTCAGTAAAATTATCACCGTTATCAAGATAATGAGCATTTTAAGAATTTCTCAAAAATCGCTATCTAACCTTGGATTTTTGAGTGCCATGTATACAAATTGGGACGAATCCAAATATCTTTGCTGCTGAAGATTACTGATTAGAGATGCTTTCAGACGTACAGAACAGTTTTTCAGAAAGTGAAAACATTTTTCAAGAAATGAGGGTAAAATGACAGATTTGAGTTTCATCAATTTTTTTTTTAAAGTTTGACATTATTATCTGAAAGAAACATAACCAATTGGAAGTGGACATTCATTTCAAAAGAATGCTCATTTTGTCCAGACTCTACCATGGTATAAAACAAACTATAATTATTTTTGGAAGAATTGGTTTCCATTGAATTAGGCGTGGTTTTAATCTAGGCTTCTATCAACTTTTATTCGAGAAAAAAAGGAAACTACCCAACTCCAAAACTACGTCACAATCACACTCGACGCGCGTTTCGCCAACAAAGTTAGCATCTTCAGGAGCTAAAAGTAAGTTTTTAAGATTTTAAGATTGTGACGTAGTTTTGGTGCCTGGGTATTTTATTTTTTTCTTGAATTGTATTTACACCAAAGGATCCAAAATATTCATTTATTTGATCAACTTTTATACTTACGCCCAAAAATTATTTTATTTAGATTTTATTAAGATATAATGAGGAAATAATTATTGATAATAAAGAATAGACTGCTTGGTAGCATTAAATAATATGTCAATAAAATAAATTTTTCATGTAATTAGGCCTAATAAAATTATCGAAATGAAATGTCGATTATCCGACATGGCACCGATTAATACGAATTCTTGTGATAAATGTCACAATTGTCCAATTTCCAGATTCCATCCAAGTTTCAGAAACCGACAGATATACAGGGTGTAACCAAATAAGTGCAAACTTTTTCAAGAGATGAATCCTTGTCGAAAATTAAAAACTTTTGTTTAAACAACTTGTGACTTCTATCGTAGTTTTTTAAAATTATTCTGCTTGTTTCTTTCAGTGGTATTTATTTCTTTGTCATGCCGTACATACTTTATACTCCCCGAGAATATGCGCATTTGCACAACATTTATGGTGAATGTGGGAGTAGTGCTACTGCTGCAGCAGCGCTTTATGCAGGACTATATCCGATTGCACAATGCCGCTCATAGAATCGCTGATTTGGGGGCTATAACCTATAACGCATTTGAAAAGGTTCTTCTTGAAAATATGGCGTCTCTATGCGTACGAGTGGATGGAAAATAAATTTTTTCTCTAAATTACATTAAAAGCGGCCTTTTAATGACACTTGGCAGGCTTAGAAGTTGTACTTTTAATGCCTAGGCAGAAAAAGTCCACTTTTACTGCCTAGGCAGAAAAAGTCCACTTTTACTGCCTAGGCAAAAAAAGTTCGTTCAATTTCTTTGAAAGATCGAAAAAATAGACAATCAGCACATTTTCATGGAAAGATCCTATATTTTTCTTCTGTCTATATTCCATGAATCTGCTGTATGTGAGTTCATATACAGTTCTTGATTTTTCCGGTAAAAGGTTAAATTCCACATCTCGCGCCTGGTCTCTTATCTCAGGTGGTGTTAATTGCATCAATTCATCCTCACTTTGCAGTAAATCCATTTCTAACATGACAACTTTTCAAAATTGACAATGACAAAGTAAACAGTAAACAAACATATTCAACAAACGTCATCAGCGGTAAACATAGTAACGCAGGGCCCAGTTACCTCTGATAAAATAATTTAGTTATTTGGATATTGATAATGAAACGCAATTTAAAAATGAAAAAGTCGATTTTGCGTGGAATTGGAACAAATTTTAAGAAAAAATTATATGTTTCACACTACAGAAAAGCAGATTTAATGCCTTGGCTGGTTTCATAGCATCGCTACGCTCGGTTATGAAACACCAGCCGCGGCATTAAATCTTGTGCTTTTATGCCTAGTAAAACAAATAACTATTTTGTAATATTATTCAGTGCGATGTTGAATAATCGCTATTGTGGTATAAAGTGTGTGTTGATTAAAAAAAAACGTTGAATTAGTATTTACTTCATTACATCCCATTGAATACTTCTAAGCAGTCGATTCGTTATTACTCATGATTATTTAATCATTTCATCTTGATAGGATAAAAATAAAAGACATTACTGACAAAGTCTAATGGAGTTGATTTTAGCTCAGAATAACATCACACTCTAATATTATCGAAATTCTACTCCTTCCAAAAATAATGATCGTATGTTTTATACCATAGTAAAGCCTGGACAAAATGTGCATTCTTTTGTAATGAATATCCAGTTCCACTTGGTTATGTTTTTTCAAACAATAATGATAAACTGTTGTTAAAAAAATTGGTGTAACTCAAATCTGTCATTTTACCCTCATTTCTTGGAAAATTGTATTGTTTTCTGAAAAAACTGTTTCGTACGCATGAAAGCATCACTTATCAGTAATCTTCAGCAGCAAAGATATTCAAATTTGTCCCAATTTGTATACATGGCATTAAAAAATCCAAGGTGAGGTAGTGATTTTCCAGAAATTAAAAAATGCTCAATATTTCGAAAACAGTGAGATTTTTACTAAGGTAAAATTCCTATATTCTGAACAGTTATGATCTGGACTATCACCAGTTTCAATATTGTACAAGGTTTACCCTGTATATTGATAAAATGATACTACATGGCTGAAACTAAATACTGAACAAAGAAATAGATAAAATATTGGACAAATATGACAAATATCAATCGAAATAGATAAAACGGTAGGCACCTATAACTACCAATAATATTTGTACAATTCAGTAAAAAAACGGTTTAATATGATTGTGGGTTAAAAACAATTATATAGATAACACTGGAAGAACAACAGAAACGCTTCACATACCGTACTTTTTTCACGAACCACAAAATTTTATGGTTTTTCTATCGTTACAGTTTGTTTCAATTGACCTACTCTGTCAGGAGGGTTTTCAACTACTGTAATCAAATAGCAACCCTAGCGATGTACTTAAGGAATGGAGTTGCTATATAGTTTTAAAAATTTTTATTTAGATACAGATTGTGAATCTGTGATTACTTAGTTGATCATTACGCTTAATGCCATTTTAGTTATGTAAGTAGAAAAAGTAACTTTAGTTTTTAATTTTCTCGGTTGTTACTTGATGGAAACTATAGCACTTGTCAGACTATTATATAAGTATGTTAGTTACTGAAACTTAATTAAACACTATAAGATTTCAACAGATTATATTACATCGCGACATGTTTCTCTACGGTTTTAAATTGTATTAACCTCTTGTAATAACCAATGTGGAAATCTTACGTGTTTAATCAAGTTTCAGTAACTTAAATATCGAACAGTCTGAGAAGTGCTTAGTGCTCCCTGATTAGAATTACTTTTTGTAAGTGCATTGTACTTTATAAATAAAAGGGCTCGAGATTTCGGAGCACTTTTCAAGAGTGCTTATTGCTCGAAGCACTTTTTGTCAGTGCTCGGCACAGCTCTGGAATAGTGGCAATAAATTGTGGCATTTGAGAATATTTGGCTACATGAAGGGAATATTAACGATGCTTCAAGACAATTTGACTTTATTGCTCATATTAATCATACTTATAGGTTACATGACGAATAAAAACAATTTATTCCAAATAACTCTCTCGTTTTAAAGTTTAGCAGGAAAACCCATAGAAGCTTTTTTGTTGAGAATGAGAGAGAGAGAGAGAAATGTACTTTATTGACAAAGCTTATTGAAAAATCTGGTCTATACAGCTTTTAAAATATGCAAAAAAGAAGAGTTTAAAAGCGCAAATACAAGAAACGCAATTTGAACCAAACGAGTTCACACGTCAAGTAGCTAAAATATAACAATATAAAATAAGATTTAACATAGGTATAGGTTTAATGTAATCATAAATCGACATTCATTATCAAATACAGGGTGTTCCACGTGAAAATGCCACTAGATTGCTCACATAACTGTATAAGTAACGTCAATACAAACGGATTTGGCAACGGTGCTGATGACTCAATTTTGAACAGGCTGTATATAAACAATTACTTGACAATTATGTGCAGAAATACTTAATACAGACTAGTACATGATACATTGATACGACGAAAAAAATTTGGGATAAAATAAATATAAAAAGCCATACCTACATCACATTTTACAGGCATATTGATAAATTCGTCTAATAAAATGAATTTGCAGTCAGATATTCTTTCAAAGTTCGTTTGTGAAGGAAAAGTATTATAAATTATTATATAATTATAGTACGGACCCTTCTCGAATAGATTTGTTTGATGTAGTGGAATGCGTAAATATGTACCTACTTCCTCTTATCATATTGTTGATTATTTGCAGAAAATGTTTGCAAGTACTTTTTAGCAAAAATTGCAACACACTGTTATTCTGGATACCATGGACCGATTTCGAAAATTTCAAGTTATAGTACTCCACGAGAAGGACCAGTAGGTATTTTTTCAACCCCCGTGTTGGCAAAATTCTCATGATTTCATTTCTAACGGCCAATTTATATGATTAGATTAATAAGCCAGACACTATGTTTTTCATAGCCTGGTTTTGAAAAAAGTTGTCTATTTTGTCTTTGTTATAATTTTGACAGTTATCCTCAAAACGCTTTCCACGAGTATTTGGTGAAGTATTAAGTTATAAACTGATTTTGCAAGTTTTCAAAATTGTAATCAAGAGAATTGAGATTGTGCGTTTAGTTGGTGATATGGCTCGATCAATGAGGAAAACTGCTGAAGAATTCAACAGAAGACATCCAGATCGTCAACCAATTCACCATACCTACCACCATCTTCAGGATTAATAAGTACATTATTCAATAGAACCGGGAGAGTTAATGAAAAGCATGTACCGAGACAAAGAGAAAATCTAAAGATAGACGGACTAATTCCACAGTATGTTCAAGAAAACCCAAAAAATAGCTTGCGACAGATTTCACGAGATTTACACGCGCGTATCTAAAATACGCATACATGTTTGAAAAAAAAATGAAAGTTACTCCCTTCGAACCAAAAATCATGCACACGTTAGAACGAGGTGATGAGGAACGATGGTTGGAATTCTGTTTATTCTGCCAAGGTGAATATTTGAATGATGACAACTTTCTTGGCAATATTTTCTTCACCGGTGAGGCGACATTTACCACTAACGGTAACTGGGCAAGAGAGAATCCACACTAGGTGATAATTGCAAAAAGGCAGTATTCACGAAAAATCAATGTCTGGGTAGGAGTGTTCAAAAATCGTATAGAAGGTCCAGTATTTGTTGAACAAACACTAAATGGTAAAAGATTTCATAATTTGAAGATCGCAGAAATGTTATATTCCATCAGCTAGACAATGCCTCCATTCATAATGTGATTGCTGCACGGAAATAGCTTGATGAAACATTTCAAGGAAGAGCTAGTGATTGGGAGGAACAGTCCTCTTATTTGTTGGCCCCCTCGATCACCAGACCTGACTCCATTATATTATTTTCCGTTGGGATATTTGAAAGAAAGTGTTCATAAAAACAGACCACTAAACTTGAACGCATTAAAGGAGGTGATATGGCAACATTTGAGACGGCGTTATGAAAAATGTATAGAGCTTGAAGGGGATTTATTAAATATACCAATATCTGCAGGAGGAAACTGTTCCATTTATTCCAGTTATTGGTTATTGTTCTGAAATTAAATGCACGTTTTCAACTTTTCATTTGTTGATTTTGGTAAAACTAGAGACAACACCATTAAACGATTACAACCATGTTACCGCGTATACCTGATTATGCGAAGTATTCTATTATTGCATGGCTGCTTAATTTTTTCTGGAAAGTTCATAGACATTCACATAGGGTCAGTCAAACAAGCATGAATTTGGAAATTTGTCATCATTTAACTAACACCCTATTTGAGATATTGGGCTGAAACTTGGTATATAAGTGTTCAAAATATGCCCAAAACGAATAGGCTATCCAATTTTTCGAGAGAAAAAATGTTTCTTCGTCTTTTGGTTAGTTGTCAAGAAATACCTGTCACTTCAATTTACCAAGTGTTTTCATTGGAATTCCTATTTATTGAAATAATTTCACAATGAGCTCCTATTGCAGTAAACTAGGAATATCTTTTTTTCTCAAGTGGAAGATAGTGAATGTTGTATCATGTCAAAAACAACAAGTCCAGAAAAAACTGTTTTCGGACGTGTTGCGTACACTATTTTTTCGGCAACCATGTAGAATAACAAATCAATGAGACGCATTTAGTCTAAGATACGAAGAGAGGTCGACCTTCACCCATCTGTTAACCGGATGACATATACTTTTTTCAGTTACATAAATAGACGAACACGCCTAAAATGGGTTGCCTATGAAAAGGTGGTCATGACTATATACAGTGAGTTTCAAAAATTTGCACCATATGGAAACTTTTTTATTATCGATTTGTCAGAAAATTTTATTCTTAATAAAAATTGGTGCATTTCGAAATACTTATATTCAAGTTATCAAACTTCTAAATTTCCCAACGGTCTACAGGGGGGAACAAAAAATAGAATTATGATCAAGAGTAAACTACCCTGGCTGTGATTCCAAATTTGAATATTTCGAACATTTTAGTTCTTTTTTGTATTATATATTGAAATTAGAACAGAAGATAGGTACCAACAGAAACATTCTAATTCTTATTTATATAATATTTATATTAAATTTCGAGCACTTCCCGGAGAAAAAGTGTCCGGGAAGTGAACACTTCCCGGATGTTTGCCGAAAAAATAAATTAACTCGTGAATCGTTCAAATATGTTTTTTTTCTCCAAAGGTATTACACTGATTTTCACGAAATTCATAAAAGTGCCAATTTCTCCAAAACTGTCAATATTTTACTATGGTCATATTGTGATATTCTGGTCTGTCATGAGCTTAGATATCAGCCCTCCAAAGGATGACGTTGAGTTTTGGGACACCCTGTATGAAAATGAGATTAATGATCTCGAAAATTAACGCGCTCGCTTTGCTCATGTGTTAAAATATCTCGATCATTAATCGCCTTCATTAATTATTGTTTCCGTCAAAGTTTTTATTTCCGTCAACCGATTGCACCCTTACGCGCAACCCTCGGAAGTCTTCGAGATACTTGTGTGAGCTAGGGAAGACGCAGCCCTTACCTTTTAACGTGTGATGCCATGCACGAGACCGATGACCATGCGGGGATATGAACCCTCGACCCTTCGCTCCAATGGCGAAGGCTCTGCGGCCCAATTAATTAATTAATACACTATAAATAGTTGATTAAATAACTATTCAATATCCAATGTGCACGTATTCATGAAGTATTGTTTTGGAAAGATGACAATGAGATGCTAATCAATTATTCATTTGGTGCAGAACTTTTTTCTAAGTTATAAAACGATGAAAATTAATAAATGTACAGGTACATTCAAACTGTATCTAAATAAGTTTCTAACGGGTAATTTATGCCTCTATCAGTCACACCATAACTTATATTTGAATGAACAATGAGAAAAGTCAATACTAATAAAATTGTGAAACTTGTTTTTTGGCTTTTGTCCCTTTTATTTAACGTCTATTCTTTCCTAGAAAGGATACCTTTCACAGGGATAGTTGCTTTATCTCATGAAAAATAGTATTTAAATTGATTTTTAACCATTTGACCGTTTAGGGGCGTTACAGAAATCCCAGGCAAACAGCATCAACAATAGTCATAAGTTTTCTACTTGACAACAACTTTTGAGTTCTGGGAATGATGTCCATTGTGTGCACTTCTGGGAATTCCGACTATTAACTATATTATACCGAGATGAGCAGCTTACCTCCTTAGAAAAGGAAAATTAGCATACTCATTCAGTAACCATTAGATCCGAACGATACAATTATTAATTTAACTCTCATAAGAGAATAGTTATCTAGGATTTTTCAGATGATCTATATAGGTATCTTCGGTTGATAAATAACCATCCGTGGCACTTTAGTGAGTTGGTAGAAATAGGAAGAGTAATTCGAAAATCAAAATGATGAATTCAATAGGTATAAAACGCGCATGCCCAATCATTGAAAACAGTTTTATTTAACGTTGTTTCTGCATTTAACTTTGTTTATTCATAATAGTTATTTATGTATCAAGGGCCTTAATTACCGATGGCAAAGTTTTCGTTTGGAATTGCCTGCAATTGCCTGAGGTTATTAAGGCTTATTAATTCCCGTGGTATACCTACATAGATAATTTTATTTCTGACCGATATCAATAAAATTCTGTCCATTTTTAAAACGGAATAAATGTGCCAATTCATTACCTTCCCGCTATATTTGAATTAGGTACCGTTGATTATAGGAGTTTTGTTGTTGCATGTTACTTGTTTAGAAACATAGCTTTGTTATCAAGCTGTGTAAGCGTTTAAAACGTGTTTTCTACCCAAAATAAAATGGAGGATATTTTGAAAAAAGCTGAAAAAGCAAGAGAATCATTGATTCCATCGAAAAGTGAAGCTGTATACCAAAAAAAATATAAAATATATCTGGATTGGTTGACACGGAAAAATGATATGCCAAAAGATGCCACTGAAACTGTATTTCAGGCATATTTTCAAGAACTGGTAAGGAATTTTCTGTTTTCCGGTTGATATGGTAGTAATTGTGTTTATTCGTTGCAGTCCGAATTCTTTATGGACTAAATGGTCAATGCTAAAATCGATGGTGACTATACATGAAAAACGAGATATCACCTAGTTCAATGAACTAGAGGCTTTTTTGAAACGGAAAGCCGAAAAAGTCTGGTGTTTTATCTCCTAAAGATGTCTTCAGATTTCTAAAGAACGCTCCTAATGAAATTCATTTGTTGCATCCTTCTTTTTTTAATTTCCTTTTTGAGTGTATTTACTCCTTTTTTTGAAGTTGTTTTGATTATGAGATTATTTTGGAGGATGTAGAAGTTAGGAACTTTTGATACCGGATAAGTATAGAGTACCGGGATTCCGTTATGGTAGTAAACGTACCGGCAAGTAAAACTGGCGTATCTAAGTTGTGGATGAAAAAGAGTTCTCCGCTTTGTCTTTATTGATACCTTATATATCTTTGCGTCCTGAAAGGTATTGAACGATTTTTTTTGAGCTTCCGACAAAATAAATGTACATCCCAGCCAATTGGAAATAGTAATTTACGTAACAAGTCCGGAAAATACTGTTTTTTTGCACGTGTAGACCAAATTCTAGGTCGAGCGTTAGCGAGTCCTGGAAGTCTACGAGTCCAAAAAAACTATTTTCGGACGTGTTGCGTCACTATTTTTTCGGCAATCATGTAGAATAACAAATCAATGAGACGCATTTAGTCTAAGAGACGAAGAGAGGTCGACTTTCACCCATCTGTTAACCGGATGAAACGTTTTCAAATTTGAATATTTCGAACATTTCAGTTCTTATTTGTATTATACAGGATTATTCACGTTATTCGACACGAAGCATTATGTCTAAATCATTTGATTTTTTGAAAGTTTTTTCTTTATTATTTATAGGGACCTATTGGCCCTACATTTTAAAAATATTTTCATGTTGTACAGGGTGTGCCAAAAACACGAAACATATCAAAGCTGTTATTTTTTAAATGGAATACCCTGTATATTATTTCATTTTCGGATTTTACGATCGAAATAAAGGTAAGTTTCATTAAGGTTTAATTCACCTAAACCTTATGGTTTTTGAAATATCTCTTATTTTGTGAAAATGCAGCATCAGCTTTAATGCTTAAATTCTCAACCAGTGTTTTCTTGTTTTCAACCAAATTAATGCTAGATGCTACTAACATAATAACTTTCATATAGCAGTTGTGAAATATTTACTAACTTATACAAGGTGTGTAAAAATTAAGGCAAAATAATCACAATCTTTGAACGGTAATAACTTGTTTAATTTGAATGGAACGCCCTGTATTTCCATTTTGCAAACTGATTTTGAGAAATTTATTATTCATCAAGTCGCCTATGGCGTTTTGACAAGTTGCATTATTATTTACTTATGGTTGTCAGTTATTTATAAGTGTTTAAATCCAAATCATCCTGTTAGTGATAGCGGTAGTTTGTGATCTTGTTATCATCATTTTGTTATAAAAATGCTAGTTTATCCAAAAGAAGAAAGAATCGACATGATTTTTATACTTGGAGAATGTCTTCAAAACTGTTTTCTAGCATCACGAATTTACGCTGAAAGATTTCCCAACAGAAATCATTCAAATAAAACAGCATTCGAAAGATTGTTGACACTATTTAGACGAACTGGTAGTGTTCAGTATGAAAAACCCATTAAAAAGAAACCTGTAACAGAAAACGAAGAAAATGAATTCGCGGTGATTGCCTCTGTAATTGAAAATCCCCATACAAGTCAAAACCTAATGGCGGAAAATATTGGCATTAGTCAAGCAAGCGTATCAAGAATTCTGAAAAAATATAGTTACCATCCTTATAAAATCCAGCTTCACCAAGAGCTTTCCGAAAACGATTATGGGAAACGAGTTGAATTTTGTATGTGGGCATTAGATAAAGTTGCAGATGATGAAAACTTTTTCAATTCTGTTCTATTTAGTGATGAGTGCACCTTTCATAACAATGGGACTGTTAATAGACATAACTTCCACTATTATGCTGATTCCAATCCACATCAATTTAGAATTAAACATAATCAACACAGAAGGTCATTGAATGTGTGGGGTGGAATAATGGGTCAATATTTAATTGGTCCTTATTTTTTTGAAGAACATTCAAATGGAATGTTGTTTTTAGAATTTTTAACAAATCATTTTCCGGTCCTATTACAAGACATCCCCTTGGACGATGTGGCTTCAAATGGATGTAGCTCCCGCACATTTCCATCGTCAGGTTCGTGAATATTTAAATGTTCATTTCCGAAATCAATGGATTGGAAGGAAAGGATTCCAAAATTGGCCCCCAAGGTCACCCAACCTGACGTCACCTGATTTCTTCTTGTGGGTATACATTGAAGGAATCGTTTATAATACACCTCCAACAACACCCGACAATATGAAACAGCCGTATCAGAGAAGCTTTTCTGAATGTTAGCCCTCATATGTTAGCAAATGTTGCTGAAGGTTTTAGAAAGAGGATACGTTTGTGTTTAGAGTCTGATGGTCGCCATTTTGAACACTTGATATGAAATATTTCTTGTTTTATATCCACCATTTTTTCTTCATAATTTAAACTAATACCTACCTATTATTTAAAATATTGAAAAACAAACTCATTTGTTATTAAATTTCGGTGTTTATTTCAATCAAAATCAATTCTGATTTGTCAAAACACCATAGGCGACTTGATGAATAATAAATTTCTCAAAATCAGTTTGCAAAATGGAAATATGTGTTTTACTTGAAAACGTGAAGAGTTAGCTATAGGAATGTATAGTAGTATTTGATAGACAATTAAATTTGACATCTGCTCTTGACATAAAATACAGGGCGTTCCATTTAAATTAATCAAGTTATTACCGTTCAAAGATTGTGATTATTTTGCATTAATTTTTACACACCTTGTATAAGTTAGTAAATATTTCACAACTGCTATATGAAAGTTATTCTGTTAGTAGCATCTAGCATTAATTTGGTTGAAAACAAGAAAACAGTGGTTGAGAATTTAAGCATTAAAGCTGATGCTGCATTTTCACAAAATAAGAGATATATCAAAAACCATAACCATTTTCCTATACTGCTACTGCTCTAGCCAATGCAGGAGCAACTATGACTAACTTAAAGAGACACGGAGGTTGGAAAAGTCCCACGCTGGCGGAAGGATATTTGGAGGGTAGCATCAAGGAATGAAACGGCGCGTATGTTGTCTACTTTGCCATTAGAAGAGGCAGGTACCTCGACTGTAGTGCACAGAAGCTCCAGCCATACAAAAGAAGAAATTGTTTCCAGTGGAGGAAGTAATTTTCAGGGAACTTTTCAAAATTGTGATAGCGTATCTATGACAATAAAAGCTTATAATATCTCGGTCAGAAATAAATAAATATATATGACTTATTTAGAATAGATTCCTTATTCTATGAACTATTATTTTCCTTCATAACAAATACCAATTCGTGTAAACAAGGACATTTTACCTATTCATATTTATTAATCATTATATTAATTATTCAGAATAGATTCCTTATTCTGTGAATTATAATTTTCCTTTGTAACAAATAGCAATGCGTGCTAAACAAGAGAATTCATATTTATTGAACAGTGAAGAAAGGTACAATAAGAATAGAATGTTGAATTCGATATAAAGCGGGTATGTACAAATCCTTGTCACATATTATTGTTATACAGTGCGGTCCATGGGTATGGAATAAATTACTTTTTAGCGTTATATGTATTTGTTTATAAAAACCTGAAACAAGTCGATTTATATTCTCAATATGACGATTTATAGTACGAAAATATTACCCCCTTCTGACCAGGTAGCCGAGTTGTTAAAGCGCCGCTGAATCAATCACTTTGGCTGCCACTCGAAGGTTCAAACCCTAGCGACTGCAGACATTTTTCTGATGGCCCGAGAAAGTGCTAGGAATCGCACGGAAAAAGGTAAGACCTCGTTAATCCTTGGCTCGCACAAGTTTCGACTTCTGAGGGCTGCCGTTCACATGGGGACGACAGCTGGTTAACGGAAATAACATTTTTTTTTTAATTCCTGTAAAAATTTTAAATGAGATGGGAGGTCGTGTGGTACTTTGTACGAAAGGGATATTCATTCTCTGAATGAAGGAAATAATGTAACATGATGTTTAGGAAGTATTATTCAATTTATTTTACGATTAAATGACATGTTGAAAGTGACCACCATACACTTCTTGACAATAAGCTAGGAGATTTTGGAATTCTCGTACATCTCGTAACATTTTGTTAATTTCTTCCATTATCCTAACTTACATTTGCAGCATTGTCTGGTCTATTGAAATATATTTGTGTTTTTAAATAACCCCAGAAGAACTATTAAGGTATTTTCTTATCTGTTTTGCGAAACAGAAAACATTCACAAAACCCACATAAATAATATTGTAATGTCAATCCAGTAGATAATAATGAAAAGACATGTACTTATCACAACCAGGAATTGAGAATTCACAAAAAACAAACAGAACATCACATCTTCTGAAAATATAATATTGGAATGCTAGATTCTCAAACATTTTAGATGTACTTTAAGAATATTAACACTAAATAATATATTACTTGAATAAGAAATCAGTTAACAAAGCATCTCTTTTTCAAGTCTGCAGTGGAAACCAAAAATTAAACGTTGCCACTTCAACATTTGCAAATATTGAGTTCGGCATAAAATCAGATTCGATTACCATTTGAAAATCATCTAACTTTCAGATGACCGGAAATATTTCGCATATGACAACTCGCGTACGGATCAAGTGGGGAAATAGCACCCCAGTGCTAATTGGAGTAGAATGAACACTTCGTTGGTGATAATTAGGCATTTCCGTATGTGTTATTCAACACCGCAGTGGTGTACTATACAATTACGTGATTTTTTTAAATCCTGAATCGAATGTTAAGCAATCTCTAGAATTTTCTACAGAAATATTTGCAATGCTCTCTGATCGCATAGCCGAAATTATGTTTCACTTCAAATGGAGGGAACACCTTCGTACCGGTTACATAGTTACTAATTGAATCGAAAACTCCGTTCAACTTATGTTAAGAATTTTCAAGATAAACACCTAAGTATACATACAGGGTGTCCCGTAAAGACCACGTCAAACTTGGAGAAAGTAGACCAAAGGATACCGTACCTGCCATGAAAAAATACCCACAATGAAAGTGTGGCCTCTCTTAGCAGTTTTGTCTTTGCAGGTGGTACCCTTTTTTGGGAAGTTTAGGTAGTAGATTATTTTGTTCATAAAGTTTAGCCTATCGCAGTGATACGAAATGTACTGGGCTACTGCTGCACATCATTAAATTTCCTATTTTAAGGTGATTCCAAAATGGTATAACACAACTGATTAAGTTGATTTCATTGAAAATATGAACAGGATATTCATAAAGTCAGTTGTGGAATCATCTGCTGCTGAAAGTTGGAATTTAGTCGATGTTTTCTATCGTACAAGATAAATTCTCTTGGAAGGGATTCATATTTTAAAGAGAAACATTCTCAATTGAAAATTGAATCAATAGATGACTCCTCTGGAAATGGAAAAACCCTACGATAAAATTGAAGTTACTTTTTTGTAATATCTAACAGAAAACAACTACTTCCCCGGCAAAAGCCACGCTGGACATTGAACTACATCTGATAGATATTGAGAAAGACCCTATATAACTTGATTCAATTTTCAATTGAAAATGATTCTCTTTAAAACAACTGATTAGTTGTTACAAAAAATAGAGATATGGCCATTTTAATCCAGAGGGTAAGTTTCTGACAGTATAATTTGGCGGTTGTTATGTAGGGTACTTAATTTTTTAATAACATGAAGAGCTTTTACAATCATTATAGGACATGTTCAAAATGGCGACCTCCTTCGCGTAAACAGCCTTTGCGTCGACTGAGAAAAGATCTTTTCACTCTCCTCAAATGTATATCTGATATTTCCTCTGCAGCAACTCGAATGCATTCCCTCAATTCGGCTTCATCGTGTATGGGTTTTTAATACACTGTGTCCTTTAGGCAACTCCAAAAATAAAAATCCAGAGTATTTAGGTCAGATGAACGAGGGGACCACAAAATTTCACCACCTATCCCTATCGACCGGTGGGGATAAGTTCGGTTTAAATGTGCTGTTACTTGGAGACCGTACTGTGCTGGGTATACATCGTTTTGAAACAACAGAGTACGCCGCAGCGCCAGTGGAACATCTTCCAATAGAAGGGGCAGCTGGTCGGGTAAAAATCTCAAATAATTGTTGGCATTCAGTGAGAGCGGCACTTCGAACAGGCCCAAAATTGCACCATTAAATATTCCCATCGATAGATTGACTTGAATCGATATTGTGATCTATCCTCTCTCTTCTCGTGTGGATTTATGATATGCCAGCTATGCAAATTGTGGAGATTCATGTGCTCATCGTTGGTACAGGAAGACCATTCGTTCCCAATGATCTTACTAAAAAAAATCTATATATGCATGATGTTTTCGCAACATTTGCCGGTAAAATTGAGCTCGTGCTGGGTAATCTCTGTTCTTTTTTTTAATAATAATAATAATAAATAAACAAATAAATATAATAAATATACTTTATTGTCATCAAGAAAAAATCTTTTGGACAAAGCTTGTAAATGTAAATATAAAATGCAAAGTGTTAATACATCTAAGATACAGGGCCAATTTTTCAAAACACAGTTTAAATAGTCGGTTTTGCTAAAAAAAATTTAAGTAAATTTACATACATATACAAATAAACATGCTAAATATTCAAATATGCACATTTCATCATATGAATTTATCATTGTAATACCTACTCTTGCAAATTATAATAGGGTCTATCACTCAAAAACTTAACCACTTTTCTAAAGTTTCCATTGGTCATATTTGTTGCCCTTATATCTGGGTGCAAGTGATTAAACATCTTAACCCCATTATAATTGATAGAATCCCTAACCATATTTGTTGAGAGAATTGGCAATTTAAACATGTTAGAGCGGGTGTTATAATAATTGAATGAAGCTTCGAACAAGGAAACATTCTTGTATATGAGGCAAACTGATTCTAAAATGAATAATACGATTACTGTCAATATTTTTCCCTCAACAAATAGGTATCTGCACGAATCACAAGGTTTAAGCTTATACAAATACCTCATAGCCTGTTTTTGCAGTACTAACACAGATTGAAGTGCTGTTGTATTGCATGCACGCCCCAAAAAGGTATTCCAAAGCGTAAATGGTATTCTATAAGGGCGTAGTACACAGTTTTGGCACTTTTAGATCCCAAATTATTCGAAGTTTCTCTCACTGCATAACATCCGGAAGAAATCTTACTTTTGAGATGCCTGATATGTTCTTTGACAAATGACCCTACAATAGTCGGTGAAGAGCAACTCCTTGCAAGTAATGAATAATTTTACCCAAGGTAAATAATTGTGAAAGAAACAGTTTTTCATGTAAAAGATTGAAATTGTTCACTAGGTGATGCAAAATCGAAGATTTCTTAAAAGAATTGACCAACTGTATTTTGTCAGAAACGTACCCTTTTGGATAAAATAGCCATATCATATTTTTTTACAACAAATCACTTGTTACACAATTTTGAAATCGCCACAGAATAGGCAATTTATTGATGTAATGATTTTCTCAATATTTTCAATGACTTTCGACATTCTTCATTAGTTTTATATAAAAAACTAGTTTATATTAAATTATTCATAATGAAATATTCGAATACATAATTACACAACAAAATTTATTTATTAATATTATTTTTTAACAACTATTGAACTTATATCTGAATGAAGTCTTAATAAGGAACCTATATAGATAAATTATATATGAGATTCTAATGACAGCAAATCGAAAATTCGGAAATAGTCAAGTTTGAACATCAGATGGAAAAGTTATCATCAAAAAGTAGATCAAGCTAAAATCTTCAAATCCATGCAAAGTCGATATATTCCAATCGCACATCTTGTCACATATTTCAAACGCACATTTACTGTTATCTTTTCTTTTAAATTTTTATCAGTTTGTGTTTTTCATTAAAAACTGATCATGTAAATCAGTTCCGATGATTGAATGTTTCTTGCTTTTTCTTTGTATGTTTGGAGCTCGCTAGGATTTCGGTTTGTAAGGTAAATGAATAACTAAAATATTTATTTCCAGAACTGTCGAGTGCTGAGAACAAAAACGAATTAATTTTTTGTAATATTGTAGATCGGAAATTTGAATTGTACTGGCGGTAGAAACATGGCTGAAAGATGATAAATGTGACGGAGAACTAATCGACATTGATGAATGTATTTTATTAGGAGCAGACAGAGGTCTGGCATATACCGGTAAGAAAACAGCTAGGGGAGTTCTGATTGATTTGAATACCAATAAAATGAAGGTACTGAACGTCTTCAAGAGCTCTTTGGGATATTAATTATTAGAAGTTGATTTAAAAATTATACATGCCTTGAAATATAACGTTGTAGTCCTGACATTAATAATGAAGTTTAGACTCAAATATTTGAACTCATTTCATTGAAAATATGTATTCAAAGATTTCAATACACCTACTAGACGAATGACAAAAAAATAAGTAAATGAATTTCTTAATATTAATACTAAACTAGCAATATTGCATGAATTCTTGATATTCAATGATTTGAGTCTATTAAATGGCATTCGAAACCATCACAGGAGATAGACTGGTGCCTTTAATTTTTGTGAAAAAGAAAAAAGTAACAGGCAAGGACCAGTTGGGATATGTTGTTGAGGTTCAAACTTTAAGGAAAAAATATTTAAACACGAAAACACTCAAAATGGCGTAATGGGGAAACACTTTAGGGGTTGAATACGGTTTTTTGCAATTTTCGGCAAAACGTGACCTTCTAGCGAAAAATGTTCAATATTAAAGTTGAAGATAATAAATATATCGAGAACTTTTGTCTTTAACACTTTTTGACGTATCCTCAAATTAACTGTCAAATCGTTTTGACTGCACTCTCTTTATAGTCTTCTCCATTGTTCTTCTTCATGTAGAATGCCCAGTCACATAAAATAGAAGCTAACTCTTCAGTGGAAGTTTCTGCAATGAGTTCATTTTTTTTTCCAAACAAAACATCGCAAATTGTCGCCAAATTTACGTAGTTGAATTCACAGTATTGCAAGGCACATTATTATTGATGGCTTCTTCAATTTCTCCACTCGAAGACTGTCCACATCGCGACATTTCCACAAATAAGATACTTTTCTGACAACGCAAGTTTGGGAAAAATTGACATAACGCCATCAAAAATGTGTTTACAATGCTGGTTGACATGCTTTCAAATGTTAGGTTCCGTTTTGTCGCTGGAAAAGTTTGGGCAAACTTTTTTCGCTGTCATAATGACAAAACACCGCGACATATGGCATTTTTAGTGCATGAATTAAATTGTCATCTCAAAGTTGCCTGTTACTTTTTTCTTATTTTTAACTTTTAGAATTCATTTTGGCACCAGCCTAAGAACTTTAGACTTAGTTATAATACCCAAAAACATACATAAAAATGAGTTTATCAGAAGTAGCTAAGGAAGCGATGGTGAAGAAGATGTGTAGGTATCAGCAGTTTACCACATGTTACGTTTAATAAACATGACAAAAAACCTTTTAGGTCATTTGTACAACTTGCAAGTGTGACCTTTCAACAGAAAATGTGAGAAATGCTGAAAGTAATGATGTTCTGAGGCCAACAGATGTCGATAAGGTTAATAAACACGAACCAGTTTGGTTTACGAAAGGACTGAAAAACAAAATAAGTAAAGATAACTCTAATAGAGACAAGTGGTTGAAATGTATAACGACGATTTTTAAATGGTTAGAAAACTGAAGCTACTAAGAGAAGTGATTATGGTGTTGCCTCCCATCCAGACAGCCCAGGTTCGATTCCCACCGTCTGCCACAGAGCTGAAGTGGTTCGGAATCCACTTCTATGTAAGCTGTATTTCCCAGATCACCACAAGTTCTGCTTTTGAGGGGGTTTCTCCGAAAACCTGGGAGATTCGTTACAATCAAATTATACAAAAAAATAAACAAAATAATATAACTTCTGATATAATCGCTTTCTGTACTTTTGTTAGTAAATAACAAAAACATAAGCATGGCTTTCATTACAGTAATCCAGTGAGTACTGTTGAGGCTTTTGAGAAGTATTTGCATTCAACCTATATAGCCAACAAATAATCCATATATAATATTGAACCCCTAGGCACTAATATGTTTATTCTTGATTCGATAAGTGTATATTAGAAATTCAATAAAGAAACTAGACTGAATAAATCTAGGTGTGTGGAAAATATTCCTCCATATAAATTGATAGGTTGCGCGGAATGACTATCGTGCCCCTTGTAACAAACATGGGTCCTTCAATAGTGAAAATGCTATACGCAAGATAGTTTTTATATAATATGATACCAAAGAATCTAAAAAGAATAACATAGCTCAATCTGATGTTCGTTAATTTAACAATATTTATTTACCTAACACCAGGTCCAACTGAGCTACGCAGAAATGTTATTTATTCTGTATATCAATCACTCCCAAAAGTCTGTTAAATATATCTGGTACCAAAGAATATAAATTCTAAAAACAACAACACCTAATAATAAATAACGTCTGCCATAACAACGGATTTGAGATTTGTATAATACACAGTAGGTTTTAGAGTTCTGCTACAGCCTAATGTATATCTACAATTCAGTCATAAAAACAGAGAACATTCCCAAAATGTGTAAAACTGCACTACGCGTTTCTACACATTCAGTGGGTGATAGAACAATGTGGCGAAGTACAGAGGCATTTCTGTATCATCACCAGCCAAATTATTTGAAAACCTATTATTATCTAATACATTTTACACACAGTTCAGATATACTTCATTCCGCCAATTCTTGTAAACTTCTATGTTGTGTATGTTCATTATTTGCACTTGGTAAATCTCATGTGTTGGAAATAAAATGTTATCTATTCACCTATTCCATGTTATTAGGCTTGATAGCCAGTACCTATGGACATATTAAAAAATAAAGAAATCAGTAACAATTGTCATTACTAAGTAATTATCCAGTTGTACCTAGTTATCTTCCAATTAAAATTGGTACCCATTCTGTAACAAGATTTATATCAAATTTCCTATGCCAAACACAGCCAAGTCTGATGGTTATCATCACGGGGTAAAGTAGAACCATAACTATAAGAAGGTCGTAAATCAATATTAGCCGACGACCCTCATTATTACCTATTGTTCGAAATATAGATAAGAAGTAAAAGTGTGTGTCCCTTAAAAGATTCCCAGGTCCGGATTGAAGTATCTAATGAAATAGTTTGGCATTTTAATAATAGTGGGCTCTTTAACCTTTAACTCGTCCTAAAGGACTCGTGGTGTTACTAAGCAATTTGATCTCGTTGATTTCTGACAGAATTACTATCGATAGTATTGCGAGCACTCGTGGTATTACTTCCGATAATTTCACTCGCCGTATGAAACCCTCCTTTCCTGCAATATTGAGACCAAAAATTAATTGAAACAAAATTCACAAATTTACAAAATAAGAGACGAACATGCCTCGATAATACGCAGTTCCTTACTTTTGTTTTGTTATTTCCGTCAACCAATTGCACCACTACGCGCAACCCTCAGAAGTCTTCGAGAGACTTGTGTGAGCTAGTGAAGACTTTCGAGCCGGTACCACCACTTTGTCATGGCAACCTCGTATCCAAACAACGGAGAATATAAAATCATCTTGCTACTAATATGAATGTCAGTCTGACAGACTTCATGTCTATCAGGCATTATCTATAACTATTGAAGAATTCACGACAATGGAACTTTTTTAACTTTGTTGTTTTGTGAAATTATCTAAATAAATATTACTCGTGCTCATAATACTATCGATAATTCTGTCAGAAATCTTAAACTCGATCATATTGCTATGAGGTGTTGTTACTAAGCAATTCAATCTCGTTGATTTCTGACAGAATTACTATCGTGGTATTACTCCCGATAGTTCTTTGGCGAAAGGTAATCTCAGGCAAATGACTGTCAATGGAAGTGATGTTCGGGGTTGTTTTTCCAGGGAATCCATAGTAGAATTTGCAGCATACATGTCTGCAAAATTATTGGCTTTTTCTTGTGCGTTCGTGGTAAGTGTTATGGGAGGAAATGATCTGGATGCGAAAGGTCATCAACCTCTTCCAGAGATTTCTCTGTTGTGATACCTGCCTTCAAAGTTCTCGTGGAACTTGACATTTCATGGGGAAAATCTGAAGTTAGAACCTCAGTATATTCTACAGCAAGTTCAGCTGTTTTCAGATTCAATGGTTCATCAGTATCTGATGGGAAAAACAGTGAGGACTGTAACACACTTGCAACATTTGTCATCCCTTCAAACTTGAAATTGATTTGGTTCATTGAATTCAGAGTAAAGGCTACGATCAGCAAGGAGTTCATTCTCAGCTGGTTCATCTACCTACATGCTTTTTTATTTTTTGACATATTTCATTTTTGAAATATATTTCTTTGTTAAACAATGGTTTTCGCTGTCACTTTGCGTTGTAGGTCTTTCTCAGAGCAGGTAGCTCATTTTGGATACCTCTAATAATAATGTATGTAAAACTAGTTGGACCGCACAATCAGAAAATTTTATGTGCTCCCTTGATGAATTGGTTTGAGTTTCTTTATCTGATTCGGAGGAATTCAAGATTATTGTGGTCGTTGCTCTCATTATGTTCATCTTCATTTACTAGCGTGAGTAGTTGTGAACTTGAAGGTTCTTTCCTTAATATATTTCGGTTAAAGAAAACAAACAAATTTTCATCTACATCGATACCGTTTCCTTGAGTATCTCAGATTCAGATTTATATGAAATAACAAAGTACTTATAGACATGCATTTTTATTACAATCATCCTTTATGATCCTAAGGGTTCACCTAAGCACTTGATGCGCTTGTTTTGTGAAGCCCTATGGAATAATTCGGGATTTTCAGTATGAATGGTATATATACATATATATTGGTTTCGATCGAAATTACCTTATCAATAACTGGAATTTTAGTAGAAATCGATGAGAAACTCTATTTAATGCATTGATATTTTTTTTCATTATACCTATCTAAAAATACTTTATTTGCATGCTTATTCAGCATACCGAAATAAACGGGTTTTTTCCGCCCGCACGGAAAAAATTTCCGTGCGCAAGTGTCATTATAGCTGCCTATTTACATGCCAAAATTAAATAATATGTTGTTGACAGTTCTCTAGAATTCGCAAATTGTTTGAATATTTCCTTACCAACAGGGTAAATAACGCTTGTTTTGTGACAATTTCTGGATATTTTTGTACCATAAATATTTCAATTAATAATACATGTTTTTGTTCCTTCATCATTAAAAATAAATGTTTCTTATCAATCTGTGGTTTTCAGGTAGATATAATGAAAAGTATCGTTCATTACTCGTCCATAAATGCTTTTTCCATGCTTGCACGACTTCCCGTGTTCGGCTTCGTCTCCCACGGAAACATGTCGCGCACGCACGGAAAAGGCCTATTTTCTGAACTCCTAATGAAATATACTATTGTTTTATTTCATCATTTTTCTTAACTTTTATTCCATTTTCTATTTCAATCATCGGAATGGTTGATGTGGCAAGGACTATTCCTATATACCTATACTCAAATACATACAGAGAATACAGCTTATTATTTTCTTTACATTCAATTATATCTACATATTTATTTTTCAGTAACTTCGCCAGTGTTAGGTAGTTAAGGTCAATGAATTGTTTGAAACTATACTTATATTTTGTAAATATGATATTTTCTTTCAAACTGCGCTCTAGTATAGTATATTGTAAAATTCAGGACCGAAGTAGAAAATTGTTCGTGAGTATGGGTTTTTTTAAAAACGGGAGTTTAACATTTAAATTTTCAGTAAATCTAGTATTTTTTATATTTTCCTTAGGGTATAGATGTTTATAGTATAAATCCATATAAGACAGTGATAAATATATAGACACCTTATATTGTACAACTTGGTGTCTTTATAGAGCTGTTCTGTTGAATATAGGTTTTTTATTCGAAGAATAATTTTAATTATTGTATTTTGCATGGCTTGGAGACTGTACAGATGCAGTCGAAAATACCACCCCATACGAAAATACAGTACCTAATAACTGATTCTGCCAAAGATCTCTATACCGTCATCAGAATTTTTGTGGTTAGGATTTCCCTTAAATTGTACACCTTGTAAGTTAGTTGGCGAACTCGCTGTGTAACATATAGGGCGTGTTCGTCCCATCTCATATGCTGATCAACAACTACACCAAGATATTTTAACTTTGATTCTTTTTTTTATAGAAGGACAATCACATTGTTTTATCTGTGTACATTGAAAAGTATGTAATTTTAGTACATTTTCGATTGGTTGGTCGTTTTTCAGGAGTGTAACACAAATGAGTTTGGTTTTATTCAGAATCTGAATTGATATCATTCAAAAATAAGTTCAAATTATGAGCGGCACAGTGAATATACTTTTCTGTTCTTTGCCGTTTCCTTTATTCAGATTTTACTCACCGATAAACTACTACCATAGATACTTATTTGCAGCTTCGTCGCAACCCTGACTTCGATACTCGATAACATCAACTTTCTCTTCAATTTTGTTTGTGATCTCTTCCTCAAAACCTTTACCAGTTTTATTGCTCACCTTTCTGAATTCCAAGAATATTTCGCTTATGTTGTAACTAATCGGCCTTCCGCTTTATCTCTCAAACTGAACCATATCTGATTATTTGACTCATTTGATCTTTCTTGATAATATCTCGAATAGTGTCCTTTGAAATAACAAAAAATTTAGCAGATTAAAGGATACCGCACACTTTGATAGAAAAATTGCCCCCCTGTCGAATTGGCTGGATTTTTGATATGTTATAGTCCAAGTCATTCCAAACCAAAAGTTTTGGCGCTAGAGGCCCTTGAAAACTCTCATTTGTTCTTCATTGTTGAACAACACAAACGTACTCCTGGATAATCATCACTACTCTGATTGATCAATATCTAGACAGTCATTAATATGAGATGCTATTAAAAGTATTAAAAGTGTTTTGTTATATTTGGTCATTTGTACAGTGTGTTCCAGCTACTTACAATTTTTAAAGTTCAATTATTGTAAAATGGTTACAAATCGACTTAGGGATCTACAATCAAAAATTTTGATGAGTCCTATTCTACACCATATTCTACGTCACATAGTCGAAAATTATATGGAGTGTTCCTCTTAACAGAAAGCTAAAGTTATATTCGAAAAGTTCCGTATGAAAAATATTTTTCGGCCATCCTGTATAATAAATTGTGAAAGGCTTTCGCGGCCATCGTCACTTACATGGTGGTTCTTCGGGTTGTAAGGCCGACGTGTGTTCAGAGAAGATCTCGACGTTTCGCCAACACTAGTGGTTAGCATTTTCAAGAGATATTTTACAAATTTCTGCTTTCTTAAGTGGCTGTCAAATGCTTGACATTTGTAATACGTTGTCTCAATAAATACCTGTGATTTGACGTTCTTACATCTGATTGGTCCATAGCGTTAGCTGACATCATAGAATCGTTCGTACCGTTATTTTGTGGGTAGGGAGCTAATTGAGAATTTTTGAGAACTGGAAGCCAAACCTTATTCAATTGTAGTCCGTCTTCGGCTCTGTTGAAGTTGTTGTGGTGTTTCTGAATTTCAATTGCTTCCCGGAAGAGTCTTGGGTAATAGGCAGATGTTGAAGAGATGACTTGGGTTTCTTCAAATTTCACTCTATGGTTATCGTTGTTGAGAGTATGTTCTGCGACAGCGGATTTCTGTGTGTGTCCTAACCGACAGCAAGCCTTGTGCTCTTTGATTCTTGTTTTAACGGAGCGTTTCGTACCATGTAACATCCTGTATAATTTCAAGGCATGAGAAAGTATAAGACATATTACAAATCTGTATATAAAATGGCATTACAAATATTTTTTATCAGTGTCTATCATTGTAACGTCAGGGATTTTTACTGAATGCATTTGCAAATGGACTAATTTCGAAGAAAAATTCGTAACTTCCAAGAGATTCAGAGACAATCAATAATAGTTTAGGGGTGATTGAAGGTTACGCAGATATTTGAATTTACTAATATATATATATATATATATATATATATATATATATATATATATATATATATATATATATATATATATTAATAATAAGAATGTTTATTTGCCAAGAGTTATAACACATATATAAAAAATATAGTAGGCAAGTAAACAAAGCAATCACTGAAGCAGCTTGGAGTTAACCGCTTGTTTGTGATACTGCGCCTATTAAATGAAATAGTAAATGTATAATTTATACTAACCTAAACAACACAATATTGAATATATAAAAATTAATATTGGTTAAATACACATATATTACATTACACATATTATATTGATTAAATCATGAAATAAGATAAAAAAATAAGTAAAAGCAGGAATTGAATACATAGCGGTTTCAACAATTTAAATTTTGAATCTATTAATAATATTTCCGTTTAAAATAATGCCATCCACCTTCCGACCCAATTTTTTTCGTATCTCCCTGTATGTATGACAATAAATTCTTGTTCAACAGGATCTAGTTGTCTAGTTAACTTTTGTATTTAAATCGATATCACAATTGAACTTGAGAAATCGAACTTTCACTATTGCCCCACCCTGTATACAAATGTTATAGTCCAGATTTGTTTTAAAACTTGTTTGAGTATTTTCGAAATTGTGGGGTACGTACTGGATAATATGAAAACATTTTAACCCTTTAATGTAGAAAAAAAACATTTTTCTGTAGATGGCTTTGGAAACGATGTCAAAGTTTCGAGGGTTTTTCATTAGGGTCAAAGGTACTAGGTTCAATAGGTACGTTAAAAGTAACATTTAATATATTGAGATATGGCCCATTATTTTCTCCATATTATACTTATACTAAATGTGCGAATGGAGGCTTGGTTGACCAGCCAGGAGGAGTTTCTTCGGCACACTTCCTGAGCGCCAATGAAATAATCAGATATACTTAGTTACATACTCATTCGACACAACCCTATCGAAATGAAATAGACCAGTTTTTGTTATATCTTCCTTGAGTCGCATCATCATCCGCGGGGACAGCTCGAACGGAGAGCGGCCGGTTCACCGATATCTGAAGCCAAGCAACGCTAGGCGAGGCCATGGTTTGGATGGGTGACCAACGGACCTCCTTTCGATATTCTCCTCGGATCGTGCTAGGAATCGCACGTTAAAAGGTAAGACCTCGTTAATCCTTGCTCGCACAAGTTTCGACTTTTGAGGGCTGCCGTTCGTAAGGGGACGACAGCTGGTTAACGGAAAAAACAATTTTAAACATTTTTTTTAAACAACAATCAACTTGAAGTATTAATTTGAACAAACTAGCTGGAACATACTGTATAATTGACCACTTGTATTGACACCAATGAACAATACTTTTAATAGTATCTCATATTAATGATTACTCAGAGTAGTGAAAATTATTCAGGACAACGATTTGAGTTGTTTAACAATGGAGAAAAATAAGAGTTTCCAGAGGCCTCTAGCGTCAAAACTAGCCTATTGACAAAGTTATGCCCATTAGACTTTTTGTTTGGAATGATTTGGACTATAACATATCAAAAATTCAGGTAATTCGACAGTGGGGGCGGTATCCTTTTATTTCATATAGAATTTTCAACGTTTTTTTTAATCAGAGTTCATTTTGGATTGCAGCCGGACTTTTCAGTACTGCAGGAGAGGAATGGAAGTATTACAGTCTAGAAAAGGCAAACAAATCAACCGGTGGTAGACAGTCAGACGCTCGCTCGTTTGCGTCAAAGTGTCAAATCGTTGAAAAGATCAATTATCTTTTCAACAATCAAAATTTTTTTGGAATGTCTTCAATATTTTTTCACAATATGCATTCGGAATATTATCAAGTTTAAGTGCAGATCTGCGTTGGGGGCACATCAACTTGAAAGTTTTGGAATACAAAGACATAGAAATTGTGAATAAAAGCGTATTAACGAAAAAAAAATAGATGCTTGAATAAAGGTTTGAATTACCTGTTCAACTGTGTGACAGTCGACCCACCATTCTATTTGAAATTTTTAAGTTCACATGCGTCCCACGCCACCCATGAAACCGTTCAAAAGTCAACAGTGGTGGGGGGGGAGACTAAAAAAATTCATCGAAAGAAATGGACTAAATGCTTTCACTTGAATATCCGTAGTGTATTCAAAACCGTTGATGAATCTTTATCAGAAACCTAAACCGTAAATGAACTCAGCATATTCCATATTTCGATAAATGAAAGTTTTTACAACATCTACAAAAATGACGAAGTAATAACCTCATAACCAAAATCGTTTTTAGATTTTGGTTATGAGAACAAAATAAAAAATATTGGTGAAATTAGGATTTCAGAAATGACTATAACATAATGAGAAACAAAATTTTAGTTACTGCTCTTACTTACTGCTCTTCAGATCTCCAAACACGTGCCAAGTAAAATTCAACAATGTCCTTTCTGAATACTTACATCATAAAGATGAAGTAGATGCTCCTGGAGACCTAAACATAGATCTACTTTCAGACAGATAAGATCTTGAAGAATGCAATAACATTCTCAATACTAGAGATTTTGATTCATGTGAAAATCAATGTACTTGGCTATTTTGATGCTATTTTGAGACTGTTTTCACAACGTGTCCTATTTTAAATTTTTTAACTCTTGTCTTTTCTGTCCTCCCTTTTGATTAAAAAGTATATTTTTTCCCAAATAATGTAATAGAGATGAACATGACACAAAAAAAGGAAATAAATGATGCACACTACACATATTCATATCGCGTACAAGCTGGCACCACAGCTTCTGTGATTGTTATGTTTATTCTGCGAATGTTTGTCCTAACACCCATTGTATTTTTAAGAACTGTAACTGTTCATTTATATGTTTAATTTAACTTTCATTTATATTTTATATTATACCTTTATATACTTACATTATATTACTGCGAATAAACATTATTCTATTCTATTCTAAAAACTAGTAGAACATCTTAGATCATGTTGAAAAGGAAAACATTCTCAATTGAAAATTGAACCAAACATGATTCCTCTGGAAATGGAAAAACCTACGATAAAATGAAGTTACTTTTTTGTAATATCTAACAAAAAACAACTTCCCGGCTGAAGCCATGCTGTACTTTGAACTACATCTGATAGATATTGTGAAAAGACCCTAGGTATATAACTTGAGACCAAACTGTATTAGAGGCCTATATAGCGAAAGAGATGCAATTCACGTATCAATAAAATGAGCGAATTTCTGTAGATCTATAGATATGAATCTCCAATGGAAAATGGACATTAAAGAAATAATCAACTATCTGAATGAAAATGCAAATTTTCAAGTTAGGTTCTTTTCACAATATCTATCGTCCAACGTGGCTTTTGCCGGGAAAGTAGTAGTTTTCTGTTAGATATTACAAGAAATAGCTTCTTTTCATTTCATCTATGTGAATGAAGATGCAAATTTTCACTTTCAGATTTTTTCTCGCAAGTTATATAGGGTTATAAAAATGTCATAACAGCTTGAGCAGACAATAAAAGATCGAGTACTGGCGTAGTCTACCGGGCCATTCCATAGCATTTATTGCTTGTACAAGGAAAAAACAAACTTCTAGAACTCAGTAGAGCGAATCTCTGAGTTATAGTAGGTTTGCTTACTGGCCACACAAACATCACATAAATCACATAAAATCGGACTTGCACAAGATGCAGAGTACCGGCTATGCATGGAGGATGATGAAACGGCTAAACACATTCTGTGTACATGCCGTGCAGCGGCCAGAACCAGATTGTCAATATTTGGCGATTCAACAGTAAGACCAGAAAACCTGGTAAATTGTTCTCCCAATACATTCCTCAATTTTGTTAAGAGATTGGATATACTGGGAGAAATATAACCATAGAGTGCGCCACAATACGCCATTGGCCACAGTAGACGGCCTGATACGGGCCCACTCACGATCAAACCTAACCTATACAGGGTGTTTCTAAATAACACCGAAAAAATTAAAGTGGTGATTCTGTGATAAAAATTAATGTGAGTGTTTGGTATAAAATTTTTTGAAAAAACCCTCCCCGGAAAAGTTACACCCCTTCGAAAAAAAAAAAAATGGTTTTTCTTTTTTATTTTCCCTGTATATCAAGCTAAAGACACGAAACTTGGTAAACATTATCTGTCAGTAAGAGTACACTTTTTGAAATTTTTTCAACCCTGAAGTATGCTTAGAAGGGGTTGATTATTTCAACCCCTAATATATTTTTTCTTACAACTTTTTTTTAGATGAAAATTTTTTCTTTAAAAAAAGTATGACTGAAAAGCCCAATTCATTGACTAACTTTTTTAACTCTACAAGTTTTTTTCGAAATCTTAAGCATTTATGAGAAAAAAATAAATAAGCTCATGTAAAATAGCATTTTATTAAACAACAGCCAACCAAATTATGATTATGATTATGAGACTTCTACAACTAAAAACAAAAGTGAACAAACAATGAACAAAAACCTGTCGAATATCGCCTTCAGCTTCAATACAAGCATCTACCCTTTTCCTCATAGAATTGCGTATACGATGAAATATTCCTGGAGAATTTCTCAGTTTCACACCCTGCTACAATGCGGTTTCGCAGATCATCGATATTTTCAACTGGGTTTGTGTATATCAAAGATTTCAGATATCCCCATATGCAAAAATCCAAAGGATTAAGGTCAGGGGAGCGGGCTGGCCAGGTCCTCCTCGACCGATCCATTGATTGGCATACACCTCATCCAGGTGAGTTCTTGCACGTATACTAAAATGAGCTGGTGCACCATCGTGCATAAACCATGAATGTTGCCTAATTTGAATGGGAACCTCTTCAAGAAGAACAGGTAATTCTTCAAGGAGATGACAATATGCTTGAACCATTTAATCGTAGCGGAAGAAAATGGGTACCAATTAAATGATTATCAATAATTCCGAGCCACGCGTTTAATGAAAATTGATACTGATGATTTCCTTCAAAAAAGCCATGAGGATTTTCGGCAGCCCAAAGGTGATTGTTGTGAAAATTTCTAATACAGTCTCTTGAGAAACTCGCCTCGTCAGTAAATAAAATATTACCTAAGAACTGTGGTGCTTGGCCAATCATATTAATAAGCCACTGACAAAAAAATCACACGGGGTAAAAAATATCGAATCATTAACTCCTGCACCCGTTGAAGATGATAGGGATACAACATTTGTTCTTTTAAAATTCTAAAAACAACGGAATGGCTTACATGTAGGACACGAGCTATACTCCTGGTACTAGTTTCTGGGAATTCTTCAATTGAATTAAGTACGGCTTCTTCTACAGCTGCAGTTCTAACTTCTATAGTACGACCAGAATCATAACTTCTTTTTTCAAAATTACCACGTTCCCGCAAGCGTCGGTGAATAGTTGTGAACGTAGTATGATGGATGGGGTAGTCTACGCTGTGGGTACTGTTCAGCATAAAGTCTTTGCGCTTCCAATGAATTACCGTTAGCACGACCGTATGTAAAATGCATATCTGCTATTTCCAAATTCGAATATGCATTCATATTTTTAATCAACTAATATTTCCTACAATACACAATCATAAAACTTGTGAAACAATAAGATGGGTGACAGAAAATGACACTACACAATCCTAGTGTCAGTATTAATGTTTTTATGTAAAGCACAGGCCCACAGGCCACTAGACTTGCCGCAAAATACACTCGCGTTAGCTCATCTTTTTGAAAATGCATTGCATTAGATTTTTTTTCTCATAAATGCTCAAGTTTTAGAAAAAAACTTGTAGAGTTAAAAAAGTTAGTCAATGAATTGGGCTTTTCAGTCATACTTTTTTAAAGAAAAAATTTTCATCTAAAAAAAAGTTGTAAGAAAAAATATCTTAGGGGTTGAAATAATCAACCTCTTCTAAGCATACTTCAGGGTTGAAAAAATTTCAAAAAGTGTACTCTTATTGACAGATAATGTTTACCAAGTTTCGTGTCTTTAGCTTGATATACAGGGAAAATAAAAAAGAAAAACCATTTTTTTTTAATTTTCGGTGGGGTGTAACTTTTCCGGGGAGGGTTTTTTCAAAAAAATTTATACCAATCACTCACATTAATTTTCATCACAGAATCACCCCTTTAATTTTTTCGGTGTTATTTAGATACCCCTGTGTAGGGTATTCTCACAATATCTATCAGATGTAGTTCAATGTCCAGCAAAGCTTTAGCCGGGGAAGTATTTGTTTTCTGTTAGATAATACAAAAAAGTAACTTCAATTTATCGTAGGTTTTTTCCATTTCCAGAGGAGTCATATTCAATTTTCTTGAACGATGGAAAATAGCTAATATAGTTTGTCTTTCAGTCGCAGATGATTTCACATCTGACTTTATGAACATCCTGTTCGTACTTTCAATAAAATATACATCTTAGATCATTAGATCTTATATGATAGATTTATCAAACTTAGAAGTAACACAATAATGCAATCCTATAAATTAAAAATAAGCCGTACAAGACCACTTTGCAGTTGCTTTTGAAGAAAATTTGAAGAGTAAAAGGAGCTGTGAACATAACATAAATTAAAATACGCCGGAATATAGGCTCTCACGGCTGGCGTCAATGTTCTGGTTGTGTTCCGGGTTGTGCCGTGGTCTGCTTTGGTTAAAATATCCACACTGCGACGCCATTTCAGTGGCGTGGACGAATTACTCTTCGCGACGTACATTTTGATCTAGGCTTATCTGATCATCACGTACAAACCGTAGTATGGAAAAATTGAATCTCCAGACACTGAAAAAATTATATAACTCAAGATGTTCTAAAAATTTCAGATCTCTTCATAGCCGAATTAAAAAAACTTCTTACTGATGAAAAGGAATTTTTAAAAAACTTCAGTTCCACCAAGTTTACCAATATAAACGGCGCTTTCGGTGTTTTCGGAATATTTCCATTGGTGCTTTGAAGCAGACATCCTCAAATATTCGAGAAAAAAACTCTACAGAATTGTCCTCTCCGTTCCACCAAAGGATAAAATCGATTATCTCAAGCATATGAATTATCTGAGAAAGCATGAGAACTCCGAAAATGACATTGCATGTGAGATACCAAAGAAGAATATAGAAAATGAGATTCGACGTGAGAAGATTAATCACCATGTGAAAATAGTCAATGATTTCAGCAAACAAAGCAAAACTCTTGGAAATATTATCAAGCAGCCATCCACATCAACTTGTAGTAAACGCATAGTCCTGAGTCGCGGAAAAATTTGAAGAATACTTCTCAACTATAATTGGCAATGAAATCAAAACACATTTGCCGGGAAATAATCCAGGCAGCTGACAATGGCGATTATCAAGGTAACGATGTTATTTATACCCGTAGACCAATGAAATTAAGTGATAGTCTCACTACCTAATAAAAAAAGCACAGGACATGAAGAAGTTTTCACAAACATTGTCAAAGAATGTGTAGATATACTATCAGAAGTAATAGGGCATATTTTTGAGTTTATGTATTTCTTGTGGAGAATATACCTATATTATCAAGATTGCCGTCCTATAATGTATTCACATTTCAAATACGTACGATGTCAACAATGATCAATGCATGCTTGCCGCGTGTCTATCTCGTGATCACCAATTCTCACAACACTATTGGTCGTTAGAACATCAACCTGACCAGTCAGTCCAGACTTTGCAGAGTTGTATTCAGGTTGGTCGCATTACAATTATTAAAGCTGCGTTTTGTAGTTGCCGAGGTGTTTTCTTTCGTGTTTTTAATTACATTGTTGATTATTGACTTCATATATTTTTTGGTGTGAAGTTTTGTGTTGGTTTCGGGTTTCGTTGGTTTTATTTCACAACGTATCAACGTGTTGTAAGCATAATACGCCTGTGTTCTAGTTTGTCGATCACTTGCTTTTGTTTACATCGTCCGTATTTGCAACGTGAATACACTATAGTCCTAATACTAAAAAATTGTGACAGCAAAATTATCGAGAATTATTGGCCAAAATCGTTTATAAGTGCGTTCTCAGAAATTTTTGAAAAACTTAAATCTCTCAGCATAAATGAGTACCTTTAAATGTTCGATCTGATGAAAGACTACCAACATGGTTTCAGGAAAAATCAGAAAGTGCAACGCTGAATTTAACACAACTTATACACGTTTTCATTGACAAAGAAGAAAACATTGTTGAAGGAATTTTCTTCGGCTTGAGCAGGGCCTTCGACACCTTGAACTCCAAATTTGTAGCAGAAAAACTCTTCAACATAGGAATTCGAGAAAATATCAGTCCGTTGCTTCTTTCTTTTTTGAGAATAGATGTTTCCAAGTGACGTACTGTCTGATAAGTTCCTCGTAACTACGGGGACCGAAAAGGTAGCGTTCTTGGGCCGCTAGTATTCCTACTATATTCCTACTTATATCATCCTTTCAAGCCGAACATGTGACGATATGAAACAATTAGTTACAATCGAATTTAATTACTGATGTGATAAGAACAGGCTCATTGTGTACCTGAATAAAAAAGTATGCATGTAATTTGCAAATTCATCTCGAAGCCTACATGATCTCAATCTCAGTTTTCGAAAAGAACCTTTAGAATTGGCCAGTTCGACAAATTTCTTGGGAACAACGATCGACTCACTCTTCACATGGCAAGAACATTCAGATATTACATGTAAATGATTGAATGAATCATATTACCCGATAAAACCTCTCAAAAATAAGTTTGATACAATATCACTGATATCGGTATATTAGGCTAAGTTCCATTCGATCAAATACCGAAAAAATATTGCTTTCTGGGGACTAGTTATACGATCAGAGAGGATTTTTTTTAAAGCAATAAGCACTGCTTAGAATGATTTTCAATCCAAACTATATAAGTTTCTGTAGTGAGAATAAAACATTGACTTTTGCAAGTTTGTTCATTTTGAAAATATTAACACATATTCATGAAAACAATGGACTACTGATAGCTGAAATGCATAATATAATTATAATTTAAGGAATAAAAATACGATCACTACACAAAAAATTATCAGGCAAAATATGAATCATCTGAATTTGTTGCCACTCGCCTTTATAATTTGATACCAAATGATATAAAGAACTTGAAACCTAACACTTCAATCAGAAAACTTGTTTTTACAGGGTGGATGAATTTACACTTGAAGAGAGCAATGCACGCCCGTATTTAATCTGAAAATTGTATATTATTGTAAAATGTTCTTGTCTCAGTAGTATACTATGTTCTTCATTATACACTGCGACTTTTTTTAGTCCCTCCTTCCTGTTAACTTTTGAACGGTTTGACTTACAAACATGGTTCACAGACCGTTTTTCTCACCTGTTAGTAACACATACTTTTATGTATCTTGAATTATTAATGAATAGAACTCCCTATTTCAAATTATTTAAAAACGATTTGTTATCTGCTAAATTTCATGTAAAGTACTAAATTATTTGATTTTCTATTCATTTCTTCACATATGCAGTAAGGTATAGACAGGAAAAAAAGACAATGAACTTTAAATAAATGTATAGTTATTTTAAGAAAACCAATGACAAGTGAAATGTTTACACTTTTCAAAAATGAAACCGACTTTATAATTGGGATTTTTTTAAAACTTTATCACCACATATCAATCAATTATTCTGCGTTCCCTTTGAAAATTATATACTGGTATGTCACTCCCATTACGTATCAAATTCTCTGTTGAATCTACAATCACTGGTACATCAATATTCGACACTAAGGTAAACACGATTAAATTTCCACAGATTTATTGTCTTCGCGACATGCAATATTCGATAATACAACAAAGCTCACCATGTTCCAACATGAATAGGAATTATACCTCAATATTTCATCCTAATCAAAGAATTATCGTTTATATCGTATGGGACAAATATGTGAGTTGATTCCTTAATATATACTCTTTATAAACAAAACATTAAATGAACAAGTTAAACCTAAACAAAATCAGAATATAGATAAACATTAAATTCAATCCCAGTTCTATGAACAGCATTAAGTCTCGCCGAAATCAGTCCTAACCTGAAAAGGCCAGATTTTAGAAAACACTGAATTTGCAGTTCTGTTAGGAATCGCACGTAAAAAGGTAAGACCTCGTTAATCCTTGGCTCACACAAGTTTCGACTTATGAGGGCTGCCGTTCGTGAGGTGACCTTAAACGGAAAAAAATAAAAAAATACAACTTACCATTCCTGTCCTGAAGGGATCCTAACAAACACACTTGAAATAACTATTCAAGAGAAAGAAGAAAGTTCTACTCGACTCTCGACAGACTCAACAAGCAACGCGTAATGCCTTTTTTTTGTCGCCAGTCACTTCACCGACTTGAGAAGGAAAGCATTTTTCTGATTCAGCGATAAAACTAAAATTCATGTAATTTTCTACACATTTTGTACCTCAGAGCGCAATTAACGAGTAGAAATTGTGAACAATTTATAATATTCGGCATTACTTAGTGGTAACAACAATGTATATTTTCTGAAGAAAATATTCTATGACAGAAGCCCATTATACTAATAATAAAAATGGATTAGGCAATCCAGACTTCTGCCTTAACCTATACAATTTTACCTATTGTATAGGTTAAGGCAGAAGTCTGGATTGATTAATCCATTTTTATTATTAGTAACAATGTATATGTTATATGTAACTTATTTTGTTACCACAATAATCAAGAATGCGACATCGCCTAGAGGTTTGTGTTCATTATTGAAATTGCAAGATTCTTGACCCAACCTACTCACATCATTCAACAAAAAAAGTGCACAAAATAGTGTCATTTATTGAATCTGTATTATTCTTGTCTCGACCAACTCAAGAAGCAAGTGTTTACTTGTTTCAAAACATTTTCCTTGCAAGTGGTCAAAAGGAATCCGTCAAGAAATTAAACTAATATTTGGTTGGACCTATTCAAAAACACCATCTTCCTGAATCAACGCATTTATGCGTTGATGCAAAAAAAACTTTTTGTCAGTTTATACTTTCCTCCTGCAAACAATAAAAAAAGGTTGATATATTATTATTTTGAAGGCAAAAGTTATACAAATGTGGCATTCCTTGGTAATAACGCGTGATTAGTGCTTTCCTCATTGAGTATGAATCTGTTTTTGTTAGCTTCGTATGAATTAATTAGCTGGGAATTTTATTTTTACCGGGTTATTTGAAAATTATGAGCCTGTTAACAAAAAATTACAATATTTTGAAAAAAATCTGACAAGTATCACTGAACCATTGAATCGTCAATGAAAACAGAACAAAACTTCGAGAGTATTTCCCTTTCCAAGGGACCGGCCTACTTGACTAACTCCCTCGGCCGTTAGGCCATTGTTGAACTCTGGAGGGTGTGCACATGTGCGTTCTTCACATTTGTTACACAATATTGAATAGAACTCATGTCAAAATAGTCATTAGTTCATCGCCAGTTTTTGTTGCGGCGAAAATATTTTAAATTCGGAGCCGCAATAACAATTTTGGAACGCCTAGACTTCTCAGATTTTAAATAAAAAGTTGTTAGAACAGTCATAAACGTGAATAGTGAGAGTATTGAAATGGTGCTTGTCAAACTAGGCCAATCTGTAGATAGTAATAAGAGGCTCTTTTCACACAAATAAAAGACGCAAGCGGCCTATACTACTTTTTATAAGGTAGTTCGTAAATTGAAACCCCAGTTTTCGCTCCATCAAAAATTAGTGTAAAGTTCCTAGCCACAGTTTATGACGTGTGGACCGTCGAAGTTGGGATGGAGAATGATTTGTAAGCGGTGTTACCAGACTTACTTTAAATCTCCAGACTGACATATGAACCGAACATGATTGGTTTGCAAATCTTTCACAGAAATTATTTTACATCAGTAATCTTTCAAATCCAGAAAGAAGATATGTTTTCAAGTATTATCTATGTTAGTGAAACCTGTGTATCATATTATAAAATGACAAATCACGTGGCTAACATACCACAAGTCATGATTATTGTTTTTTCTAGTCTGTACGGGTTGTCACGAAATCTCGTTGTATCACTCTGTTAGATCACTCCTTCAAAATGTTATTCTCAAAATCTCTTCGACTTATTCACCGTAGTTTGGAAGATATCATTTTTTCAATTTTATCTAAAATATTGTTTTTTCTCAGTCTGTACGGGTTGTCACGAAATCTCGTTGTATCACCCTGTTAGGTCACTCCTTCAAAATGTTATTCTCTAAATCTCTTCGACTTATTCGCCGTAGTTAGGAAGATATAATTTCTTCAATTTTATCTGAAATATTGTTTTTTCTCAGTCTGTACGAGTTGTCACGAAATGTTGTTGTATCACCCTGTTAGATCACTCCTTTAAAATGTTATTCTCAAAATCTCTTCGACTTATTCGTCGTAGTTAGGAAGATATCATTTTTCCAATTTTATCTGAAATATTGTGTTTTCTCTGAACCTACGGGTTGTCACGGAATTTCTTTGTATCACCCTGTAAGATCACTCATTCAAAACGTTATTCTCAAAATCTCTTCGACTTATTCGCCGTAGTTAGGAAGATATCATTTTTTCAATTTTATCTGAAAAATTGTTTTTTGTCTGTCCCTACGGGTTGTCACGGAATTTTTTTGTATCACCCTGTAAGATCACTCCTTCAAAATGTTATTCTCAAAATCTCTTCGACTTATTCACCTTAGTTAGGAAGATAACATTTTTTCAATTTCATTTGAAATATTGTTTTTTCTCAGTCTGTACCTGTTTTCACGACATTTCGTTATATCACCCTGTTAGATCACTCCTTCAAAATGTTATTCTCAAAATCTATTCGACTTATTCGCCGTAGTTAGGAAGATATCATTTTTTCAATTTTATCTGAAAAATTGTTTTTCTCTGTCCCTACGGGTTGTCACGAAATTTCGTTATATCACCCTGTAAGATCACTTCTTCAAAATGTCTTTCTCAAAATCTCTTCGACTTATTCGCTGTAGTTACAAAGATTTCATTTTTTCAATTTTATCTGAAAGATTGTTTTTTCTTTGTCCCTACGGGTTGTCACGGAATTTCTTCGTATCACCCTGTAAGATCACTCTTTCAAAACGTCATTCTCAAAATCTCTTCGACTTATTCACTGTAGTTAGGAAGATATCATTTTTTCAATTTTATCTGAAATATTGTTTTTTCTCAGTCTGTACGGGTGTCACGAAATTTCGTTGTATCACCATGTTAGATCAATCCTTCAAAATGTTATTCTCAAAATCTCTTCGACTTATTCGTCGTAATTTTGAAGATTTTCTTTAGCTTTATCGCGATTTTTTTTTGTATTTGTCCAGTCAAAATCGAAAACATATATACATTTCCAGTAGCCAATCAGGAGCCGAACTACAAAATCGAAAACATGATGTTTTCAATTATCAACACAAAAATTTAAACCAATCAAAACGCGCTATTTTAGCATAAGTGGAATAATCGCTGAATTACAGCGGAAATTTCCCTCACGTGTAAAAACGTCCATAAGAGGAATGCAATTACCGCTGGCTCACAGCGATAATTGCACTGTAGTGACGCGTTTCGCGTCACGGCAGTGCAATTATCGTATTAGATGTCAATAGAGGACTTCGGATAAGGATTCAGTGATGCCACCACACAACTTTTGGCTTTAAAACTACTGGCACGTTTTTCGGCATTTTTTCTTCATGGCAGGGTTCCTGGCACCCTCAGGAACCCCGTAATATGATTGAAATTGTTCATAACGACGGAAATCTTGAGATTTTCCATAAAATACAAAACACTAGGGACTTTAATTTTGTTTAGGGATTTTTCTTTCAAAATGGCGCTAAATTCAAAACTAGAGCTAGAGTTTTGTTATTGAAGAGGAAGTGCCGGATAAAGCCACCGTGTGGTCCGTAGCAAATGTGAACAAGAGGCCCTTGATTTGCATTAAGTATTAAAGTATAGAATATAAAATAAAACAGCACATTTACAAAAAGACTTTCCGTGATTTAATCCGAGCAAATTTGGAGATAACACTCGTCAAATCAATATTTCTAAGTTAATCACTTTCTATGTTCATTATATTGAGGTCGTTTGAAGTTCTTGTCCCATTGTGCTCCCTAACACATTGTTAAAACGCTTTAACATTGAAAAAGAACATTCTCCGCTGTAGTTGGTGATTATCAAAATCAAGTGAATGCGAAACACTATTCCAACATTTGGGAAACACGATTCCAATGAATTTTATGTCAACAGTTATAAACTTGAAGTTCCTGAGCCTCGTGCTTTTTCTTTCTGCTGTCAATATCAGCAGCCACATCTGTTTTCAGCAGCTTCGCAAACTGCACCAGTTCATTGACCAGACTGTCTTCGACATCATCTAGGAAATAATTGGCGATAGTTCTTTTTAAGATCTTTTCTGCCGAAGTATTCCAAATACACTAGTCACTTGATGGTAAGCTTCCATGCATTTAGCTAATGCAGACAATTACAACAATAAAAACATGAATTTCAAAACGTTGTCTAGGTGTTTGATGTTCTACAACTTCTTCGAGTATAGTAGAGCCTTCTTTTATGAGGTCTGTGAGTAGAGCTGCTGCTGAAAAGGTCGTACTTTGTATTTTGCTTGGGTTTTCTTGAAGTCGATTGCTGATATTCTTCACAGCCAATTAGGGCTTTGGCCTCTATATCTGAAAATTTGGATCGTATTGCTTGGAAGTAGCCTTGTAATGATTTATAAAGAGCGTACCTATCTCGTGTTAAGATCTTGATTGGACGACTGCAACGAAGCGTTAGTCGCTTGCAAGTGTTCTAGAATTTCATTCCATGCTATAGTTATTATTCCCATTTCTAACTTTATTCATTTTCTGTAGGTGGTATAAAAAACATATCTTACTTGATAGTTTTTTTTTTACTTTGCGCACAGGCGCGGGGCCCGTAGCATTTGCTTACTGGCTAATTTGCTAACTGGTACTTGGTAGCATGATAATTGATAGCTGGCAAATGCGGCACTGAGTGTAGCGTTATTTCTTCGTCAGTGCACATTCGTTCCATGAAAAAGTTCAAAAGTAGAAATGATATTCAACCATTTTAACAGTTATGATTAAAATGTAACACATACCCACAAAACTGACACAAAATACAAATTCTGTGATGTAACCTCAAAGTATTCAGGCCAAGAGCATTTTAATCAGAAAGGTAATAAGGTTTGTTTGTCCGTGAAAGTTACCACTCAGAATATTTTCAACTATTTGGCAACTAGGAAACGTGAAATACGCAATTTTTTTTAAATTCAGGAAAATTATATATTTTGAAATTAGCGCCATTTTGTGAGAAAAATCCCTAAATAAAATTAAAGTCCCTAGGGTTTTGTATTTTATGGAAAATCTCAATATTCCCATCGTTATGAACAATTTCAATCATATTACGGGGTTCCTGAGGCTGCCAGGAACCCTGACATGAAGAAAACTTGCCGAAAAACGTGCCAGTAGTTTTAAAGCCAAAAGTTGTGTGGTGGCATGACTGAATCCTTATCCGAAGTCCTCTATTCAAGTGAAGTCGCGCGATTTTAATGTCAGAAGTGAGACTTCAAATGTGGCATCTACCTAAAGAGTGAGGTGTGAAATTTCCTACCGAATACCACTCGTGCATTGAAAATTAACCAGATAATTCTGAAAAAAACGTGTTTTTTTATAAAAAACTGCACTAGGTTATTTTTTTCGTTGTTTCAAAAAATTGCCCTCCTCCTTCGGAGTCGGGCAATTTATGCTTTGAAACAACGAAAAAAATAAATTCGTGCAGTTTTAAAAAAAAACACGTTTTTTTCAGAAGTATCGGTAATTTTCAATGCACTTGTGGTATTACCTCCGGTAATCCACCTACTATGTATAATTCGTTGTTTCAAAATGTACGTTTTGAAACAAAGAAAAAAATAAACTCGTGCAGTTTTTAAAAACCACTTTTCTCAGAATTATCGGTAATTCTTAAAGCACTTATAGTATTCCCGCAAATTCAATCAACTCGTGGTATTACTACTGAATATTTAATGTTGAAGTGGAGTAAAGTAACGAGAACAAATATTATGTTTTCCCTTTACCGCACACATTTTAACATGTTTCACTAGGAGTATTTCCACAACCCAGTTATGTTCATCAGTGTTATTGAAGAAATCACAGCTTCGCAGCTGTGCTTATGTGTTAGCAAGGAAGGGTTCAACTACCTGTTAATGATAAGTACTAAGGCAATAAAACTAAATCTGAAAAAGGGTGACAAAACTGGAATTGTATCTGCCATTATTGTTACTTATACCTACACTGTACATTTAGTGCGTAATTCTTCGATATTTCGAAGTACATAACCACTAGACAAAAATTTCGAGGAAAAGACTTCTTCGGTTACCGTAAAAAAATATTTTCAACACTACTGAGTGTTTTATAAAAGCGGGACCACTCAGAGACGATTTAGTTTGTTGTTGTAAGGACTGAATTAAAGTAAGGAAATGAAGTTATATAATAATAATATACATAATATAATAGTGACAAAAACAAATATTGACAGTTCTATTTTGTTAACAAAAATTGTGGAAAAATTATCTTTCTTTATTTAGTGTGAGTACATTCTTTTGTTTGTTTTTTTTTTCAAGGAAAAATGTGATTTCATGCTGCTTATTTCATTTGGCAATGAGTCGTACAAATGAGTAGGTAATGATATTAATGATGATAAGATCATTTCAACGTGAGTTAGGGCCTTTGTTAGTATTACTAACGAAATATTAAATAATTTAATGTTTACAGCTTGCAGAATATATGGAAAACTATAAAGAATTATAAGTTTAATAAAGTTAAAGCTCCAATGAAGCCGGGAGTAGTACCGCATATTTTCAGTTGGCAGGCGGATAAAAAAAAAACACTTTCCGTTTGAGTGGCGAGATAAGATCAAGAAAAGGGAAAATTTCTGAAATTTTTAATGAATCTGAATTAAATATACTGAATTGTTTTATTATTATCGAATATACTGGAGTTTTATACCAACACCAAACCATTATTTTTAACACCTCGACACGTGTTTCAATCACCAAGTGATCATCCTCAAGAGGAAGATTAAACTGAGTTTAATCTCAGATTGACCTCAATTTAATCTCACTGGCGAGGTATCATTAATATACCAAAGTTTCCAAACAGTGTATTGCAATTATTATTAGCACAGATCATGAGCTGCGGATTGAATTATAGAAATACTTTATTATTTACCTTTTTTTTTCAGCCTATATTATCACGAAATCCAAGCAAACTAAAATCGAAGTAAACCAAACATTGTCATTAGCTGCTGATTTTGAAAAATATGTTATTTTAATAAACACGGAAGTACCACACATTTTTATTCAGAAATGGCCATCTCTCACCTAACTTATTTTATTGCCACTAGTTTCACCTGAAATATAGATTTTTACGCTCTTTTGACAAAATTTATATAAAAGTTGAACATGATTTCGAAACAAATGTGCATATTATCATCACTATTATTGGTACCTGGATCACTACATATAGTCTCTGCCATGCAATGAATTATCAAAATATGCACGTATATACTTACTGTTTAGCCTTTACTTGTTCGCGGTTGATTCAGGTTTTTGCACTCTGTTAAAAAATCAGACACCATAACAACATCTAGGTACATACTATTGGTAAATTATGGGAATCAGCATTTTGAAAACCCTCTTCCATCATGCAGTAGTCAGTAGAAAAATTACCTCAGGATACAAGGTTACGGCTTTAATTCGAAAGAAATGTCAGCGTTCAATGCGAAGCGAATGCAACTGTTTTGACACTGTTTTGACGCGGAACTCACGATCGAATCGCTGACGTCACGCCAATCGGATAGCGTTTCGTGCATTCAAACGAAGGCAGCAATTTCACATGAAGATTATGGGCTAACGCCTTTCTGGAATTTCATCAAACTTCACAGATCTAATTCCAAGGTCATAATGGATGGTTTTATTGTATATATGCGCGGTTTTATTTTTTGTGAACATCCCTATTGTGTAGCAGAGAAGTCAAGGAATATTTTGATTCAGTGTGTGTGTGGGCAGTTGTTTTCAGGGGTAGAATTATCGGCCCGTACATTTATAATGGCAGTCTCACATCTCAGAGGTATTTAGAAATTTTAAGGCAAAATATTGAACCCCTTGTTGATGAGTTGCCACTAATGGAGCTCAGGGAAATATATTTTCAACAAGACAGGGCTTCGCCTCACATCACTGCAACTGTAAAAAATTTTTTGGATGCAAATTTTGGTAATAATTGGATAGCCAACCAAGGACCCAGCCGTAACCGGACCCTCACGCCTTTGGACTTTTACCTCTGGGGAAGGTTGAAAGATATTATTTTTGAATTGCTGACCAACTCTAGATACGAATTGGAAGCGGCAGTGATGCAAAATTTTGCTTCTCTCACTCCTATTGAACTAATTAATACGGCAAAAACCGTTCAGAAAAGGTGTCGCCTGTGTGTAGGAGAAGCTGGCAGACATTTATGATATTTCTTTCATTAAAATTTGAAGCAATCTTTATCCAATCGAAATAAATTTGGTATCAAAAGAAAGGTTTAAACGTTGATCTATGTACGTGCTTTCAAACTTTTTTGAAATTATTCGTTCATCTACCCAAAAAATTGCTTCAAAGAAACTGCATTATTTGGACATTTTTGAGATTTTTTTTGTGAAAAAGTGTATTGAAATTTCAATTACATTCCAGCACGTCCTCTAGAATCGAGTCCTTGTTTAAAATCGATACGACGAAACGTTTTTGAGTTATCAAATGACTTTTTTACCCTGAAATGCGCCCCAAATATGATTGCGCTCCAAATATGATTGCGCTCATGGCCTATTAATGGTTTGTTTGGACATAAATGAATAAATAAATAAATATTGGCAACAGATAACGTTTTCGAACCCTAAAGGCTTGTTGAACTTTATTATGGCAAAAGGACTTCGGGACATTCAAAAGTTGAACAATAATGTTTTCCATTTCATTCCACTTGAGCATTACTGAGGGGAATATCGAAAACCCCTAAAACCACAATTTCACCCCTCAAAAAGTCCATATTTGTATGGACATTCTTTCGCCACGAAACTCTAGTATAATGAGTGTTATTCATAAAATATTTCGATTGTGAAGTATTTGCCGACGTTGTTCGTTTCTTTAACAAAACACACTCCAATGCTTATCCTAGTCATACACAATATTTACCTGGCAGTGAATGAAAACGAACACTACCCGATAGTTTATCCTGGCTTAGTACACCGGCTCTACTACTGGATTGAGTGTAAAACTTTCGGTTTTATTTGTTAATTTTTACGCATCCTCTCAGCTTATTCACTATTTTAAACACGGATTTTCTTATCCCTCCGATTATACGGAGTGCCGCTTCATTGAATATAATTAGTTTGTAATTAGGGTGGACGGGACTCATGAATTTTCACCTCCTTCTACCGGGAAGTGATAACATAGATCTTAATGGACCCTGGTAATGGTAAACCCAGAAGATTATTGTATGACTTATTTAATGATCCCTTTCTGGCCCAGGATTTGAAATAATCACTATTCATAATTCCGTTATTTTTTATCACTAGTGCCCAGGTAGCTCCTCATTGGCTTAATCTTGGTTTCATATTGGGCTAATATAAATACAGGGTGGGGCACCGAAAACGAAACAGATAGTATATCTTCAAAATGCATGTGTTGAGAAAAAAATGCAAAAACACGTCGATTTCAAATCCAAGTGGGACATCTTCCTATCATAACCTCAACTGTCATACCTCTTCCCCCACCCCTTGGTCACTATCACCCAAACAATTTGAATAGGGAACGTAGTAGGTGTGACACATTATTAAAAAGGAAATTTCATAAGGAATTCAGCCATGGCAATTTTTGCTACCTAACTTTTAATTTTGGCGCCCTCTTGCGGGAAAAACAACTGCTCCGTCTTCCAAATTATAATACTTCATTTGCAAGCTAATTTGACAAGAATTCGGTGACAATGCAAAATGGAATTTTTTCCAAGGAAAAACACAAAATGGCGGCTCCAAAATAGCGATTATGATTTGCAATTATGGTCCGATTCGATTTAAAATTGATACATGGCGGTTTTTAGGGTTGGAAAAAATGCAAAAAACAAGATGGTGGCTCCAATATGGCGGACGAAATTTCTGATTATGGTCCAATTCAAATCAAAATTTGTATGTGGGGATTTTCAGGGTCGAATATTATGATATTTTGTCGATGCAAAAAATATGATAGTGTGCGAAATTTGTAATTATGGTTTGATTCGACCCGGCACCGAAGACGAGTTTATCAAAACACATGTGATGTGAAAAAAATGCAAAAACACGTCGATTTTAAATCTAAGGAAGACATCCTCCTATCATAACCTAAACTGTCATACCACTCTCCCCACCCACCCCACCCATTGGTCCCTCATACAATTTGAATAGAGAAAGTACCAAGTGTGACACAGCATTGAAAAGATAATTCCATAAAGAATTCAGACATGTGAGTGTTCGCTACCTAACTTTTCATTTTGGCGCACTCTTGCGTATTTCAACTTGAAAGCTGATGTGAACAATTCACGAAAATATAACAAAAATTGAAAAAATTCACATAGTATGAACTTACAAATTGGAAAATTTTGTATAAATTGCTCAAAAATGTCAGACTCATGTATGGCAGTTCATGGCGTTCACTTTGAGCATCTACTGTGAATTAATGTAGTTTGAAATGATTAGGTTTGAATTTATGCAAGGTTTTCCAAATTTTAAGTTTATGCCATTTCCAATTTTTTTATTTTTCGAAAGCTTTTATTCAACTTGCCCTGTTTGTTAGTATGTAAGTATGTATGTGAGGGACAAATCTTACAGCTGACTTTTGACCCACTTCTAGTTGTCCGATCAACTTGATCTTTGGTAGGTGTTTATAATTGCGATGACAATGAATTATGGAATTCTTGTTATAAAACAAAAACGAAAAAATGGCAGCTCCAGGATGGCGGATGAGATATGTAATTATGGTCCGATTCGATTCAAAATTGGGTTGTGGGGGTTTAGGTACAGATTTTCAGCATGACTGAAAAGAATTGAATGAAATTGATAAAAAAGCTTTAATACAAATGCGATGAAAAGAAAAAAATATTTTTTTTAGATGTGAGACGTAGGTAAATCTGTGCGTAACAGATTCAAAAGCTTACCACGAGTACAAAATATGGATTTTTGCGCGGTAAAATTTTGATTCTGTTACGCACATAATAACCTACGTCACAAATCTAAAAAAAAATTATTTCTTTTTTATCGCATTTGTATAAATAATTTTTTAAAACAATTTAATTCAATTCAGCCATACTGAAAACTTGTAAAACTCCCATTTGCCAAATTTGAATCGAATCGAACCACAATTACAAATTTCGTCCGCCATCTTTTTTTTGCATTGACAAAAAAATCATAATTTTCCAACCTGAAAATCCCCACACAGTAATTTTGATTCGAATCAGACCATAATTACAAATTTCGTCCGCCATCTTGGAGCCACCAACTTGTTTTTTGCATCGACAAACAAATCATAATTTCCAAACCTGAAAACCACCACATCAATTTTGAATCGAATCGGACCATAATTGCAAATCTTGTCCGCCATTTTGGAGTCGTCATTTTGTTTTTTCACTTAGAAAGATTCTATAATGCATTGTCATCGAATTCATGTAAAATTAGCTCTCAAATGAAGGATGATAATTTGGAATACGGAACCGTTGTTTTTTCCGCAAGAAGGCGCCAAAATAAAAAATTTGGTAGCAAAAATTGACATGGCTGAATTCCTTATGAAATTACCTTTTTATGATGTATCACACTTACTACTTAACCTATTCAAATTGTTTGGGTGATAATGACAAAGGGGTGGGGGGAGACGTACGACAGTTGAAGTTATGATAGGATTAAAAATCGACGTGTTTTTGCATTTTTTGCACAACACATACGTTTTGAAGATATTCGATCTGTTTCGTTTTCGGTGCCCCACCCTGTATATTGTAAATGTAGAAATCATCTTGATCTAATATGGGTGAATATTGAAAAAACAATATTATATTAATAATAATGGTGGAATATTGGTTCAACCTATTCTGAATGCACATACAAGTTTGTGTCAATATTGGTTGAATCATATTTTCCAATATCGGCAAGACAATATTGTTTTCAACATCTAGAATGAATATTGCAATCCCAATATTCCACTCAAATCGATAGTAGGTTTAAAAAACTATATTGTATATCCAAGTTTAATAGCACTTTGGTTGAATATTATTTCAACTATATTCAACAAATTGTATTAACTTATATTGGGTCAATATTGGTTTGGCGATATTTACCAAAATCGATAAAACAATATTGTCTTCTCATGGTTTCCAACATATATAGGGTGACCCATAGTTAAACCGCCAAAAGATTAGGATCGTTTCTTTAAGAGATTTTTGTTTACTATAGTCATCCTAACTTGCTTCATTTTGGAGATACAGGGTGTCAAAGTTCCTTGGCCTGAACGATCTTCTGACTTGACTCCTATGGATTTTATCATAGGGTGCAATGCAAAAACTAAAGTTTATGCTGAGCCCATCAACGACGAAGGTATTCTCCTGGAAAGGATTATTACCAGTACGAGATATCACACCAGCACAGTGCCGTGCAGGTGCAGAATCTGTCGTTCGTAGGGGTGAACTTTGCATTGAAAAAAATAGTGGTCATTTTGAGCAGTTTTTCAGAATTTTTGTTTCCCTGTTTTCTAATTAACTGAAATAAATAAATTTGTCCTAATATCAATTACTCAGATAGTGTTTTCCTGGCACATTCAACGAAACGGGTTTGAAATTGTTTCTCAAAAATGAAGCTAAATACGAAAGAAATAAGAAAAACATTTTTATTTCTGCTTAATCCAGAAAAAATAAGAGATACGAACAAATAGTGGATTACAATGATTTGTTCTAACATCAATTATACTACCCTTCAAGACGCCATTGTGATCAATAATTTCATCATAAGTACTTCAAAAGAAGGCCCTATTACCGCAGATAAGCATGCCAGATTTTATTAAAGTCTGCGAAAAGGTAATGATTGATAAAAAAAGAATTTTTCTAAAAATATTGAACACTGTGTATTTCAAAAATGAAGCAAGTTAGGACACATTGTTTGTTATGAAAAAAAGTTTTCAATTTACCTAAAAAACCGACCCCAAACGTTTGGCGGTTTAAACCTGAGTCACCCTGTAGAATAAATATTGCTATCCCAATATTCCTCTCATGGGGCCAGGTAGCCGAGTGGTTAAAGCGACATTTTAGTCACTGGCTACCGGTCGGCGGTGGTTCAAACCATGGCGAAATTTTTCTGATGGCCCGAGAAAGTGCTAGGAATCGCACGTAAAAAGGTAAGACCTCGTTAATCCTTGGCTCGCACAAGTTTCGAGTTTTGAGGGCTGCCGTTCGAAAGGGGACGACAGCTGTTAACGGAAAAAAAACAAAAAACAATGTCGTTTCTAGGAATAGAAATTTTATTGCATATTTGTTTAATATTATTTCGCTAATATTCAACAAATCGTATTAACTTATAGTGGGTCAATATTAGTTTAATAATATTTACCAATATCAATAAAGCAATATTGTCTCCATATTGTTTCCAACATCTAGAATAAATATTGAAATCTCAATATTCCTCTCATATCGTTTCTATGGATGAAAAGCAACGTTATATATCCAAGTTTGATAGCACATTGGGTTGAATATAATTTCACGAATACCTATTCAACGAATATATTATCTCATATTGGTTAAAATTATTACAACAACCTCACGATAATATTAAAATGATAATATTGATGGTGGTGGTCGGCTGGTAGAGCGTTCGCCTCTCAAGCGTAGGGTCGAGGGTTCAAATCCCCGCATGGTCATCGGTCTCATGCATGGCATCACACGTTAAAAGGTAAGGGCTGCGTCTTCCCTAGCTCACACAAGGATCTCGAAGACTTCCGAGGGTTGCGAGTAGGGGTGCACTCAGTTGACGGAAATAACAATTTTAATAACAACAATGTTGTTTTAATATCACCAAGATCACCTATTACCATTATTGAATTTTGAATATTCAATAAACCATGTTGAAATATATAATAAGCAAACCTGAATGAAAAATCGCTAGATGGCTGTACAAATAGAATGTCTTCTGAAACCTAAAAAAATATATTAAATACCTCTTAAAACTTGTTTTCAAGTCAGTTCACTCAGTGGTTATGGCGTCCAAAATGTAGAGTCTTGATTAATAAGTGAAGGAGAATAATTGTAATAGGACAAGTTCTGAATTTTTCGACATTTAAAAATTCACCAAGGCATATTCACTCTGAATATTCTACCAATGTATCCAAATGATATTGTACCAATATCGCTGGATATTTTGAGGCCATTATTGCTGCAAGAATATTTTACCAACACCATTGTACCAATATGGCAAAATGTTTACATTTCATTTCTCGCCAATAATAACGTTTGTCGTTTGAATATTTTTACCAATATTGTAGCAGCGATATTGTGCCAATATTCTCTATTAATTGGCCTAATAAGTAGATACAAATACTGGAAATGAATATATCATACTATCACATCTGTTACCTATATGCAAAAATCAAGAATAAGTTCTAAGATAAACGGCAAAGGTGCAACTCACTTCTCATCAGTAACGTTTCTCAAAAACATTGTTAGTTTAAGGAACGGAACAAAAAAATATTTATTAGGAAATGCTTTCCCGTTGAACTAAATAATTGCAGATGTAGGTATCCAAACAGTAACGCTCTATGGATAAATATTGGTTTTGTATCGAATTACATCTATTTCCATTCAGAGTGATTGACATTAGGCCTTATGACGGACAAAGAAATACAACTACTTTCATTAATGTACATTAATAGTCAGACTCCTCAACACCAAGAAATGTTATCATAGTGAAAAACAAACTTGAACGAAGCAAAGTATAAAAATATCAATTCATAGTAAGTAGCAATTGTTATAGGTGTGTTTTCCCATCACCTCTCTTAGCGGTTGAAGCGATTGAATGAAATAATTCACTAAATTTATAACAGTTCAAGTATTCAAATAAATGAATATTTTGGAACCTTTGGTGTGAATATAATTCAAGAAAAAGAAACTACTCAAACACCAAAACTACGTCACAGTCACACTTTTACCTTTTAGTTTCTGTTGTTTTGGTGTTTGGGTAGTTTATTTTACTTGAAGTTTAATTATTGAAACAGTTGAGAAACGCAGGAGTTCCGAAAATGTTGTAAAATAAACCACTCTCTGTATACCGGGTGTAACAGGATTATGGTACACCCCCCGTATCTTCGTTAGTTTTGAAGGAAATATATTGAAATTTGGAATATCCCATAAAAGCATTGTTTGGCTGCACATTATTCTGCAAGATCCAATTGCAATATTCCATCCCACGTTCATAATCATTTTCGTACAGGTGCTGGTGCAATTGATATTTGAAAGATTTATAATTATGTTTGTGCAAGATTCGGCTTACCGTTTGGTAACTAATTTCCAATTCAAACCCAATTTGCCTTAAAGAAACCGTCTTATCAACTTCTATTCGAGCTAAAACATTAATTTCCGTTCCTTCGTCAATTATAACGTTTTCCTCGGGATCTTGGTTAGGCTCTCATCGGAATTGATTTTCAAGACGATTAAAATAATTTCTCGCTGGACATTGTCTATCAGGATATCGGTCGGCATAAAGGTTTCTAGCCGCAACGGCATTATTCCTACATTCTCCATAAATAATTAACATGTCCACTTTTTCATCCCTTGTATAAATGTGCGGCATTTTGAACAAAAATAACAAAAAATGTAAAGACTTTTCCAATAGGTATACAATAAAAACACCGATTAACCCAAGGAGACTAAAATTTAACAAGGAGAGTTTAATCCCCATAAGACAATGGGGACACTAGTGAAAAGAGATTAAAGAACATTTGTGACGAAATGTGACGTAGTAGGACGTGTCATGGCCGTCGTTCTCTATATACAGTGACGGACTAGCTCTTGGTATATGAGAGTTACTGCTGACAGTTTTGTTGCTTGGTTCGAGTTCGACTCTGTACTCATATCCATGTACGTCACTATGACGCTAGAGATCCTGATTGGCTAGAGCTTTTTAAACCCTCCTTGTTAGTTTAGTCTCTTTGCGATTAACCAACAAATATTTATTTAGTAGAATTCTTCTGGACTTCCATTGTCTAGAAACAAAGAAAATAAATTCTTTGCATGTGTTCACACACTTGATAACGACAGTAGATGTTAACTGTTGAAACGTCGTGACTCAAACATATGCAAAGAATTTATTTTCTTTATTTCTAGACAATGGAAGTCCAGAAGAATTCTACACTAATACATTGTCAACCACTTTCAAACAAATATTTATTTGACAATCTGAAGAAATAATTTCATTGTTTTCAGAAACACCTTAGTAACTTCTCAGTATTGAAGTAGAACAAACTAATTGTATTTTCTTATTTTCTTTCAGCTGTAATTTTGATTGTATTGATCGCACATTCAATTACCAGGTATGGATAAATTCCTTATTAATAGTACTACTAAATGGTACCACGGTACCAATATGGTTCCATTTTAAAAAATTGAGTTTTACCCCAAAAACGATTACGATGAACTTTATTAGCTCATAAAAAACGCCATTTAGTATTTTTGACGGGATTTCAATTTTTCTAGTATTAGACGGGTCAATTGGAATAAATCGGAACCATCATGGCACGCTTAAATGGAAAACTAAAAACTAAATTATACAAAATTTCGACGTTTGAAATGTCACTTATGTGGTATCATTGGATTCAGAAAATTATGCAGATTTCAGAAATGTAATAATATACAGGGTGTTCCATTTAAAAATCGAAAGTTGTTATCACTAACGGAGATACGGGGGGTGTACCATGATCCTGTTACACACGGTATAAAACTAACTGCGAAAGTTTCAAAAATCAATGAATATTCATATGAAGAAAGTAGTCCATCTTCAAAGTAGACTTTCAGTATAAAGAAACTAAGTAAAACTCGAAGTCGTCTCCACAATATTTTTCTAATGTGGGTTATCCACGCGAGTGAATGGTCACCTACCATTCCACTTTAACATAAGTGGTAGGCCTTATTGCCCCATGTTTCAATTGAGAATGGAGTGTTTTACTCGAGGAGACGTCATCATCATTAGTGTCAGAATAAGACCTGAAAATGGGAGGGGAAGAAGGTTTCCGGAAGTTATCGACCAAACACTGAAACATGGAATGATCCATTTTACAGCGCATATAGTCGATAGAGTGGTACTACACCGGGCGATGGTGGTGACCATCCACCACCCATGGTTATCCTTTCAGTCGCCTCTTACGACAGGCAGAATGTACCATGGGGCTATTCTCAGTCCGGCCCCCATACGACCTTGATAGGGATAATGAAAAGAATGGAAACAATTGTAGTGTTTCAATTGAAAGTAACCTCCAGTGAATACGTACTTTTAAGCCACCCTGTAAGCTGAAACTCAGATTCGATTCATGAACAATACCTCATGGTGTTTTGCAGCTTCATCTCGAAACACTCAGTAGTTTGGTGGTCCTCCTTTCAAGACTACAGTACTTCGAAATCGATACGTTTCAGGATTAAAATAATTGTTGTTGGCTCTGTCGAAACAAGCTGACAACCTTGATTAACAAAGCTAAGTTCAAATTCTACAATCAACTAATTGAAAATTAACATAATTCAAAAACTCTCTGGGATGTTATTCAACAAATATAAATGACAAAAAACCATTCTACAAAAAACAAAATAATATCTAACTGATAAAATCAAAGTAGTGGCATTAAATAAAACTTCCGTAGACAAGATAAGGCACAACAACAACTTTAAAGTAAAAAGATCTTCCATTGCGAATTCATTTGTGTTCGAACGGATTACCTCGATGGAGTCAAAAATTATAATTTTTGAATAAAAAAATAACAAGGCAGCAGGTTATGATGACTTGAAATTGGAAAATATAAAATTAATTTCATCCTATACTTTATTTAGATCCGTTAACAACTACTCTCAATCGATATGTGGAAGAAGGCGTTTACATCGGTGAATTCAAACAATCAGTTTTAACATCTATCATAACAAACTACCGTCCGATCTCCCTAGTCTCTCATCTGTCGAAAACATTTGAAAAAATAATTAAAAAACGGCTTATTGTTCTCAACAAATAAAAAATCATTTCAAATAATCAATACGGATTTAGAGAAAATATTTCAACACATCAAGATGCCATTCTGTCACTGACTTTAAAAATTACCGAAGCTTTAAATGAAAGCAAACCTTCCTCGTACCCATTCATAGATCCATCCAAAGCTTTTGATACCGTCAGTCATCACCTTTTTTAGTCGTTGGAAAATATCAGACTGAGAGGCAACATACTGAAACTGTCAGGAAGTACGAATAGATGATGTACTGGATACTGAGATTGTAATTGACTGTGGAGTACCTCAAGGTTCCGTGCTGGGACCAACACTTTTAAATATGTACATAAATATACTCTTTTCGGTGTCTAATAACAATTGAAATATAATTGGATTTACAGATGATATAGCCATCTTCTATAAAGCAGATAACTGGAACTCATTGAAAGCTAAGGTTGAAACGGTCAACATCGAGACAACTCATTACACGCCATTTTGTTGTAACTCAGCTGGCATACCTTCATTCGATCGCCCCATATAGTCAGAACTAAAACACCCTTCCACATTATTCCCGAGAAAAAAATTAAATATTTGGGATTAATCATTGATACCCATATGAAATGGGATTTACATATTAAGTATACAGTCAACAAACTGAGGGTGAGGACCATATTTTATATAAATGTAGGAAGCTCAAAGAACTTCTACCTCTGAAGCAGCTGAAAACTTTATATTATTCTCTTGTAGAAAGTCATTTACGTTATGGAATTGTGGTGTGGGGAGGAGCTTTGAATACTTGAATTCATCCTATTGAAGTCGAGCTTAGGCGTTATCTTTGATATTCTCTAAAAACGGTAGATAATCTTCTAATATTCTGTACTCTGATACTCAAATTCTGGATATAATCTTGGCAAATGCCAAATATCGTAATACTTGCTCACCATTGTTCAAAATGCTTAAAATTGTGAACCTCCCATCTTTGTTTATTTTTAGTACTTTACTTGAGATCTATAAGAATGTACCAAACTTAATTATTCAATCTGATATTCATGAGCATGATACAAGAGGATCACATCAAATCGGAGTATCTAGATATAGACTCACACAGTCCATGAATAACTCTTTCGATTACCATCTCTACAATAGTCTACCTGTATCATTGAAGATGTTATCTATTGCTTTCTGTTGAACAATAATATTTTTCTACGACCATTAAGAAAAATGAACATTTCAATTGCGTCTTCGATTAAGAAACCTACCACGTTGTAACACCGATTTTCATTTCCCACGGTCTAGCTGTATCGAAATATTTCATTTCCTACGACTTTCATGAACTATTAGACTGTCATTATAGGTAGGTATTAACGAATTTTATGAACATAAATAATATCAAATCAAGTTTGTTTACGTCTGTCTAATAATTTGATATGTCACATCAGTAGATAATTACAAAATTCGATTGAAAAAATTAAGTTATTAAAAATGATTAGCGATAGTGAGGATGATTTAACAATCAAATTAATGAATTTATATCAGAAGCTCCTGATAATGCCTATCTTCTGACAAAGGTATGATTTTCTTTTCATAAAACCAGAATAATTTCAATAAAAAGATTGATTACAATCGGATTCTATATTTTTGAATAGTTGACAGATACTTTCTATATAGCAGTTAATTTGAACAAATTATTATGTGCTCTAGTAACGACGAGTGTTGATTCAGATGACACATGGACTTTGGATGGTGGGAGCGAGGGTTCAAATCCACGCAGCCACATTTTTTCTTCATTTTATGAAATCGATTAGTGTTTGATTTTTTCTGCATAAAGTTTTTTTATTTCCAAGTTATCAAAATTTGAAAATTTTGAATGTTATTTGTTTCACGACGTAGTTAGGTACGTGTACAAAAAGAAAAAAATAGATGTTTCATTCAACGGGTGAAGAACGAAAAAATTATCTAAACCATGTAAAAATGACGGCAGGATAGTTTATGATGAAAAGGATTATTAAAAATATTACAGATTTGTTAATGATTCAGATGGTCGTAGAAAGCGAGTACTACAAAATTTCATATACCTACGAGTGGGAAATGGGTCATTTCATGCTCATTGTACAATATACTATTCTACCCCGTAGAGGAAGATCAGAAATTTGCTGAAGAAGGTGGTTTGACTTCTCATTCTCACTAAACCCAATAATTTTAAGTTAGTTAGTTTAATGTTATTTATACCTACTTTTTTATTATAATTACTGTGAGCATTGTTATTTGCATCCTAAATTGTAACTATATACAATTTTTTGTGACGTGCTATCAATATGCAACTATATTATAATATAGTCAAATAAAAATGTTCTATACTATTCTATCCGAAAATTTTCAATTACATTGGAAAAACGTACAAAAACATGGTGCAAAATTCGTCTTGTTATTTTTAGTACTGCGACAGCAGCGCCAGCGTAAGTTTTGAACAGCTGTTGTAGAGTGGTTTGTTACAAACACACAGTTTTTGTTTTTTATTGGACTTTTATTACGATTTTTCTCAAGAAATCGATTTATTACTCAGAAGTGCATATATGGTTGAAAACTGTCGGATATATTGTGGATTTATACTATACCGAGTTATTTTGGCAGTCAGATCGAATGATTAGAGAGATGTAGAAGAAAATCTGATGAACAGTTTTCGAGGAAAAAAATAAAAACCTAATTTTTAGAGTTTTTTTTAAGTTTTCCCAAAAACCATTCCACAGATTCCATTTCAAATATCATGACATATTAACGTCAAAGTAAAAGATGATCACGATTTTTTCAGAATTTTCAACTTCAACGATCCCTCACAATTTGAAAAAATTCTGAAAATCTTGTTATAAAATAAAAGACAGTTGGGAAGAATCGTTTTTCAAGTGATTTATATGAAATTTAGATGACTGAATATTGAGGAACTATTCATACTATTTTTCAGACATAAAATCAAACGATTAATTTTTTTAATAATGATTTTCAAAACCTCGGACAAAAAACGGTAAATCGCTTCAGTAAGTGATTAATCTGTAGTACATGAACGAAAAGACAAAAATAGTTCTGCTACTGTCCACAAGGTATTGCACAGAATTATTGTCACTGTCATATTTACTGTACAGCGTTGCCAATAGTTTGTCAGTTCATCAGTAGGATGTTGGATTGGTCCAAAGAGACTAAACTAACAGGAGGGTTTAATAAGCTCTAGCCAATCAGAATCTTGTAGCATCAACGCGTCATAGTGACGTACTTGGATATGAGTACAGAGTCGAACTCGAACCAAGCAACAAAACTGTCAGCAGTAACTCTCATATACCAAGAGCTAGTCCGTCACTGTCTATAGAGAACGGCGGCCATAACATGTCCAACTACGTCACATTTCGTCACAAATGTTCTTTCATCTCTTTCTATTAGTGTCCCCATTGTCTTATGGGGATTAGACTCTTCTGTTAAATAATGTGTAGTCTCCTTGGGATTGGTCCGCCTAAAGCCTTGGAGTCCTTGGACACAATTGAAGAAGTATGTAAGAAATAAGTTTTATGTTTTGCGATTCAAAATATCAGTTTTGGAAATAAAACAGGACCCAAAACAGAATTGAAAAATAATAATAATCATAATAGCGTCTTTATTGTCCATTCTGTTGTTTTTTAAATAACTTTATATTATATTTATAAAAAATAACGGCATAACAGGGGAAGTTCAGCTAAAAAGTTGAAAAATATTTATAAAAATACATTGTAGTGAGTTCTTCATTTTAGCTGCTCTTTTTGAATTTTACCAACAATATTGTTGTTTGTGTTAAAAGCAAATCTAATCCAAGCAACCCCGAATATCAGAAAAACAAACGAATTGAATATAATAAATAATAAACAGGTGGACCGGAAAAAAGGGGCAATACCAAAGTTTCCCAAGATCTTCTTCCACAGGAAAACCGACGGCACAGGCATCATCACTAAACCAAAATCTAAGAAAAAAAATTAACCAGCTTTAAAGAAAATGGTCCCCACCAATGGAAACAATAAAAACGATTAAAAAGATAACCCATTACAAAACTGAAGACTCCCGCAAATTTTCCGAAACCTGCAGACATGATTCGGCACGGGAGTTAAGTTCGAAAAACGAGGTCTCCACCCAATACAAATCTGAGGGCGCTGCAAATTTCTTGAAATTTTCAGTCAGGACACAGCAAGGAACACTGAATTCGAATAATAAAGTCTCTGAGGTCTCCACCCAACAAAAATCAGAGGGACTGCAACTCTCACAAAATTCACAGACTCAGCAGAGGCCACTGAATTCGAATAACGAGGTCATCGAGGTCTCCACCCAACAAAATTATGGGGGCACTGTGAATTCCACCAAATTCTCAGACAGGACTCAGCAGAGGCCAATGAATTCTAATATCGAGGTCACCGAGGTCTCCAGCCAACAAAAGAGCGAAGACACTACAAATTCAACCAACTTCGTGGACGGGACTCATCAGAGGCCCACAGTTTTCGAAAAACGAGGTGTCCGAGGTCTCCACCCAACAAAATTATGGAGGCCCTGTCAACCAATTTTTTATCATTATCATCCCCATCATCACTTGGTTGAATTTGTAGTATCTCAGGTTTTTTGTTAGGACTCGTTTTTCGAATTCATTGGCCTCTGCTGAATTCTGTCTACGAATTTGGTTGAATTGGTAGTGTCTCCGTTTTTTTTTGGGCACGGGGACTTCGTTATTCGAATTCAGTGGCTTTTGTTGAGTCATGTCAATAGATTTGATTGAATTTGTAGTGTCTCCGGTGGTGACCTGGTAGACCTCGTTTTTCGAATTCAGTGGCCTCTGCTAGGTCCTGTCTATGAATTTGGTTGATTTTGTAGTGTCTCCAGTTTGTTATTAGATGTAGACCTCGGGGACCTCGTGTTTAGATTTTAATGGCCTCTGCTGGGTCCTGTCTATGATTTTGGTTGGATTTGTAGTGTCTCTTGTTTTTTGTTGGGTGGAGACCTCGTTATTCGAATTCAATGGCCTCTGAAGAGTATTGTCCGTGAATTTAGTGAAAGATGCTTCCGGTTTTGGTTGGATGGAGACCTCGGGGACCTTAGTATTCGGTTTCAATGTTCCTTGCTGTGTTCTGTCAACAAATTTCAGGAAATTTGTTGCGCGCGCCCTCAGATTTGTATTGGATAGAGACCTCATTTTTCAAACTCAACGCTCTGTACTGAGTTTTGTGTGCAAGTTTCAAAAAATATAATAGGAAAGTTTGAAACGAAATTATTATAATTATTAAAAAAGGAATTGGATGTTTTCCACCATCATGAATCGTGACTTTGTATGTGTCTCATCAATGTTGACTTTTTACTATAAACCTCATTTTTGATGTCTTGATTAAGAAAATAAACATTTCCGAAAGCTCGACCAAATAACAAAGAGTATTAACAGCCTAGTATTTTGACTGCATCCTCAAGATCCATTCGCATCTTCCTTAACTAGTCAGTCTACCCTTTGCCTTATACATATTATATATATTCTATATCTCTATTTTAGATGATACTCTTTCTCTATAAACAATGATAATACAGTAGATAAATAATTCATTATTGAAGAGAAAGAAATCACAAAATCTTCTCCACAACGAACAAGAAATGAAATAATAAATATTATCATTAGTAATCCGGCTATCCGTGATATAGCTACAAAATGAATTGAACCACACTGCCACAATTAATACCAGATAATAATTAATAATCCTGTGAGCTATTTCACAGTACTCCGAATAATGTTGAGATTTGGCAACAGTGCATTAGCAGTAGGGTTGACCGTTGGATATTCGGTAGATATTCCAGCAGAAAACTGTTATTTATTATGAAAGGAACCCAACGGTAACATCTCCCAAAATATCCCTAATGCAGCACACACTAAAACCTAGAACGACGGTAAACTACTTGGGAATCACGCTGGACAATAAGCTTGTTGGAAAACACTTTGTATTTATATATGAACAGTTGTCAAGATGGACAGTTGTCAAGATGGACAGTTGTCAAGATGACAGTTGAATCTTTGATGTTTTTATGATTGATGTCACATTATCTTGCTATTAAAAGTTATCGATTTTTGAATTAGATTTGGCTATTATTTGAAAAGGTGTGTACATACTGCACAGTAGTGAACTCTACGAGACTGAAGAAATAGCAGTTTTCAACATTTTGGCGACCGTGACAGGACACTACCGTTAAAAGTATGGAAAAGACCAAGAAAGCCTTAGCTCTACAAAGAACAGCTTTTGCAAGGATATGTTCGAAGTTAGAAGATGATTTATCCAAAGAAAGACACGATTTCATTGAAATACAGAGTGGTATCAAAGTGTTGGACGATAAAATGCTACAAATGACCGAACTGAATCAACTTATGTTAGATTTGATGCTTGATTCAGGAGATGAAGGAGCGGCTATGAATGCAGAAGTCGAATTGATGGATGAAATCAGTCTTCAACATCATAAATTGAAATGTAACTGTGAAATGTTAGTCAGTCAAGGACATAGCTCGAAGAAGTCAGAATTCAAAAGCAAATTGAAAATCCCCAAAATTGAATTTAGGCAATTTGGCAGCGATATAAAAAGTTGGCTTAGTTTTTGGAATCAGTTCAGCAGAATTGATGAAGATTCTGATATAGAAGAGGAGGATAAACTGCAGTATTTGGTCCAAGCTACAACTCCAGGTTCTCGAGCTAGACAACTTGTTGAAAGTTACCCCGCTACTAAAGGAAACTATGTGAAAGCAGTTGCCAGTTTGAAGCAAAGATTTGGAAGAGAAGATTTGTTGATAGAAGTCTACGTAAGAGAACTTCTCAAGTTAGTTTTAACAAATCTGAATGCCAAGAATAAACTGTCAACATTTTTTGACAAAATTGAATCCCAGTTGAGAGCATTGGAAAGTTTAGGTGTTAAATCCGATACCTGTGCTGCCATGTTGTACCCTTTAGTAGAGTCTTGTATAGGGGAAGATTTGATACGAGCTTGGCACCGAAGTCAACTTTATTCATCAGAGTCTAGTTTGAAGAAACGTCTTGATGCTCTGATGGATTTTCTCAGGCAGGAAGTAATGAACGAAGACAGAATATCTCTCTTTGTTTCCAGTTTTAAGGATAGACGGAAGCCTGAAGATAGTAGAAATACAGCTAGTAGCTCTACTGTACCCACTGCATCCGAGTTGTACAATAATGGATTCCCACGATGTGTATTTTGCAAAGGTTCACACACATCAGATCACTGCAAAGAAGCATTGAAACTCAGTTTTGCGGAGAGAAAACAGAAGTTATCAGATTCTGCTTGCTGCCATCTTTATACCAAATTTGGTCACATTGCCAGGAGATGTCGTTTTAGGGAAAAATGTTCCAGCTGCCAAGGGAGACATTGTAGTATTATGTGCCCTAAAAACGATATTAAGACATTGAATTCCAATGATACGAGAGAGCAAAAACCCCAAATTGAAGAACAGATGACTAACCATACATATCCTGAGGTTTTTCTACAAACTATAGTTGTTGAACTAAAACGAGAAAAAGAGTCACGTCGAGTGAGACTTCTTTTCGACACTGGATCCCACAAATCATATATTACAAGAAGAATTGTTGAACAGATAGGCTATACTCCAGTTCGAGAAGAACAACTGGTTCATTCACTTTTTGGAGGAACACAAACTGAAACTGTTAGTCATACGTGCTATAAAATTCGTCTCTACAGCCTTACCGAAGAATATTGTTGCAATTTTGAAGTCCTGGACCAACCACTGATTTGTAACCACGTGAGTTCAGTGAGAAAAGGTCCCTGGCTGGACGAACTCAAGCTAATGGGAATAGAAATGACTGACACTGCAGATGGCCCAATTGATGTCTTGGTAGGAGCTGACATAGCCGGAAAGCTGTTTTCTGGGCGTAAACAGGATTTGAACTGTGGATTAGTAGCAGTTCATACATTACTAGGTTGGACACTCATGGGAAAACTGACACCAGACTACTCAACTAAGACATCCTTGCTAGTAACTTCATTGTTTTCTAAAGATGTTGCAATAGCGGACTTATGGAGTTTAGATGTTCTTGGTATTCAAGATCCCGGAAAAACAAAATCTCAACAAGAACAAGAAAAGCTAGTTATGGACCATTTTTCACAAACAGTTACACGAAAAAATGACCAGAGATATGAAGTAAGCATACCTTGGATCGAAGGTCACCCTCCTTTATCATCCAATTTTGATTTATCTTATAAAAGACTCGTCAACACCACAAAAAAGTTGAAGAAAGATAATTTCTATAACATCTACGATGGAGTCTTTGATAATTGGTTAACTGAAGGGGTAATAGAATGCTTGCCAGAAAATGAACCATTTGAAACATTATCTCAATTTGGTCATTTTTTACCACATCATCCAGTGTACAAACCCGGTAGTACTACAACACCCGTACGTCCAGTTTTCGATGCTTCGTCCAGAGAAAAGAACCAGCCATCTTTAAATCAGTGCCTAGAAAAGGGAATAAATCTCATTGAATTGATTCCTTCTCTGATTTTACGTTTCCGCATGGAGAGGATAGGAATCACAGCCGATATAAAGAAGGCATTTCTTCAGATAAGCCTACAAGAAAGCGATAGAAACTTCCTAAAATTCTTGTGGTACGATAAGAATGGAAACTTGAAAGTTTTTAGACATGCACGTGTTGTATTTGGAGTAACGTGCAGCCCATTTTTATTGGGAGCAGTCTTGGAATTTCATTTGAAGGAAACCCTAAGAAAGTCTGTTTGTAAAGAAAACTCTTATAGTTCCGAAGTGATTTCAAAACTAATGAAATCTTTTTACGTCGACAATGTCCTAGCAAGCGTGCCAGACAGAGAAGCTCTTAACTTATTCATTGAACAGTCAACACAAATTCTGGCTGATGGAAAGTTTGAGTTAAGAGGGTGGGAGCATTCTTTACCAGAAGTTACTGAAGTTGAAGCAAAAAGCAACATCCTTGGTCTTATTTGGAATCGTAACCTGGATACCTTGGAACTATCTCTGGAATGGTTTGACAGAATGGATATACGATTGTTAACCAAACGAACCATGTTATCTGCAGCACATAAACTGTTCGATCCCATTGGTTTTTCAAGTCCAGTAGTCCTGATACCAAAACTTTTACTTCAAAAGACTTGGTCTTCGAATTTAGGATGGGACGAAGAAATTGAAGGAGAAGTTCGAGAAAAATTTCAGAAGTGGTTACAAGAACTACCCTATTTGGCATCTGTCAAGATTCCTCGATGGATAACTTCCGATTTCACAGTTTCGTCCACCCAATCTGCACATGTCTTTTGTGATGCGAGTGCAGACGCTTACGCATCTTGTATTTTTCTAAGAACAGAAATGGATGATGGTCAAGTGATTCTAAGACTAATTGAAGCGAAATCTAGAGTAGCGCCTGTTAAAAGATTGACTATACCTCGTCTTGAACTTTTGGCTGCAACAATTGGAGTGATACTATTTCAGAATTTCCAGATGAACTATAAAGACAATCTTCAAGTGTATTTTTGGTCAGACTCGTCAACTGTTTTATCGTGGATTAAAAGAGAAGACCACTGGAAACCATTTATCTGGAACCGTATTGAAGAAATAAAACGTTATTCCAAATCGCTAGATTGGTATCATGTTCCTGGTGAAATGAACCCAGCGGATCTTCCATCACGAGGCTGTTTAGCTAAAGCACTAGCTGATGGAAGATGGTGGGAGGGTCCTAGATGGTTACGTGATCCAGTTTCACAATGGCCTAGTCAGAATTTTGCATGTAATGAAGAAGAAATTAATTGCGAAAAAAGAAAAACTGTTGTTTCTTCCTTGTCGGTGCCTAAAGATCATTCATGGTACTACAAGTATTTCTCGAAATTCAGCAAGATAGTTAATATGATAGCCTGGATGAACCGATTTACCAATAATTGCAAGAAGCAAAATGCGGAATACGAAAATTTTCTGACTGCAGAAGAACTAGTAGCAGCAACAAAACTTGTCATTCGTTTCATCCAAGAAGAAGCTTTTGAGTCAGAAAAGGATCCTAAACTTTCATCCTTGTGCCCTTTCGTTGATGATGAAAGATTGATACGATTGAGAACCAAAATATCAGATAGAGCTGATACCAATAATTTTCGCATGCCTTATGTATTACCCTCAAACCACGAAGTTGTCAAACGTTTGATTTTTGAAGAACATTTGAAGAATAACCATGTTGGAACACAAGGTTTGATGAGTATACTCAGGGAAAATTATTGGATTCTTCAATGTAGACGCACTATTAGATCAGTTATTGATGGATGCAACACTTGCAGAAGATTTAGAGGTAAACTGCTTGACACTCCTGCTATATGTTTACCAGAAAACAGAGTCCGTGATGCTGCTGTGTTTGAGGTTCTAGGTATAGATTTAGCAGGACCTTTGTACCTCAAATCAAATGAGAAAGTGTGGGTTGTACTCTACACTTGTGCTATCTATCGTGCAGTGCACCTTGAGTTAACGTCATCCTTGTCAAGCAATGCATTTCTACAGACATTGAGAAGGTTTATCGCTCGAAGAGGTCGACCATCCATAATCTATACAGACTGCGGCAAAAATTTTGTTGGATGCGCAAACGCCTTACAAGATATAGATTGGCTAGAAGTAGCTGAGACCTGTACCACAATACACCGAATAGATTGGAAAATGAATCCTCCAACAGCTGCATGGTGGGGAGGTTGGTGGGAGCGCCTTATTAGACTGATGAAGGAGTTGTTACGTAAAACTCTTGGAAAAACAAGTCTTGACTTCGAAGAATTGCAGACTGTTCTTTGTGACTGTGAATCAGTTTTGAACGCCCGCCCACTCACATACATGTCCGAAGATCCAAATGATTACATTGTTCTTACACCAGCGATGTTCTTACAAGATATCAGAGAAGTTGGAGTGACTGATCTTGATTTGGTTGAAGCGAAAGATTTGAGTAGACTTTTCAAATACCGTTTGAAATTAAAGGAAGATTTGAACAAGAGATTCAAGTCAGAATATTTGGGCCAACTTACTCTTTTCTCGAAGAAAACTTCTGATGAGAAAATCAAAGTTGGAGACATTGTTTTGATCTCAGATTTTAATAAGAAGAAATTTGAATGGCCTATGGGTCGTGTAGTTGAAACTATTCTTGGACGTGACGGAAATGTAAGAATAGTTAGGTTGAGAACTGCCACCGGTGAATTGCTGAGGCCAGTTCAACGTATTGCTTTGCTGGAAATGGAAAAATCAAAAGATTTGCTTACACCGACTCTGTCAAAGTCTAGAATGGCTCATTCGAAAGCTGAAGAAGGCAAGTTACCAAAGAAGTTAAGAACTAGAGAGCCCGTAGCGAAAACACGTTCTGGGAGACCTGTAAAAGTCCCTGAGAAATATCGAAATTGATTGTATCATTACTCCAATGTATTAATGACACAAGGTGGGAGTGTGTTGTAAAACACTTTGTATTTATATATGAACAGTTGTCAAGATGGACAGTTGTCAAGATGACAGTTGAATCTTTGATGTTTTTATGATTGATGTCACATTATCTTGCTATTAAAAGTTATCGATTTTTGAATTAGATTTGGCTATTATTTGAAAAGGTGTGTACATACTGCACAGTAGTGAACTCTACGAGACTGAAGAAATAGCAGTTTTCAACAAAGCTGAACTTCAACCAACACCTAAAGATGAAGAAGCGTACCACCATTACAAGAGCATCATATTTCCGATGCCTTTCATCAAGAGACCAAGGAATCAATATTGCAACGAGAAGCAAAATATATACCCTCATTCGTCACCTCCTATTTCTCAATATTAAGAAAGGAGCCAGAAAGATAATACAGGTTGCAGAGACAACAGCGCTCAGAAAAATAACAAAAATAAGGCACCCAAACAACCCTATCCACAATCCTGCGAATGAATTATTATATGAAACCGCCAAAGTCGTACCTATTGAGACCAGACTAGATGAGCTTGCAAGAAGATTTGCTAAAAACCCCTCAAAATGTGGAAGTGATTCAAAAGCTTGCATTAACAAGACTTCCTCAGAATCAAAATGTTCCCAAAACACCCAGAACACACGCTACTTGAAAAACTACGGAGAACAGCTAGTTTATAGTAATACTCAGATATCATGTTATATCATATAGAACTAGACTTTTTTTATTATTATTATGTTTATATACAAATGTATATTCAAAGGCTGTAGGACCTCGGTCAATTGCCGTTTGAATTATAACCTGCTTATAATTCAATGAAGAACATTTATTATGAAAGGTCGCTGTCCCTATGGTATGAAAAACATATCTTGTCAGTGCCATCTTACAGTTCAGAAACGCGAAATATTTGACTTTATGTGAACCTTAATCAAGCATACACCAGGTAGTGCATATAATTCCTCTTCCTGATCCATCGACTTATTATTATTATTAGCAGAATTATTAGCAGAATTACTTCTGTTCTCATCCTCAACAATCGTGCAAATAGACTGAACGTGAGAATATAATACAATTACTTAGATCATTTTCGCAAATTGGCCTGCACAAATCTACCTAGGTATTTGCGCAAATTGCATGAACGTGAAAACGGACCTTTAGACTGTACATTCAAATTTTATAACGTTATGTTGTTGAATAAAAGTTATTATTATTTATTATATGATTAGGAAGTTGATATCATTGAATACGTTCACTGGTCAAACTAGTATTTCCACAAACAACTATTAGATTCTATAATGCATTTTGCCAGAACCCGGAAGTAGGTATACAGAAATAACGGAGTCGAGGGCAATAATAAACCACTCAGATAGTAGGACAGATTTCAGTTATTTACTCTGCGCGAAGAATTGTGACAAAATATATGCATATTCATGTATTACAATACAAACACCATGCAGCGCCTTTGCCTATAATTCAGAATAATAAATTGTGAAAATTCTCAATTAATGGTCGCGCCGTTTCTGTGAAACGTATCGATTATTTATGAGCTCTTTTATACATTTAGCCTTTGCCATTGTAATTTTTAGCATTCGCATTAATTCCAAGATGTCTTCACGAGACTGGGTAGCCAGTTTTACGATCACGATGGCATTACGCCAAGAAAACACGATTCCGCTTTGTAGCTTTTAACTTATATTTTCGCCAAAAAAATAGCTTGTCGATAGCAAGAAAATTAGCTTCGTCACTTTGAAGTTAATAATAATTGAGGTTTATAGAAGAAAGTACCAAACATTTTCTAAACATTATAATATTATTGAGAGTAACAAAGCTTTGTCGGTTGGCAAAATAGGTATTGGTATACGTCGCTTATAATAACCGGTTTATTCTTGCAATCACTTCGTACGATATTTTTTAATATCATGCAAACTTCATTTTCTCAAATAAAGATGAATGGAAGGAGAATAACAAAATATAAATTCAAGCAAAGGAGTGAAAATGAAAATGATATACCTAGTTTGCTGCAATTTTAATATTTCACGGTGTGAAAATGTAAAAATCAAAAACAACCATTTCGAAAAAAAATCGCTTTTTAGAAAAAATTGCATATATTCGAAGAAATGGATCGTGGGATCCATTGGCTTTATAAAGCTCGCCCTGGTCCAAAGTTGTAGCAAATTTAGTCTACTTTAAAAGTATGTGGAATAACTATACCTACCGGTCAGACTCTTTCTTCACTGAGGTATTGAGCAAAAACTGAAAACATTCCAAAAATATCATGGTTATTTGGGTACAACGCTGCTCGCACAGTACTTCGGAAATTGCAACTGGTTTATGTCCTAAAAACATATGAAAAATTCAGAACGACCGGACCTTTTGCAATCACAGATGTACATCTGGACTGTATTATACTGGTATTTCATCTTCGCCTACACAACTGGTATTTTTTCGAATTATATATTGTGTCATTCACTTCTTCAGGATCTGTTGGCAGAAAAAGTATACTTCGTACAATTGCTCATATTTCCACTTTTTAAATTTGAACAGTTATTGATGAAGAACCATAGAAATATATATTATATACTTACTCTAGAATGCTAATCCCGCCAATTTTCACGGCAAAAAGCATGCGCGTCATCAGAGTAGTTTGGGAAGATCGTTGCCAAGTTTGAAAATAATTTGGTGTTCCAATTCAGAGTTTTTTTATGAGGCAATAAAACACATGTCATTTGAGAGAGAGAAATTTGACAGCGCATTTAGGACTTTTTAAAACCGAAAAGAACCTTATAGAGATAGATTACTCCGAATTTTAGGCGCGAAAGAAATTTATTTAAAACAATAATTTACCCTATGCTACTGCAATTATAATGACCGTGCAACACTGCTTTTTTATCAACAGGAAGACTTGTCACTAAGATCTGTCACTCTTGTCAGAGACAGAGACGGTTTTTATAATTTCAGATTTTCTCTTGTCGTTTTGTGTGGTGTTTGTTGTCGTTGGTTATTCTTTCATCTTTCATGAATTTGCATTAATCTTGTTCCTTTAAAGACAATTTCTAATAAAGCCGTTTCTTCCTAAAAATAAACAATGAACTGTTTAGTGTTGTGTATAGGAAAAATACCTGAAATAAATCATTTTTGGTAGAAATTTTTTATGTACCTATATGCTTTGCTCAATATAGCTTAATTATTATTTTAGCTTGACAAAGAAGTCATGATTTTTGGTTATTGTTTTTAAGAAGAGACCCCAGCAGAACATTTGAGTGAGAAAATTGTAATTTGTGGCAAACATTTTCCTCATGAAGATTCATGTGAAAACGACAATAGTATAATTTGAAACCTAGTGCTGTACCTACCAATACTGTGTCTGCGTAAGCATGCATGGCGAGTGATACAACTTTCTTCCACACCGCTTATATTATAGGTTCTAGACAAAAAGTACTAAACATACACAGAATCGCCTCAGAAAATTAATGTCAATATGGAAGTGCTTTTCTTTGATGGTAAGGAAAATGCTTCTGGCCTCACTTTTTCATGCACCCCCATTGTGGAAATTGCACTAAGGTAATACAACCAGAAATACTCGAAGAAATAGCAAGTTAATCTCTTCAAATGATTTAAGTTAAATGCAGTTGCGTATTTAGACATGAATCGTTCTAGAAAAAAAACCTCGAGCTTGCAAGCATCCAATTTTATAAATCCAATTTCAGTTGAAATTATTCATGATATTAGTTGAAATAAATTTTCATAGTTTTTTTAACTTTCAATTTATTTTCCAATCCAGTGCTTCCTTGAAATTCGCACCGACGATTTGGGGTGGTTTCGTAGGTTTTTTTTGGTTAACTACAACTGAAAAGTGAATGTGATACCAAAAATCAGTCGCTTCAGAGCGGTAAATAATAATAATAACCGTACTCTACTTTCTGAAGGCCTTTGCTGAATATTCGGGATCATAAATATGTGAAAATAATTCAAATCGGCTAAGTACAAATAACAGGTATAAGCTCAATGAGGTTTCCAACCTTATTCTCCGAGATTCAGAATTAACGTTTGTTAATCTTCACAAGTACCATAATATTTTACTAAAATCGGGCCTGTTACAAAAATCACTAATGACGCGCTTGCGCATTGCGGACTAGCCGGAACTTTTTACAACACTTTTGACATGGGGAATAGCATTCTAGAGTAAGTATATAATATATATTTCTATGTGAAGAACTGATTCACCTAATTAAGAGTTCCAATTTTATCATTTTTATCCCGAGCTTTTTTTTGTAAGAGTATTTTGATGCTTGCCCTATAGTGAAAGATTCAACAAGGTTCCATACAAAGAGTACACCAACTAACAAGAGGCGAAAGCTCTGACGGAAGCTTTGATGTTGAGTACACATGATTTTGAGCGGAAATACGTCACAACATTGAAAGATAAACTACCTGATACACTGGGAAAAGTAACACAAATAGTGATTAAAATTCTCACAAAACCGAACTACACCAAGAAAAACAATTCTGTTGATAAACATCGTTGTGACAAAATATTTAATATAATTTACGGAATGAGTTGATGACAAACTTTCACTGTTTAATTTTGTAAATAATAATAATAATATAATAATAATAATAATAATAATAATAATAATATTTATTTTCCATTAGACACAGATTACATGTATTGGAATCGTCAAAGTACACATAAATCTACGACAGTACAGTACACAGTGTAAATATGTAAATAACTAACAGCTGTAGTAATAAATAAAAAATATAAATAAATACACACACATATCATGAGTCATAAAAGTCTTGTAAATTATAAAAACTACTCTCAATTAAATAATTCTTCAACAAGCAACTGAATTTTTTTAAGTTTGTCATTTCTTTCAAATGTCTAGGGAGCTTATTAAAAATAGTAAGACCTAGCACTGATGGAGAATTTAAGGCTATTTTATATTTACAAAACGGAACATGGAAATCATGTTTTTGTCTAGTGTTCACATTGTGAATACTTTCATTGAGCAGAAACGTATTCTTGTTTTTAAAAACATAAATGGACAATTCAAAAATATATATACAGGTTAAGGTCAAAATCCTGAATTTTCGGAATAAGTCTCTACTAGAAAATGTGCTAGGAACTCATGCTACAATACGAATACTTCTTTTCTGTACAATAAACATATTTGAAACAAGTGTAGAGTTACCCCATATACATATGCCATACCTCAGCCTTGACGCAACTTGAGCATGATATAATGATAATAATTGTTGTTCTGTTAAGATGCCTCTGAGATTTCGGAATAGGTTACACAATGAATTCAGTTTGTTTATAACGAGAGTACAGTGCTTTTTCCAATTCAGACATGAATCCATGGTTATCCCCAAAAATTTTGTATCCTCTAAACTGTTGAGTGTTTGATCATTTATTTGAAGTTTTACTTCCTGGCACGGTCTTTGACGATTGTGGAATCTCACCAACTCAGTTTTGTCAGCATTGAGATACAATGAATTGGTTCCACACCAGTTCACAACTGACTTAAGAGTACTCGCACACTTCTCAAACAGTAGATGATCCACATTATCGGACACCACTAAAGATGTGTCATCCGCATACATCGTTATGAATGTATCTGTGATGAAGTTGTCGATATCATTTATGTAGAGTAGGAATAATATTGGACCAAGAACAGATCCTTGTGGTACCCTCATCGTGACGTCCAAGCGTTCAGAATCAAAGTTAACAGTGGTAGACTCACTTTGATATTTCAAACTGACAAACTGTTGTCTATTCTTCAAAAATGACAGGATCCAGTCATAAGCAATACCTCTTATACCATACGAATAGAGCTTTGACATAAGTTGACAGTGGTTGACACAGTCGAATGCCCTGCTGAGGTCGCAGAATATGCCAACGGGGCATTCTCCTGATTCCAGAAGCCTTGTAACTGTTTCAATAAACGAAATTACTGCACTATTTGTGGATTTGTTTGTGCGAAAACCATGTTGTTTATCTGAGAAAATGTTGTGTTTATTTATGAATTTTAGTAGCCTATCTAAATACGAATATTCAAATATCTTGGAAAAGCCTGGACTTATTGTAATCGGCCTATAGTTTTCCATTTCCAAATGTATAACTGATATCCAAATTCACTAATATTTTAACAGGAAACTTGCACTTTGATATAAAATCGTGATTTTGATAGACACAAAAATTGAAGTATCTAAATTATACCAATGAAATTGATACAGGCACGAACTTTTTTTGATGTAATGAATGTAGTATTTCCAACAGTTTTCCTGAAACCATATCAAAAATGCTATAAATTGAAATGGCTTCAATTGGTAGCTACTAGATATAGATTAACAAATATTTTAGCCTTTCAAGTAACACATGTATTGTAAGAATTTTGATGAAATTTAATATTTCTTTTATTGTGGATAGTAAAACTGAAGCAATTTGTCTAAGTTTAATTACTATTGCCAAATAGTCTAGAGATGGAATCATCATTAGGCAATTGTTGACCAACACTAAAGAAAGAAGAACATTAATAAATAGGCTATTAAAATTCTGGTAATTTGATAGATAATTGAAAAAAACAACAAAATAAATAAACTTTATTTTCCTTTTGACAATTACATTTCATATTATATACGAATCGCCGATATTGACCTACAAACTAAATGGACATTTATTCCTCTAGACAATAAATACAATAAAAACAGTTACATAGTCTGTTAGTCTATTGCTCTTAATGACCTAACTATTTGTGCTAATGCCTTGTTTAAAAATATAACATGCATTTTATTGAAATAATATAGGCTATATTTTTCGTTTTCGGATTTTTTCTTCAATGTCGCCTTTTGTTTATTTATCTTCAACTTCAGACATTGGATTTTCCTACGCAACTTTTTTTTTCTTGGTGAGCTTGTACTCAACTGGGCTGTATAATTCATGTGGACATGCTTTAATCCTGGAGTACATGGATTACTGGTTGATGGAACACAAACTAAATTATGATCATCAAACAGCTCCGATGTTGTTACTGGTACATCTGATATCTTTATGTAGATAAAAATTAATATTGTACTGAAAATGTATTTATATTGAAACTGTCAATTTGCATTTTGCAATTTTATATGAATGCAGTACAGCATAGTGTTACTATGTGTCAAAAATAACACAACACTATCCAGGTTCCTTGACTGCATTTAGCAGTAAGACAATTTACAGTACGGAGTCCTAATTGTCATTCAACATATTAGTAATTCTAGCGCAATTGTCATAACCTGAAGAATCATGTTTGTTTCACACAGTCATGAGTTATTCTTAGTCTAACCAGCCCTCTCTGATTATCACTTAATAATAATAATTGCTTTTATTGATAGGTAAAGAGAAAAATTCAGTATAAAATTATTAAAATGATAACATCATACTTACCCATCAAGAGGCACAGTTAGCGCTGGTTCAACTCAATTAAGAGTCTTTTTCACTGGAAGAAGCTGTTCTACAGCAAAACAATTGTTGTGATTCCGTAAACCTCTTCAGTGAAAATCATTTCAGTCAAAGTTTCATTATAGATATTAACATGGATTTTCATCAAGTATCGGCTACATCAATAAAAAAACAATCATTTCTGATACGTAACTTAGCCTGCTCTGTCCAAAATAATTGACAAATGGAATCGAAAATTCGCTTAAACTCACCTACACTTAGATTTAGATCATTTCAGATCAAAATCAAAAACTTACTATACAACTGATAATATCAAAATTCGATTTCAGTATATAGGTACACCTTGAACATCCGTAACTTTGTAATTGTCTGTGCTTGATGAATTCACACGTACAAACTGATTATAATAAAAATATGCATTCGCGGACCTCTGAAATTATCTGAGCCTGAACGGTGAATCCCATTGAGTTTTTGTTGTGTAGCGTCACTGGTTTTTACCGAGTTCGGTCGGAAACGACCGAAAGCATGGAAATTATGCAACAGAACATTACTGGTCGATAGTTTTTATTCTGCAATAATTGTTCCCGTCGATTTTTATAGACAAAATCAGCTTCTGTGACAGATATTATATTTCAGATATATCGGTTCAATAAAAACAGTTATTGTTTCTGTTTCAATCAGTTACCTGTGGCTCAGTATTATGGATTTATTGAAAGAAATTTTTATCACAAGCAGTTATTATTACTGGGACAAAAGTCTTACTTCAGAAACATGTTTTATGTTGGCGGAAGTGGCAGAATTATTTTCTGCAAAGAAAATTTCACCTACCCCAAATAAAGAAAAGTCAGCAACAAATTTTTCTCGGTGTACATTTGACAGTTTCATTGAGATCGACCAACGATTTAAGTGTCAACCTATAACATCTATTTTTGATTACTCCATTCTATATAATTTCGATTAAAAGTGTTTCTTCAGATCATTCGTTTTTCATATGAGAATATCCTTTCATACATGGACATACATTAAATTGGATCGAAGAAATAGGTATAAAATGCTAGGCTGCGTCAGCTGTTGAATTTTATTCATCTAATCGTAAGTACAGAAACCCCTTCTGATCGTTCCAAGTAAAGCGATTATGTTGATATAAAACCTAATCCGCCATTATTTCAGCTACCCTAAACAGAATCATGACAATAACATCTAATCCAAAACGAAGGATGGTCATTGTTAACAGTAATCATTAGGAAGCATAATAACACCGATGAATCACGGTACCATACTAGAGTTTTTTTTTTATAAAGCGGATACGGCTATACTTCGACAAAAGCGAATGAAGATCTTCGTAGAAACGGTCTTTTGTGAAAACTGAATGGAAGCTGAAATAAGACCGCAGTTCTCAATGTATCAGGTTACAGTATCAGTGGTTTGACTTTCAATCTTGGTTTACAAATCGTTCATTCTCTGGAAAAAATAGTACAGGTAATTTTTGCTCAATAAAACATTATACAGGGTGTTTCAAATTAAGTCGGCACCATTGCCGTTATTATTGATGCTACGGATTCGGTTAAATGGGCAAACTAGTAGCATTTTTAATGGCCTTCGATGCCGAAAACAAAAAAAATTGACATTCGCGTTTTCAGAATATTTCATAAAATCATATTTTTTTCAATCGAACACCCTATATTTCTTCATGCTTTTCGATTCGTAATAACATTCTCAACAACAAAGCTTATATCACCGTTCTTCCTAAAGTGGAAAATGAGTGACTTATGTGGAAATATTTATTTCTTTCACTGAAAAAAATGGTCCAAGTAAAACGTTTTCCTTACTTTTTTTCGATTGTGGTTAGAAAATTAATACCTATATTAAAAAAAATAACTACCTGCCTCTAAAAAAATGAGTATTCTGAACGCATGAACTTGTAGCTATAATATTGTTTACATACAGCAAGTGCTTCGAACATTGCTTTGTATAATGTCAGGTCAACATTTTACTAGCGCTGTAAAAGTGTATATTCATATTTATCTACTTTGTGTTTCTGAAAAGTATATCATAACAACAGATACTCGTATTACGGGCATAATACAACAGTTTATTTGCAGTGGAGCTAGGTGTTCCTATGATAATGAAACTGTTCACCTACTTGTTGATATGCGACAAGTTCGGGATCAATCGGTAGTAACCGTTGCACTGATCATCAAACGTTTTCGCAAAACTGGCTTCATTCCAATTCCAGCATTTGAGTTAGTAGATGTAAGTGGACGTGTTACATCGTGTGCCGGAATTATACTATTATTACTGTTGTGAGTATTGACATTTTATGTATAACAGAATCAGGAGAATTTTCCAAAAGACTGAACAACAGTTTTATTTCAATAAAAATAATAAAAATCTACAAATTTTTATTTCATTTCTTCATTATCTTTTATTTTCAATTTTCAGAACGTTCTAATTCTACATTTTTATGCATAACTTGGATTTGTTAGGAAAGACATTAGATTGCCTGCTTATTCATTCATTCATATACTAATGAATACAAACAGATTCAACAAAGTTCCGAAATTTTTAATTATGAAACAGGTTGTACTGGGTGATCCAGTAAGGGTATGGCCAGAGGCGATGATTTGTTCAAAAGAACTGTCAAAATGTTTTATACTTCTTTCCACATCAACTCATTTCACGGAAAAATATTGTCATAAAACTGCAATCTCTTTCTCCAGTTTTTTTCGAGTAGAGTATTCTGCTAGCCTGTTTTCTTATGTTATTAACTGAATCATTGGTACCTTGGTGCAACCGAACCTTTCATATCATTTTAAATTCAAGAATGAAATAAATGTATTGAAAATAAGGCTTTATAAAAAACAAATGATCCTTCTTTGAAGAACTAATAACTCTAAACTGAGGGCAAGTGGATATTTCAATTGAGTCCGTTGTATCCTGATACCAAAGATGGAATGAAAGCTATTAAAGGTAAGACAATAATAAACTACCCAAAAGTGAGTCATTTGATAAGGCCAAGTAAACTAAAATTACTGCAATAATCTAAAAATGTTGCTGCAGTAGAATACTGTATAGTAGCAACTAATATATTTTTTAGTAGATTTAAGTATATGAGATATTTGAGATTAAATCATTCTTCATCAATGGTAAATTTACTTAAAGCTATTCCGATAGCCGCATTTAATTTGTGAATCAAAATATGTCTGCTGAAATTATAACTTTGAAGCCGTTTTTGTACAGAACAGAAAATACTGGAGGGTCATATGAATGTGGTTGGAAAAAATGTGTTTGATTCGATTAAACCAGGGTTCTTATGATAGGAAGGGGTTATGAAATAAGTGAGCATTTAGACAAAGGGAAGACTGAGGAAAGGGAGAGAATACGTCATTGGAGTGAAATTAAGGTGGCTATCCTGAAATTGGTAATTTTGGTTATATTTACGTCAATTTGCGAATAAATAAAGTTACTAAAGCCCGTGGCTCGAATGAATCACAATAAAATCATATGCATTTCTTGTATTTTTATTTATTTTGTAGTTGTTAACTACTTGTTTGATATTGTAACAATACTCCTACATCATACCATGATGATACATTGTCTTTCCAGATATTCCCAAGAATAAAACAGTAAAGCAGCTATGGAATCAATTTTGGTAGTATGGGTAACCTAACCTAACCTATTGATTTTTCCAGGATTTGTTCAAACCATTTTAATAAAAGAGAAGTCAAGACAAAGGCTTAGGAAAAACGGTGAGATTAAACTGTTCTAATGAGAAACAGAACTCGATTTGGTTTTGGATAGAAACTGTTGAAAGTCAATATTTTTGCTATGCCAGTAGGATATAATGTTGGTGTTCCTTTTTAGTTATTCCTACCAAGACGTGTTGGTAAAAATCTGGTCTGTCCACTGTGATATCCTATCAATCTATGACATTTCAAGAAGCACTTGGAGTTCCATTGGAGATAGAGAGATGCTTGCTAGAATCTTTACCCATGGCCGATGGTTTGTTCATTATATCCTATTCCTGGTGCTATGAAATGATTGATATTGATAGGTCTTTATGCCATTTCGGATGAGGATTCACAGTCTCCTTCCACCCGTTCTTTACAACAATGTTACAAAGAATGAGAAAAACTCATTGAATAGTTCTGTGCAATAACACTATTGTACAACAATTATCAGAAGGAAGAAATAAAATTAAAAGAAGAGTTCCCATTACCAAGTGTAAGAACTATCCAAACTCGAAATTAACTATCAAAATTATTATGGAACATGGAACGTTGCAAAAACAAATGATATGATCAGCTCAAGATGGTTCAGCTTTATTTAAGATATTGGATATTCACAAGTTTACTACTCGCCATTTAATTAGAATTTTAGGTAGATATATAGAAATGTTAAATTTTTCCTACAAAAACATATTGTAAATTACTATTTATGAAACAATGTATAAATGATACCGAAATTTATAAAATAAATCATAAATAACAGTATTTGACTACCTACTCATAAATTATTTCTGAAAGTATTATAAATGTTGATCAAATGTGAGTTTTAATTTTGTGAACAAGGCAGAGTGAATGACACTGACTAGTCTGATACGTTTTTATATGTATTTGAGTAAACTTCAGGGATAAATAAATATTTATCTATCATCATTTTAATCATTTACCGCATTTCACATTCACACATTTCAGAATAAAATCAAGCATATTACAAATCACACTTTCTTCTTGCACCTGAGGTTCTGGAATAATATCAGAGAGTTGTTTTGATTTATTTTATTAGACTTGAAATGAATTTCTCTTTGAGGAGTGCGATTTACTCAACTAGTGTTACAACAGATATATTGAGATTAGTCTTTGAATCTTTGAAATATGTTTCAAATCTCAGATTATGTGATTCTTCCATGTTTTCTTTTTTTTAAAGACTCAATACTTTGTATAGAATTTACTTTTTCATCAGTTCATTCAATTTGATAATTATTATCAACTACGCCCAACACTCAGAATCTATAAAAAATGTTAAAAATTTGTGATTGTCGTCATCTTTGAAACTCTCAGAAGTCTTCGAGATACTTGTGCGAACTAGGGAATATATTAATAACAAATATGTTTTAATCACTCGCACGTTTATCAATTTACTCCCACCGATTGGTTTCGAATTCAATTGAACAAAATGGGATATTTTAGTGTAATTTAAATTTGCCGCCTCCAATTTCAGGATAGCCACCCAAATTTCCCTCCAATGACGAAAACAATATACCCGACAAAATCGATGATATTTCAAAACCTCCCTATCAAGGAACACTGGATAGAACATAATTATAATGAGCAATCAAGTTGCCTTGAAACTTTGTTGAAATACTGTTTGTCAAATATTCTCAAGTATATCATGACAATGTCATAAATTATTGTCAACTACTTTTAGAATATTTTTCGAAATGCCGTTTTCCCATCAAGAAAAATGTGATATGTTAGAATCCTACTTGGTTTGCCAGAAAAATAGTGTAAGAGTACTCCAACACTACAGCAATTCGTTCCCCGATCGTGAATTACCTAATCGGCGTTTCTTTGCTGTGCTCCATCGTCGATTCAGGAACAATGAAAAAGTTTTTGAGAAGAGAGCTAAAAAACGTTTTGTATTATCTGAAGATACAGAAATTGACGTTTTACCCTACTTTGAGGTATATCTAAATAATTCCATCAGAGATTTATCTAGAGAAATAGCTGTTCCACTGTCTGGTATTCAACGAATTCTGAAGATAAATATAAGATTTCTCCTTATAAGTTAAGACCAGTGCAAACACTAGAATCTGGTGATCCTGAGAGACGATTAGGGTTTATGAATAAATGCAGACAAGATCCAATCTTCTATAGAAATATTATATGGAGCGATGAGGCTAATGTCCTAAAGGACTCGTGGTGTTACCAAGCAATTTGATCTCGTTGATTTCTGACAGAATTACTTTCGATAGTATTGCGAGCACTCGTGGTATTACCCCCGACAATACCAGCTTTCAGCTCAATCAGACAACGGGAAGTTGTTCAAATCTTGGTCGCAAGATTTGACCCCCACATACATACTAATTCGACAAGTGAAATACAAGGTTGTGAAAACAAAACATACAAAGAGTTAGTAACTTTAGTTGGTCTATCGTAGATTCGAATTATGCAAAATAGAAGCAACAATTTTGGCGCTTGCTAGAAACCTTCGGCTTCGGTCAATTTGAAATGCGTGGATTTTCAAACAGCCTTACCTTTCATGTGCAAACATTTTTTTTGTGCTGTTTCTGGTGTCCTCCAACAGGTGATGCCCTAAGCAATTGCTCAATTTGCTTATGTGCTAATCCGGCACTGCTCATAACTCCTCAGAATGAATTAATTGAAGAGCTGACTACATGATTCACTGACAGGTAAGGAAACCGTTTGCTGGGCATGAAATACGTTCTTGGTGTTGCCCCAAGTTGCCTGGATGTATTTTTGGAATTTCTCCAGGTCAAGGTCAAGGAGGGGGGGGGGCGTTTGAAAACCAGTCAGTTTGTGACCGTTTACTGGTTTCACATTTCCGTAGATATGGAGCTGAACATACCTTCTGCCAAGTTTGAACCACGTACGAGGTCAAGGTCCAGAGTTCTGCCAAAAAAACCGTTATTTTTGAAAATCGCGGTTTTTCTAGCATAACTCTGTATATTGACATCGTTCGTAGGTCAAACTTGGCAGAAGGTATGTACAGCACCATATCTACTGAAATGTGAAACCAGCGGACGGTCACAAACTGACTGGTTTTAAAGCGTCCTTCCCTTCTTGACCTTGACTTGGAGAAATTCTAAAAATACATCCAGGCGACCTGGGGCAACACCAAGAATGCTATTTCATGCCCAGCAGACAGTTTCCTGTAAGTCATATAGGCAGCTCTTTAACTAAATAGGTCTGTCTGAATACCTACGAAAAAAGATCTTAGAAGGGGAGGGAACAAACAAAACTGCAAAATGGCCAAATGGACATTGTTTAAACCCGTTTTGAACTCCTCCATTCAATTTTGAGAACATGAAATCTGTTTCACTTCAAATTTGACATTAACAGATGAAACTAGGGCGGGGATTAGCGCAGTGGTTAAGCGCTTGCCTGGTAATCGATAGATTGCAGGTTCGATTCCCAGACGGTGCGATCTTTTTTCATTTTCAGATGTGAAAGTCTGAATGACTGAGGCTCGTGTCGGCTGGGAATAATCTTCCACGATTCACTGTTGCGTTAAAAATTAACAGTGCTGCTCCTAAAGTGGCGTATGGAGTTAGTAACAAGGCCTATCCAGAACACATGGCTAATGACCATAGCAGTCGATGCCAAAACACCAAGGAAAAAAAAAAAAAAACAGATGAAACTTCGAAAATGGGTTGTAACTTATCTAGAACAACATTAGAATTTAAATTATTACGACATATAAGTGGGGGGTGCTATTTAAAATTTTAGGGGTAGGTGTCCTGGGGGCGAGGGGGTTGAATGTGATACAACAACAAATACCTTCCTTCATATGTGAATTGACGTTTTTCGCCAAATTATCAAATATTGTATGCTGTTCGTTTTCAAATTATCACCCTGTATAAAGAACACATAGATGAAAATAGTTTTTCTAGATAACAATCACAGTTAATTAAAACACAGAACACAATATACAAGATAATGAATTCATGAATAACTTAACAAGATAAAATGCTAATGCTAGAGATATTAGTTGCATAGGGGTTGCATACGAGACAGGGTTGCAATTTATGGAACAATGAAACACCTTTAATCAGTGTGCCACATCATCATTACTAACTGTTTCGGGAACCTGACAGCTGTTCATCAGTGGGTGTGGGCGTGGTAAGGCCGCAAAGGGATTGAAAAATCAATTAAAGGTGTGCAATTTATAGATCACTGGTTTTTGTGTTATATTGTCAACCTTAGCCAAAGTTATCGAGAAAATATTGAAAAATCGCATAATGAGCTATCTGGAAAAATGTAAAATACAGTAAGTCACGAACAATTATTGAATGTTTTGCAGAGTATTTTGGCTTCAGAGGAACTTCATACCAACTATTCAAAAATTATCTTGTCTTCAAAAAGCAATAGGTAGCAATCAGCGACTCAAAGAGCTCTACCACAACCTTTTTGTACGGTGTACCACAGGGAACCATCCTTGGGCCCATACCCTTCAATATTTATATAAATGACCTATTCAAGTGTGAGGAGACATCTGGAACCACCAACTATGTTTCGGTACCGTAACTTATACCGAGTGTTCACAACTCGAGTACAAACAATTAAAAATTATATTTTTTCAGAGTGTCCTGTGTACCTAAACGCTACTGAGTGTATGGCACATTTTACAAAAATAGTCATCTAGCATCATCCTCGTAACATATCATGCAATTCTCATATAGTATACAGAGTGTTCGTAACAAATATGGAAATATCGAATAATATCTGCTCGAAGGTTTTGTTGCTACATACGCCACGAAGTTTTGAAAATAAGTTGATTATTAATTCTGGCTCCTGACTTGCATCATGCTCGATTCAAATCAATCCAATTCGAATAACTTGATAAAGTTAATTTTATTTTTCCTTTTTTATATGCTTATATAGAAAAACGGTAATGATAAAAAAGTATTGCGGAAAACATGAACAATTTTCAATTTGACCGATTTCAATTACACCACTTTGTGCAGCAATACATTTTTCCGGTCTCCTCCTACAGTTGTTTGTGACTTTTCATACTACTTCCTGCGTAATAGATCTATATACACACGTAATGATTTTTCTCTTTTGAATCGTTCACATTTTTGGGACGATCTCGACAAACTTTTTCTTTGGGGGTTCCCCAAACAATGTTATCAAATGGTGTCAGGTCGGGTGACAGTGGAGGCCATCTAATAAGGGTACTGTTTCGTCCTATCCATTTACCAGGAAATTTTGTTTTAAACCACCCCCTTACAATTTTTGTATTATAGATAAAAGCAGCATCTAGTTGGAAAATCATGTCCTGTCTCAGTTTTATCGGTATATCCTCTAAATCTCCCTATAATTCGTTGTTTTAGAAGTAGAGAAAATTTTCTGCGTTGAAATCTTCCTCCAAAAAGAAGGGTATTGTTATTTTATTCTGAAGTATGAACCAGACATTAATTTTGAAAGAATACTGTCTCTTACAATGTTTTATCCCATTTGGATTTTAATCGGACCATAGTATCTTGAATTTTGAGAAGACACCATTCCATTAGTTGTGAAGGAAGTTTCACGCTAAACACGAGGGGGAAACCGCTGATGAAATTGTGTACATTAATTCACAAAAATCGTAAGTAATTCCACTAATACCCAAGTAAATCCCGAGTAATACCCCGAAAAATGCCACTAATACCTCTAATACCCAAGGAATAAAAGAAGAAATCTGAATTTTTGGGTTTTGAAGCCTTTTTTTTCAATTCCACAATTGTGATTTCAACACCGATGTTTTCTGTCATCTGCAAATTCCCGATTCCATTGGTAGAGGACCTTTTTTTTGTCCTTCTCACACGAAATAATTCCTGTAATACCCATGTATTACTCCAGTAATACGTCTAATTCCCGACTAATGCCCTTTAATTTTAAACTAATACCAGTAACTCCCGACTAATATCCATAATTTTCAACTAATTCCACTAATTCCCCACTAATACCTAAGTAATGCCACGAATACCCAAGGCTTGTATTGTACACCAAAATTCCCCAGCGGTTTCCCCCTCGGCTAAACATTACTGTAGACAATCGGTTAAATAAGTTCCTTGGCCATATAACGCACATTTCATTCTAACATCTTCATCGCCATTTTCCAAAGTATGCGAAAATTTGGGCGTATGGGCATTTTGTTTGTTTCGCTTGAGGCACCTCCAAATTTTCGTTGGTTTCATATTGAGATTTCTTGCTAGTTGCCTCACACTGGTCTTCGCATTTCCTTGGTGCTCGTTCATGATTATTCAGATAGCTGGTGCGCTTTTTGAAACAATACTTCCAGGTCTATCAAATGCATGTTTACTTTTGCAACTATTTGAAAAGTCACAGGTTCAATATCAGAATAACGCCTGTTAAATTCTACCGCAGCCTCTCGATATATCTTATGGTTATCAACCACCAGTCGGATTAGTTCAATTTTTTAAATAACTATGACTGTTAAAATTCTGATCATATTTGCGTCGATTTTACCTCGTATTGCGTGTACAATGACTGCCAAATAATATGAAATGTCAAATAATAGTATATTATTCAACAAGCGTATAATGATGGCTATTACCCACGAAGATGAAATTGCAACACGAGCCGGAGGCGAGTGTTGTAACATCTGAGTGGCTAATTGCCATTATACGCGTGTTGAATACTATACTTTATCCACAACTATATACGACAATACCTTTGTCATTAGATAGGTATGATCTGGCGCTTCTTTTATAAATTTACTGACTTCTTCGGGAGTAAAGGTTTTAGATTTTTTCGGTTGATGGCCCTCAGACTGACGTTTTAAAAATGCCTGCAACTTCATGTAAGTCTCTAGGTGGATACTATGGTGAATATTCAATGTACTCTTCAGCATAGAATAATATGCCCACAATGATGATGACTTGTATTTTTTAGCAAGCTCAACAAAATACACTAGGATAACATTTTCAGAAAAAGACGATGTTTTTTGTGCCAGTTGCCAATCCATAAAACTTTTGTACACCGCATCATATTTACCTTTTGACTTGTTAGGTAGGAGATTTTCTGTAGCGCTAGCCGCTAATTTTAAAATGTCTGGCAGTGTACAAGACATATCTTCTAAATCAGTTCACTATTAGACATTTCTCTTATGATACCAGAGATAAGAATGTTCACAACAAATAACTCACAAACCGACAGTATATCTACAAATACAGTGACAAGTAAATTTACAAATTATCAAATTTGACGCAACGATTGAGTAATATTATTCCATCGAACTGTCATTATTACTCAATTCTATATGGTAATGCATGGCATTACTTGATAAAAATCGCATATTTAACAGATTTATTAATTAATAGTTGTGGATAAAATGTATAAACTGACAAACTGTAGACGCTTCGTTATGTCCATGACAATCTTGATGAAAGTAGTAGACGCCACCATGGAAAATTGCAACGAAGTTGTTAGGAATAGAATATTCATTATGGGGCCAAAGGAATTATTTAACCGATAAAACAATGTTTGGCGACGAAGCTACCTTCAGAACTTATGGAGTAGTGTTTTTGCAAAATTCGAGATGCTGGTCCAAATTGGAAATATTACATTATGTACAAGATATGCGGATGATATTGTGTGAATGGATGCACTAGGTGACTCTTGTTCTATTGGCAATCTAAAAGTTGCCATACACTCAGTAGCGTTTACACAAGGCACTCTCAAAAAGCAGATTTTTTTATTTTTTGCTCTCAAGTTGTGATTACTCGGTATGAATTACTATTTTGAAAAATGGGATTTTGGGGTTCCAGATGTGCCGGATCTCTCAGAGTACCTACTAACAATAAAGTTTTCGAAAATCGTTATGAAATAAAGAATTATCGCCTTTGAAGTGAAACACACTGTACGTAGATCGCCACATGAAATGGGACACACAAATACACATATAGTGAAGGAACTTCGTTTCACTCTGTATAAATTCAAATGCGTTGTGAGAATACACCGTCGATCAACTGAGAATGCTGTACTATGCACTGGTAGAGTCTCATTTTAGATATGGGTTGACAGCATGGAGAGCTGCCACCAACAATTTTGTGATACGCCTGGAAAAAATTCAGAAATGTGTTCTGAAAATAATATCTAAAATATGAAAATGTTTGATGCATATATACGACAGTTATATTTTTTAACGACTGTCACGAGACAACACAAGTTCAAATCGGAACTCTCCTTATCCCAAAAATATGAAACAAGAAACAAAAACAAATCCATCATTCCAACATGAAATCAACGCTCTTAAGAGATGTTTTCTATACCTAGCATCAAAGTTCTATAGTACAATACCTGCAGAACTCAAATTCATAAACTCGATGAAAATTAGAAAAATTGTTGAGTAGTTTACCACGACTGATGGTACACCAGTTCGTAGATTTTAACACCTACTAATTTTGAAATATTTTATGACATTCCAATATTCGTAAAAAAAAGATTTTATACCCATTTATCTCCTATACGTTTCATCTCGAATATATTTTAGTGTTTTAGCTGTAAATAATTTTATGCTAATCGTATGTGAAAAGTTGCTGTTTGTACAGTTCTATTGTTTTTTAAAATATGATAAGTGTGTTCTACTATTTCAATACTGAACCATTTTATTCTGTTATTTTAATACTCAACTATTTTATTCTATTATTTTACTATTTTATATTTTAACGCTTAACAATTCCATTCTATTATTTTACTATTTCATTATTTTATTGATCTCATGTAGACTTCACGATAGCACTTTCAATGCCTAGCCTTCAATGATAGCAGTGTTTAGTTCGACATTTGATAATTATTGAATGTTTTTTCAATTTTGATCTGTAACCTGCTAGAATTGTAATTATTGGCGAATAAACTATTTTATAGAAAATCATCATGAAATATTTCAAATCCATTTAATCAATTTCAAAGTTTGAAGATCTCTGAACCTTAAAAACAAGATACTGCGGTGTAATTCAATGGAAACAAATAATGTAGTCCCCTTTACCACACAAGTATTCTCAATATCATGTGCGCCGGTCAACGAACTGGCAGAGGTGGTAAATGTGCCACGTGTCAGTCTGGCTGTCATACCACCAAGGCAGGGCATGAGCAGGAGCTTCACAACACTGAGCCTTTGAAGCCGCAAGAACTGTCAAGAGGGGATGCAGAGATTCACGATGGTCTTTCAGAAGAGGCTGACATCTGGCAGATCAACTATGTCGTGTATGACGCTCCGGTGTATGACGCATGTCAGACTCTGCCCCAAACAGACAGGAACAATGCATACACTAGATGGAAGCTAAGATCAAGTCGGCGAGACAACACGCGACTCGTATCCAGTGTGTGGTGGAATACGTAGCTGCCAGCCGCGGGTAGAAATCTTCTGCAAGAAGGTACATCAATGAGTATCTGCAACCACTCAACGTAAATACTCCAGCCCTACTGCAGTTCGAAGCTTTCTACAGGAGGCTTTGGCAGCCTGGTCTCAATGATCGAAGAACACTAGTCTTGACAATAATATGACAGAAATCATAGCCAGGCGAATGCGGAAGGCCGTCATCCTTTGTTTACTTCCTCTGCTCAGGGAACATGATTTTTGGACCCAATATTCACTTACCTTACGGACGTAGGAAGTGGTTATTTGTGTTAATGTCACCAGCGCACCCCCCGGATGTGTAGGATCTTCGGAGACAGGTCCCGACTGGAATAATCCTAAAGAAAAAACAATAATTCGCCCTTATTCCTCATAAAATCAAATAAGTACATAAATGAACGTGTGGGAGAAAAGGCGGATTGTCAGCGTGATTTGTTATTAAACTCGTTTATACACATAAATCAGTATGTTTGTTCTTTGCTTCTGCTTATCAGCTTATCGAAGTGAAGACGAAAGCGCTTTGAACCTGTGCCAGCTGTAGGAAGTGGCAAACTGTTTGGAGAGAACTTCAGCAGTGTTCATCAGAACCTACGAAAGATACCTGCCCTCCCGTTTGTACCTGATCTCATCTCCAAAGCCATGACGAATAATGAGGAGCTGTTGATGGTTGTAAAACGACTTCCAATAGGGCAGGCGCGTGGTCAGGATGATAGTGACGCAGTTTTGCTCAAGAACCTCACACACAAGTCTCTCATAATGTTATTGCATATAATAAATGCCATACTTAAATTTTATCCACATTGTCTACAGCGGGGTGTGATGATACGGAATTACAAACCCAGCAACCACAAGCATCAGGTAACTAATTAGCACCCAATCTCGCTAAAGCAAAGCATCGTTCATGATGTGCTGGAGAGCTTTTGAAAAAGAATTACACATGTCTCAGTTTTGTGGTGGCCCGAAATGAAACAGAGACAGTGGAAAACCAATCTTGGTAGAATACAGACGCTTGACTGTATGTGTATCACGAGTGCACCCCAAATGCTGCTATGGAAATTATCCTAAACCTCCCACCTTTAGACGTCACAGTCATGGGGAGGCGAGGATGAGTGCATACAGACTTAAACAAACAGATAATTGGATAACGAAACCACCAACTGGGTGCACCAAAATCATCCATGAAGTCAACAATACCTTATTTATCAGACTACATGCTACCACAATAATACTCGTATGAAAAACCATTCAGAAAATAGCTCAAGTGGAATTAATGAGACCCGGTAGAAGAATCACTATCACCTGGAAACATAATCTGGTATACAGATGGTTCAAACACAGTTGTAGGAACAATAGCGGGAATATATGGGATAAGGCCAAAAAGGGGCGTAAGTGGGTAATAAATGGAGAAACCATGGAGTGTAGACTCTGTGGTGACGGGGAGAAAACATCCTCTCACATTATCTTCGAATGCGACGCGCTGTACAACAGGCGCAACAAAATATTCTGACAGATCAACCTAGAACTGGCATGAATTGGAAACACCTAGTGAATAGACTACTGAACCTATTTAACTAGGAACCACTGACGACAGAATAATACAATATACCCCAGTGTTAAGGGAAATCTCAAAGGTAAACCCGGTATCTTGCTCGTCATTCTTTAACCAACCAACCCAATTTCGTTGCTTAATGTGATTGCTAGAGTAGTGGCCAAAATTATCCAGAAGAGGCTGCTGGAGCTTGAGAGAAGACCTAAACTCATCCCGGGTGTGCAGTTCAGATTCCGTAGAGGTCATACTACCTTTCAGGTTTTCCGAATTGTGCACGAGTGATGCTGATGTTGGATATACCTTTGAACGTAGAGAGATTGATAACTTATGCCTGACAGAAAGAACTTTTGTGATAAAGCTTTACAACAATCTGGCAAGGATAATCAATCGAAGCAGATGTTCCACAGCCATCGTGCTTATCTCCTCATGTATATTCCCTACAAACACACCGATTTCCCGCGGTTCAAGAAAGCGAATGCTGCGATGACACCGCATTATAGGCACATTCATTTTCAAGCGTGGCCGCTGCATCGCAGATCCAAATTCATTTGGATCGGGACTTCGTGCCGTAGATGGCGGAAACGACCGAGATCGTCAACTTCCGGTAGAGGGTTCGGTTTTTGAAGCTGCCTCCCCGGGGGTGAAGGATCAAGGACAAATTCGTGAGTCGTGAGAGAGTCGAGTTCTATGAGATATCTGGAGGTACAACTCGAGAAGCTTTCTTCCCATAAATATATAATTCTGGCTATTCAGGGGGCAGGGGCAGCCAGATATTCTGAATTGACTGTTGATAAAAAATTATTGTTATATAAACAAATCATAAAACCGGCAATGTTATACGCTTGTCCTGTGTTCTGCAGCGTGGGCATCACGATTCTCAAGAAGCTTGACAGGATGCAGAACAAGCTACCCCATATGGTTATGAACAGTAATCAGTACATTCGGCTGGACCTACGTCAAAAGTAGACTATTTGTTTCATCTTCCAATGCCACTAATAGATATCTTGAAATGCTCACCGTCGCACAATATGTATGTCAAAGTTGTCAGCTTGGTATTTTTAATTGCTCTGGTGTTCTTACCCCGGTTTGATCCGTATGTACCTATTGGTTTTTATTACTTAATTGAAATTGTTGAAAAATGCAATGCAGCAAGCTCTCTGCTTGTAATTTTGTTTATTTTAATTACTGAATAGCATATGTACCATTGGATCTTCTTAAATCGGTTTAATCTGAAGGTATTCTTAATTCGACATTTATTGAAATTGAATTATATTGTTATTTTACTGTATCCTTGTTCTGTAGTTGGGTGTACCTGCAGAAAAATGTATGCGTGAATATTCCGAGTCACAATTTTAGTTTTGTGATAGCCCTCAAAAGGTTCTGAGGACCGTAACAAGCAGAGCTACCATAAAATTATTTTGCTGTTACAATATCCATAAAACCTCTATAAAGCTGATATAAATCTACGAAAGCCCATTTCTATAAAGGGTTATTTTTAAATGCAAACTTGAAACTTTCTTGCCTCATTCGTAGGATTCTCAACAACCTACTGAGTGTCATAATGGAACTAAATCATAGGGCTATTATAAGCCTGTATGTTATTGAAAAAATCTATTTAGCATCAAAATGTTTTTTTGAAGTTGGGTAAGAATGTTTTCCATAGATAACCACAGCCAAAACGGACTCATATCAATACAGTTATGCAGTTAAGAAAGATAGGGCGACTATTTTACAAATCAAAAATATAATTTAATAAATAATCAACTATCTGAATGAAAATGCAAATTTTCACTTTCAGATTTTTTTCTTCAAGTTATGTAGGGTCTTTCTCTATATCTATCAGATGTAGTTCAATGTCCAGCGTGGCTTTAGCCGGGGAAGTAGTTGTTTTCTGTTAGATATTACAAAAAAGTAACTTCAATTTTATCGTAGGGTTTTTTTTCCATTTCCAGAGGAGTCATGTATTGATTCAATTTTCGACTGAGAATGTTTCTCTTTAAAATATTGATGATGTTCTGACATAGGTCTATGATTTATATAATATGTCCACTTATTGAAGACCTTTGTGAAGTCAAACCAAATAGTGCTCCAGCAACAACAACAGTGGAGGAAAAGAACATTTCTGTTGAAAATTCACGGAAAGTATCCGAAAATATCATTAAATCAACAAAAACGGATCAAACATCACAAAAATCTGCTGAAACTCTAGATACTCCGATTAGGAAAACTTTTAAATCATCCACCGTAAATCCTCATGGTTTCAAAGAAAAGCTCAGAATAAGACCTATCAATAAATAATCATTCCTTCATTTAAAAAAAAAATCATTTTCAACTAAATCCTTGCTGGGCTCTTCTTTATTCCAATCGATCACAACAAACCGTACTAACGAAATATTTATATTCTCTTTATCAGTCATTAAGTTTTTGGTATGTTTTTTTACATTGTTTAGTTCTTAACGTTTTTCATTGTACAGATAAAATAACTTTACGAACAATATGGATCCTTTTATAAGAGATTACAAACATGAAATAATAAATGCACAGATCATCACTGACTTGAAAAATTTTGAAACGATGTCACTGAATAAATTTACAATTTTTCACACCAATATCAGGAGTCTTCTGAAAAACATGGATGAACTATCTGTATTCCTTGGTGATGTAGGAACAAAATTTGATATCATAATACTATCAGAAACGTATATAATTCACGATCCATCAATTTTTCATATGAACGGATACAATATTTTATACAATGAAGGAAAACTGAACAAAAACGATGGAGTAATAATATATTTCAGAAACTATCTTAAATGTTCTCATATTATACATAAACTTGGTGAAATAAACGTTCTTCAACTCAAAACACAAATCAATAACAAAAAAGTAATATTAACTGGTGTTTATAGGTCCCCAAATACCTGTCCATTGGAATTCAACTCAGAACTCTCGAATTATTTAGAAGATGTTAAAAACAGTGATATTCACATATTCGCCGGCGATATAAATATAGATCTACTATCTGACTCCGATCTTGTAGAGGAATACAAAAATTTATTGAACACCTATGGTTTTTCATCATACATCAATACTTATACTCGTCCGGAGAGCAAAAGTTGTTTAGATCATTTTTTTGTGAAAAGCTCTAATATAGAAATCCAATCGTACATCTTTCAGAAAAACATAACGGATCATTACCGAATAGGCCTCACCATAGAAGTAAATCAAAATTCTGCAACTCATCATAATTCCGAAAAGTACAAAAAATACATCGATTACCATAAATTGAGATGTGACCTGAAAAACGAGAATTGGTTTGGTGTGTACGACCAAACGGACCCTAATAAAATCACGGAAAATTTTGTTGGTAAACTTAACTTTCATATAGAAAAAAATACACGAATGATTAAAATAAAAAAACAAGAAATAACTCACCGAAAAAAGTGGATCACACCTGCACTATATGTATCTATCAAGAAAAAAAGTGAAATGTACACGAAGTTATTGAGAAATCCAAATAATCATTTATTGAGAGAGGAATATAACTCTTATCGGAATAAATTGAATAAACTCATGAAAACTGCGAAAAAGGAATACTTAAAAAAGGTTATTGATGCAAATAAAGATTGTTCGAAAGCACTTTGGGAATGTGTAAATAATCTGTGCAATCAAAATAGAGTAGAAACAAGTATTGATAAAATTAAGCTCGAAAATGGGGATATTATACAGGATAATAAACATATTGCAAATAATTTCAACAAACACTATAGCACCATAGGAAAAACACTTGCTGATATACTACCAATTCCTCAAAACTACAGAGAATCGAACAAAATTATAAAAAACACCATGTATCTTTATGCAACTGATGGAAATGAGGTTCAAAAAACTATTATGGAGCTAAAATCTAAAAAATCACCAGGTCATGATAAAATACGTTCAGAAACACTAAAATCTATATCTCATGAAATAAAAGAACCTCTCGCGTATTTGACTAACGTATGTTTCGATACAAGGTGTTTTCCGAAAATATTAAAAACTGGAATTATCAAACCATTGTATAAGAGCGGAGATAAATTGAAGATAGTCAACTACAGACCAATTTCTCTCATCTCCAACCTTGCAAAAATTATAGAAAAACTATTGAAAGTAAGGATTTTAAGACTTCTGGGTAAGTTCAATATCCTGTCATGTTTTCAGTATGGTTTCAGAGAAGGTAGGTCGACCGAAGATGCAATATATCATTTAACTTCGCGCATCTATAATGCCATGGACCAAAAAAAACCTTGTTTGTGCATCTTCGTCGACTTGTCTAAAGCATTTGATACCGTTTGTCATGAAAAACTATTGATAAAATTGGAAAATTATGGAATTAGAGGGAAGGTCCATCAGATCTTGAAAGACTATCTATCGGATCGGAAACAAATGGTTGACATAAATGGAACTACCAGTGAACCAATGACTGTTACGTATGGCGTCCCTCAAGGGACAGTCCTAGGCCCACTTTTATTTATAATTTACATAAATAGCCTTCTTAGGCTGAAAACAGAGGGAAATATCCTCAGTTTTGCTGATGATACTGCTATCTTGTACGAATCTGATTCCTGGGCAAGCTTAAAAGTGAAAGCAGAAACCGACTTTTTAAAAATAGATCGATGGTTCAGGTATAATAAACTCACCCTTAACTTAGATAAGACGAAATACCTACCTTTCACTTCGTACTCTAACAAATTACCTGATATGGGACCGCTATGTTTCGGAATGAACTCTGAAATTCCTGAAAAACAGTCCATCAAATATCTGGGCATTGAAATTGACCGACATCTCAGATGGGATATACAAATCCGAAATATAGTCAGAAAGTTGAGGGGCCTCTTATACAATTTCAAATATTTGAAAGATTTTTTAGACATTAACCATCTTAAAGTTTTATATTATGCATTAGTGCAATCACAATTGTCTTACGGAATCATAGGATGGGGGGGGGAGTGAATGACTGTTATTTGGAAAAGTTGAATGTTATACAGAGATGGATACTTAAAATAATTTACGGAAGAGTCTCAACATATCCAAGTGACAGTCTATTCAAAGATGCCCAAGTGTGCGATGTGAGACAGCTGTACTGCCTCAATTTGTTGCTTAATGTAAAAAAGAACAAAATCCCCACTGAAATGGTGGAACACAAATATGACACTAGGAATAAAACGGTTAGGCTTCCAAGATCGGAAAAAACAATAGGGCAACGGTGTTCAAATCACCTTGGACCACGTCTATATAATATGTTGCCTGAAGTCATCAGAGAAATAAATAGTTCAACCATGTACAAAAATAAAATAAAAAATTGGATCTTACTATCTGAGAGGAAGTCGTTTCATGATTTTGTTAATCAAATTCTAAGATTAAAATTATAACATAATTATTTACTTCAAAAATGAAAAAATTAAATAAAAAATTATCTGTTTTATTTTTATTTATACATGTTTATTAGTCTTTATATGTTAGTGTGTATTTATATTTGAAAATTTATGTATAATAATGTGCTTATTACCAGAAAATGTCCCTTTCACAAACGTAACACCTACCCGAATACTACAAACTATCCCAACTATGACGATACCCTCGAACACGACAAACCCACTTCATTACATAATATTTATTATCAATTTTACAATTTCATCAATTTATATTTTAAGTCTGTCTTAATTAGGTTTAAGTATGTTTTTCCTAATCACATACAAGCAATAGTGTTGTCACTAGAGCTTCGTGATATCTCTTCCGTTTATTTACTCTTTTTTTCTACTATGCAATGTTGTTGACTTTGCTAAGTAAATAAACATTATTATTATTATTATTATTATTAACAAAGTGAAATACCGAATAAATTTTTTTGACAAAATGACATCAGATAGGTGGTAAATCTACAGTGCGCCTCAAAAGCAACGCTATATTAACAAAATAAACAAAATACCTAATGAAATAAGAACATTATTCTGCAATTTTTTCCGAAATTATTTGTAGTTCTAAATACAAACATAATAAATTTCCATATTAGACATAGGAAACAAAAACTGTTCGCTATTTTTGTTGATTTCAAAAGAGATAAATTAATCAATATTGGAATATCAGCTAAAATTCTTCGGATAATACAAATATTGTATGCTAATGCAACAATTCAAATAAAAGGTTCTGATGGCCTCTCTAGATTATTCGAGTTAACAACTGGTGTATTTCAAGGTAAACCTTTGAGCCCCCTCCTCTTTGCTCTATCTATAGCCGATATAGAAACATTCTTCTAGAGTGTGAACATTGATGATAGAAATGACGTATTGGCATTATTATATGCAGATGATCTGGTGATTCTTGCACATTCAGAAATTGATGTCGTAAAAAAATTGAAGATTCTAGAGAAATATGCTGCATATAATGATTTGACCGTTAATTTACGAAGAACTAAAATTATGCAATTTGCTCGAGGTGGATATCGTAGACCTGTTTCTGTTTTCTATTTTAACGGACAACCATTAGATGTAACTAATAAATATGATTATCTGGAAGTATCTTTCACCTCTTCAGGACTATTCAATGAAATGTCATCAGTTGCTAACCTCAAGGAAAAACGGGCTATTTGTTTAGTACTCCCTATTTTGTCTAAAACTAAAATTGAAACCTGGTATGGAATAAAATTATTCGACTCATTAGCAATGAGTGTTATGTTCAACTCTGTTACGGCATGGGTCATTAGATATTTGGAAGTATTAGAAAGAGTACATCTCAGTTTCTAAAAAAGAATTATTTTAGAGCCTATTAATACACCTGATGCAATAGTTCGTTTGGAAACGGGACGAGTTAAACTTGCATATAATATTTTTAAAATTACCCTAAACTGGCTGTACAAGATTCTTACAATGGAGAGTGATCGTTATCCAAGACTTTCTTTTGAACAATAAATACGATTAATAAACTCGACTGATGCAAAATATAATTGGGCACTTCAAGTAAAACAATTTTTTACTGATAGCGGATCTTTGGATATTACAGTTATCTGTTCAACAACGATGTCGCTATGGCATCTCGTTACCCTTTCATGTCAATGTACAATGCTCTGCTTACCACACAGGAACCAAGCTCATATCTGCTGGTAAAGCTACCCATACAGATCACCCGTACTCCTGCACAGTTACGCATGGCCAATCATTTCAGGATCAAGTTCACATTGAATGGAATTGTGTATTCGATTGATCCAGATGAAATATGTTCCGTTTGCAATAGTAATGAAAAGGAAACTTTATTTCATATAATCTTCGAATGCCCAATTTACACTGATGTGAAATGAAATAAACAATGCCTTCAAAATTTGGAAGAACTAATGAATGCCTTAGAGAATATAACTATTTCTGTAGCCAAAGAAATCTTAGAACATATCTGGAATATTCTCAAGCTACGTTCATTTATATTGAGTGAATGTTGTTAATTTTAGTATACTCTTATGCTCTTATGATTGTACAATCCACTATTAACAAATGATGAAAGAAAGAAATAAAGCGCTGAATAAATATAAACGTACAAAATCGGTGGCTCATTTTCAATTATATAAGGATCTCAGAAATTATGCAAACCAAGCAATAAAAAGGGAAAAAAGAGCATACTTTTTATATCAGTTTGAAAATTCCGATTCAAAAAAGGTGTGGCAAACATTAAGAATAAATAATTTTTTGAAAAGTAGAAACCGTGAAATTCCTGAATGTTTAAAGAAGCCTAGTGAAATCAATGATTTTTTAATAAACTCCATTCCAAATGTTGCACCACCTGAATATCTTATGAATTTTTACAGTACCAACAATATTATTCCTCCCACTTTTAAATTCAAAGCAGTTGATGATATTTTTGTATATAACAGTATTTGTAAAATTAACTCCAATGCAATGGGATGTGATGGGCTAAATGTTGAACTTATTAAACTTTGTTGTCCTCTTATCGTGCCATTTATCACACACATAATAAATTTCTGTCTTTCAAGTGGTGTTTTCCCTACTGTTTGGAAAAGGGCTATAGTCCAAGTTCTCCCTAAAAAACAAAATCCTTCAGAATACAAGGATCTTAGAGGTATAAGTATTCTACCTATGCTTTCCAAGATTCTAGAAAGATCCATTGAAGTACAGATGGGGCAACATTTAGCAGATCACTCACTATTGCCTGTTGTTCAATCTGGGTTCCGTAAAGGTTATAGTTGTACCACTGCTTTACTTAATATAGTCGACGACATCATTGCTTCAATTGATAAGGGCCAGTGTGCAATTTTGGTACTACTAGATTTCAGCAGAGCGTTTGACACCATTAATTTTAAATTACTGCTTAATATCTTACACTATATAGGTTTTTCAGAAACGGCTGTTGGCCTTATACAAAATTACCTTGACAATCGTAAACAGTGTGTAAAAATTGATTCAAACCAGTCCGAGTATATGACACTAAACTCGGGGGTACCTCAAGGTTCAATCTTGGGACCCTTACTATTTTCTATATATACCATTAATTTAATAAAATCCTTAGAACAATGCAAGATTCATGTCTATGCAGATGATACCCAGATTTATCACACTTTTCCTCCGCAGTTTGCAAATAATGCATGTGAAATAATTAATAGGGAACTAGCCACGTTTATTAAAGTAGCTTCTGACCATTGTTTACTGATCAATTGTGCAAAATCTAAAGTAATTTTATTTGATTCTATATATAATCGGACTAGATTTCAGTTTCCTATTAATATAGAAGTAAATAACGAAGCGATCACTGTAGTTAAAGACACTAAAAACCTGGGTATCATCATAGACAGGGACTTGAGATTCGAAAAATATGTCAATCAATTGATCCATCGTGCATACAGTTCACTGAAATTGATTTATGGTAACAGGCATTTCTTTCCTCGAAAAATTAAAATAAAACTGTGTGAAGCATTAGTTTTATCGTATTTCAATTTCGGTGACTCCGTCTATGGTCCGAACTTAACAACTGCATACAAAAGTAAAATTAAAAAAGTGCAGAATTCCTGTCTAAGACTCATTTACGGTGTGAGAAGAGGTCAGAGAATATCACATAAATTAATCGAGACTGGATGGTTAAATATGGAAAATCGCAGAATTCATCATGCTGTCACTTTGTTTCACAAAATTATTTCATCTAAAATTCCTCCATATTTGTTCAACAAAATATCTTTCAGAACAGATATACATAACTTAAATCTACGATTCAAAGGATTATTATCCCCACCTAAATTCAAAACCGAAATGTTCAGACGATCTTACACGTACCAGATTTATCACTTGTATAACTCCGTTCCTGAAAGTTTAAAGAACTACGGCATTACTCGCTTTAGGTCTGAATATAAAAACAAACTATTCAAAACTCAAGTATAGATACTCCTTCCCCGCTGCCCAAATAAGTATTTATTATCGTCCCTATTCTCTCATTATCTATTTTTCAATCAGGTTACATACTAAAATGATTTTTCATTGACACACTTTATAAGGGTTAAGTGGAAGAACATTTTCGTAGAGAGGTGTTCATTGTTTCTCTGCAGAAAATGAACTTCGCCCTTTATTTTCAGAAATATGTATTTTTATTTACATACAAAAAAAAATTCATGTATGATAATTGAAAATAATAAAGACCTTTATTATTATTATTATTATTATTAGCAAATTGTTATTTGTTTTATTTTTTAAGCATATTTAATTTTTTTATTATTATTATTCTCACACACACATACTTCTTGCTGTAAACCCGTGTTTAGAAGCAATAAAATTAGTATTATTATTATTATTATTATTATTATTATTATTATTATTATTAAATACAAACATATACCAAAAATTATGTATTTCCTTTCTGTCCTACATACCAAATATTTAGATGAATTAGATTATTTCTTCCCTCTGGTTGAAATGAAATATGGCTACCATATCTTTATTCTGAATAGGTGCACATATTGCCGTCATAAAATCTTTCCACCTCAAAATAAAATGTTCAGTAAAATCAAATCCAATTTCCAAACAATTTTCTTAACATTCATATAAATCCTCATATTGAGAATCATGTCCATCCTGCCAGACATTTGTCTATACTTCTATGATCAGTAGTTTGTGTCTAAGCACTCTAAGCTCTTGTGAAACGTTTAATTACTTTTTTTCCAGTTATAATTTTCTCTTTTGACATTTCATTACTTCCGTTCGGTTTTATGATGGCCATAGTAAAGATCATTTGAATATTTTAATAATCGTATAAAACTTTTGCTACTATTTTGATTCATTCATTACCGTTCAGAGGGAGCTACTGACATTTAAGTAGAAATAGTTTTATGCTTTGATTTTATATCGGTACCCTAATGAAACCTCATTGTTAGGTGGTGGCCGTGCTGGTAGAACGTTCGCCTTTGGAGCGAAAGGTCGAGGGTTCAAAGCCTCGCATGGTCATCGGTCTCGTGCATGGCATCACACGTTAAAAGGTAAGGGCTGCGTCTTCCCTAGCTCACAGAAGTCTCTCGAAGACTTCCGAGGATTGCGCGTAGGGGTGCAATCGGTTGACGGAGATAACAACTACAATTATCGAACCATGGCATTGTCTTGAGGAGTGCTATAAAACCATAATAAAAACAAGTTTTTAAATGAATTATTCAAAGAACAAAAATATTTGTGCATACCTCTATCGTAAAACCTTCGTAAATACAAATATACCTAAATGCTCCATTCCATAGCTTTCAGGAGTGTTTTGAAACCGATTCATCAATCTATTTGCCCTAGGCGCGTATTAGGAACAATTTATGACCTGCATAAATCAAATTGGCTATTACCTACCCTTCAAAATACTTTCATAAAACTAGGATATATCCAAATAACATTTAAATTGTTACTTTTGGGTAATCGAATAGTTACATATAGATCTCTTAGTGGTAATAATTGTACAGATGTTTAAACTTCTTTGAAAATTGCTGCGAAGGAAATGTATGTTACCAAAAACTGATAGCAGTAGTGCTCCTGAAAATAATAGATTAGGAAAAATGATATCCGACATGCGATGTAAAAATATTACAGAGACACCAAAAATATCTAGTCACGAAAATATTATTTTATATTGTGCTCAATGTTTTATTGAAAGAAAAGCTCTCAAATTGGAAAGTAGAGGTCGTGGCCTTGCAATAGGTTTTACTACAATAAATCTGTTAAAAATAAAATGGAACTACAGAGTTATTGACATAAATGAAAAATATAGAGACTTCTTCAATGTGCAATGTGTACAATGTTTATGATGAAATAGCACCAAAAAAGTCAATAAAAATGTATCCACATTATAGATAATGGTATGAAGAAGTGAGAGAAGCAACAAAAAACAAGGATGATTGTTATAAAGAGTGGCAACAGAAGTTAACAGAACAACTTAAACAGATTCACAAACAAAAAACAAATGTAGTTGTGAAAACTATTAGGGTAAAAAAACGAGAATATTATGAAAGAAAAATTGAGAGAAATTAAATCAAACTCTGTGAATTATGGAGGGTATCAATTTAATTTTCACATTTTAATTCACTAATTATCTGGTTATCATCTTTATTCTAACAACTATTTTTCGATCACCAGATATGTCCAACCGGTTAATTTACTTTTTTTACGGAAAGCGTTAAAAGCACAACAGATAATATTGATTTAGCAGATGTTGACTCTCCTATTACAGCTAATTCAAATTTGGGGTTGTGATATGAATCAATAGAAAACTTCTCTTTACTAGATTTTACACAATTGAAAGATATGGTTTTTTCGTTGAAAAATAAAGGGGGTCCTGATGAACTGAATTTTGCTTTTTTGAAAAATTATTTCACCAACCTTTCGGAACCATTACTGAATCTAATAATTAATACCTCATTGCTAACAGGGGATGTACCAGATGACCTGAACAGTTCCACAATCATTCCAATTAAAAAAAAATCTAAATAAGCCTTAGATCTAAGACCAGTGAATATGTTGAACTCAATGGAAAAAATATTGGATAAAGCATTCTACAACTAGTTAATGGAGTTAATGAAATAAATTGAAAATTATAAAATATTATGGAAGTATCCATCAGGATAAATATAGCTGCGAAACAGCGGTTCAGTGTGTATTAGATGATTGGAGAATTAGCTATAAAGAAAATGCCACTACTATTGCAGTATTTATGGATCTTTCGAAATAATACACAGGGATAGGATATTAAAAAAATTGGCAGCAGTAGGGATAGATGGAATAGTCTTGAAATGGTTGGAGAGTTTTTCAAATAACAGAGAACAAAAGCTCAAGATGAATAATGAAGTGTCTGATAATATAGAATGCAATCAAGGAGTACTACAGGGAAGAGAGCTAGGACCTTCATTATTTTTCATATACATTAACGACTGACCAGAAGTGATAGGTGAGAGCTCAGTTAATCTTTTTTACTGGTGACACATTGATCTACTTCTCATGTTATGATCACATGAAGCTCACTGTCTCTATCACTAAAGCTTTTAAAACTATTCACAGTTAGTGTTGTGCTAATTACTTGAAGATTATTGTTGGGAAGACCAGATACATGGTGCATGATAAGTAAAGAAAAACGCTACACAAATTTTTGTAACTAAAAGAACAATATAATATTGTGGCCTGATACTGTAGAGAGGGTAACACAATTTAAATATCTAGAGGTACATGTGTATAAGAGGGATACACTTCAAAAAAATGCCAACTATGTTATAAAGACAATAAATATAATTTGAAATGAATTATTTATCTCGATGTGTCCTGAATTTGACGAGGTGGACAAAATGTTTACTGTACAATTCATCTGTGCTTCCTCACTTTACGTATTGTTCTACAATTTTGTATCTGCTGAAACAAAATGATATAGCACGTCTACAGAAACTCCAAAATAGATCCATGCGCATAATTTCGAATTGCAGAAGACTAAAACCAATAAAAGACATGTTGAAGCAGCTGGAATGGTTACCAATTGAATCCTTTTTCCTGTCCCAAATACTAATTCTGATTTTCAAAACCAAAAATAAAATTCCTCCAACCTATTCACAAGGAAGAGTGTACAATAACCAAATTCACGAATGCATTAGTAGATTTAGGACTGACTTTAATATCCAATAAGACAAGTGTCGTTAACACATACCAAAAATTCTGTTTTCTGGTGCTTGATAGTTACAATAACCTGCCAGAAGAGATTAAACGTCTTTAACATCCTTCAAGACAAAGTTGATTTTTCCTCAATAAATTAAATAACTTTCTATTTCTATCCAGCCACTACATAATTTTCATTAGTATTTCAGAATACTGAAAGCATTTTGTTTATTCATCAAATGGTTTTTTAATTTGTGTGAATGTAAAGAGATTATATGTTTTCCTTAAGAATAAGTGATAAAAGAAAATTTCTGGTTTTTTGACTTTAAATGTTTTTATTTGAAAGGCTTTGAATTGAAGATGAAAGGTTTATTATTCTTCAGAACAATTGATTTGACGATACTTTGTTCAATTATGGACTAATGGATGCTATCAGTAGAGAACGCTTATACATATAGCCGTTTACGAGAAGCAGGTAAAATGAAAACCACAGAAGCTTGATAAGACAATTTGATGTTCAGGTAGTTTGATCAAGAAACAAGGAGGCGTATAATCGACAACCAAACGCACACCTAAATTGGTTGAAGCCATATTACACGCTATTAGCAAAGATACGATAACCAATGTGTGGATAACTTCACACTAATTGTGAGAACTATGTCAGCTCAAGTTGTCAACTTAGAATTCGTGGTTTACAGTCTCGAATGTTATTTCCTAAGATGTTTTTTACTGAAACACTGAGAGGACAATTTTATCAATAAAGTAATATTTTCTGAAGAAGTGGGATTTCGAAGAGATTGTTACAATTTTCACATTCTCTACCTTTCAGCTGAAAAAATTCCTCAAGTGATTGTCCAAATAAAATAACAAGAGATATTGCAGATAATGGTCTGGGCAGGAATAATTGGATATTCCACTAAGAAACATGTATTTGAGATTTCTGCAGTAAAATTAGGGCAATGTGCCGTAGGGAATAAAAGTGAGTTTTTAACAAAAATACTAGTAGGAAACCCACTATGCCATCACATGAAAGTCAGTCCGTAGTTATATTCTGTTATATTTTCGTCTCGCAATTGTTATTTATAATTTGTTATAAACATTTAAATAACATAAAACGTGTTTATTAAAATTGTTTTGCTTATAAAATGAAAACATTTAGAGCAATCGGATTGCTCCATAATTGTAGATAATGGAAATACGAACAAAATGAGATATTTTACGACCCGGGCGGTTCATTAGTAATGCATAAAAACTGAAAAAACCGGAAAATTTTGCGATTTTTTGAAAAATTCATAACTCCGCCATTTTTCAGGAAGTAGGATTGGCCTTCCTCATGTAAGTATTGAATCATGTGTAATTTATGTTTGCACAAAACAGGTGTTGTCGGATGATTACTTTTCGCACAATTGCAGCGTGTCTGGATGGTGATAACCCGATTTTAATTTTTCAAACAGATTATGAAAGTAGATGTATAGTACTACAAAACATTTATTCTCATTTTGCCCTATAATGGTACGAAATAGGTGAAAAATGCAAGGAACCATGACTGAAAACGGCCGAGCCCGCGTTAGCTGCCGAATGGTAGGAGAGTCCGTGTGATGAGGAGAATTCTTCTAATGAACCACTACCATTCGACCGCTTCCACCAGCTCGGCCGTTCTCAGTCATGGTTGCAAGCATGTTTCATCCATTTGGCAGCATTTTAGCGCAAAATGAGAATGTACGTTTTGTGGTAGGTACTGTACTTCTACTTTAAAAATCTGCATCAGATATGGAAATCGGCCTGTTTTGTGCACACACAAAGTACACATGATACAATACTTTCATGAGAAGGACGAACCCTATTCTTTGAAAAATGGCGGAGTTACGAATTTTTAAAAAAAATCGTAAAATTTTCGTTTTATTTCTGGTTTTCCTCCGTTACTAATGATTATATCGGGTCGTATAACATTTCACATTGTTTGTATTTCAATTATCTACAATTTTTTTCATTGGAGCAACCAGATTGCTGTATTATTTTTCATTTTATATGCAAAATAATAAAAAAACAAGTTTTTTGTTATTTAAATGTTTATAACAAATTTATAAATGACAGTTGCCAGTCGAAAACATAACAGAATATAACTACGAACTGTTTTTCATGTGATGGCACAGTCGGTTAAATACTATTATTTTTGTTAGGAAAAAATGCCCTATTGATAGGCCTAATAATGCATGATGGATCTCCCTCCCACTTCAACCTCCTAGTTAGGGAGCTCTCAAATTCTATTCAATATTCAGCGTGTCTATGTTGACCAAGTTTAGGCGCCTCTCAAAGTAATTTTCGTTTAAATGATAGTGAATTTGAAATTTGAAAGACCTTAAACAGCGCTTCTTTAAAAATTTCCTAGCACTTTCACGAGAAGTATTGCGCTACACTGCAGTTCGATCTAATTGGTACGCTAAAACGCATTTATCTCAACTTATTCGCTCACCATGAAGGCAACTTCATCTGCATTACTTTAAGTTTTAATGTGTTTACCTAACCATGGAATATAATTTTTTGAAGATGCGTCACGAACTGGAAATCATTCTCCATGTAATGTCTGGCGTTTTCCTACATTCGCCATAGATAAGCATCATGTCAATTTGAGGCTCTCGCGTTTAAACCAAAGCTCATAATTGAAAACCAACAATGAAACTGAACACCAACGAAACACGGTGAAAGAAAACTTTTCACACACGATAACGATAATAGTAAATTAAATTTATTGAGAACAAGTAGAATAAACTATTTTGATGTTTCCAATAGTAAGCAATAACCAATAACAATTAGTTTCCAAAGCCTACTTATCTACCTATATTTTTATGCGTTCTTATGGCATACATCAGATTGTCATAAAACATTGGTGAGATGTTTTGGATACCCCCACGATGTTTCTGGGTCCGGTTTTTGAAAAATATTTTTTTTTTATGTTTACTATTTCTTTAATCAGGTGTAAAGACAAAGACAACTTTAAAAAAATTTGTTATTGAGACTTACAACAAGCATTTATCTGTAGATACTGACTTCAATGTTAATTTGGAAATGAACCACTTCCTATATGAAATTTTCTATAAGAAGAATGCCATTTGGAAGAATTACTAAAAGGAAGCCTGATAGGAATTGAATAAAAACTTTTCCATGGTTCATTAAAGGCCAATCAAAGTGCTTTATTAGCTATTTTATTAGTTTGTTTGACGGAAATTCGATCGATGATGTCATGTCATATTGACTTTAGGAAAAAAAGTCTCCTGCACCGCATTTTCAAAAGTAAATGTCAACTTGTGATAAATCGTTCAAAAATGGATTTTTTTCCAATGGCTCAAAGATATTTACAGGATTCTTTTTAAAACTCTCGACACAGGTCTATTTCCGGTAAAAACTGAAGTAATATCTAATTGTTTTCTTCATGGAAAATATGGGTTTTGGGGAGCTAAATCTTCGATTCAAATGTCAAAGTTCTGACTTGAAAAACCCGGTTCAAAGAAGGACTCAATAGGACAATATCTCCGTTGTTAGTTCAAGGTAACATCAGATATAGTCAATGCTCCTGGTATTCATTGATTTGGGTCGTTCTGAAGAAACCAGACGCTTACGGAATAGTAAAGTCATCGGTTTGGATTTTCAGACATCTCTAAGACCGTATTCAATGTTGAAGACGGGCACAACGTGTACCTGAGAATGCCTTCTGCAATGGAAAAAGCCCCAGCGACATTTCAGAGGGTTTTGGACATCGTCCTAAAGGGCACACAAGAAACGATCTGCTTGGTCTATATAACTGGAAGATATAATGACATTCTCTACGTCCTTGAAAAATCATATGGTTAACTTTACGAGAGTATATCAACGTCTACGATAGGCTAGTTTCAGAATACATCTAGACTGCGAATGCCTGTCAAAATAAACATGAATTTCCTAGGGCACGTCATCGATTCGACTAGGATACAATCAAAACCAGAGGAAGTAAAACCAATTATGGACTTCTAGAGTACTAGAGGCAGTTCATCAAGGATTTCGTCTGGACAACCAAACCTTCAACCTCATACCTCGAGAAGGATTTCCATATAAAACATACACCAAACCTGCAAGAACCTGCTTACTAATGAACCACTATTTCAGTACCCGGCCTTCACAAAGCTCGTCAATCTGACCATGGATGCGAGCAACTCTGCCATAGGGTATTTTCTATGCCAAATAGAAAGAGAGAAACTGATAGCTTACGCATCCAGGATTTTGAATATAACAGAATTGAAATACTCTACCATCGAAAAGGAAATGATAACTTTAGTTTGAACTACAAGAAATATTTGCGACTATACCACCATCTGACCATAAATTTTGTCTGATCATTATGGCTTTTTTCTCTAAAGAATCCAAATTCGAAACTCATTAGATGGCATCTGAAACCAGAAGAATATGACTACGGAGCTATCCACAAGCAAGGCCAGTACCGACCAACATCGATGCGCTCTCCAGAATAGAAATACATACAAAGGAGATCCATGAAGCAAATACGACGATGATCTTCTTACAACAATCTCCCATCAGAAGGACCTGATTCTGCGGACTTCATTATAAACGGAATATTTGAAGACCACCATATTTATATTTTATTCATCATCATTCTCTACGTATTTTACATAATAAAAGGGTATCCAAAGATTAAGCCAACCACTTATGATTCACCAGTTCCAGAAAACGAAGTCATCTTCAGTCTTGTTCGTCCCTTACAAGACTTCCTCACGGCATGGAGAAGTTACAGTTCGGTAATTCATACATCAGCAGATTATGTTTCTATTACGTACAGATTAAAGCTTTTATTTATAGCTGATAGCTGTAAACTCGGCAATTGTTTGTATAAATACTTTGATTTAATTGTAATAGTAGTAATATTTTTATTATTATTTTAAGTTTTAGGGAGTTTATCTGTTCAAATAAAAAATTTAAAAAACCCTCTGTGTGAACGAGAATATAATTCGCGTTTTGTTGAAATAGATTACAGCTCCTGATAATGTTAAATTTGTTGTAAATATGCGCTTCCAGTGAAATTTACTTAGTTTTGGTGGTTGAGTAGCTTTGACGTCTCTGTTTCTTAAAATATGACGAAGGAGCCGATGTTTTATGTATTAATAATGTTTTTTCATTGAAAAAGGTTATTCTTTGCCTTGATTCCATAAAATTCTTAAAAATCGTGAAAATATTATTGGAATTTAAGTTAATATATGCCGAGGTGGTCGTAATGGTAGAACCTCTCAATCATAGGGTAGTGGGTTCGATTCCCAGCACGGTTAACGGTCTCGTGCATGGCATCACACGTTAAAAAGTAAGGGCTACGTCTTCCCTAGCTTGCATATTTTTCTCGAGGACTTCTCAGGGTTGCGCGTAGGGGTGCAGCTGGTTCATGGAAATAACAAAAAAATACGACGCAAAAATAAGTAGTAAATACCAAGAACTCCTTTTTCAAAAGATGGAATAGAAAATTTATTTCAATCGACAGTACTCCAGGCTTTGCATATTCTTCAAACTTTAGAACGATTGAAGGAATATTTTGAAAGTTTTCACCAGAAAGTTTTTTCATATGGCACTTTTCAATGCCTAATATCGTCGAAAGGTTCTGCCTTATTAGAAAGATGTTTGGATTATTTTTACTCATACTTCATATTACCGATACGGTTTCACTACGTTTATTATTTTGTAGTTTCTGAAGTTTTTCATTGAACAGGCATATTCTTTCAATATCGTATTCATGCTATCGGTTGCGTATCGAAATTTTTCTCTGTTCCACATCTTTTTACACATCAATCACACTCTCCTTCCTCAACTAAAGCGTCAACATTTTTGTACGTTTTTATTGGAGATTATGTGTAGATAAGTTTACTGTCTGATGTGCCAGCAATTTGGAGCTGATTGTTGTCAGGAATATTATTGATAGGTTGTCTTATAGAAAATCTACCTGCTGCCTGATTTGAATTCTGGCTCTTTCCGTGTTTGTACAATTCTTACTTTTTTTCTTTCTTCATGCTCTCGTGGCTTCGCTTCGAAGAATGTTCTGGTCTCAACACTTGTAAGCTCCTCTGATTTTTTTTCATTTTCTTTTGCTTTCAAGTCGAATAATTTGGTTTTGGTAAGCACTTGGTGAAACTGTTCGTGTAAAACTAGTTGAGATTTTGAATTGCATTTTTTTTCAATTATTTTGTTTTTTCTCTCAAATAATCTAGAATAGGGGTGCAACGGGGTTGCAGAAAATCACCCATAAACGAGTTAGACGAATACGAGCGCAAACTGAGAGTTTTAGCGGCGTGTATCGGAGATTTTGATTATAATAATAGGGGTAATGAATTCAAAAGGATATACTCGCGACTTCTACTTCTGATAATGCGGTTACAAAGAATTCCATGTGACTCCTTTGCAGAGATTGTACGAATAATATTTCCAAGCAACAACTGACGGATGTTAACTTTGATGGAATGATAACTGACCGTTATCACCACGGTTCTTCTGTTTTAAGGCTCCCCCAAACCAACGCGGAAAATTCGCAACACCTAGGAATATTCGCACCGCATACGATTCGCAGGTTATTATTTTCACTGCGGTGACTAGACAAGTTCAAACTAGCGCAGTTTTCTTCGTTTTGACTGCGATTTATCTGCGTATTTATCCGCACGGAAACTTAATTCGCAATCAGATGCGTTTTCTGTCGGATTTGCAGTATTTCGCAATGCAACTCAACGCAAATAATCGAAATGGAGCTAATTAATGATTTAGTTCGAATGTACCCTATATTATATGACCTTTCTCATTAAGATTACAAAATTGTTCGCAAAAAGGATGAGGTTTGGAGTAAAATAAGGAACTGTGGAAAAGGGAGGGGGGATTTTTCAAGGATAGCAAAGATACTATTTGTTTTTTTTGCCACTAGCATTCAACCTTTTCGATGATGAAATATAACGTTAATAATGCGATTATATTCGCTCTGGTGTGAGGCTTCCTCCGGAATCCGTCATGAAATTCGATGGGGATTGTCTATCACGAATCCGCTGCGATTAATTCGCGTTGGTTTGGGGGAGCCTTTAAATGTGAGCGTGCGGATATGACAGGTAAAAATTGTGGAAACTGTTAAAAAACTCGCAAATCGCGACGCACTACGTTGGTTGCCTTCGCATCTACAGGACGAATCATCAACACCCTTCCACAATCCCGACTCTCGAAGTAATTTTAGAATTCGTCATTGCTCACGCGAGAAATGTTCAAAGACCGTATTCAAATGTTTCTACTCTTGGAAAACGATTTTTAGGTTGGCCCTATAGCGGTGCTTCGCCAAATATTTTAAGCGGACATGTATGGGAAGTTCTGCAGAGTGTTTGTGAATTGGATGGGTCGCCTAGGAAGGTCTGCACGGTAGCTAAAGTTTAGGTCAGGTTTCTTTGCAAATAGACCGTATTAGCCATGACCTCACGCTTCCAATGGTGTTTGGTGTAACCAACGCGTTTGCTTATGGCGTTTTACGTGTGATAGTTTTTGGTGGTGTTTTTGAAAACTTTAGAAAATTTATAAGTAATTTTTCGTGTATTTCTGAGAAACTCAAAAACAAACACATTGTTATCAATAGTAAACAGCTCTCAAAATTAGTACCAACTCAAATATTACACGTGAAACACCGAAAACAAACACATTGTTTGAATAATGAATCCTTACTCAAACCAACCAAATCGTCACACTGATATGGTGTATTAAACTCCATGATCGCGTACAGGTTTTGGTTGTTTTAGTTGTTCCTTCTCTTCCTCGTGGCTTGATTTCAATCTTTCGAACTGAGATACAGGTGAACAATACTCAGAATTGTGGTATTCAAGGTATTGGCTGCTTGAATCTGGAATGAGGCTTTCTCTAGTATGGGTATCAATTTGGAATGTACACATCTCGTGGAAGATGCAATATATACTACTTCTTTACGTATCAAACAGAGGTTTTACCTTATTTTCTCAAATTGTCAATTAGGAGCTTGATGAAATATTAGTCAAGGATATAGTTGAGCCATCCACTTCACCATGGTCTTTACTGATTGCCATGGTAGAAAAAAATTATTGATTGTGGAGGTTTTGTGTCAACTAGAAGCGGTTGATTGCTGACAGTACACTTGACGCTTATCCAATACCGTACGTCAGACCGATATAGGACAAGTTTCGTGACGGTCGCTATTCAACAGCACTGCGCATCAAATCAGCCCAGTGGCACATTTCAGTGGCTCCAGAAACCCGTCCATTTACAGCATTCACCAACCCCAACCGGGGGCTTTTTCAAATCAAACAGACTCCGTTTCAATAAAATTCTGGTCCCACAACTTGGCAACGTCTGATCGGCCGTGTTCTTGGTGCTGTCCTTGACAGCTACACCTTCATCTACTTAAACGACGTTATCATTTGCACTTCCACATTTGACAAGCACATGGAGGTGTTGAGTGAGGTAATAAAACGAATCAATGAAGCTGGTCTGACTTAATGAGGAAAAGTGCATCTTTTGTCGCTCTGAACTGCGTTATTTGGGGTACGTGGTGAACAAGATTGGACTCATGGTCGACCCAGATAAGGTTAATGCTATTGTGAACACACCTATCCCTTGAAACATCTCTGAAGTCAGAGCGATAGTTGGATCAGTCTCTTGCTAAAGTCGTTTTATACTTTGTTTCTCCTTCAACCGAACCTTCACAAAAAAACCGACCCTTCATTTGAGACGAGAAGTGCGCCTCAGCAAATAAAACATGGTTTCTGCTCCTATTTTGGCCTGCGCAGACTTCAGTTCACCATTCTTTGTCCAAACTGATGCTTCCAACTATGGTCTTGGAGCTATCCTTTCCCAGCGTTTCCAAAATAGTGAGAAAGTTATATTTTACTTGAGACGTTCACTTACAAAAAATGGAAGGGAACTAATCAACAGCGGAAAAAGAGTGCCTAGCTGTTTTTTCACTGTGTAGAAACTTCGACCATTTCTGGAAGCAACCAAGTTCAGAGTCATAACAGATCATTTTAGTCTTAACATAAAGGATCCGGATCCGGTCAGGAGAATTGCCAGATGGGCACTCAGGCTACAACTTCTATATTGTCCATTGCGAATCACCTGTTGCCATATGCTTCGTCGCGAGCTGTACCTGGAGATTATCGATGATAATTTTGTTGCACTTGAGCAGTCCACTGACAGATGGTACAAAAAATTTGTGAGAATGTTACCAGTACCGTTATGGATGATCGATAACGGCAAACTTAATCGGAATACAAGTGCTCCCTACCTGAACTTATGTAACAGCAAATGGCTGCTTGTTGTTCTGCAACGGCCATTGGCATCGTGAAATGGATTTGTTTGTTTTAATATACGGTGCACCCAGAAAAACTATTTTTGATAATGGTGCTCAACACACTGGTAATCTTTTTCAGAAATGCTTGTCTAAGTATCTCATCAAAATCAGATACACAGCGAATTACCACCAACAGGCGAATCCCGTGGAAAGAGTTCACCGGGTCATAAAGAGTATGCTTAGTACCTGTGTCTCAGAGTACCAGCACTGGAACTCCAAGGAATAGAAATGTTTCGTAGAATCGAAAATTTTTAGTTGGCGAAACAATTCGTCAACTGAATGTTTATGGGGAACTACATTTGATGTGGGAATCAGGGTACCGATATTTCAAATATAACGTCACATTTCGCAGTGCGAAAGTTGCTTTTCCACTCTTACAATTCGCTCTTCTGAACACGAAATCGGGGGTGTCAATTCCGGATGTTAGGTGAGACTAAACGGGCTAGAAATCGATGAAACTTCTGAAAAACCGACTGACAACCCCGATCGAACAATATCGCTGGGAAAATTATTCGCGGATATTAGAAAGCGTTCGAACAAAGCATACGAAAGCAATAAGATAGCATATAAATTGCGAGATAGAAATGATCAATTCAAAATAAATTAATTCGTAGAAACGAAATAACGTGTTATTCGATGCAATGAAAAATATTAGGTCGAAATTAGCACCGAAAATCCGTGATTCTTTCAGAATTGTTCGAATGGTCAAGCTGAAAATAATAAATCGGTAGGAATTTGAAATGCCAAAGATATCAAAGCGCACCATCCATACAGGAAAGATCAAATTTGATCTCTAGTTTGGTGAATATTTCTTTGTCTCATTTCATCTCATGCTTTTTTTCCGAAACTTTTTTTGGGAAATGGTAATGTTGTTACTCATCTGATCTGTCAGCAATTTGGGGCTGCATTTTGTCAGGATTGTTGTTGATATGTTGTCGGATAGAAATTGTACCTGCCGCCTGATCTGCATTCTGGCCCTTCTCGTGTTTTTATAACTCATACTATTTTTCTTTCTTTGTGCTCTCGTGGCTTCGCTGAGAAGGATCTGGTATATATTCTGGTATATTGATCCTTACACAATCTGTCTGCTGAAGGAAGACCCCTTTCATGATTATCATTATCATTTTGGCTTGATTATTGTTCATAGTTTGTTTGTCACCTGTTACACATGCCAGCGAATTTGGAAAAAAGGAAAAAGTCTCTTGCTGTCCATTGCCATCCAACATTCGTTGGTTTTATTTCACAACTTACCAACGTGTTGTAAGCATAATATGCCTCTGTTCTAGTTTGACGTTCACGTGCTTTTGTTGACATCGTCAGTATTTGCAATGTGAATACACTATAGAGTAAAGCACTTTTATTTGTGACAATATTAAAAAATATTGTCATTTAAAACTCGTTCAGCATTATTAATCATGTCTGAATACTACAAAATATAGTTATTTATGATACAAGTTCTTAAAGTATGACTTTTTTGTATGAGCGTAAAGTTTGTTGAATGAAGCGAGGCCAAGTTCAACAAAAGCGAGTACAATAAATCTCTACGAAAATGTATCATAATTTTTTTTCTACGTTAGTTATCATTATGTATTGACAAATTTTATCAATTATTGATTGTTTTATCTTACAAAGTTATCAATTTTCATCATATTATCAAATCGAGTGAAATCTAACGCAAAATATTTTCTTTTTGAAGAATGCTTGAATGCAAGAACAGTGCGTAAAACATTAACTTTACGCACAGTTGATTTTTTTACACACTTGTGCTAAAAAGTATTACTTTACGCACTGTAAATAGCGCGTGAAACTTTAGTTTACGCAATGACGTAGAATAACATTTTTTTCATTTCTCTTATTTCTTTTCTTTAAGTTCCCTATGCTTTGATATTCTCTGACCCTTCACTGCTTGAATCATTATTTTATTGAGAGAACTAAAAGTGTTATTGTTGAAAGAAAAAAATCAATAAAAACTCTTTTTTCTCAGCTTGGATGACTATAATTAAAAGCATATTTTTAAAAAAGATTTTCAATTCTGGACAACTTTTGAAAATAGCAATTTTTGTTATTTTCGCAAATAAAAGTAGGTACCTTCATATTTTTTGACACTACTCGAAAACAACTGACTTTGATATTTGATTATTTCAAATTAGTCTAGATGGAAATACTGTTTCGCATAAAACAAAATTTAAATAATATTTTCATTTGTAGCCAACTTAAGTGGACACACTGTATATTATGTACTCAATTAAAATCTCGTGCAATTTCTTCTTATGTTCAGAATTCACTTCAAATCAACCGCTTTCAACTATACAAGTTGTAACACTATTTTGACATTTCTTATGAAAGATTTATCATAATCTAATTACTTTTTCATGGAATAATTATAATGAGCTCCTTCTGTTATTTGAATATGCTGGAATCAATATATGCTTTTCAACAGACAAAAAGTAGGTAACAAGTTTCCCCAAGCATGAATAATGCCGTGAGATCAGTAGTATTTTAGGATATTTGCATTTTCATTCATTGTCAACAGTTAAATTATGGGTACCACATTTTCGGACAGAAATATTTGTGCGGTTTGAATATACAGGGTGTTTATTAAGTACTTGTTCATACTTCAGAGGGTAAATCTTTGACTAATTTTGAGATAAAAAGTTCATATATGAACATTATTAATCGGTGTAGGTTAGGGACTTCATGGAAATAAAATAGGTAGTACAATCTACAATCGTTTTTATCTGTCTATTGCAATCAGGCAATTTATTTACTTTATTTCATGGTAAACTCAACAGTTCCACTCAAAAAAAAAATCCTAAAAAAAATTATTGCAATCCAATATTTGATTCGAGGGGAAAACATCTTGTTAATATGTGTACAAAACTTTAAATATCTAAAAGACTGAAAAACTCAAAACCGATGACTGAAAGACTCAAGCCGATGACTGAAAGACTCAAACCGATGACTGAAGTAAAGATTTAATGACTGAAAATTGGCTTGAATGACTGAAAATTTCCAGTTGTACAAGATTTAAAGGAGATGTTTCCCCCTCGATTTGATCTTAAATGTGAGAATTTTGGTTTTGGGATTTCTTTTTGAGTGGGAGTGTTGAGTTTGCCGTGAAATAAAGTAAATAAACCGAAAACAAAGTCGATATTCCAGTTTTCCTTTGACTCCATAATTGGAAATGACATCAGTTGATCCTACTCTTGTTGCGGTAACAGTTATGTTATTTTTAGCCACTGCGATTTCTATGGGAGTAGGTAAATCATAGATTTCCGTGAACAAGCCCTCTTGATTTACAATGTGGTCAGTTGCTCCAGAGTCTAACAGAAATAATGGACCATCTTCATTAATTGCTGAAATACTGGAATGATTATGATCCATCATAAAAGCAAAACCTTTGTCTTAATCCAGTGTTTGTTAAGGGTGAACTGTTCGAATTGTGCGTTGTCTTCCAATCATGTGTTTATAAAAATAGTCTCTTTCAAAATGATTTGTTCTTCCACAATGGTCACATTTAAGGTGGGATGATTTGTATAGAGAATTTTGTTTGCTTCCTTTGAATTCACTCTGTTGATGGTTTTTGTTTTGATGAAATGGTTTTCTATATTTTTTCGTAAATGAACCAGATTTAGAGTTACTACTTTAGGTTGATTAATAACTACCAAATGTGTGAAATACCTCCAGACTTGTTGATGTTGTGTCTTCGTTGAGTTTCACCTCATGATCAAGAAGCCTAGTTTTTACAAACGAAAGGTTGCTTAACTTATCTAATGCAGTAATAAACCCATCCTAAGACGGAGAAATAGTGAGTAAATGATGAGAAATTTTATCCATCTCATCTATTTTGGCTCCAGCTGCGAGTAATTCAGTAATGAGGTCATCAAAACATGTGAAATGTTGCAAAAGGTTCATGTCCTCTCTCAATTTGAGACTGAGAATCCTTTTAATCAGCGCTAACTGAGTTGCTAAACTTCTCCTTTCATAAATGGCGTCCATACTTTTGAAAACGTCTATAGCGGTTGACGGATTTTTTGCAAACTCCATAAGTCACTCCATAAACTGCATCGATGAAGACATTTGCAAATTTCACAAAAACGCTTGTCCCAAGCGTTACTGAACAGGTATACCTTTATTGTTTAAAAAAGGAGTAGGAATAAGATTTAAATATAGAAAATTCCAAAAGTTTACTGTAAGAAAAATTTTGAGAAAATTAAAATAAATAATGAAAGCGTATGCAGCGCCCTCTAAGTGCTACATCAAAATTAATACCAAATTTTGATTTTTCTTCTCCAAAAAACCCGTTTACCAAATTTTGTGCACAAATTTTCTGCAAAGTTATTCAAAATAATTGAAAATAAAATTTCAACTTCAATACCCTGTATCTCCGTAACAAAAAATCTTGAAATTAGTCAAATATTAATCCTTTGAAGTTTAAACAAGTACTTAATAAACAACCTGTATTTACTTACCTAAACTGACAAAATAATTTTGCATCATAATTGATAACTTTCATAAAATGTATAAACATATTTGCCATGAGTAAATTAAAATTTTTGAGTTTCACCCCGCTCATAACTGGTCTAACAGAATGACGTCCTGTGTTGAATATTCAGTTGGTATTTTTGGATCCAACTCGCTCGCATGCATTCCATTGATTCCGACGAGGGGTGTAGGTGTAGAGGGACAGCTTCGACCTGTGACCCCGGTTTGACCCTTTGTTCGTCTGCTTCAATGCTTCTATCCGTGTATGCTTTGCTTAGTATTATTAGGTTTGAACGTATTTGCGTACCAATAATATTCAGAGATTTTACCTACCGTAAACCGTGATTAATTGAAATGATTTTCGATTCATTATTTAATCAGGATGTAGATGTAGATCAGAAGATTGTTCATGTTGAGTCGTTCCAATATACAGTGAGTCCAAGATAAGGTTGTCCACCACGGGGATGTCTGAAACTGTAATAGATACAGTTTTGGTTAAATGGGAAAAAAGTTGCGTAACAGAGGGGCCATCTATATGGAAGTATGAAATTTAAAAAAATATTTTTAATTTTCTAGTGATTTAGGAAAAACCGAATTTTTTTATTTCTTTTTTAATTTTTTCTGGTGTTATCGTTATAATGTTTGTTATGTTAGTTATTTTACTATCTCCATATTACTGAACAAATGAATAATAAATAATACTTCCGAAAGGTCTATGAAGACACCCAAAGCTACTAATAAAATGGCTTTGAGTGTCTTTATAGACCTTTCAAAAGCCTTCGACACTGTAAGTCATCCATTATATTATTAAAATCTGTGGAAGATGTGGGTATCAGAGGCGTTGGGCTACAGTTATTTAAAACGTACCTCACAAAAAGATACCAATTTGTACAAATTAACAGTATCCGAAGCAAAAGGAAGTTACCTAAGGTGTACCACAAGGATCAGTGCTGGGACCAGTCCTTTTCAACATTTATTTGAATGATCTTTTTTTCAGTTCCTACGGCTGGTGAAATCATAGCATACGCTGATGATACTTGTATCTTCTACGAAGAAGAAAATTGGGGAAAAGTCAAAATACTAGCAGAAAAAGATCTTGCTATTATTAAAAAATGGTTCAATAGCAAATTACTAACCATAAACTTCACAAAAACATCGTTCCTTCCCACATATATTGACAGTAGAACAGCACCGGACTTTCAAACGATAAAAACTCAAAATAACACAAATATAAATGCTGTTACTGAATTTAAATACCTGGGAGTCGTCTTGGATTCAAAATTGAGACAGGATAAACACGTCAAACATGTAATTAAAAAAGTAAGATTTCTAATCCACAAATTTAAAGTTCTACGAGATATTCTCAACCCTAAGATGCTACATACGGTTTATATCTCACTTGTCCAGCCACATTTAATTTATGGTATAGTAGCAAGGGGAAGTGTTGGAAAAACTACTTTGTTAAATCTTGATGTTACTCAAAAAAAATAATAAAAATAAAATGTATGTACTGAAAAAGACAAAGAAAGCAGCAGGCCAAAAATTTTACACTTATCAAGCTCCTAAACTGTATAACACACTCCCAGATTAATCCACTAACAGCCGAAAATTATAGACCTATAGTACTACTTAGTCATCTTTCCAAACTAATGGAAAAATGTATAGCGAATAGGTTATACAATTTTCTCGATAAAAACAAAATTATATCCCCTTTTCAATTTGGATATCGAACAGATAAATCAACAGAACTAGCCACCACAGAGTTTACTCAGACTATCTACGGATATCTAGACAAAGGCAGGAAAGTAGCTGGGGTTTTCTTTGACCTGACTGCAGCGTTTGACTGTGTGAATCAATTTCTTCTTGAGAAACTATCGAGTCTTGGGATCAGGGGGAACCTACTGAACTGGATAGAATCATATACACACAACAGAAAAATTAGTGTCTCTATAGAAAAGGTAATGTCAGCCGAAGAGGTGTTCCTCAGGGTTCTGTACTAGGGCCACTTTTATTTTTAATATTTGTGAACGACCTTCCAGAGTATATTACAGAAGGCCAGATTTTTATGTACGCTGATGATACTTCTGTGATAATCGAGGCATCAACCATAACAGAACTGGAAATCAAAATAGAAAGAATCATTAAACATTTTGAATCTTGGTGTCAAAAAAATTCACTTATGGTAAACAGGTCTAAATCGGTATGTGTGTATTTTTCCAATACAAACAGTGGAATAACTCCTGAAATACAAAGTATAGAAATCAAAGACAGCACAAAATTTTTAGGAACTGTTATAGATAATAACTTGAATTTCACACTGGAAATAGACAGTATATGTTCCAAACTTGCCAAAACGACCTTCGCCATTCTGAACCTAAAGAAGGAAATAGATACAAGAAATCTAATAACAGCCTATTACTCCTTGGCATATTCAGTAATGAGCTACAACATAGTCGTTTGGGGCCAATCAACGGATATCTCTAGAGTCTTTACAATGCAAAAAAGGATAATAAGAATAATCTTCAACATGGGCTACAGAGATTCATTCAACGGTTCTGAAAAATAATAAAATACTGTCGTTAACGAGCATCTACATATTCAAAATATCATGTTATATGTATAAAAATGAAAAAAACTTCCTTAAAAATAGCAACGTGCATAATTATAAAACTAGAAATACTAAAAAACTGCATCTAACCAAATACAACTTGAGTAAATCAAAAAAATCACCAAACTATGCAGGTCCCGAAATTTTCAATAAACTCCCTGAGAATATAAAAAGCTTAAAATCGTATCAAGCATTAAAGGAATACTTAGTTGAAAAATGTTTTTATAACTATATAGAGTTCATGCAATGAATAGCAACTGAAGGTACTATCATTTTCACTCAGAATTGACTAATAAGTTGCTTCACACTTTTATTGATCCATGTGTATATCCTTTGATGTATTTCTAATAATATTTTTACATGTTTTTAATGTGTAATATTATATGTACGTATATATATATATATATATATATATATATATATATATATATAAAAAAATGTGTAATTCTGTACATTAATACTTTTATGTGTTTCTTATGTGTAATTTTTATAAGTGAGAACATGTCAGTTTGTACTGACTCTTAATTGACGAAACCTACTTTATGTGTTTTTTGGTAAATAAAGAATTATTATTATTATTATTATTATACTAAAAATAAACATAAATTAGAAAACTTCAAATATAACTTGAAAAGTTTCATCTTTGAAAACTCTAGAGAAATGATTCATAAAATAATAGAATAACATATAAAGTGCCGTGGTTGTATACTTCTACCAATTTTGTTAATGAGCTTTTTTGAATGTGCTTCAATAGAAGCTCCCTTCTATTTGTCTGCACCAATTGCTCCATTCGTTTCATTTGAAATGTACCTTTTATTTTATTTTATATTAATTAACTTATTTTACTTGTCGATTTTATTTTAATTAACTTGTTTTACTTGTCAATTTTAATTAGTATAGGTTATATTATTACTATTATTGTTGCAGTTGTTTTATTTACTTTAGCTAGGTATCAATACTCATATATGTGACTCATATTTGGTAAATAAACGTATATTATTATCCATCTCATTGAAAATATGATTATGAACACTACATTCTCTCCTCTCTTCCAAATGCCAAACATATCAGACTTTTCCTATGCAAACATTAGTCTCATACAAAATCATCAAGATATGATGGTCTTCTGATCTGCCTGGCTGAACCGAAAATAGTTGGAACTGCACTCTTCTCATCAGATGTGAGTGAGTAATTTTCAGCGGGAACTGTATCATTCTTAAGACATGATGTATCATATATGATAATTCAATAACGTTTCAGATCTTTCTCAGCCATCATCACGAACTTTTGGAAAATGCCATTTTATTCATCTACCCCTACTAAGATATATCATACGTTCTTGTTTAATATGGAAACTGCTTTAGTAACCTAAATCACATGAGTTTGGGTCAAAACTAATGAAATATTTGTGGAATAGACATTTTGCAGGAGATAAATTAATTATAAAAACACGATTCAGTCTTGGCACTGGGTGTAGCCATGCCCTGTTTATTGATGCACATGAACTTATCCAATATCCTCAAACAGTTAATGAAATTTAAACCAACTAATATTTGTAATTGAAACTTAATAATACATTATTTATCCTTAGAATTGTTTAGATGGATTTGGAAAAATGAAAAAAAAACTCAAAAAACAAATGGTGTACAAAATTTCAATATTCTATGTGACCACCTTCGCGTTCCATACATATAATTTTTCTGAAATACATTTGCGGCGAACATTTTTGAACATACTTAGTTCTGTTGATAAGTGCTGCACAATTCCTTATACAAATTTCCAAATTTTCTACATTTTGAAATGGGCGTTGTTTATGAACATTGCTTTTCAGGTAACCACGTAAAAAGAAATCACACTGCGTTAGGTCTGGAGTCCTAGCAGGCCAAGGATTATAGCGACCTATCTACTGCTCACCAAACTCATTGTTCAACCACTTTCGCACTTTATTGGTAGAATGAATAGAAACCCCATCTTGTTGAAAGAATAAACAAATCTGCTCTTGTAATGGTAGGTTTTCGATAAATGTAGATATCTTGGTCCGTAAAAAGTTCAAATACCGTTCGCCATATAAACTTTGTCACACCATATTATATTACAATATTTCCTTTGACACTATATTGGCCCTTGGCTTCAATAATGAAATCAGGATTATGATATGCCCACATCTACGATTTTGAAAACTGACGACACCATTTTATACTAACGTTTATACTAACATTCGCATCATTCTTGTGTCGTATACCATACACTGTAATTTATTTTTATTGTATTTTATCCAATTCACATTCGATCTTTGCTGGATTTTAGATTTTATTTTATTTTTACTCTGCTGCATCCAATGCCCAATCAACATGTGATCATGTTATTGCATACATGGTCTGTCCACACGCGTGAATGTGTCGGTTACTTCATTCACGAATGGATTTTTATAAATGTAGGTATATTATAGTTAGCTTTATTTTTCTAGTCATACACTGTACTTCATTTTATTGATATTACCTCAATTGTATTTTATTCAACTGGTATTCTGTCTATACTACATTTTATTTATATTCTGCATAATATTCATGATAAAAGTATTCAACACCATCATAAAATTCCAATTTACTCAATTAATTTTGTACGAAACAAGTGCAATAGCACTTATCGTCCACCTACTTTATTCATGTTATTCATTTACCTATTTGTTAGTTTGTATGTTGTATGTTTTTCTTTTTGAATAAAGTTCTATTATTATTATTATTATTTGCGGTAAAAGTTGCTTCGTCAGAAAATATCACATTTTTTTCGAGCGTCGTAATCCCTGTCTCGCAGTACTTGCTCAAATTTTGGTGATAGTTATTTTGCTAAAATTCGTCTGTCACAGAGGTTTGAGATGTCTGCCTCTTCTTCCATAATTTTCTTTGAAACTCTTGGTGTCTCAGTGACAGTCATTAAAACATTGTTTACATTATTTTCAGGCTTAACGTGAACACTTTAATATTTGTTTTCAACAGAACCTGCAGTTTCCTTAAATGTTTGCAATATCTTTGCCACCGTACTCAAATGCATATTTTTTTCTGGATGCCTTCCGTTGATAGTGATACTATTTCTATTTGTTCTTGAATACTTAGTTTTGGAGCTATTTCTATTGATTAATTGGAAAACACAAAAACTGACATAGAACGACAAATCTGACAAAATTGTCAACATGTTATTAAGACATTTGTTATTGTTACAACAAAAGTAGATCTTTTTTTTAAAGCCGCCTTAGCTAAGTTTTTGAAGCTCAAATTTACACCAACTTTAAATTTAGGAAGGGTAATAAAGTATTATTAAGTTTTCATTACAAATATCATTTGGTTTAAATTCAATTTACGGGTTGAGAATATTGGATAAGCTCTCGTGCATTAATATAAAGGGAATGACTACACCTAGTGACGAGACTAAATCGTTTTTCCATAATTAGTCTTCTGCAAAATGTCTATTCCACAAATATTTGATTAGTTTTGATCCAAACATATGTGATTTAGGTTATTAAAGCTGCAGTTCTTCATGCAATCCATGTCCATCAACATCGGATGTGTCTCCTACTGTCAGAGATAATTGCAAGATACATTGCTTCAAAAGTTTACAGTCAGACATTTCCTTTTAACTTTTTTATTTTATACATGAAACCAAGTATGCTCTCATGATACTTAAGTACCTCAAATCCAACTTGCGCGCACATTACCGACAATTACTTACATAAAAAAATTTATTTTGAAAATATAATCCACAGATAATTCAGTATCTTTATCTACCCCTTCGTAATCAAAGTTTCTTCTAATACTTCTACATCTCACGACTCTCAAGTTTCTCTCAATATCATTTCCATCAGCTATTTCTCTTGCTGTTACCAAGGTGACTGGAAACCGTTTTTACGATAATTATCAAGTCATTGTGTGAAAGCGTGTGTGTTGTATACGTGCATTTTTTTGCTATGTCATATCTTACTTATGACATTTAACTTCGCAAGAATGCCATACTATACGACAAGAGAAATTACGAATTCGAATGTAGGTATTTCATTTTCTATAGAATGGCATTCACTAACCAACTGACAATCTGTCTTATTTTCTGCAAAATCCTTCAAAACATTGCTCATATCGCATGGCCTTCACCGATTCTACCTTGCATTCCCATCTAGTTTCGGATATTGGTTTCAGTGATAAAGAATCTGAATGATCTGCGTCACATATTATTTTTTCTCTATGACCTCTGACAGTTACATTGTGAGATGCTAAAAAATTTACAATTACAAGGAATATTTCTGACGTTTGTTTGAATGTTTTATACGATGTAGTTACTTGATTACTTATATTTCGGACGTCCATCATCTTAATGGTTGAAAGATTTCTATCTCTTTCAAAGTTTTCACAACGTTTCAATTGCTGAATCCGCAATCGCCTTCTGGTGAATAATGACAAAATCAGATGCTACGCGACCTTTTATAGGTCTATAATTAAAGTGTAATTACGGTGTAATTACGCGCGGTCTTGTGGCGCGCATGGTTTCGCGATTTTTCTTCCTCCAAAACGGTCCATGAGCGGTTTCCATACGTTTTTAATTTCCACGCTTGGTTGACTGAATGCACTATAGGCTTCTATATAGGTGGTTTCCTTAAATTTCCGTTTGAACCAATGTTCCTCTCAATGAAGAACACTAGCTTCGTCCCAAAGAATTCGGTGGTGTTTTGTCCAGGCGTGGTCAGCAATTACTGATTTTGATGTTTCCCCTCGTTGAGTCCACTTTTTGTGTTCGGCTATTCTCACTGATAATGACCTCTTGGTCTCTCCGATATAGGAATCTCCACATTCATATGGGACTTTGTAAATACAGTTTTTGCTGGATTCTGTTGTGTTCTCTGGTTTCGTCTTGGTGAGGAAGCTTCGTAAGGTACTGCCGGATTGAAAGCAACTCTTGATGTTGTATTTATTTCCGATCCTTCTGATCTTCTCGGAGATACCCCTGATATAGGGAAGAATGAGAACGGGGTTTTGTGGTCTTTCTTCGGTTGTCTTGGTCTTTTCGAGTTGTTTCCGAACTTCTCCTATGAGTTTCTCGGAGTATCCGTTTCACCGTATCCGTGCAACAACCAGGAGTCATTTGAGGCGGAAATTAACCGCATCAAAAAGGACCTACGCCGAAACGGATACTCCGAGAAACTCATAGGAGAAGTTCGGAAACAACTCGAAAGGACCAAGACAACCGAAGAAAGACCACAAAACCCCGTTCTCATTCTTCCTTATATCAGGGGTATCTCCAAGAAGATCAGAAGGATCGGAAATAAATACAACATCAAGAGTTGCTTTCAATCCGGTAGTACCTTATGAAGCTTCCTCACCAAGACGAAACCAGAGAACACAACAGAATCCAGCAAAAACTGTATTTGCAAAGTCCTATGTGAATGTGGAGATTCCTATATCGGAGAGACCAAGAGGCCGTTATCAGTAAGAATAGCCGAACACAAAAAGTGGACTCAACGAGGGAAAACATCAAAATCAGAAATTGCTGACCACGCCTGAACAAAACACCACCAAATTCTTTGGGACGAAGCTAGTGTTCTTCATAGAGAGGAACATTGGTTCAAACGGAAATTTATGGAAACCACCTATATAGAAGCCTATAGTGTCTTCAGTCAACCAAGCGTGGAAATTAAAAATGTACGGAAACCGCTCATGGACCGTTTTGGAGGGAGAAAAAGCGCTAAACCACGCGCGCCACAAGTCCGCGCGTAATTACACCGTAATTACACTTTAATTATAGACCTATAAAAGGTCACGTAGCATCTGATTTTGTGAAAAAAAATTTGAAAGAGATAGAAATCTTTCAATCATTAAGATGATGGACGTCCGAAATATAAGTAATCGAATCTTTCTGAAATATCTCTCCAACGCTTCCTTTCTTGTTAAATTTGACCCTGGGTAATAAACCTGCATATATTTTCAGAAACGGTCTTATATCAGATATCACTCCATATATGAGATATTGGATTATTTCGAACACTAAAGATTTATTTATACAGTTGCCTTCCATTGTGCAAATTGACTTTCTCCATTTTTTTTTGTCAACGGTAGTTTTTATCATGTATTTTTAGTAGTAGATATCTGCTCTTTACTTATACAGGATAGAATTCATGAAACACCAGCAATAGTGTCTTTTTTGAGGAACATTGCACAAGTAGGTTCCTGTAGAATACAATACAATATTCGTTGCAGTATCAGCCAGCAAAGTGGTGGTTTTCTGACACATGTTTTCCTCATTTCATTTTCATTTGTAGTACTATTCAGAGAGAAAGAGAGGGGAGAGAGGAATAATAGAACTTAGTCGAAATTATTCCATAATGAAAATGAAGTATGTGACTGGGATTATAAAAACTTTCACAATTATTTGAACTATTTCATATTTTGATAAATTTAATGAGAAGATCTATTTATACAATTGTCTAGGTATTTAAATTATTCACTTCAAGATACTTTTCGAGCAAACTCAATAAACTCACCAATTCCCAGAAAAAAACATATTCAAAGTTCCAAGGTTCTAATTATAAAAGGAGCTAGTCGTTTATCATATACCGTTCGCATCATAGAATTTCTACCAGAATTTGTGAATAATAGTGTCTGTTGTGGTCGGACCCGGTAACAAAAAAGTAATAAAGGGAAATTTACTGCAGCTTTTCTCTGAAGTAGGCAATGACCTGGGATGTAAAGATCTTGACACAAAGTGTTTTATTTATGTTCGTTTACCTGGAGACCCTTGTCTATCAAAATCATCGTTGTATACATAGGGAAAATTTATGATTTATTCCACAGCGTATTAAATTAAAATGTTTCTGATAAGATTATCAACCAATTTAAAACTCATTCGAGTAATTTTAACGTTTTGTGGGTCATTGGGATCTCATCTCTGATATTTGACAGAACATGTATATGAAATTATATATTTTTTATTTTGGCAATAAAGATGTTCACGTAAGAGTCCTGAAGAAAATTAAAAAAAACAGGTTTTTGATGAGTGAGAGGTATAGAAGCATGCAAGGATGTTTGGAGGCTGTAAACGATGTTTCGAGAGAAAAACTGACCATGTTCATTTAGCAAAAAATACCAACAAGAAAACTATTGAAATATCATAGTTATTAATACGTATAAAAAATTCAAAAAAAACACAAAAAACAGAACAAAACACTTTTGGTCCCAATACAAACATGAATAGTAGTAGCAGCTGTACTTTATCAAAATTAGAATATTTATCACTTATCAATTATGAAAATCTCTTAATCCTTCACTATTAGCATTTATATTTTCTGCATTTCAACTCTTAGCTGGCGACAAACATAGTTGGTGATATGGAGTCTGATAGACATACTTATACAGGCCGTTTCTTTTATCATGTGGTAACATTGCTATATTCTAAACCGTAACAGATACGAAGACCATTAAATGGGAGAAAAGGTAACTATTGTGGAGAACAGTACAATGGCCAAAGAAAATTTACAGGGAGTCTCGCCCTTCCCGATTTATACAGGGAAAACCAAAAATGCTGTTATTTGTTTTTTACGAATAGAATTGTTATTTCTGAAAATATAAAAAAATGGAAAAGGAAAATTTTAATGTATTCTAAATGTACTATAAAAATGTAACAATGAATCTTTGATTAAACGTTTCGTGTCAACACGGCCACCATCAACATTTCTTTTCAAATACGGACCTGTCTGTTTTAGTACAAATATTGATAAAGCGATAAAATCACAATTCAGTGGTACATCACACTTGATATTTTTATAACGTTTCATTTAAAATAACTAACATCATCAGTGACAACAATTTTTAATTACGGTCCTGTCGTTAGGTCGTTTATGGATTCCACAAAACCTAACTCTCCGATATAAAAATTATCAGTGACGCTTTGAATAAATGTATCTATTAAAATTATGTTTACACTATAATAAAAGATATCTGTAGTTTCAGAGACGAACGATAGCAATTTACCTCGGAAGTAAACTTACTTAAGAGTAGAAGAAATCAAACAAACAGAAAACAATTTATTTCATATTGAATTTTTGAGTGAAAATAAAACCAATACAGAAAATGAATTCTTCATGATAACCTACATTAAATGCTCGAATTGCCGACCTCTTTGTTGAATGCACATAAGTTGTCTGTCCATACAATTTCTGTGGCAATTTTCTAGCATGATGGGTGTAATGCTATTACATGCATCTCTTATTTTTTGTTTGAGATGGTCGATATCTGTACAAGTTGTCGAAAAAACTTTATCCTTTATGTATCCCCAGACAAAAAAATCTAAAGGAGTCAGGTCTGGGGATCGTGCTGGCCAGACAATTAGTCCATTGTTTCCAATCCATTTTCTTGGGAATATTGCATCTAAATGTTCCCTTACTATTGCTGCATTATGGGGAGGGGCACCGTCTTGTTGAAAATATTGTATTTCACGGCGGATGTTCAGTGGCAATTCATCTAAGTAGCCATCAAACTCATTGGATGAAAAATGTAAATACATTCCACCATTCAAATGCTCGTCGTAAAAGAAAGGACATAGTATGTTTGTTCACAAAATTCCAAACCAAACATTTATTCCGAACCTTTCCTGGAAATTGGTTTCTCTATGTAAATGTTCATTTGTATTATTCCACCTATAATGGATGTTTCTGTTAAACCAACCATTGTTGGTGAATTTTGATTCGTCCGTCCATATTATTTTATTACAAATATTTCCAACTTCCCTATTTCTACGTCTCAACCACATCGCAAATCGTACTCTCCTTCCGTAATCCCTTTCATAGAGGTGATGAACTTTGCGTATCCTGTAGCATTCGTATTTGTTCTTTTTCAAAATATTTCTGGTAGATTTTACAGAAATCCCTAGTTCGTGGGCAATTTCTCGTAAAGAACAATCTTGATTAGAAATATTTTTGTAACTGACCAATCCTAAATTGAAAAAAAATATTTTCGTCACTTTGTTAATCTTTATGAAGTAATATTTGCTCACCTAAAATATTTATTTGGTTCCGCATACTTCCAGTAACAACACATTTTCTAGTTTTATTTCTATCAAATGCACCACAATCTCTCAAATTTCTTTCTAATCGTCTAAACATTTGAATGTTTGGAATACGACGATTTGGGTAAAGCTCACCATACATATTTTTTGCCAAATGAGGATTTCTATTTGATTTTGCATAAGCAAATAGCATATCAGTCCTTTCGTCATTTGAATACATCTTTGATATGACTGAGTGTATAAACGACTGACAGTTCTTAACACGTATCAACAACTCATTTATTTGTCCTGCCATAGAAACCAAGCAAAGCCTACTTGTTTAAAAATGGTAAATGAAGTGAGATGCTATTTAATTGTACCATATCACACAATAGTCGAATTTTGACCAAAAACTAATATTTTCGTTACTTCCAGGATTGAGAATTATAGAAATATTCAGTATTATAAAAATATCAAGTGTGATATACCACTGAATTTTGATTTTATCGCTTTATCAATATTTGCACTAAAATAGACAGGTCCGTATTTGAAAAAAAATGTTGATGGTGGCCGTGTTGACACGAAACGTTTAATCAAAGATTCATTGTTACATTTTTATAGTACATTTAGAATACATTAAAACTTTCTTTTTCCATTTTTTTATATTTTCAGAAATAACAATTCTATTCGTAAAAAACAAATAACAGCATTTTTAGTTTTCCCTGTATAACTCGGGAAGGGCGAGACTCCCTGTAAATTTTCTTCGACCATTGTACTGTTCTCCACAATAGTTACCTTTTCTCCCATGTAATCGTCTTCGTATCTGTTACGGTTTAGAATATAGCCATGTTACCACATGATAAAAGAAACGGCCAAAATATTAGTGAGATAAAAATAGATTATTATCTGAAAAAAAGCAATAAGTAACCTTTTGTTTATGATTTTACTGCAAATTGAAAAACAACATATTTTGTAATGAAACCTTTTTAATGAAACATAAGAGATATTGCAAAATCTAAAATTAAAATAAGAGCAACGTAGCTTCTAACAATTATGAAAAAATTAGGGAAAAATTCGAATTGAAAATCACGTTTAATATTACTTTAAAGACTGTTTCATAAAACAACATAAGCGTCATACTAAAAAATTAACAAATTAAAAATTCACCTCGATCGTTTTCTGTACAATTATCACATGACACTTCTTCAAAATTAGGATCTAGAAAGTTAACTTTTGTAGGAAATTTGGACATGAAAAAGTTTTATTTTTGACGCATCTGGTGACACGAAGTCTCAGAGGTTCCGGTGGTAACGTGTTTTTGAAAAATCAACTTTTTCACTGCCCCAAGTACTCCAAAATTGAGTCAATATACTTTGCGTAACCAGCTAAATGTTAATAGTACTTGTGTGAGTAATTAGGGAGTCATTGCAAACTGAAATGAATTTACTTAATTACTAGAAACTTTAATTAAAGTATCCTGTATTGTGATTTGTAATTCTGTTTCGTAATGGCGTTATTGCAACAACCTTCTTTACAGATGCTTTTACTTAAACTTTATTTTGATAAGTACATTCGTCAATTTTCAAATATTTTCATCTATTCATCCCAATCACCATTTCAAAACATCATTTGTCTAATATTATTTGTATGTGCTGCCGAATAGTTTACAATGAAAATTATTTTTGAATCAACTGCAGCATAATATTTTTCACTTCTTCCCAAACAGCGCAACCGTTTGCAATATGTTCACTGCAAATTTATAGGTTACGAGTTATGATTCACAACAATTTGGCAGATATATCCAAATAAATACGACTTGAATAAAAGTTATTTTCCTTTAGTTAAATTACATACCTGTATTTTAATAAAAGAAAATTGTTAAGGACATATTGAATATATGTCAAATAAAGGAGAACTTTATTAAATTATTATAACAATAGAGGTTGCGATAACTCTCTAAATAGTGTTCCCTTTATCAATATGTTTTGATCAGTCATTAATAACGTAGGGTTAGAATACTAGACTAGTCCGAGAAATTTCTCGGACACTTACCAAAATCCTCGTTTTTACTCATGTTGCAATCTTCTTGCTTTTGCTTACTACTAGGTATCTTATTTTAAGTCACGGCTTCAAGTTATTATTGAACACTGAGTTCGAAATGTATTTGACTATGATAACGCAGTATATTCCAACCTACCCCAGCACTAATTATGGGCAACAACCTCGAAGTTAGTATGTAGGCAGCTATTCTCAGTCAAATAATAATAGATATGATGACGATCAAAACTCTCAGAGTGTATCCATCGACATTGCCTGTGCGGGTTAGAGAGCGGCTATTATTATTATTTGTCATGGGACCCTGTGGCCACTAACTGATTTTCTGTTATGGAGCATTCACTTTTCAACTGTAGGAAAGCACGGAAATCCTACAGCACCCCGGGCTGTCGTTGCACCTTTCAAACAAGCATTAGTCGTTAGGATTACCATCTAGGCAACCCACATCATACTTAACTGCGCGCAAGGCATATGGACATCTATCGAAACCGATACATTTGAGACAATTTGTTTCTCCTGCATCGGGACTCGAACCAACGTAGTGGATATATTGTACTTTTACCATTTTGTATATTCTTGTAGGGAAATCGACAAACTGCTTGAAACCCTAGATGTTGTAAACATTGGTTAACCTTTTGATGTGTCTCATCATGTTCATCCCATCTAATATTGAAATCACATAAGATTAGGATAAGTCAGTAGTATGAAATAGTCATCTAAATCCAAAAATAACTCAACAATCTCATTGGGGCCATACTATAATATCTCCCTGACATTTGTATTGAAAGAATTACATCTAATTTAGCTATATAGCCACTTACTGAAGTTACAACAAAGTAATTAGTGATTCTAGTTTCACTTTAGACATACCATAATACACTTTATTTGATATAACGAGATGATAAATCAAAAGTTCTGAAATTCTGAAAGACATCAAGGAAGAAATTGCACCTCTGATAGTTTATATTATGAATAAATCCATGAAAGATGTAAAATTTCCAGACATCATGAAAATTGCGGTAACAAACTCGATGTTACGAATCACCGCACTACTTTATTTATATCGATGATTGGAAAAGTTTTAGGAAAAATATTACGAAACTATATAATTTTTTTCGAGTAGACAATATGGTTGACCAAACAAAATTACTGTACACAAACTACTTTAAAGTTACATGCATTCATCGAATGATGAAACATGGAGTGCCTCAAGGTACTGTAATTGGGCCAATTCTTTTAAATATGTTTACAAATGATCTTTTCGACAAAAATACATACGTGTGGGTAAGTTGTGTGTTTCACGGATGACACTGCTATGTTCTACAAAGGAACTGTTTGGACAACTCTCAAAAATACCACTGAAGTTGACTTTCAAAATATTTTCTTTAACGAGGTAATGCTGGCACTCCATTGAAAAAGCTAATTTTTTGCTGTTCCAATCGAACATTATTTTAATGTGATTTTGGTGCCAACATTTTTCCTCAATCTGATGTATAGATTAACATTTTAAAGATATGTGTCGTCCAAAGCTTTAAGTATAAACAAAGATTCCATTATTTCCTTGTGGTTTTCATCATCGTACCAACTGATTATTATTATTAGTATGCGAATTACTTAAGCAAGACTGTTGGATTCTCAATATATTTTTCAATAATTGTTCAAGTACTTTCCGTCAGGTATCGCCAAAAACTCCACATAAACAGAGTGTGTACTAGACAATGTTGCAAAAAAAAACAAGAGAATGCTATTTCTGAAGTAAATCTGTGACATCATATTGGAAACCTTCATTCAACTACAAGTTCCCTTTTATAATTTTTTTTGTTTTACATTTGGAAAAATAATGATACTTCATTCTAAGGCAGCTTTATATTTCGAACTATCAATATGGATGGATGATTAATTCTGAGTTTTATTGGATGGAAACACAATTATAAAGGATGATATTGCAAAATAATTTAATTCATTTATTATTATTCCAATACAATTTTAATGAATATTACACGATTCTGTTACGATCTTTGTAACTCTTACAACTAAAATTATAGCCTTGTTCTCTAGCATACAAATTACGTCAGTTTTATCCGAAATGATGATAAATTATATAAGATCGAATAAATAATGAACGAATGTAAAATATCAACATACCGCCAAATTGTCTGAATCAGAAATTTCATTGACGAGTATTCAATAGTCCAGGTGGATAACTATTTGTTATTGTTATTTATTTCCGTCAACCTGTTGCACCTTTACGCGCAACCCTCTGAAGTCTTCGAGATACTTGTGCGAGCTAGGAAAGACGCAGCCCTTACCTTTTCACGTGTGATGCCATGCTAGTGACCGATGATAATGTTGGGAATTGAACCTACGAGCCTATGCTTCAGAGGCAAACGCGAAAAATGAGAGTGATTCCTTGAATTTGGTTTCATGATTTCAAACGATTTGCGAGATACACTCTTTTCCGTAAACTTCTGCACAGGCCAGTTGACACTTAACATATCGAAAACTGTCAAAGATAAGAGACACATAACTCGGATTGCCTGAACTCAGAATCGGAAGGCTATAGAGCCATATATAGAAAAGTGTTGAAATGAAAACGTTTCAATGGACTTTTGGTACACCCTTTTCAAATAGAAGACTGAAAGTAGTTTGGGATGAAGTCATATTATCACTTTCCATTGATAAGATGGAATACTTCGTAGTCGTATACTTAAAGCTCAAAATATATAATTAAAATATACCAAATGTCACCATAAAAACTGTGACTTTTTGACTCACTCAGTATACAATTTGAATTTGTCGATTTTGACATATTCAAACCATGGGCATTTCAGTGTGTTACTTAGTTTGTTTACATCTTCATTTTATAGGGTCGAATGAGAATTTAATTTTGAATAATGCTTGACTCACCCCGTATATATGTATCAATATTTTTTATTGAAAACCAGTTCTATTGGTAAGTAATTTTTGTCGCGCAGAACTCTTTTATTCAAATTTTTTTCCTACGAGCAAGTTACTTTAAAGAAATGTCCATTTTCCAACTTTGACACCCTGTATCTCGAAAACTATTCATGGAATTGAGTTGGGCCCAGGGACACTCTTGTTCAGGAGGCCATATTCTACAACATACCAAAAGTTCAGAAAAATTAAGCATTGACAATTTTTCCATAAGGCTTCTGCCCAGTCCTTATTTCATCGATGCAGGAAATGACAAAAACTGAGTATCTGATAGATCTCGGTTGGTTGATTAGTTAAATGCTGACGAGCGAGATACTGGGTATATCTTGAGGTTTCCCTTAACACTGAGATCAGCGGGGGTCTATTGTATTGTTCTGTCGTCAGTGGTTCCTAGTTAAATAGGACTGTGTTTTTCACTAGGTTCAGTAGTCTATTTACTAGGTATTTCGGATTCATGCCTGTTTCTAGGTTGATCTGTCCGAATATTCTATTGCGTTTGTTGAGCAGCGCGTCGCATTCGAAGATGATGTGAGAGGTTGTTTCCTCCTCGTCACCACAGAGTCTACAGTCCACAGTTTCTCTATTTATTCCCATGGTGTGTAGGTGTTTCCTAAGGCCACAGTGTCCGGTTGGTAAGCCGGTGATCGTGCGTATCTTAGATCTGTTAAGGTGGAGTGTGTCGGCCGTCAGTGTTTGGCTCAGGTGCCTCACCATTGCTGTGCTGTGTCAATTTGGTCCCAATACGTTTGGTGTTTTGATTTCTTCCACTCATTGATTAGGTTTCCGCATCGGGTTTTGCTCATTCCAACCGCTGGTTCTGGACCTGTGAATGGTGATTCAGATGCTTTATTTGCAAGTTGGTCTGCTTTTTCATTGCCTTCAATTCCCCTATGTCCGGGCACCCACACAAGTGTAACCTTGTTGCGTTTCGACAGTTCATTGAGGCTCTGAAGACATTCCCAGACTTTCTTAGACTTTATCTGTATTGAGTTCAGAGCTTTTATAGCGCTCTGGATGTCAGATGGAATGTGGATGTGTTTTCTTTCATACCCACGGTCTAGATTCATCTGTATGCATGTCCTTATGACATGTGTCTCTGCTTGGAATACTGTGGTGTTGTTACCAAGTGTGACTATTACGTTCCTTTTTTGCCTCACCCCGTATATTCCTGCTCCTGTTCCTTCATCTGTTTTTGAGCCATCTGTGTACCAGATAATGTTTCCAGATTATAGTGATTCTACTCCCGAGTCCCATTCGTTCCACTTGAGCTGCGATTTGAATGGTTTTTCGTAGGAGTATTGTGGTAGCATTTAGTCTGGGATCATTTCCAGTTCGGTAATGGATGATTTTGGTGTGCCCAGTTTGTGGTTTGGTTATCCAATTACCTGTTTGTTTAAGTCTGTATGCACTCATCCTCGCCTCGCCCATGCCTGTGATGTCTAAAGGTGGGAGGTTTAGGATAATTTCCATAGCAGCGGTTGGAGTGCTATTCATACCACTCGTGATACACAGACAGGCGAGCCTTTGTATTTTACCAAGGTTAGTTTTCGATTGTCTCTGTTTCATTTTGGGCCACCACAAAAGTGAACCATATGTAATTCTGGGTCTTATGATCGCGGTTTAAAGCCAGTGCATGACTTTCGTTTTCCAAAAGCTCTTCTGCACATCATGAGCGATGCTTTGCTTTTGTTGACTACATGTTGTAGATGCATGTTCCAGGTTAGTTTCTTGACCAAGAACAGCTTTGAATATTTTACTTGATCAGCAACTTGTAGTGTTGCGCTAAAGATCTCGCCAGAATCAATAACTTTTATTCCGCATCGAAAAATGATTCATTCTCAAAGTACAGGATGTTGAAATAAAAAAAATGGGTTATTCAACATTTTGCATCTTGAGAACTAATTATTTCTCGATATATCTTCGTAGAAAAAAAGTTGAAGTTGAAGATGAAGAATTTTGCAAATTTCACAAAAACGCTTGTCCCAAGCGTTATTGAACTGTGTTACCAAGCTTTATTGTTTAAAAAAGTGTAGGAATAAGATTTAAATATAAAAAATTCCAAAAGTTTACTGTAAAAAAATTAAAGTAAATAATGATAGCATATGCAGCGCCCTCTAAGTGCTACATAAAAATCAATAACAAATTTCGATTTCTCACCTCAAGAAAACCCCTTTCACCAAATCTTTCACCAAATTTTGTGGGAAAAAATTGTTTTTTGCAAAAGTTATTCAGAATCATTGAAAATAAAATTTCAACACCCTGTATTTCCGAAACGAAACATTTGCTGACTCAGGTTCACATGAACTTTTCATCTTAAAATTAGTCAAATATTTACCCTTTGAAGTTTGAACGAGTACTTAATAAACATCCTGTATACAGGGTGTTCATACACCAAACACCTAGTATATTTGAAAATCATATCAGAATGTAGTGCACATGAACTAATAAAACTTTTGTATATCTTCCCCAACAAACCAACTATTGCCTGTCACAAAAGTGGTTTTTCATCATCATACCTCCCTCGATCCATCAACTATTCTGCATTCTCTCAGCCTGTCTCGCCTCCTCTGATGGTCCTTCATTACACCCTCGCAACATCAACTCATCTGCTGACTCTCCGCAGATGAGTTTTTTCTACAAGCAACAGAAAGCAGTAAAAATTGTAACTGTATGTTGACACAAATTTTGAAAACTTTAGTTTAATTTTAAAGGCCATTTTTTTTCTTCGACATAAACGGCAAAAGTTTATTAGGCAATTTTTGTTTTCAAGTTTGACTACGCCACTTGATTCGTAGTCATTATAAATAAGAACCATCAAAATTTCATAAAGAAATACTATGTTTCTAAAATTAAAGTTGTTAACCAATATTCATGAAATTTTGATGATTTTCATTTATAACGAGTACAAATCCAGTGGTAAATAAAGTCAAACTTGAAAACAAAAATTGCCTAATGAACTTTTGCCATTTTGACAAAGAAAAATAACCTTGAGTGCCTTGGAAATGAAACTAAAATTATGAAAATTTGTGTCAAGATACAGTTTTTGATGCTTGATATTAAAAAATTGTATTTTTGAGATTGATTGATCAATGCGTACTGTATACACGGGTGGTTCCATTTTAAATGGGTCACACTGTATAACTACACATAATTTCGAATACAAAATATGCTCCAAAAACATTTCCAACGATTACGTATTACCAATGCTGAGAAAATACCGTTGTTAATTTTGTTCATTTCATTATAAAAAAAATAACAACTGGGTTATTAGACCGTCAGATAGTGACAGATTTAGGTGCCCCATTTTCGCATACAAACAAGCCTCGAATAGGGTTGAGAAGTACATCGATCTTGAGCAAAATGGAGGGAAATTTACCTGGGAAGAACATATGGAAAAAACAAAAAGAATTTTCATTAAATTTTCCGACGACAAAATCTACTTATCCATTTGCGCCACTCAAGCCATTATGTTTTTCGGTCTAGTGACGATGTAGTGTTTTCACAGTTTCAATGGGCTTGTGTGGAAAAATCTGTCGAAATCTCGATTTTTCCTTACAAGATTACGCCCTCATTTCAACCCTTTAGCCAGCTGCAACACTCAAGTCTTTGGTATTTCGAAGCCAGGTTCTATTTGTTAGTGATTAGGTGAACACGGCTCGCGAGAAAATATGGGCAACATACTCAATTTAATTCTGTTCTGGAAAATCGAGTTTTCCATAGAGGCCAATAAACAGAGCAATTTTTCTCATAAAAGTTCAACTCAAATTGCTCCGCCGATTTCTTTTTTGCAATTCGGTCGTCACGGAGGGTTCAATAATTAGCAATAAAGTTATCACCCCTGGGGGGCGTGCAACCCCCCAAAATCATAAAAAAAGGTATTTTCTTGACATTTCAGCTCTGGGCAATAAATATGAGTGAAAATCGGTATTAATAATGGGGGCGAATTATTTTTAACAAATAAACCCCCTCCCGGGGCATCAACCCCTTCCCGAAATCATGTTTTTGGGGTATTTTCTATGAATATGTAATTGTCCTGAGTAATGAAACTGAGCGAAAATTTGTAAAAATAATAGGCATAAATTATTAGAAAAGATTTTTCCTCCTCCGCATTCTAGGCATATCCCCCGCATCGCGGAAACATTGAAGTGAGAGGGAAGGGGAAGAATATTTGAAAAAACTCTCAAACTACTACTCTTAGATATAAATGTGGGTAAATAATCGTTGAGAACTGTCGTTATTGAGATTCAGAAGTATTGTTATGAAAATTATTCGCAAATTCGAGAGAAGATCAACTTATTGTATAAATCAAACGCGGACCGGAGGTAACGAAATATGATAGTGTTTTTCAATGCTATCGAGAAAGGGTATGGAGAAATGAATCCACAAGTAATCACCATCAAGAAATGTATAGGAAAATATCTTTATTCACTCATACAACTCATCATATACTTCATCTTCAGTCTCCTCGTCTTCATCTTCACAATCCGGATATTTTGAAACAGAGCTGAGTTGAACATGAAACAAATCTTTCAAAAAAAACTCACCATTTTCAATTAATAACAGTGACAAAGCACTAAGAGATGTTTCCTCGTCTTCGACTATCGATGTTATCCCAGTATCCAGTGTTTTCTGCACAGGAACTTTTATATTATCTGACGTTTACATAGAGCAACGTTGACTGCTGCTCACTGCGCACTGACAGAACCGCGCCGCTGTATACTAAACAGCGGCGCGCGCGCTAGCTGCCACATTGACAAGGTCCCAATCCGATATTTTTCAGGTTTTAGAATCTCAATGAGTTTAAAGCAGGTACACTTCGGGACAGTTTCCTTTGGTGCACTGTCTTCCTCGGTTTCGAATCCCCATATTCTATCATAGACTGATTTTATTTTTCTTTCCATAGAACAATAATGCAATCAAATGCCGAGTAACCTCTATTTTAAGTACTTAAAAGATTGACAGGATTGCATTTAAAATTTGTACAAGTAACCAAATCTGTATGAATATTTTCAATAAGTTTTTTCTGCAAACTGGCTTTTCATTCATGTTGATACGTGCTTTTATCTCCCTCAAGATTTTGTAACCTAAAATATGCGAAGAATTGAAAACACTCGTATTTAAAATCAACATTATTTGGACCGGTTAAACGTTATGCAATTTGACAATGAAGTATTCCTCAACTGTTCATTTTACTTGCTACAAGTGATAAGACATTATTTCACGAAGTCAGGAAGTTTAATATTATAAGATTTTCAATTGCAATTTTGCAGCTGGCAACTGAGCGTATAAATATAAATAATATCAGAGTACAAAGCTGCGATCTTTATCTTCAAAATGACGTAAGATTTATCCGAATTGAACATTTATGCGAGGAGTTATAGAACTTTACTTAACGCGCTGGTTGAAAAAATGCACGTTGTCGGAAGCCGGCGCAACACCTGCCCCATTGCGAAAGTATATAACTTCAACAATTTTTTTCAAGAATACCGTGCGAATTCTCAAAATTTTGGTGGAGACAGTTTTTTTGTAAAAATTTGTGCTCTTTCTGAATATCAAGTTATTTTTATGATTTAAAGTAAATTTTTTGAGATATTTCGAAATTACCTCAAAAAATAATTTCAAAGCGTTTTATGGGGGGGTTCCACCCCCCCTGGAGGTGATAATTTTTCTCAGAAGTAATGTGCACACTGTATTCTACAATTTAAAAAATTATCGGCGGAGCAATTTGAGTTGAGGTTGATAGCCCTGTTGATTGGCCTAATATGTTCTCTCCAGGAGCCACTCGTACCCTTCGATGTACTTTTCAACTCTATTCGAGTCTTGTATGCGAAAATGGGGCACCTAAATCTGTCACTATCTCACGGTCTATATCATACAAATACAAATTACTGAAATAATTCTGTTCTCTCTTTTCAGGAGAGAAACCATTCAAATGCGAATTCGAAGGCTGCGATCGACGATTCGCCAACTCTTCGGACAGAAAGAAGCACTCACACGTACACACCTCGGACAAACCCTACAACTGTCGAATAGCGGGATGCGACAAGTCCTACACTCACCCCTCCTCGCTGAGAAAGCATATGAAAGTCCACGGATGCTCAGGACGATCGCCTCATCATTACGAAAGCGACGGTGAAGAATCGAATACTTCGTCTACGGGAAGCATATCAGTCACAGCATCTCCTCACATACCTTCTCCACAAGTACCTGGTACGACGTCTCTTAGTGATTGGTATGTTTGTCAGAGCACGCCTCCAGCACCTGACCCACTGGGAGGTTTGAGTCATTTCGGAAGTATTCATCATAGTGGGGCTGCGACTGCTTATTAAGTATTTCTTTTATCGATAGATTTTTCAGGCTTTTTACGAAATTTTCTATGATTAGGTACTTCTCTCTAAAAGAGTGTGTTTATCAAGGTTCAATTTATGAATATCTTCGTCAAGCACTATGTGAATTATGTTCATCCTATTGAGAAATGTTAACGATATACCGGGTGTCCTCGGAAATTGGCTCGCCATTATTATAAGTTCTTTGTTTTATAACTGTTTTTTGACAAGTAACTCAGCTTCCTGCAACTTCCAGTTTCACCGGAAGTTGGCATTTTTAAATGAGACACCTGGTATATGTTCACCTGTTTTGTTTTCATATAACTTCCTGAATCCAACCATGCATCACTTGGCACTTTTTGTAACCGAACTTATTTTATATTTCAAATTTTATTCTAAATCGCTAATTTCATTACTGAAATTTTGGGAAAATTACAACTGTTTTCGGTCAAAATATTTGTGCTATTTAAAATTTTATTTTGAAATTTTCTATTAAGTACTAATTTTTTCAAATAGCGTCATGGTGGCTCGTCTGGTTAGGAAAAAATTGCATTTCATTATGATCAATTTGATATAAACAAACTTCCGTTAAAAACTTTTGAAGATTATGGTAAAGTTAACGAGTGCCGACCCTCTAAACTATGTCTTCCATTATATCTCAATTGCTCAAGTGGGATCGACAAAAATCGGGTATATTAAGAGTACTACCTAAAGAACTGAACGTTTATTACAGAAATTTAAAAAAATAGTAATAAAATTATGATTTTTTCTTTAAAATCCTTGAGTGTCTGCCATTACCGTACGGTGGCGGTTAATGATGCCATTAGCCGCTATCTTACTGTATATTATATTGTGAAGGCAAAAATCGCATTCGAACCATCCACGTTCAGAGTCTGCAGACATGAGCCCACTGACCACACCGGCAGCATTGCAGCCACATAGCTCTCTGTTTTCACTTCTTTCTCACCAGTATCGTCTTCTTCTGAACTGCCCTCTTCTGCCAGTGCCACTACCTTTTTGCAGCTTCTTCCGATACTTCCTCTATTTTCAGTGATTTGGATGGGTTAGGTGCATCATTTTCCTCTAAAATTTTGTGTTTTGTCCCTCTATTTTTTGCAGCTGAAATTGTTTCTTCGGATATTTCTGGCCTAAAACTGTTTTCATAGAATATGTCGATGTGAATATCACTCAATGCTGTTTTCTATAGACGAGGAAAGTGATGACGTCACAAATATCATTCTTGTCAAAAACTGATTCCAAACAAACCTCCGTCGAATTTGAATCAGCTTGCCCGATAACTCCGATATTGTTTCCGTTAAGGTTTTTCAACTTCTTTTGCCTGAGAAAACAAAATCCAAACAACCAAACACAAACTAAGAAGCAAAGCAGCAAATCATCAACAGAAAAGGTCACCTAAAATTCTTTGTTTGAAATCAGTTTTTGACAAGTCTGACATTTGTGACGACACACTTTCCTCGTCTATTGCATTCGTATTTTCTTTTATTCTCGGCTGTATTTATTCTTTGACGGCCTAGGAAATAGTATGTGAGGTTAGAAAACGAAACTCCTCATGGTCGGCATTCACCACAGAGACTAAACTAACAGGAGAGTTTAAAAAGCTCTAGTCAATCAGAATCTTGTAGCATCAACGCGTCATAGTGACGTACTTGGATATGAGTACAGAGTCGAACTCGTACCAAACAACAAAACTGTCAGCAGTAACTCTAATATACCAAGAGCTAGTCCGTCACTGTCTATAGAGAACGGCGGCCATGGCATGTCCAACCACGTCGCATTTCGTCACAAATGTTATTTCATCTATTTCTATCAGTGTCCCCATTGTCTTATGGGGATTGGACTCTCCTGTTGAATAATGTTGAGTCTCCCTGGGCATTCCCCACCTTTACCCTACATTAGATATATCTCAGATATTTCTCAAAATGAAGTATCTGTTGAGATTCAAATGAGATATAAATGCATAGTAATGTGTAACCAACAAAACTGATAAAACAAAATAGTTATTTCAAAAGCTGTTTAAAATACTCAGCTATTTATTATACAAGTTCGTAAAGTAGGACTTTTTTGTATGAGCGTGAAGTTTGTTGAATGACGCGTAGCCTAGTTCAACAAACACGCGAGTACAAAAAAGCCCTTTGCGAAAGTGTTTCATACAGAGTTTTTTCTTCGACAGTTATATTGCCAAATTGTAGCAATTATATCATTAATTTGAATGTTTAATGATATGAATTGTCGTCGTATTATCAAATAAAGAATTCCGAGTTATATTTGACGCAAAATACTGTATTTCTCAAAAATGCATAAATGTATGAACAGTGTGTATAAAATAACTTTTTCTATGCCCATGTCTGTAAACGTCAATAATAGCACTGTCAACATTCCTTGTAAATGACATATAACAATAACATGCACGTAATGAGATCTCATAATATACACGTGCGTTTTGACAAGAAAACTTAAACTTCTTGGTATAATTAAATTACAATCAAATTTTTATTTACGTAAGACTTTATTTGGTCTATTTACACAAATTTAGTCAATTAAAAAACATATAAACTTTTAGCATTAGCGAGATATATTTAGGATTGAAAAAGTGATGCCCCTAAATGTAGACAGCACGTTATGCAATTTCTTTAAAAATAGGATACGTTTTCTTAAGTGGCATGCAATGAAAATAAATGTCATGTCATTTATATTGTCAATTTCTTGAACAAAATATAATTGTATTTTCTCAACTTTATCTACGAATATGTCTGATAGTAGTGAAAGTGATGAAATTATGAGCACTCCACCGAAGATTTTAGAAAAAGCTCAAGCTGCCACACATAATTTGTTACCGCTAAAATCCAAAGAAAGGTACGAAATTACCTATCAAAAATTTATGGATTGGCGACAGAAGCATAACGTTGAAATGAACGGGCGTGGAAAAAGTATAGTACGTTACACGAGTTGTAAGCCCATTACGCACTCACGAAATTTATGCTCTCGCCGCTGCGCGGCTTCGTGCATAAACTTTTTCATTTCGTGCGTAATGGGTTACTTACAACTCTAGTTACTATACTATCACGCATAGTTGATGATTTTACGCACAGGTGATTTTTTTACGCACTCGTGCGAAAAAGTATTACTTTACGCACTGTAAGCAGTGCGTAAAAGCTTAGTTTACGCACTGTCGTAGAAAAAAGCCCTTTACGAAAGTGTTTCATACAACGTTATTTCTTCGACAATTATTATATTGCCAAATTGTAGCAATCATATCATTAATTTGAATGTTTAATGATATGAATTGTCGTCATATTATCAAATAAAGACTTCTGAGTTATATTTTTTCGCAAAATACCTTATTTTTCAAAAATGCATAAATGTACGAACAGTGTATAAAGATTTACTTTACGCACAGTTGATGATTTTACGAACAGGTGATTTTTTTACGCACTTGTGCGAAAAAGTATTACTTTACACACTGGTGCGTCAAAGCTTTGTTTACGCACTGTCGTAGAAAAACATGTTTTTTGGACAATGACGTGCACAATAGTTACTAAATTTGCTCTTGCAGAAGCGAGGTAATATAAGATGTCCACCTGCTTAATGATTTTGTTTCTTCAGTTGGTCACAGGTTACTCGATGCATTCAAATCTTATTTGATTACTAAAAGATGCTTTTAAAAAAGATCTGATGTAATTTATCAAGTATTTGAAGGAAGTTTCTTCGAAATCTATCAGAATGCGGTATCAAATAAATGGCAATAAAATGATCTTTTTTCCTTACCCGAATAGCGTTGCTATTTGAGAAAAACTAGTGATTTCAATTTGGAAATAAAATTTCACTTAGACCGAAAAAATTCAAATTTAAGTCTTCCCAAAATTTTAGGACTGAAATTAATAATTGGAAAGAATCCATAGCACTCTACATTGAAAAATAAATTTCAAAATTGAAAAATAATTTGGTTACAAGAAGTGACAAGTGATAGGTACATGGTTGTATTCAGAATGTCGTCATATTGAGACAAACGAAGTGAAAGGTGCCCTATTTAATCAAACGAAAGTTTATGCCACTTCCGGTAAAAATGGAAGTTACATGAACTTGAGTGACTTGTCAAGAAATGCAGTTAATGTTTTGTCTCTTCTCCAAATTTCATTCTAGTTTCTTCATAAACAGAAAATTTAAAGGGGCGAGCTACCTTCCGCGGACACCCGGTATACCGGGTAACCCGGAACCAATTTACCCCCCTGTATCTTCGTTATTATTTTATATGGATGTTTCAAATTCGGTACTACGATTTGATGTTATGAATGTACAATTTAGCAAGTATCAATCCAAATATTATGACACTTTGCATCCAATTTTTATATTTCAAATGGGAAGTATATATATTTTTTTGAAAATTACAATTTGGTATAGAATTACCTTTACAATGATATATCACAATCATACTTTCAATCCATTGGCGTGAGGTCTGGTGACCTTGGTGGCCAACGAACTGGGCCATGAGTACCAATTAGTCTGCATAAAGCTTATTATGTAAAAATTTTGGCAATGAATTATTGTTACCTATATGATATTGTTCAATCTTCCACAGCATACTTTCATGAAAATGTTCCGTTACGAGGGGAACACAAAAAGTAATTTTTTTATAAAATGTCACTTATATCAGCAGATTATTAATTGAAAGTATGATTGTGATATATCATTGTAAAGGTAATTCTATGCCGAATTGTAATTTTCAAAAAAAACATATACTTCCCATTTGAAATATATAAAAATTGGATGCGCTTCCGGTCAAACCGGAAGTGTCATATTTGGATTGATACTTGCTAAATTGTACATTCATAACATCAAATCAAAGTACCGAATTTCAAACATCCATACAAAATAACAACGAAGATACAGGGGGGTAAATTGGTTCCGGGTCACCCGGTAGAGGAAAATTTAAAACGTAACTGTCAATTATCAATCTGTCCGAAATTTCAAAATTCATAATAAAAAATAATAATTAATGACTATTTTACTTCTACTTTTGAAGAGAATGCTGATAGTTTTGTATCAAGAAAATAATAATATAAACACTTTTTCAAACACACTCGTAGGCATAGCCTTTGCGGGAAGAGGACGGCTATCACTATTATTTGCTGTGGCACTCTTTTTTATGTTCTGGTTCTCACGAAGAGGACATTCCTCGCATGACAGCTGAGGGAAAGTAGGTAGGAATTGGTGTTCGTCCTGAGGCAGAGGGTTCCAAAGCTCTCCGACTACCAAAGGTGGTCCTGTAGATTTTCCGCGTTTTTCTTCAGCTGATGAATTGTGAAAACGTTACTAAAATCATACAATACTCTGGAGCGCCACAGCAAATGAGAATAGTAGTCGTGTTCTACCAGCACAGACTGTACCTTTGGGTAAACCCTACGAGTGTTTATGAGTATTATTATTTATTCCATATGATAATGATACATTGCAATTTCAACAACTTGGAAAGCGAATATGTCTTAACAAATATGAGGTACCACATGATCTAAATATTGAATTAATGAAAATGCTTATAAACTTTGATAATAAAGCTTTGAAGACTTTCATAGATTACCTAAGTGTCTACAAAACCCCGACAATTACTGTTTGGCAATAAAATGTATCCTTCGAATGTAAGTATACTTTTTCTACGACCACTAAGAAAAATGAACATTTCAATTGCGTCTTCGATTAGGAAATCTACCACGTTGTAACACCGATTTTCATTTCCCACGGGCTAGCTGTATCGAAGTATTTAATTTCCTACGACTTTCATGAACTACTAGACTGTCATTATAGGTAGGTATTAACGAGTTTTATGAACATAAATAATATCGAATCAAGTTTGTTTACGTCTGTCTAATAATTTGACATTTCACATCAGTAGATAATTATAAAATTCGATTGAAAAAATTAAGTTATTAAAAATGATTAGCGATAGTGAGGATGATTTAACAATCAAATTAATAAATTTATATCAGAAACTCCTGATAATGAATGATAATGAATAATTTCAATAAAAAGATTGATTACAATCGGATTCTATATTTTTGAATAGTTGACAGATACTTTCTATATAGCAGTTAATTTGACCAAATTATTATGTGCTCTAGTAACGACGAGTGTTGATTCAGATGACACATGGACTTTGGATGGTGGGAGCGAGGGTTTAATCCACGCAACCACATTTTTTTTTCATTTAATGAAATCGATTAGTGTTTGATTTTTTCTGCATAAAGTTTTTTATTTCCAAGTTGTCAAAATTTGAAAATTTTGAATGTTATTTGTTTCACGACGTAGTTAGGTACGTGTACAAAAAGAAAAAAAATGATGTTTCATTCAACGGGCGAAGAAAGAAAAAAATATCTAAACCATGTAAAAATTACGGCAGGAGAGTTTATGATAAAAAGGATTATTAAAAATATTACAGATTTGTTAATGATTCAGAAGGTCGTAGAAAAAGTACAGTGTACAATGAGCATGAATTGACCCATTTCCCACTCGTAGGTATATGTATGTCATTTCATGCTCATTGTACAATATACTATTACAGGTTTCAGTTTGTGTGCCTAACCCCTAATCGATATCCGCAAATTAATGTTTCTCATATAAATACATATTTTTGTTTCATTACATGGAAACAAATTCGACATTGACGAGTTATTCAACTCTGACTGGTCATCAATTACATTCTGATAATGTTTCTATTCATTAATCTCTAAACTTTCTACAAGATTAAATATATCATGCCTTTGTTTTCGACATGAATATAATATGAGGTCGTCTATTAATAAATGGGTAGCAAAAGTTGAATTTGTTTTGGTTTATAATACTATTCATTAATTCAATTTGGTATATTCACTTAAATAGTATACGGCTGAAAGTCAAACTTTGCAGTAAAAACATACATGTGACATCTTCACTTTCATCAAAAGTCAGTCAGAATTTTCAGATTACTGTGAAGATAACCATATTAGTAAACATATTCTGTTAGGATATATCATTATCAACATAAACGATGATGATCACAAATACATATTTGAATATGCTTAGTGCTCATGGATTTATTTCTCAATTCAATTCCCAAATGACTTCTCTATTGCACTCCAAATCTTTCACCCGAAACTAAAAATCATTCACCGGAAATATTGAAATACAAACATTGATCAATAATAAAAAACTAAAACATAGTATATAGTTATAAGCGAAGACAACTGGCTAGATTCACACTCATCAGATGATATTGAAGTTGCAACTCAAATATTCTTTCAAAAACTTGAAACAATCTTTGAGCAGCACAAACACATTAAAAGTTGAAAAAAATTATATGAGAAGAAATCCAGGTAGGTATTAACATTGTTTAAAATGGTATTACTGATGATACGGAATATGAAATACAAACTTTATAAATCAATAAGAGTCAATCCAACAGAAATAAATCAGACAAAATATAAACAGTATAACAATAGATTTTAAAAAAATTAATGGAAAAATCCAAGATAGAATTTTATCGAAATAAAATGACAAATATAAAATGTAATGCCCATAAAATCAGAGAGGTCCAATAATTCAACGATGGTTGTATGATTAATGACCCAAAACAAATTGCCAACGAGTTTGCTGAATATTAAAGCTCGTAAAAATTTGCCGGTTGAGATACAAAAAGAGCAAATTGCGAAAGAAATTATCCGAAAACCAAAATGATGAATTACTTTTCTCTAGAAGAAACTGATGAACATGAAGTCTTACTAGTTATTCAGAATTTAAAGAAAGGAATTGAAACAGATATTATGGAACTAATAACAAGAGAGATATCAATACCACCGACGAACCTAACAATAGGGGCCAATTACTAGTGGAATATGTACTACCCCTTTCAAATGTGCTATAATTTCACTAATTTTTGAGACTCTATAAACACAGACTAGAGAACTACTGGCAAATATCCGTGATTACTAATTTTGAAACCCTGTAATATGAAAAAGAAAGTAAATTTTGATTCAAACCAACTATGGATACAACAACCGGACTAACTAAATCTGTTAGAATATGATGAAAAATTACCATCACTATGTATATTTGTGAGTTTGTCAGCATATATTCATGGAAATACTTGAGAACATTGGATTCAGAGGAATATCCCACAAACTTTTGTATAATTATATCGAAAAAAGGTGACAACGTCTAAAACTTAAAAACAGTCAATACGGCGTACCTCAAGGGACAGAATTGGGTCCAATCCTCTTCAATACTAACTTAAATGATTTCTTTGCGCTGAATGTGAAAGGGCAAATTATAAGCTTGGCAGACGATACAGTCATAATTTACCAATTGTCAACACGGAACTCAATGGAACAAATAGTGCAAAACTTTCTACATCACATTCACCTCTTATATTGCGAATATATCAAGGTTCACATCACTTTTAATAAGCATATTACGACATACCTGTGAATCAAGTAATCAATTATAGGTATGATATAGTTGACGATGGTGGCTGTTAAACAATTTTTCTTATGATTTGATTTCTACGGAGAGGAAAATCCTTTAACGTTCAGAGAACATCTTTGAATACCTGCAAGATGTATGTCTCAGGGAACTCCTCCCTCTGCCGTTCGTTGGAAATACTAGCATCAGTGATGACATCAGTGATAACAAAGGGTTGCGAAGACTAAGATCGACGGATCAGTCTCGATGGGACCGATAACGGTGGAACGATTGATGATATGTTAGAATAGCATCTTCCATGAAAATATTTACAAAACAGAGACAGATCGCCAATCCTTCTGCGGTGTGGATCCTTGCGGATCACCAGCCTTTATAGGTAGAGTATCGGATGAATTTTATTCAACCACCTCGTGAATAGATCTGTCTGAGAGAAAGCTACTCGGGGGGCTCGCCATAAGATGGAAGCTTGAAGAGGAGTCTCTGGTGCCAAACGCGATCAAACGATTTGGTGATATCTCATGCCACTGACAGAATTTCACTATTTGTTTTCAATGGATAGCTGTTATACATGTGAGACGTAAGCAAGCAAGTCACCAGTTGATATCTGATGACGAAAACCATATTGTCGATCATTCACAATTCCTTGGAATTCTAGATACTCCATGAGATCGATGTTGATGGGTTTTTCCATGACCTTCCCGATAAAAGATAGCACTGCGATAGCTTTATAGTTGCTGCTAAGTAGGATCTTTTTACTTTGTTCAGGCACTGGTTGAACTCTTGCAATTTTTCAGTTGGGCGGAAATACCTCAAAAAATCATAAGAAAGGTTTAATAACTTGAAAATAACTGGTGTTGAAAACTATCGTTGGAATTCATCAGAACCACTAACTTTGTTGATGTTAAGAATGCTTGCGATAGTTCGTTGACGAAAGGTAATCTCAGGCATATGAGACTGTCAATGGAAGTGATATTCGGGAGTTGTTTTCCCTGGGAATCCAGAGTAGAATTTTCAGTAAATATGTTTGCAAAATATTAGCTTTTTCCTGGGCGTTCGTGGCTATAGTGTTCCATCTTCCTTGCTTAGGGAAAGAAATGAGCTGGATGTGAAGTTTCTTCCAACAGATTTGGCAAAAGACCAGCACGAGCGGTATCAGTTTTGAACGTATCTTCGATCGAGGATACGATTGTATTCTTGCACATATTTCTAGCTTCAGCATCTTCTGATCTGGTCTTAGGCTCAGATTTGTGTACCGTGATAGTATGTCGAATAGCAAATTTAAAATCAACAATATGTAGCAGCGAAAAGTAGCAATGTGGAAGTGCGATTCATTTTGGAATCCTTCACAATATGAAGCAAAAAATATAAAAACTCTTCTCCAAAATTTCGGTATTTTCCGTATATCTCCGGACACACTCTGAATTTTTAAACTTTCTCAACGTCAGGTAAATGCGTAATTTTGCACCAATTCATCTTTTTTCGCATCTCGTATCCGATATCCCAATGGTGAGAATCGAATTTGAAACACCTGGTATATGTTAGTTAAAACTATAATTTATCGTTCAATTTTCTCTTTTTTTCACAATAATTTATGTTATGTGTATAAGTAGTACATAACACGTACAGGTTTATCCTTCTAAGGGGATTCTTCTGTTGTGAAACCTATCAAAATATTATTATTCATATGTTCAGTCATTCTCTTCTTGGCGCATCACCCTGTTTGTCCAAAGTGAAACAGGTTCATTCATAGACTTCACGCTTTTTTTATTCTCTACTTTTTAATTTTTATTTTTCATGTATCTGCCTAAAGCGTTTTCTATCCCAAAAGCAATATAAAAACCTTGCTGTTTCAAAAGATTACCAATTTTATTACAGGGTTCTCCTATACAGTGTGTCCCACTTACCATGCTCACCATGGGTATCTTTTTAATGGTAAGAGATAGGAGGTCGGTTAAATGACACCAAATGTGGAGTTTATCAAGGCCAACTATAATGTGAAAAAATATTTTGATACAATCTATTCGTTTTCGTTTTATACGCAAATAACAGATTTTGATGATCATTTTCATGTCTCTTGCAAGTGAATTTTGACCCACTTTGGCGGTCCTAATAACTTGAAATTTGGCAGATGTTTATAATTCCGGTGACGATGCACTATGGAATTTTTATTGAAATAAAAAATAAAAAATGGCGGCTCCTCCAATATGGCGGACCCGATTTGTGATTATGGTCCGATTCCATTCAAAGTTGGTGTGTGGGGGTTTTTGAGGTCGGAGATCGTGATTTTTTTGTTGAAATTTATAAATTCAAGATGGCAACTTAAAAATTGTTCTTGTTTTTGTATAAATGACGATAACTCTGTTGTTATCAACAAAAAACTTTTACTGTGACATATCATCTGTAAGAGAAAAAAAAGTCATCCATAACTAAGTCATAGTAATCTATGACCTACATTTGAAAAATAAAAGTTGGTGCTGATATCTCAAATTCTAGAAGAGTTGGTATACATTTCATATTTTTTTTCGAAATCTCAATGAAAAACTGCCATGAGAATGTGAAATTCGAATATTTGCATAAATAAAGAAGTTACGGAGGAGACATGAAAATGATCAAAATCTGTTTTTTGCGTATAAAACAAAAACGAATGGATTTAATCAAAATACTTTTTCACATTATAGTTGGCCTTGATAAACTCCACATTTGGTGTCATTTAACCAACCTCGTATCTCTCACCATTAAAAAGATACCCGTGGTGAGCATGGTAAGTGGGACACACTGTATAGGTAATGAAACAGAACCATTGGTGGTATTCAAGATGAGGATAAACTTCTTGAATTGCTTCTACATAACCCTTGTTACCCACTATTTGTATGACAATGGCCAGTTCTTTATTTAAATTGTGTGAACTAAGTGGAGTTTTGACTACTGTATGTGTTATACTGTGATGAGGTTGATTTGGGTATTCAATTTGGTTATTGCTAAATCCAGAAAAGTCAAATTTTTCACTGAACATTTTTCAACATTTATTACGAGAAAACCATATTTTCGAATATAATTTTAAGATCTTCCATGCCGAAAACAAAGACATGAAATTAAATATTCTAAAAAGTTCAGATATCAATGATTCGAAAAACTCTCATAATTAACCGGGCAGAATTCAATAGCTCACTATTGTTGAATTTGTTTTCAGGTGATGAAACAAATTTGTATATGTAACTATAGGAGATGAAATAATTTGCAGAAATCCATTAGTGGTTAGGTACATAAACTGAAAACTAATTAATTTAAGGTTGGTCTAGAAGAGTAACTGCAAAAGATATGTCAGAATACCACCTGCACTTGTATGGGAAAACAATTATCATGGTATTGTGAACCTGTAATCTGTAAAAGTCATTAGATTCAAAGTTATATTGAAAAAGTTGATCTAAAATACCACAAGATAAACTTTGATTATCTAATACTGATACACGGATTGATACATTTCAGTAGATCAGTTTTTTTGCAGCAGCCTCAATTATCAGCAGTAGGTGAGAATAATGAAACACCTCTGAAATAATTCATTCATCTTGATGATAGTTATTTCGTGTTTCATATCCATATCCTAAACCCATAAATGATGATTTCAAACTACTCAAAATTCAGGTTGATATTGATGAAATAGTATCCTTGATACAGAATATTCATTCCAATAATTTGACTGTCGGTCAGTATAAATTTTTTCGGATAAACATATCTCACATGGATGCTATTGCAAAACTGCCGGAAAATGCTCAAACTTCAATAAAGTTGGATTTTATTGTGCTTTTTTAACTAATGCCTTCAATAGTCTTCAGAGCTGGTATAATATGTGTATTGAATAACATTTTGTGATGTAAAAGGGTTGAGTGTCTGTAACATACATACATTTTGTGTAAACATTTTGTTTTCAGGTATTTTTAGTGCATAAATCCAAACAAAATGGGGGCGTTTCCTTCGCAGATATTTTTAGTTACCTGAAAAACTTATGATCATCCAACAAGTATTTATTGCTTTTGATGTGCGATGAAGAAAGACTTCGGAGAATTCTAATGACAAAGCTAGTTCGGACGCTTCCACCATTCTGATAATATGTGTTGCAAAATAAAACAGATCCAGAGGCCAAAGCTATAACTGCAGATAATCCAAGATCCTGCATTGAAGAACTACTTAAAATCATTCAGATAATAATAGTTAAAGGAGTTCATGCCTACCAATAATATCCAGGAATATATCAGAATAACAGAACCACTTAATATACAGACCTTTTAATCAGGATGGAAGATATTCTACCTTAATTACTAAAAACGCTAATTTAATAAATATAAGCTTTTGAAAGAGTTTCTTTCAATGGATCCTCAGAATGGGAGAAGCGTAATACTAGATTAATGACAAAAATCATTTTTACTGAGAAATGAAATGAAAGAAACGGCCTCATTATTCCTGTTGTCATTTATATACTTTCAGTGAATTAACATCTGGAACTAAATGTTTTCTGAAAGCAAAACATTGCAAAACTGGTGCTGAGTAACATTGACGTAGTTTTGATCTTTGGATTAGTTTATAATAATTTTGAATTTTATTCACATCAAATGTTGAAATTTACACATATGTATTGGAAGTTTATCACAGAATAGCTCTGGTTGGACTTCTCATTTCCTGTGTCATCTTACATTGAAATTATTGGTAGATATCTGACTTCATAAGTATAATTTCGTAAGCCGTAAAACTAAGCTTCGAATTCCATGAACGCATTTTGAAATTAATATAAGTCACGGTTTTTCAAAATATTATATATTTCTTCCTCTTTGTATATAACTCTTGTGTATTTTTGTGTAAATTATTTTCAGAACAAGTTTATATCTATGACTGTAAAAATATTGTAAATAATAACTTATCAAACACTTCTGTATATCTGTAAAATGAATATAAAGTAGATTGACTAATGAAAACATTGTCTTTAATTTTACCACACACACTCGCATAACAGAAAGTTCGGTATCATCAAAGGGGGCGTATTTTTATTCAAAGTTGCATTGAGAAACGGTTACAGTTTGAAATCTCGAATTTTGTAGGTGAACTCAGGAAGGACTGGAGTACCAATTGAATATATTGGGATTGATTTCATATCTAAAATTGAGATTTTTTTGGTCTGCAATTGAAGGAAATATGCCAGTACTTGCTTCCGTTTTATTTCAAACGGAATACCCACAAAAATAGTGCAACTATCGATTGAAGGCGAATCTCCAGACAACGTCGTTTGGGAGATTGACTTCGAATACGAAATGGGCACCTAAAACAAAATTCAAACATATAGCTGGCAATTATTCTTTCTTTCCCGACCTCCTTTTTTTGCTGAGGCGGAGGAAATCTTTGAATCTTTCATAGATAGGTAATTCAAGACATACCGTGAGACTCCACTGATTCTCAGGGCTACTCACTAAAACTCCCACCTTTCTGGAGGCCCGTCAGAATGTTGACCCCGGTTACACTTATGCCTATTGGCCCATTGTTTCATGCCTGTGTAATGTACTGCCACAGTACCAAATCTTTCCTGCCTTGTACGAGTTTCTAAAAGTTTTTTTTCTGGGTGGGACCTATATAGTTCTAGATCGCCAGATGGCTGCCCGAAAATTTCCTTTTGCGGTCAGGTGCCTCGTTGTTATGTATTTCTTATTTTTGTATCACATTGTTTTTTTTACGTATGTTCATAAAGTCGTTTGAAATTGAATTTTTGAATGATATAATTTTGAAGTTGTCAAACAATAAAAAAGTCAGAATCTTCTCTATTATTTAGAATACCATTATATTATCGATATTTGAATATAATACAATAGGAGATATAACAATCGTATGTGTTTCCTTTGATTTATTCTTTCCCGTGTTTGCTTCCTGGGATGCTTTACCAGTAGTTTTTATGTCTGTTCCTAAAGCAGTCTCATAAGGCGCTCTTACTGAAACTTCAGTACCCCTAGTGTCTGCCCTTGGTTTGGGAAATTTTTCGAATTTTTTCTCTTGAGTTCGTCTGGTTTGCCAACACTCTCAGTTCTTCTTTGTAGTTCCATACTAGTTTGGACGTCACTTCTTTGTTGCACAAGGCCTTAAGTGCCACTTGACTGTCTGACAGGATGTTGATATTCGCGTTATCAACTATTCTCCTATTGTTCTCTTTCGCACTCTGGAAAACTAAAATAATTTTGATAAAGTTTGCTTGGAAATTTTACACCTATTGTTCAGGGATGACATCTCGACAGATCCATTTTATTTTTATTATTATTATTATAATTATTCCTTCCATGCATAAACATATTTTCTACACCCATGCTTCTCTTGCGCGATATGAACAGAAACAAGATTGCTATCCTTACTGTGGCAAAAAGTACTCGTCAACGAGAGACAAAAAAAAGGGAGTGTGGAAAGAAGCCAATGGAACAGAACACTTTTTGAACTGGCACTCGTGAACTCGCACTCGTGAACTCGTTTGTCGAACATTTGTACCATTATCTAATCCGTCGTTTGTAATTTTTGTGTGTACGTATCTATTCAAGATCCGAGGAGTTATTGGCGTTTGTGGCGGCCGCCGAAGAGAAAAAAAGCAGGAGAACATTCCTACCAAGGTAGGTGGTGTTTTTGTTTCTGCCGAAAGTGAACAAATTCAACTTCGTATTTTTACATAATCTACAGTCCACAAATAACTCGTACACCTATTGTCATATGAATGGTCCTTCTGTTATGCAACCTGTTTCCCATTGAACCAAAACCGTAGGTATGTAGTTAACTAAGTATTACCGTTTCCGATGTTTTCAAATATCCCAACATTTTGAAATCAATCATACAAATAGCATAGAAGTCTAAGGGCCAGTTTCACAGGTTCCAGTTGAACTCCAGATAACTAATAGTTTAGATTGTGAATTACATTCTCCAAAAGGTGTTGAAAAGCTCAAATTCTAACCATTAGCTAATTAATCGGAAGCTTAACTGGAACCTGTGGAACATGCCTTAAATGTTCTCACAATCTGGTGAATATATTCTGAGCATTCAGTCGTTTCCAAATCACTTCTGTCTCCTTACAACGATACCTGCTATAAATATGCCCATGTCAGTATTTCCAGCTCAAAAAAAAACCTTACGCATGTTTACAACCTCTTATATAAGTAAAAAATTTCAGGATCAGATTGTTTTTCCCTTCTGCAAAAAATTGGAATTGATATTCCAAGAACATTATGATATGACGCTTCGATCGTGACAGAGAGATAGAAAAAAGTCAGGAATTAATTGCTTGGAACAAGATAATGCAGTTGAAGGGTCTCTCATTGATTATTCAATTTCACTAATACAGTCCATCGTTCCTTCTGAAGCTAGTCATATTCATTTAGAGAAACGTTATACACCTCGTCAACTGTTTTCACATGTTGATCGTGTAGGATTTTCTCAACCAATAAATTTACTCCGGAATGAAAGCCAATTGAATGTCCCACGATTGATTCAAACGTTCGTTGGTAATTGTTAGAACATCTGACGAGAACGCTGGATCATCTGCCAAATATACTAGATAACCTAGGTATTCAGATTCGAACCAAGGTAGAGAACGGTTTTGGAACTCAGTAGTGCCGTAGAGAAAGCATTGCTGAGGGCAGAACATTTTTATATGCCTTCTACCATTTTCAGAAACTCATTGAAACCAGAGCTGACTTACAGAGCTTACCCACGTGGTGTTCAGGCAGTTCAGTCAGTTTACCAGGAACGATTGTTGAATCTGCAATTTCTTCAACTAACGCTGTTCTCCAACCAAAGAGTTCATCCCAAACATCTAGTGTATTTATTTGTTGGAAATGTAAAGAGCCTAGACACAGGTTCCGCAAATGTTCAAAGCCGAATGAACTGTTCTGCTTTTCTTGTGATCGGCAAAATACCACTTCCAGAAACTTTATTAACTGCTGAAAAATTGTAAAGAGAAGTTCATCGTAGATCTGCAACGACCTCTATCTTTCCCAAATCCGATCATTTCTACCTGTTACGTCTGTTGCGACTGCTTACCTGAAAGAATATCTTTAGTATCGGCTCGAAAGGCTTTTTATCGTATATTTTCTTTTTTTGTGAATAATAAATTATGTCAACTTGAATTATTTATTTTCTTGTCAGTCAATATATTTTTTTTTTCATAAGCTACTGATATTACATAAAATCATACAATGTGATAAAAATAGAAACAACATTCTCCTCCCCAGTAATTGTTCCAACAATAATATGAAGAAACAGAACAATTACTCTTCCTTCTTATCAACATCCAAAATACATAGTCTTGTTACGGGTCGGCGGAGGATAGTACCACTCGCAAGTTTCACGTCTACAACTCGTATCTTCTCATCCTTTCCTGGGTATACCTGTACCACTCTTCCTTTTGGCCAAATGTTCCTGGGACCATTTGGATCCACCACAACCACAATATCGTTTTCTTTGACCTGTCTATTATCTTCAAACCATTTACCTCTCTTTCCCAAAAATGGTAGGTATTCGCGTGACCACCTCTTCCAGAAATAATCTGCCAGTTTCTGCGAAGCTCTCCATTTTGAAAGAAGATTTAAATCCGATTCTTCGGTGACTGTGCAGGGTAAAGCACTATAATTTGGTCCAATCAGGAAATGATTAGGCGTTAGAGCTTCAGAGTCATCAGAATCGATAGAAACGTGAGTCAGTGGTCTCGAATTTATTATGTTCTCTACTTCGGCAAATATCGTTCGAAGAATGTATTCTTGTGGAGATCTTGATGTCAGCATTTCCTTCATAATTTTCTTCACAGATTGTATCAATCTTTCCCATGCTCCCCCCCAATGTGGAGCTAATGGTGGATTGAAAACCCACTTTATATTCTTCATTGTACAAAATTCTGTGATTTTCGTTTGATTCAAATGCTTCAATGCCTCGAAAAGTTCTTTTTCAGCCGACTTGAAATTCCCTCCATTATCGCTGTGGATTTCTTCGGGAAAACCACGCCTACAGCCAAACTGTCGAAGTACATGAATAAAACTGTTGGTACTTAGATCTTGTGCGATTTCTAAATGAATGGCTCTGGTTACCATGCACGTAAAAATTACCCCGTATCTCTTTTCCCTACTCCTTTTCACAGCAACATTGATCGGTCCGAAATAGTCTAGACCAGTTTTGACGAAACATCTTACAGTTGGTTCCAGACGACATAATGGTAATTGCCCCATGATCGGTGAGTTGGGAAGAGTTTTTTTGTTTTTACACTTCTGGCATGACTTCGATATGTTTTTTACTGCTTGTCTCATTCTTAAAATCCAGAACTTTTGTCTCAAATTGTTAATAACCATTTCCTGGCCTTGATGGAACGTATCTTCATGATAATGTTGTATCAACAATTTTGTCAATTTATGCTTAGGGTCCAAAATTATTGGTTTTTTCATGTTTTCATCATTTTGTCTCAAATTATTCAATCTTCCACCCAGTCGTATCAAACCGTCGTGGTCTAGTTCGCACGAGAAGGTAAAAAGTTTGCTGGATTTGTGTAAACATTTATTTTGTTTCAGTGAATGAAATTCCTCATAGAAAGTATCCATCTGACTTTTTCTGTAAAGAAGTTTTTCTGCTTTTTGAATTTCTGAAACTACGAGTTCTCCAGTCATTTCGTTTCTTCCTCGGCAATTCTCAAGAAATCTGAGCATCCAAGCTGTGGCTCTCTTGATACGATTCCATTTCGAAAATCTGTGTGGATCAGGGATGATGATATCTTCTTTGATGAAGTTGACAAAAATATAGTCGTGTCGAATTTCCAAAATTTCTTGTTTTTCCTTCATTGAAATCACAGGCTTTTCCTCTGGCCAATTCTCAACTTTTTCTTTCAAAAATTCTGGACCATATAGCCAAGTGCTTTTGTCAGAAAAATCAAGAGATTTTGTTCGTTTCGTGGCTTCATCCGCGACATTTTGTCTTGATGGAATGTACTTCCACTGAGTAACGTTTGTCAGTTCATGTATCTCTGCTAGTCGCTGAGCTACAAAAATTTTGAATCTATGAGCTTCAGATCGAACCCATTGCAGTACAGTTTTCGAATCTGCCCAATATATTACTTGAGATAAATTCAACCTCAAAGTTGTCGTGAGAGAATGTCCCAGTCGTGCTCCCATCAAGGCTGCTTGTAACTCCAACCTTGGAATAGAAACAGGCTTTAGAGGTGCGACTCTCGTTTTTGCATTCACAAAGGCTGTCTGAATGTAATTTTTTTGTTCTATCCTCAGGTACGCAACTGATGCATAACATTTTTCTGAAGAATCAGAAAAAACATGAAGCTGTATAATACTTTGATCTCTGTCCAAACTGAAGTATTGACGAGGAATTCTGAAATTGTAAATATTTTTCAAATCATTTAACCATAAAACCCAATTTTCATTCAAATCATCAGTAATTATGTCATCCCAATCGAGTTTATTTCTCCAAATTTCCTGAAGTAACACTTTTCCATGAATTATAAAATTTACTAAGATACCTAACGGATCGAAAATCGACATAACGACCTTTAAAACCTCCCTCTTTGTGGGACGCTGTTGATTTCTCAAAATATGTTTATTGACTTTATGAAAATTAGTTTTGAATCCAAAAATATCCTCTTGGGGATTCCACCAAGCTCCCAAGATCCTTTTCATTCTTGGTTCTGTATTGTCTTCAGTGTCCAATGGATTTTGAGCTAACAAATCTTGATCAATTGCATCCAGTATTGTTCCTGAATTTGCTATCCAATTACAAATAGTGAATCCACCCTGTTTATGTACATGAATTATTTCTTGGATCAATTTTTTGGATTCAAATTCAGTATCAGCATTTCCGAGATAGTCATCCATATAATGATCTTCCTTTATAGCCCTCGATGCCTCTGGATATTGGTTGATGAATTCCAAAGCATTCCTATTTTTTGCTTCTTGGGCTAAACAGGGCCCACAAGTTGAACCAAAGAAAACAACTTTTATTTCATAAATGTTAGGAAGATGATTACGGTCCATACCTCTCCAGAGAAATCTTTGAGCAGAACGATCTTCTTTTCTAACTCCAATTTGAAGGAACATTTCCTTTATATCTGCTGTATATACGTATCTTTTGATTCTGAAATTTAGTAAAATATTATATAAAGAATTATATAAATCAGGACCAGTGAGAAGGCAATCATTTAGGCTTATTCCATTCGATTTGGATGCAGCATCGAATACTATCCTCAATTTATTTGGTTTATTGGGGTTGTATACACCAAAATGTGGTAAGTACCAAATTTTTTCATTCTGTGTTCCAACTTCCTCCTCAGATAGTTTCTTTATATACCCCTTCTTCTCCAAATCCACCATTTTTTCACAATATTTTTTTCCAAATTCTGAATTTTTGTCCATTTTTCTTTCCGTCGAGAGTAGTCTATTCATGGCATTAATCTTGCTTTCCGGAAGAATAACATTTTCGTTTTTCCATAGAAGTCCTGTTTCGTATCTGTCACCATTTCTCTTCATAGTTTTGTCCAAAATTGCTTGCGCCCTTATATCTTCTTTTGACATCGTCTTGGTGATTTTCTCCAAACCTAAATTGTCTATTTGCCATTGTTGTTTAACCATGTCATGAAGTATGTCTAAGTCATCTTTTTCGCCATGACTAATATAACATACAGTACCGTGATCATAAATTTTCGACCCTGTACATACATTTCCATGAATTACCCAACCCAAAAGTGTTTTGCTCCATGCTGGACCATTCCAAGGACCAGTAATAACTTTTCTGTTGACCAAAAGAGGCCAATAATCTTGACCTATCAATAATTTCGGTTTGGCATCCAGCATTGATGGAATTTTATTGACAATGTAGGGATACTTACTAGAAATTTTCATCATATCAACACTTTGAGATGGCAAAGACATTCCTTTGATGGTTCTGGCGTGACGTATTTGAAAATTCTTACCATTTTCGGGTGATCTAATATTGCAAGTCACAATCCTCGAGTCATTTTGTTGCTTCACTTGATTGTTTGTCCATTGAATGTACAGAGCATGCTGTGGTCCATCAAGTTCTAGTTGGTCAGCCAAATCCTGGTCGATTAACGTCACAGTTGAGGCATCATCTAGAAGAGCATAAGTATTTATTGGCTTTTCACCACGATTTATTGTCACTGGTAGAATTTTCAACAAAACATTCGTGTTTGCAGAAATGTGGCAATTTACTTCAGATTCATTATTGCTGATATGTTGAATTTGGTTATTTTCTATAATCTCGCTTTTATGTAACATCTGATGATGGGGTTTAGTACAATTATTTATTCCACATACCTTGATTCTTTTACATTTTCTTATATTATGAAATGGTATCAAGCAAGAAAAACAAATCCCTTTGGAAGTAACAAAATTCCATCTTTCGTCATTTGTCATACTTTTGAATTTCGGGCATTTGCTGAGATGGTGTAGATCACTATCACAACACATGCACTTTTTATTTTCTTTGGGTGTATCGGTGGTCGTCATCGTCATCATACATATTTTCTGTCGTGAGTTCGTTGTTTGAATTTATGATTGTCAGTTTTGAAATCAGTCGTCACTTTTGGCAACATAATTTGACAAGCGACGGATGCTTTTTGATCCAACCATAAACTAAACTCAACCAATTTATGACTTTGTGCTGTTTTATTAGAGATGTGCTCAATCCAATTCATTTTCAGATTTGTGGGAAGTTTACTTAAAAGTTCCTGGAGTAAAATCGAATTTCGTAAGTGTTCATCCTCATGTAATGCTTCAATAATCCCGACAAGGTTTTTTATTTCATCGGAAAATTCAATAAGCATATCTAATCTGTCCTCTTTTACAAAAGGAAATTTTTTAATTTTATCCAATAGCATCATGATAATGTGCTCAGGACGTCCAAATCGATTTTGTAAAATACTAATTACTGTGTCAACATTTTGAGGTAAAATAAGTAAACTTTCCACAATTTTTCTAGCATGGCCTTTTAGACATTTTTGAAGTCGAACTTGATTCTCTTCTTTAGAGTAGCCACAAATAGCCGTTGTGTTGTTATACTGAAATATGAAGTTTGGCCATTCTATAGGATCGCCACCGAATGGGGGCAAATCCTTTGGCATAGACTGTCTAGTTAATATTTTGGCTAGTTGTGTCGAAGCAATTTGTTCATTATTAAAACTAGGTACTACCTTTTGGGAATCCTTTGATGATAGCAGCGAATGACGGTCTTGCCTGTCCCATGGACACTTACCATCCACCCATTGTTCAATATTTGGCTTATCCTTCATTGACTCACTATCCGTCGACTCTGATTCCTCTTCATTCAACTTTGCTAGTTTCATTTGTAACTCTAACTCTAACATTTCCTGTTGATGCTTGTGCAAAAATTCTTTCTTCTTCATTTCAATTTCGATCTTCGCTTGCTCCTGTCTGGATTTGTGGCTCTTCATTGTCGTCTTGGTGTGTCTTGATCTCGGTTTCAAAACGATTTCTTCAATTTGTTCTGAATCATAACTATTGACACTCTTGGTGTGTTTCGATTCTGCTATTGGAACCGTTCTTTCAGCATTTACCAAAGATGTCATTACTTTTTCTTCCAGAGTAGCTTTACTTTTCAGACGTTCGCTTCGTCTCACATTTGGCATTGATTTGGACATTTCAAACTGCAGTTTTTTCTTCTATAGTGCAAGTTCTTTATAGGCAGAGAAGGACAGTGTTGCGACTGCTTACCTGAAAGAATATCTTTAGTATCGGCTCGAAAGGCTTTTTATCGTATATTTTCTTTATTTGTGAATAATAAATTATGTCAACTTGAATTATTTATTTTCTTGTCAGTCAATATATATTTTTTTTTCATAAGCTACTGATATTACATAAAATCATACAATGTGATAAAAATAGAAACACCAACGTCACTCAAGTCATTGACTACGTCTTGGCATATGCCAAGGAGAATCAGATACCCTAACTGAGAGTCGTGATATATGAAAGAGAGTTTCTTGCCTTATAGGACAGTGGCTATTCTGAGACAGTTCTTATATATTCTAATATAATATTCCAACTTTGACCACCAAGCAATATTTGTCCAATGACTTCCACTTTGTCTCCTACCCTCTATACTGTAGCGAATGGGATGAAATGTGCGGCAAAATGTACAAATACTATTCCCCTACAGCTCCAAAACCAAGTTGTTGTTTTTAGAGTCTCAGTGGTACCATCATTTCCAAATTCATTGATTTTGGGAATAGACTTTTGACATCAAATGGGCACTATCCCTAATCTGTATTTAACAAACACATATCAATGCTATACAGACTGAGGAAAATCTACCTAAGAGTAAGAGATGATGTGTCAGGGGATGGGTGATTCTCTATGCTGCACAAATATTGTGGAACACGAGATTCATGCCAGTTCGCCCCAAATAAAGTGAAGTCACTTCTGTCTCCCGCACTCCAAAATATTGAGTTGGTACAAATGCTGGCGGGTGATGTGAATGAACCGTCTAACTCTCTTTGGGCAAAAAACTGATTACAGATGAAGATTCTTCACCGACTACAGAAAATTGAATGAAGTTAGTCTTGCAGATGCCTATCCTGTTCCGTTCGTGAGTCCAACTCTGGACAAGTTGATGAATGCTAGATTTCCGATCAAAGCGCATACCGGAAAATCCTTGTCGCCGTATCGCCTAGACCCCGAACTACATTTGTTATTCCCACAAGGGGATTATTCCAGGTCAAACCAATGCCCTTTAGTCTGAAGATCACCACAGCTATGTGGCAACGTTTGTGGCAATAGGTGTTGACTTCGAACAGTATGTTTTGGTTCATCTGGGCGATATGATCATTTATACACCAACTTTTTCCAAGCATATCGAGTTACTTCGTGAAGAACTCAGTTGTATTCAAGAAGCAGGCCTAACATTGAACAAGGACAAATGCAATCATTGCATGTCAGAATTGCGATTCCTTGGTTATGTTGTGAATGCCTTGGGTCTGATGGTTGACTCAGCGCCCAGAAAGGTTTCTGATATTGGACGCATCTTGGAAATGGTTCCATAATATGGCGCCTGATCCATAATTTCTCGACGTTGATAGCTCCAATAACTAAATTGCATCGAAAATATCAACAGTTCGAAGAGAAGAGAGAATAGAAATTAGTAAATCTCCACAAAAATATCCGCTTCGAAGGATTACTGGAGATTCATAAAAGATCCTTGCTAAAATATCCAGAATTAGCTGACGATACCGATGGATGGCTGATGATTGTCACTAAAGAGAAACTTACACTGCATGTAATGATAAGGAAAAACTTCTATTGCTAGACGTTCTGGTTATAAGAAGAATATTCTGTAATACAGGTATAATTCGAAGGCCTTTGCAAAATTGGACAACAAAGTTATTGGAGTGTAATTGGTAATGTTGAACATTTTGCCAATTTTAAAAATTTGACAAAGTTTAGATAGTATGTAAGTAGAGTCTTCAACGAAAAACTTGGGATATTATCATTTCCACTAGTAAGCTATGATTTGATTTTTTTAAGAGAGTTGCAAACTTTCTGTTCCAAAATATGCCTAACTGAGATGATGGGATTATCAGATACACCATTTCTGTTCTCATTTGTTTGTGGGTCAGTGTGCACTTTAATAAAAACGTTCACAAAATCCAGAAGAAAATATTCTATGACACTACTTGGCAGAAGCCCATTAAACTAATAATAAAATGGATTAAGCAATCCAGACTTCTGCATTTAACCTATACAATAGGTATAATCGTCGGCAAGTCTCCAACAGAAAACAACTACTGCCCCCTACGACCATTGAATTATATCTGTTAGATTCTTGGCAAAGTATTCTACAAGAACTACTTTGCAATGTTCTCCCAATCTCAACGCCAAAACATATCTCAACCCACACGAGGGAACACCTACGGACCGGTTTCATGGTTCCTTGCCAATCATCAGCGCAGGGTAGCTCACCCAACGCAATCGAAAAATATCCTGACCCCAAGATTGTATAGGTTAAATGCAGAAGTCTGGATTGCTTAATCCATTTTATTATTAGTTTAATGGGCTTCTGCCAAGTAGTGTCATAGAATATTTTCTTCTGAATTTATTTGGCTTCAGACGAAGTCGACACCATAGCCGGAGTGCTCTTCGAATCTTGGGGTCAGGATATTTTTCGATTGCGTTGGGTGAGCTACCCTGCGCTGATGATTGGCAACCATGAAACCGGTCCGTAGGTGTTCCCTCGTGTGGGTTGAGACATGTTTTGGCGTTGAGATTGGGAGAACATTGCAAAGTAGTTCTTGTAGAATACTTTGCCAAGAATCTAACAGATATAATTCAATGGTCGTAGGGGGCAGTAGTTGTTTTCTGTTGGAGACTTGCCGACGATTACACCTATTGTATAGGTTAAATGCAGGAGTCTGGATTGCTTAATCCATTTTATTATTAGTTCACAAAATCAGTAGGATTGCTGTATTCATCCTCATCCAGGAAAAGTATACCGGGAATTCTTGAGGTACATTTCTTATTTTGAAAGTAGGCCCAAAATTCAACTGGGTCGTCCTCTATTGATTTTTCAGAATCATTTTCATGTTCTATACTGATTTTTATTTCTATAGATCGACGGAAAGTTCGGAATAATTTTGAATGATTTTCAGAACTTGATATCTTCATTTTCTAAATAGCTTATTTTTTCATCGATATCCCTGATTATTACGTTTAAGAACCATGGGGAAGATTTTCTGATGAATTGCGTTTGAGGGGAACACATTGGTTGAAACTAGAACTCAATAAGTTGACTTCTGTTCAAACTTCAAGGGGATACCAATCACTATTTTGCATTAGGGTATATTGTATATAGTGAAGAAATTGTCATATCTCAAGTGAAATTGTATTGAAGAGTGGTAAACAAGCTCAGAAGTAGAGAGTCCAAGTTCATTTGATGTGACTCTTACAGCATATCATCCAGTTTTTCATGTTCGGTTTCCTTGTTCATCAAAAGAGAAACATTCTCAATTGAAAATTGTACCAAAAACATGACTCTTCTGGAAATGGAGAAACCTACGATAAATTGAAGTTACTCTTTTGTAATATCTAACAGAAAACAACTACTTCAACTACAATATCTATCAGATGTAGTTCAATGTCCAGCGTGGCTTTAGCCGGCGAAGTAGTTGTTTTCTGTTTGACATTACAAAAAAAGTAACTTCAATATATCGTAGGTTTCTCCATTTCCAGAGGAGTCATATTTTTGGTTCAATTTTCAATTGAGAATGTTTCCCATTTCAATTTGAATCCCTTATAAGGCAGGTTTTATCTTATACGATAAAAAATAGTGACCAAAGTTTGTTTTTTAGTCGCAGATGATTCCACAACTGACTGTATGAATATCCTGTTCACGTTTTTTGTAAAAAGTAACTTCAATTTTATCGTAAGGTTTTTCCATTTCCAGAGGAGTCATGTATTGATTCAATTTTCAATTGAGAATGTTTCTCTTCACAACATGAATCCCTTCCAAGAGAGGTTCTCTTGTACGATGGAAAATAGCGACTAAATTCCAACTTTCAGTCGCAGATGATTCCACAACTGACTTTATGAACATCCTGTTCATATTTTCAATGAAATCAACATCCTGTTCACATTTTTAATAAAATCATGTTCATCAAATTTTAATTTGCAATCTATTTGAATACCTAGAAATCTTGTTACCCTTTTGGTATTTTGCATAGAACGGTTCATATAAAAAAACAAGTTGAAAGTGAACAGAGACGAAGATTCAAAAATAGTGGTTGAAATAGACAACTAAGAAATGACAATGCAGACAAAATGAGTGAAAACTCATTACAACTGAGTGATACTATTATATTATATCAACATTAGATATAGTTTTGGCATTATCTTACCAAAAAAAGAAAAACTCTGTGAACGTTGTCTTTCTTTCTTTTACCAAGGGCGATATGATAATAGCTATTTTTGTATTTAGATCGCAAATAAATTGATTGCCGCTCGACAAAGAGAGTGGAAATGACACTTTATGCAAACCCATTTCAAAAAAGCGGAATGACTCAAAGACAATGACATTGTATTTTACATTCGATATTTATTTTTCCAAGCTTTACCTCAACATTGATGCAAAAAATTCAAAATTGGTTGCGGCATTGCCGAGTTATAATTTTATAGTTTATTCATTTATTCAAATTTTGATAATATTTTTGGGAGACAGTTGTAGTATGGTTCTACAAACAAAAATCCAGTTTTTTCGCGACATATTCCTTTGCAGGCAGCTTGAATTTGTATTTTGAATATTGTAAAATTCAGACAAAATTCATTAGAATTTTTCAATTGTACATCCTGTATTTTTATCAGAAATTCATTCCGACATCTTTCGCTTTTTCATCGCTGAAAAAAATCAAAATTGGTTGCGGCGTTGTCAAGTTATGAGTGATTTCCTTATGTTTATCATTATCTCAATGCCATTTGATTCGATTGTGAGAATATTTCCTGCCACAGGACATTCGAGGTTCTATGTAGATCATTCACGTATTTTTGCGATATGTGCATTGCCCAAATTTGAAATATTCCGTATCTCCCGTTACCTTTGATATAAATCATAAGTATGTAAAACAAACAAACATGTCAAAAGCAATGTCTTCCTTCAGAACAGTGGTCTGAAGACCTTCAGAACAGTTCATACGCTGGCCCTGCTCAAACAGTTGAACTTAATTCAAAGTATTTCTATTTTGGTTACATTCTTTAGTTCGGAGTCACAACCTGTTATTCATAATCAAGTCTCATAAAAAAACCACTGAGCACAATTATAAACTGAAAAGTACCTGAAATATACACACATAGATGGTAAATTTGATATTGTCTGGTAAACTGGTCCCATCAGCCGTAGTAGCGCAGAAATCTCCGAAAAATTGTTCCCAATAAGTACCTCTTCAGTTAGCCTTAAAAAATTTAAGTTTACAGTTTTGTTCAATTCAGCGAAAATTTAAAGTGTTCGAGGTTGAGTGTTTGAAATGAATTATTCTCAGAAAGAATTGATAAGCATTACGTATACATCAGGGAAAACCATGGTAATTGTCTCCCAGCCTCTAGAATATACGTCCAAATTTTCATCAAAGTCGACACCCTCAAGATATATGCTTCAAGAGATTTGACGAAAAATTTGAAGGCACAGGAAGTGTATGTTATGAAAAACCTACAAGGAAAAAACTGTCCTGACAGAAGAAAATGAACTTGTATAGGAACCGGCATCAAATGTAAGAGAAATAGGTAAATGATTATTACAGGGAAGGACCAAAAAGCATAAATTTTATCCATACCATCTTCAACTCCACCAAGAACATACAGGAAATGATTTCGGAAGACGAGGGACATTTTGTCACGGGTCACGAAACAAAATAATATTAAACCATTAATTTTTCAAAAATGTATGCTGTTTGGTAAGTGATCAACGTTTCACAGAAATGGTTTTGTTAATTTCCACTATTATTCTACTATAAATCCGCATGCAGTTTTAGTTTCTTATTTCCAAAGTGTTTACGCAATTTTTGAGGAGATATTTTCCATGATTACGTTAACGTGCCGTTTTTCTTCGAGCAGCATCTAGTAGAGATTATTACGATTTCTACAAAGTGATCTACCCAACTTAATTCAGCATATTCCATGGGTGATTCAAAATGACATGTCTTTTCAATTGGATGGTGCACCTCCACACTATCATAGAGAAGTTCGGGACAATCTTGAACAATATTTTTCACAAAAATGGATAGTTCATGGAAAACTAATTTAATGATAATAATAATAATAATAATTTATTTACCATGAAATTACAAAATTTTCGATTGTGCATTACATTAATTATATAGCACATGGTGAATAAATGGGAGAAAGCCCACAAAAGTAAAACTTGTGCGTGGGCTGATTTTTTCATCTAAGGGCGAGTTGTACAAGACAAGTTCACCAACAGTTCAACTAAACCGAGTTCAGTTGCCAAGGAACTAGAAATTTCATTGGCAAATCCCTAGCAACTGACACGTGTTTACTTAAACTGTTGGTGAACTTGTTTTGTACAACCCGCCCTATATGTTTGTGCGCTAGTTGGAGCTTGGTTCAAGTTTTCATAAATATAATTCATTCAAGTAAATGATGTAAATAAAACTGTATAATATAGCTGTAGACTAGTAAAATTTGTGCAGTGTTATTTTATGTGCATGTTGATAACAAGATAAAAATTGTAAAAATAATAAAATTAGTTAAAATAGTATTAGTTATAAAATAGTAAAAATTGTGGAATGTTATTTTATGTACAACATGTAAACTCATTAGGACTTACGCATGTACATGTACATACGATTACAAGTCTAATATACATGTACTTCAGAATAAGAATAAAAGATTAAACATTGTTACAAATGGAAACTTGTTTTATTACTAATGTAAGTTGGGTAATGTATTTTATGACCTATTTTTGTATAAAATATTGGATATGTAATTGTAGGGGAGAGTCAGTAGCCAATTTGTAATCAGCTTTTTAAAAAAGTTATATGAATGTATTTTTTTTATATCTGGTGGTGGTTTATTGAATAGTTTAGGGCCAAGGTAGGTAAAACATTTTTGACCAATTGTCTTTTCTGCTCGGAGTATAGTAACGGCATTTATTCTGTATCTAGTATTATAGGGATGGTTGATTGAAATCAATTCTTCTTTATGTTTGTATTGTTTCAACAGAATTGTTTTGGCGAATAACTGACTCATATTCAACACTTCTAATTCAGAAAATAATGCTTCAGAAGATTATCTTCTTGGTTTTTTATAGATATTTTTCAATAATCTTTTTTGTATTTTTTCCACTCTGCTGAAGTTGGTTGCCGACTTAGAACCCCAGGCAATAAGTTCGTATGTCAGGTGAGATTCCACCCAAGCATGGTATATTATTTTCAGAAGTCGATAAAATTGGCTAGATTTTTGAATTTATAAACCATAAACCGGAGTTTTTTTATTACGAAATGTGCCTGTTCGTCCCATTTCATGTGGCAGTCTATGATTATTCCTAGATATTTAATTTTCAGTGCTGAATTATACTTGTTTGTGTATTGGTGGTTTCATTGATTTTTATGTCCTCATATGAAGGTAGGTTGTTACTGTATGAGGTGAAGGGGACGGAGAATGATTTTTTAAAGTTTATTGTGAGTAATTTATAGTTGAAAAAATTTGTGATTGTCGAGAAATCCATTTCTATGGTATTTTTAAGTGAAACCTAGTTCGAGTCCTCATAAAATGTTGCCGTATCATCAGCAACGCTGATGATTTGTCCTTTAGTTTCTTGTTCAAAAAGGTCGTTGAGGAACATGTTGAAGAGAAGTGGCCAAGTACGGTTCCCTGTGGTACGCCAATTCCAATTTTTCTTGGGTCGCTTAGAGTTCCAGTTATATTAACACGTTGCGTTCTGTTATACAGGTAACTTTTCATTAGGTTATAGGAGATTCCCCGAAGACCAACATTCTCGAGGGCCAGAAGAAGCTGTTCATGGTTTACTGTGTCAAATACTTTTGCGAGATCGACAAAAATACATATAGAAGTTTGTTTCTTTTCTATGGCATTGTTTATCATTTTTGTCAAGCTCGCAATCGCATCCGCTGTAGAGCGGTTTTGTCGGAATCCGTCCTGTTTTGCTGAGATGACTTCGTATTTGTCGAAGAAAGAGTTTATTCTTTTCTGGATAATTTTTTCAAGTATTTTGCATATGCTGGAAATGAACGATATTGGGCGATAGTTCGACATGTCTAACTGATCTCCGTTTCTTTTTTTAAATAGGTGTTATGACTGCATTCTATAGTATGTTAGGGAATTTTCCGTCATTGATGGATTTATAATATGGGTGCTACTTCACGACTTACTACCTTGAGAGTTTCCGCTCTTATACCATCTAAACCAGGTGCTTTGTTATTTTTTAGGGTCATGATCATTTCTATAACTTCTTTCTCGTCGGTATTTGTGAGGAATATTGAATGTTCTATTTTTTTCTTTTTTATATCGTTCGGTTGGTAATTTATTTTCATAGCCATTTTGTCACCTATTTCAGAAAAGTATTTGGCAAGCGAGATCTCCCGACTTGATCAGTATAGACTTTTTTATGGTTTATCTATGGTTTATCGCATACCTGCTGCCACCATTGATGACAGGAAAGAAAGAATTCGGGTTGCATTTCGAAGTATAACACCGATCATGTTGTTCATCGTAAGGGACATTTTAGAATACAACTTAAAGCTTGTATCAATTAGAATGGAAAGCATTTCGAACAACTTCTGTAATAGATAAAGTTTTTTATATGCTTCAATTCGTCCATTACTTGTTTTTCTTTTCAACCTCAAACTTTATTATTTTTGGAATACCTCGAATAATAACAAAAACATCTCGACAAATATGTATTATTTGTCAATTTCTACAAATGAACGATATTCCATCACTGCACAGGTTTCTGGTGGGAATTTCACAAAATTTAAAGGTATATTTGATTGTGGTGATGTTTGACAGGCCATTATACAAATAATGGAAGTATATTTCAAAAAATTCAATCATAGTCTAAAAGAAATCTGTAAAAGTAGTATATTTTGGATCGATTTTTCAAAACACATCCTATTTGTTTGTTTTAAATTCAAACTTGGAAATGATGTAAATATCTCCAACGTAAAAATACCTAAATGCAGAAATTTTTTTATAACGTAGGCACGCAATATTTCCACAAAGGAAATGAATGAGAGAACTTTGACCTATTACCCTGAAATAGTGGTAAAAATAAGGCAATAACTTGACAATGCCTCAACTGATTTTGATTTTTTTTCCAGCGATGGAAGCGCGATAGATTTCGGAATAAATTTCGGAAAAAAATATAGTGTGTTCCATTAAAGAAATTCGTATGAATGTCGTCTTAATTCCACAATATTCAACATACCAATTTGAGCACCCTGTAAAGGAAAGTGTCGTAAAATTAATGGATTGGTGAAAATTAGAATGAAGGAATATACCATGCCCAATTCAACATAACTCTTCAATAGTGGTAAAATAGGTTTATCAATTGATACTAGGCATCGCCGAATCCGATTTAATTTTTTTTACAGCAAAGTAATATTTAAAATTGGCGGAATAAATTTCTAATGAAAAAAAAACTTGTCTCTAAGTCGTTCCGATTTTATAAAACACCCAGTAATGTTGAAAATATTTTGAAACAAACAGCTTTAGTAACTGAAAACGTTTCTTCCTCAAATATTTTAGCTATAGCTTTTGACTTGCGATATATCGAAAAATTACGCACTAAATGGACATGCAAACTGTACATCTCAGCTCCTCATCACCACTACACAACTTTCGAAAGATTTTCAAGGAACTAGGTATGAAATTGGAATTCAAAATGAGTCCGACACTACAGGTCCTTTTCAATAACCCAAAAGGCATTCACCAAAAACTTCCAATTATTTTTACTAAAACACCTTCGTACACTCTTTTAATCATGAATAATTGAAACGAAATAGTGTTGAAAATACTTCCTAGATATTAAACAATGTTGAAAATCCTCAAAAGTCGGGAATTTATGGTATTCAAGGTAAGGGCTCTATATATATATATATATTTTTGGATGAATTGGAAAAAAATACTAGTGGTTTCGTACAAATAAGTATAAACCAAGCAAACCAGAAATTATCAAATAAGCTTAGGACCTCCTACCAGCTAATCTGAATAGGATTTATCTTTTGCCATAGACATCTGGTATTCTGGTAATTGCTATGGAAAAAGAAATGCAATGCTAAAAGATAACTGTGCAATTGATTATTGAATGGAAATTTACACTTTTTTGTTTACTTGTATCACAGGAGATATCCTCGTGTTCCTGCGGGACATTGCAAAGTGTTCGCTCTTTTCGTTAAATAACTCCCGAACTAGTTATCTAGTTATTATAAAGTCTTTACAAAAAATTTCTTCTGGAGTCTCGGAAGCGTTGCTGATGTTCCTCAACTAGCTATTGAATCTCCGATTCCACTCTCTACGGGAACGACAAAAATCATCATAATACCTTCTTCGCTGTTCTTCTAGGATTACAAACAACACCTCCTGCTCGAACTGATCCATTTCTATTTAAATACTATTTAAATTTTGCAAGAAACGAGTGAAAATTATTTTTTTGCTGAATACAGCTATTATCTTGACACTTACGACAGCCAAGTAGGTGTCGTCTGCTCAGCAATGTTCTGGCAACGACATATCGTCAAAAAATAATGATGAAGAAACAGATAGTGAATACGATTATGTGATTTTATCGTTATTCAACGGGTTATCGCTTGATAACGACTACTAACGATATAGTTAAAAGATAGTGAATAGACCTGTTATTGTAGGTAGCACTGATTTTTGGTATTTGTAGGGCATATCCCAGCGAAGAATTGGCAAATATCACAGTGGACGACATTCAAGATTTCGATACATTCTCACTCATAACTATACAAGACACCACCAAAACGAAGATAGATCGAGTATATATATATATATATATATATATATATATATATATATATATATATATATATAAAAGTAAGATACAAAGAACAAAATCATTCTATATACTTCAGTTCATTCAGATTATTAGTTAGTGAAAGCCTAGAAATAAGTAAACATACCACCAGTAAGCTTTAACACTTCGTTGAAATAATCAACCAGTCTAACCATTGTTTATATAGAAGTAAGATAGTCAATGCCTGTGTAATTGGTGTTGGACGCAAACGCGAGTGTCATCTAGCGTGATTAGTTACAAACAGGAATATTTGACGTCATTTTAATGCAGGTTCCTTCAAAAAACCCTGATTTTAATGCTGTCCCATTGTTTCAATCAAGTTACGACATTACTAGGAGGCCAGATCACTGAAGTTGCGACATGACTTGGATGCGAGATCACTATCGCCATCTACATGTCGCATCCATTTTGATCCAATTATAATCCCATAAGGTTGACTAACTATGTTCTATATAAACAATGGTCTAACTGAGCAGTTCCAATATTTGGTATTTCAATATTTGCTAATCAGATATTATATACCTGACCTGGCAAATTGTATGCAAGTTGAAATTAATGTTAGAATGTAATTCGTATATCTATTTTCCAAATTCAAAAGTGAAGAAAACATATTAGGGATTTTTTCATCTCAAAATTATCATCTTATTCTGTTTCAGAATACTCTCAAACCCCTAGATCCCAATGCTTTAATCAATTGATTACACAGGATGTCATTTGTAGCTGGCAATGTGATATCTCTTTTTCATAAGTGATATTTGCTTTATTTTAAAAATTTCTTCACTCTTTACAAAATTCACAAAAAATTTTATTAATACTGCGAATAATACTTTTCCATGGCAAAATGTGACCACTTGAATAGTGAAATATTGGGAAAAAATACGGGGATATATTGAAAAATTCTTAGCCTACTATAGAAGCAAACAAAATTTCAATGTCAAAATTTTGTTACTCAACATATTCTCCTCTTAATTGGATACATTTATTACAGCGAACATGCAACGTCTCTATGCCTTTCAAAAAAAAAATTCTTCTTGCTCTGCAAACCAGACCTCCACAGCTTTTATTACCTCCTCGTTGGAAGAAAATTTACGACCTTTTAAACTTTTTTTCAGTTGTGGAAAGAGATGATAGTCGGACGGAGCCAAATCTGGTGAATAAGGGGGGTATTCTAGTAATTCAAACCTTAAATCACGAATTTTTTGCATGGTAACATGAGATTTGTGTGCAGGGGCGTTGTCCTGCAAAAACAAAACACCTTTGGATTAGCTATCCGCGTCTTTTCTCTTTATTTTTTTTCCGTAGAGTGGTCAGTAATGTCGAATAGTAATCTCCAGTTATTGTTCTACCCTTATCCAAAAAATCAATCATGATTACTCCATGGCAATCCCAAAAAAACTGAAGCAAGAACTTTTCGAGCAGATTTTTGGACACGAAACTTCTTAGGTCTTGGAGAACCGGAGTGTCGCCATTCCATCGATTGTTGCTTTGTTTCTGGATCGTAGAAATGTACCCACCCAAGTCTCATCCATAGTAACAATTCGGTTTAAGAAGTCTACATCGTTTTCAAATCGAGCTCAGATCTAACGCGATGCTACTACCCTTGCACGCTTTTGGTCAACATTCAAACATTTGGGGATCCATTTTGCTGCAATTTTTCTCATGTCCAAATTGACGTGAACTATATGATGAACGCCTTCGTATGAAATATTCAGTGCTTCAGATATCCGTTTTAGCCCAATTCGAAGGTCTGTTAAAATCATGTCATGAACTGCATCGATATTTTCGGGGACTGACACAGAAACTGGCCTTCCCGATGGGTCATCATCTTCAATGGAAAATTTACCTCTTTTGAAGCTTGCAGTCCAATTTTTCACGGTCGCATACGAAGGATATTGATCACAAAGGGTATTAAGCATATCTTCGTAAATCTGCTTACCTCTTAACCCTTTTAAATACAGGTACTTGATGATGGCTCGATACTCCAATTTTTCGATTTTCACAATTTCGGTGGACATATTTTTTCTTTTAATTTATTACGTAACTCTGGTTTACTTTTTTGACGTCAAACTTTACACTGACACTTCTAATAAGTTATTGTTCGTTGCTACGGTAACGCAATATTTTGTTTATGCAGTGAACTGGTCTAGGCTAACTAGACATCCTCGTATATTTAGGTTCTTTATTAAAAAATTTACACCAACTCCTTTGGTTTTGGAACGTCCCAGAACCCCAGAACTCATTGCTGAATCATTGAAATATACAGAGTAACATATGTAGATGTCAATATCACCAACTTTTATTCGTCCATAATGCTCGGTTGATTTTAAAATGTCTTTTTTGTCACAAAGTACCCAAAAATGTTGCATTATTACTGTAGAAAGTAACCAAGAATCACTTTTTCATGGCTAACTATGACCAACTGAAAATTGAAAAAGTGGAAAAAATATATTATGGATTCTTTTATGACTGAACCAACATCAGATTCTGGATCAGAACACTCTGAAACCCCCAGATCTCAATTCCTGAGAAATATATAGGTTGTCATCTGTATACGGCAAAAGTTCAATTCCTAAATTGACTTATTTGGAAAGTTATTGCACTTATTAATTTATTCCTTTTTCCGCAGCTGCCAATTCACATCAATTTATAATATTGGTATTTATAGATGACTCTACCTTGAGTTGTGATTTGTCGTGAAAAGCTGGATTGAATGCATTTTTGTTTTTACGAAGAATCAGAGAAGCTGTTTCTAAGATGTATATACAGACTACCATCAATAACCTATAATTTTTAAATAAATCTAGACAGAAGGTTCTAGATTTTGCCTTTCACATATATCTCAGGTCCCATTTCTGTAATATGAAACTCGTCTGAAATAACTGGTTACTGCAGGACCCCAGAATGCTAATCCGTATTTAAGGTGAGATTCATGTATAGCAACATATGCTGTTCTGGCAGATGCAAATCCTAATTCTGTGGCGATGATTCTGATGGCATAGCATCCAGAAGCTAGTTTTTACACACAGCTATTATATGTTCTATAAAAAGTAGATTATTATCGATAAATAATCGCAGAACCCTGGATGATAAATTATTTTCTATTTCCTCATTTCCGATATCTAGGTTTGGGATGCTGTAGTGGAGGGTCAGGATATTGTTTTTATAAGGAGATAGAAGGTTAGAATTACACCAATTCTTAATGACTCCAAGACCCTGCATTATGTTAGTTTAGTATCGTTTCATTCTTTTCTTACCAAAGAATAGTGGTGTCATCGAAAAATTATGTTATTTCACCTCTGATGTCTAAAAAAAGCCATATCACTCACACACAGTAGGAATAGGAGAGGTCCAAAGACTGATCCTTGTATCACACCAGGTATTATGTGTGTATTCTTTGAGCCACTGTTTTTTTAACTGCTTGTTGACGATCTGAAGGCAACTCTCAGATCACCAGACAGCAGTATTCTGTGATTTACGCAATCGAATGCTTTAGAAAAATCACAATAAACTGATGAAACAGCTGTTCCTTTATTAAGACCTGAATACAGCAAAACCGTAAACGAAAAAAGGACATCAATTGTGCTCTCACACGACTGAAATCCAAATTGCTTTTGTGTCAGTATTTTATTCTCTCTCAAGTAGTCCAGCATTCTGACTTTAACCAGTATCTCAATTATTTTGGATAGCGGAATAGGTCGGTAGTTATTCGGAATCTCCAGCTTCTTAGATGGGATAACTAACGACTGATTCAAGAAGATAGAAAATTTACCACATCTGATTGAGTCATTTATAAGGGTTGCAAGTAGTGACAATGCTGTCTGTATCTGGTTGATGCCTGGGAAATTTAATTCACCATTTAAGTCATCAAGTGTAGAATAGAATAGAATATAATCTTCATTTAACCAAGTTACAAAAAATGGTTTCGGCAAGTCAATACTATACCACAGTATATATTATGTAGGTACACTCAAAGTTAACAAAATATAAAAAAATACTTAAAATAATTAAAAACACATAAAATTTAAAATCGTTGGGCAATCCAATTTTTTAAAATAACATCCTAATTTTGACAATGCAAGAGAGCAGATAGAAAAGAATCTTTCTTCAATCAAGTAACAACAAAAAAAAATGTTTTCGGCAAGTCAAGTTATGGCAAAGAAAGAACAGGTGAATAAATAATATTTATAAAATATAACAAATATGTAAAATTTAAAACCGTCGAAAAATCCAGTTTTTTTTTTATTACCTACCTTATAATTGTCACAGAAAATATTGCAAGTCAATTTTGGCAGAGGAAAAGAAACAAAAAACAGATAACAAGTGTAGCCACAGTATGTACAGGGTGTCCCAAATTCGAGCCTCATCATTGGGATCTCGGAAACCAGAAGAGATACGAGGTCGGTTAAATGGAGGCAAAGTTGCGCAATTTGGTGCTCATTGAAACGCCGCTTTCATATTTGAAAAATTCCGAATACTTCCAAAGATTTTTAGAAAAAACCGATTATTCGCGATTTCATTTTTATTTTTTTGTGACTCTATTTGAATAGATATAACAAAACAAATTTCACATTCTCATTGCTACTTTTTCTGTTCTACAAGATGGTGTTATCAGATTTTCAAACAGACGTTTCGTATTTGAGCTGCCATCATCAACTTTGTTTTTTTAAATACGGCCCTGGATTTTTTTATGGATTTTAAAATCTTCTATTGTCCCAAAACAAATGATGTATCGCACTTATTCGAAAAGTTTATATTAATAGCATTTTCCATAAGAACTCATGTGTTAGAGAGAGACAGAGAATAGATTTTTGGTAAGATCTTAGCAGGACATCGTTAAAATAATTTTTTCGAAAAAGAACGATACATCACTGTTTTAAGGACCTCAGAAGCTCCTAAAAATTGATATAAAACAATGTGTGATGTTCAACAATAGGCATGATGTTATTATGTTATTCCAAAAAAAGTCAAACAAAAACTATAAAATTGAATACCTAATGAAAGTTAAAGCAAATATTCAAATTGTAATCCACCTGTTCGAATACAGTTTCGTGTCAGTCTGTGAAGTTTATGGATGGCACGCTGAATGGTCCTTGCAGGGATAGCCCTGATCTCCCTTATTAGGTCTTGCCCTGATCTCCCTTATTAGGTCTTGTCGTAATACTTTAATATTTTGTGGCGTGTTTCGATAAAGACGGTTTTTGAGAAATCCCAAAGAAAGTAGTCTAGAGGGTTTAGGACGGGGCTTCTAGCTGGCCAACGGGACCTTGGTTTCCAATCCATTTATTAGGGAATAATTCATTTAATAAAATTTTAACACATCTCCCATTATGAGGTGGTGCACCGTCTTGTTACCACCATAGTTGACGTAATACGCCCAAAGGTTCTTCCATCAAGGAATCCAATATATTGGTCCTTATTAATTCTGCATATCTATCGGAATTTAATTTTCCTGAATAAAAAACGGGCCGATAATTTTATTGTGCCACATACCGACCCATACGTTAAATGATTGTCGTCCCTGAGGTCATACTTCTTGATTCTGCCTTGGGTTTTCTATTGACCAATAGTGTTCGTTATGTCTGTTAAATAGTCCATCTGTTGAAAAACTGCATTCATCTGTCCATATAGTTTTATTTAGGAAGTCATCATTTTCATTAATTTTATTTTAGTTACAAAATTCTAATCGTCTCTCAGCATCGCCAGGTCTTAGTGTTTGACTAATATGGATTTTGTAAGGTTTATATCCACGCTTATTTAAAGTTCTCCAAACTCTCATTCGCGGTAATCCTACTTCTTCTGAGAAAACTCTAACTGAAGCTCGAGGATTATTATTGGCCTTAAAAAATAATTTAAAATTATTCATCTTACTTTCTACTTTGTAACAGTTTTCAAACTTACAGTGTTCAAGATAATTTGTTCCTCTTCTGGAACGATTCGTGTTCCATATTCAACCCTTGGCTTAACAAAACATCCGTACTGAGCTAAATTATTATCAATATTAGCAAAATAACTATAATGCGGCTGCCGTCTTTCTGGATATTCCACAAATAGCGCTCACAACCCGTTTTTGAATTTCGATTCGAAATATAATAAATTCTTATCATGTCTCGTTTTTCTTCGTTAGAAAAAGTCATTTTCATTTAATAAGCGTTAACGATTAGTGAACGAACAGTGAACTGTCAATATATTGGATAATTTAAACATTAACAAATGAACTAAGATAGCCAGAATGCACGATGCACAGCCACTTTGATAAAATGAAATTATTTTTGTAAATATAGCCTAGGGCCTAGAGTTTGAGGGATGACACTTCAATTATATTATTTATTAACCACCCACTTTTATGTTAGTTTTTGAGTTTTATGCAGTGCGCTATTGCGCTGTTTTAACTATATTAAAAATCTAATTTTTGTCTCTCTTTAACTCATGAGTTCATATGAAAAATGCTATTAATATAAACTCTTAGAATAAGTGCGATACATCATTTGTTTTGGGACATTACAAACTTTTAAAATCTATAATAAAAAATCCAGGGCCGTATTTAAAAAAACAAAGTTGTTGATGGCAGCTCAAATACGAAACGTCTGTTTGAAAATCTGATAACACCATCTTGTAGAACAGAAAAAGTAGCAATGAGAATGTGAAATTTGTTTTGTTATATCTATTCAAATAGAGTCACAAAAAAATAAAAATGAAATCGCGAATAATCGGGTTTTTCCAAAAATCTTCGGAAGTATTCGGATTTTTTCAAAAATGAAAGCCGCGTTACAATGAGCACCAAATTGCGCAACTTTGCCTCCATATAACCTACCTCGTATCTCTTCTGGTTTCCGAGATCCCAATGATGAGGCTCGAATTTGGGACACCCTGTACATAAAAATATATAAAATTCAAAACCGTTGAACAAACCAGTGTTTTAAGTAACCTTGAAATGGTTTTCAGTGAATGATCATGGGTTCCGTGATATTTTTTTTGCTCAAATAAAAAAAAATGGTGCAAGAGTGTAAGATACGTTGTTGATGCATGTACAGGTAAGTTTTATATGGTAATGATAATGGGTGGAGGACGCAAGCGTCAGCGAATAGGCCCCAGTGGGCCCTTTTCGCAATCCCCGGCATCTTCACTCATCCAATGTCGGATACCTGCTCGAACCTCTTCGACCGTCTTATGAAAGTCGAAATGTCCTTCCATTGCAACGAGTGCAATTCTTCCTCCTCAATAGTGGCAGCTCCGAAGACGTTTTGTCTGAGCCTGCCATAAATATCACATTCGCACAGGAAATGGAAGGAGTCCTCCTCCTCCCCACATTCTGTGCATAGTGGGTCTGCTTCAACTCTGATGAGAGCCAGGTGCCTCCTGAGGCCGCAGTGGCCGGTTAGAACTCCTACCAACAGTCGGAGTACTTTGCGGCTTAGCTTCAGCATCTTGGCCGTCCTTGCCCTGTAGGGTTTTATATACTCTGATGTATGATCGTATTGTCTGAGCTTGAAGGCGTCTGCAGTCCTCAGTTATATTCGATGGCCCATATACGGCGTCACCATAGTTGGTATGAGAGAGAATCAATGATTCTGATAAAATTATCTTGCTCTTTCGACTTAGCAGATGTCTCTTCGAGAAGATCAATTTGAGATTGCAGTAGGTCCTCCTTAACATAAGGGATACATGCTTGTTGTACCTCAGGTCAGTGTCCATAACGATACCCAAATTTTTTGATGTATCTGCTAGAGGAAGAGGTTCATCAGCCATTGATACTCTATATTGGTGGAGCATCTCAAACAGGCAGCTTTTCTGCCAAATAGCAATAATTTTGATTTTGAAGAGTTTATTGAGAGGCAGTATTCATTAGACACTTCCAGCAGTGACTGCAGATCTTCATTCATATAGTCACAAGCTGTATCCCAGTTATTTTCGAGAAATGATATGTACATCTGAGTATCATCGGCATAAAAGTGGAAGTTACTGTGTTTTAAATGTTTATGGAATTCAAATGTATAAAGCATAAACAAAGTGGGACCTAGGATTGGTCCTTGTGATACCCCATTTTCCACGCGAATGAACTCAGAAGTTATTCCAACAAGTTCAACGTATTGATATCGGTCATGTAAGTAATTTTCAAGCAATTTTATGGCCACTTCGTTAAAACGTATGTAGTGAAGAATAGCTAACAATAATTCTTGCTTCATACGATCGAAAGCTTTAGTGTAGTCAAGTAATGCCAATAAAGTCAACTGTTTTTGATCTTGTGCTTGAAGGATATCATCAGTCATTTTCAGCAATGCAGTGGTGCAGCTGTATCCTTTACGGAAGCTGATATCAATATTGTAATGTTTTTCAAACAACACTCTTATCTTCATTTCAATTTAGCAACACAAAAAAAGCTGCCCCTCCCTGAAATGTTTACTGGCGGCGCCCATAGCTATACACTATTACTTTGAAGAATATACAATTAGCTTCGAAACATTTTCTCATACTACCGAATAGGAACTTTTTCCTTGTAAAAGCAAAATGGCAGTGAAAGCTGCTTCATGTTCGATATTGAAATTAACCTTCCCTACCGAACAAACTTTACAGAGAGCGACTCTTCGAATTTTTGTTGTTGAAACGAATTGTCGAGCCATCCGAGAAAAACGTTATTCGAATAAAAAGCATCGCATGTTGAGGAATATTGGCAATTAAATTTTGATAAGGCTGTGTCTTCTCGAAATTAATAATACTATAAGAAATGGTAACCAAGCACACAACAACGATAAAACCTAAAGCAAATTATATTTAATATGTTCAAACGTGGAGTGGCAGCATTCTTCAGATTTTTATTGCTTTCGGTTGCGTATATATGTAATATATATAGAAGTTGTATTAATTTGATTTCATTTTATTATGACATTGGTCGATAAATTCTAGATGAAGATCCTTAAAAATGAAAAGAGATTGTGCTGTCATTTTGTGGCGCCGCCAATCAGGATCTACTCTCCTGTTTGATGTCGATAATATTTGGCTGATATGAAGCGTTTTTTGTTTTACTCTAGGCTACGAGATCTCATTCGTTATGTTTTTCATTCTATTTTATCCGCATCAACCAGTGAGGTTATGTGAGCGGGGTACATTATCATTACATATCATACCTATGATATTTTGTCTGGAACTTTGATTTCAAGAATGTCAGTAAGCTAGAATGTGGTGGTCACAAAAATATTAACAATACTATTAAATTAGATGTGCTGGGAAGTCGTGAAGTGATTCGTTTCATTTCTGAACAAAACTGAATTGCTTCGAGAAAACACCACGAGTCCGCAGGACGAGTGGTGTTTTCTCGATACAATTTTTACAATAATTTATTATACAGTTACGATGCGACTCATTTTGACGTTTTCGCCTACAATTATGATCTGTCAAAATGTCAAACTTTGCTTTGTCATCTATGGTCAAGGAGAATAAACATTATTTAACAGGAGAGTCTAATCCCCATAAGACAATGGGGACACTGATAGAAAGAGATGAAAGAACATTTGTGACGAAATGTGACGTAGTTGGACGTGTTATGGCCGCCGTTCTCTATAGACAGTGACGGACTAGCTCTTGGTATATGAGAGTTACTGCTGACAGTTTTGTTGCTTGGTTCGAGTTCGAGTCTGTACTCATATCAAAGTACGTCACTATGACGCGTTGATGCTACAAGATTCTGATTGGCTAGAGCTTATTAAACCCTCCTTGTTAGTTCAGTCTCTTTGATCTATGGTTACATCGTTGAAAACACCAACGCTGACAGACCAATCAGAATTGAGAGACAGCTGGTGTTTTCGCGATAATACAAGTTATCTTTGATTTGTGATTGGTCAGATTGCCTGAATACCTTGAGAAGAGTGGAATAGTCACTGATAGACCAGAGCTGATGCATTGTTGAGATTAAAAAAAATAACACCATGAGACCTACTAGAAGATGGAAAAAATATTGTTCGAATGACCGGAAAAATAAATTGGAGTCGACAAAATGGAGAAGAGTGGAACGGGGTGAACTTTTAGGGGTTGAATGGGGTGTTTCACGCGGTTTTTCACGAATTGCAACGAAAGTCTCATTTCAAAAAAAGTTGAATAGCAAAGTTGTTGATAATGAAAAGATCTACAACTTTTGTATCAAACATTTTTCCGGGAATCCCGGGAAAATCGGAAAACCCAATTTTTCAGTTTTTTATTTTTTTCTCGCGCAAAAATTATTTTCTAATCACGTTATTTTGTAAAAATGTTTTCAGTAAACAGTAATTTTATTGTAGCGAAATACACATTTTTCCCTTTCTTCGACAAATTCCAAAAAACAACCTCATTTTCACTGAAAAGTTTATAAGTTTATAATAATGGGTTTAATTCACTTTAAAATTTACCTTCTTCTTTTTAGTGCACTTAAATAAAAGATTTTCTCTAAAAACTGTTTTTTAAGTTTGTTATTTATTTATTTCTTTATTAGTTTTTATTTGATTTCTCAGTCTGTTTATCTGAATTAATACGTCATTGTTGCACGGTCGCTTGACTGTTAATTTACCGTTGGAAATTTTTCCGAATTTCTACGCGTTCTCTATCTAACTTTCGAGAGGGGAAGAGGGGTAAATTTTTTTGAAACCTTATTATTCAATGGTCAGATAATTTTCACTATTTTTATGGATTTTTTTCGAATTCTATTTCCTATTTTTTTCGTGACAGGAAAGAGGGGCGAGCCCCCCGATCGATGTTTTTCATCATTATGTCCGAAACTGTTGACACATTTTCCGAATTCCTTTGCGTTCTCTATCTAGCTTTTGAGTGGGGACAGGGATGGTGAAATTTTTTAAACCATAATATTCTACGGTCAGATATTTTTCACTATTTTTACGGATTTTATCGAAGTGGTTCTAATTCAGCTTGCAAGATTAGATAAGTTTTTGAAATTTTGAGGTGAGCCTTTTCTCTGTTATTCATTCAGCCATCTATCATTTTGTGTATTTTTGTTTCACCCGTTTCTTTCACAAATAATATAAGTTGGGTTTTGAGGGGTTTTGAAGATTCTTCATGTTTCATTCTTTGTGGCAATTGCCTGAATAGTTTTGATGCCAAGTAGGAGTGATAGACCGGGATCCCACGCCTATTTTCAAAAATGATTAATAACATGATGAATCCTCCTGAGTAGCTTCATTTTGCCAAGACGCCCAACTTTTTCCTCTACGAAAATTCTCGATAGTGGTAGCTAATAAAATGCGCAGGCATGTCGATTTGGTGAGTGCAAAAAATTCATTAATAACAGTTAGTTTTTCAGTTAAACCTCGAGATAATTCGATGAAGTACTCGAAATAACTTTTGTCCTACAAAATGGATGGTAGGACTGACGTGGTCATAAAAAATTATTAATTTCCAGCAGATTTTTTTACCGTTGCTTGGTTACTATTTGTATAATTGAATGGTCATATTGTCCTACAAATTGAATGGTAAGTGTTCCCAGTCCTACGCTCCGAAATTGTCAATTCCATGGTAAAAAAAAATCATTAATAACTGTAGGACAATGATAACACATGAAAGGTTAGTGTATTCTTCACCTAAATAATACAGTGTCTTACAAAAAAACGGGTATGTATCGCTAGTCCTAAAAAAATTATTCAAAATAAGGAATTTTTTGAAATTGTGGTTTAGCTAATTTAATATACTTTTATTCGTGAAGTAATGTTACTTTCGATGTATAATTGTTTGTTCGATTCAAAAATATCATAATTTACGTAAAAAGTTTATGAAATAAGTGAGAAATTTTGTTTAGCTTTCATAATTTTTATAAACATATTGAAAACAACAATAACAAAGTAAAAACATTGAAATAATCAATCTGCCCTCCGGGGCGGCTTAAATGATGTCGCATGCGCTTCAACAGATGCAGGGAAACCCGGAAAAACCTGCAACACCACATCGTCGTCTGAAGAGCTGAAATTTATAATTGAAATCTTTCAAAGAGGTCAGACGAATTGTGAAATTCTGCTCTACGTTAAAACAGGATGTATGGTATCTCCAGAGGCCTCAAAAAGTCTAGTTCGAAAGAGATATTCTATTTTACGGGGATCAAGTGGCCAAGTAGTATGGAAATGAAATTGAAAAAACGCATCATGAATATTTCATTTACCTGAATAGGTATTTCCAAATTCACTTCAGTTTTCAATTCAATTGATGTGTTCACAAAAATAATTAAATAATTACTTGTTTGATGATGTTAATTCTTGGCTCGCACAAGTATCGACTTCTGAGGGCTGCCGTTCGTAAGGGGACGACATCTGGTTAACGGAAAAAACAATTTTGAATAATGAGGAAGGAAGGGGAGAGGAGTGGGAGAGCATTTTTCACCAGCTATTGAAGGAGAGAGGATTCAAGAAAAACAGATTTCTGAAAAATGTAATTGGATGCGGGTGGCTGTAAATCAGAGAGTGACGGGACAAGCTGGACATAAGGGGACTTGATAGGAAGATTATTTCATGAGTATAATTTCACTTCGATTCTCATATGCTAGTAACAGATATGGACAATTCTTAATAATTATTTCATTTTGTTCCTGAGATACAGCCTTTTAAAACATTCAAATTGTCACTGTGTACATGGAAAACTGTTGAACTAGCAATCATAATATGAATCCTCATGAATTTGATAAAGACCCATTCTTTTTCAAAGAATTTGTAAAATAAAAATGATAATGGTATTAATATTCATCTATTTCTTTGAACAGTGTCTTGTCATGCTATGTAATGCAACACCCTTTGTGAAATATAATTTCTTATTCGAATGGAGGGACTTACTAGCTACAAATTAGATTTAATGTTTTTATTTCTAAAAAAAATCGATTTCGAATTAAAGCAAAAAAATCAAATCGATTCATAGTTCGCAAAACAGCAGTAATGGAATTTTTGACACCCTGTAGCTCGAAAACTGGCCATAGGATCGATCTGTGAACTGAACAACGTAATGAGGATGGCAGGATCAAGAAAATGTCATATCAAAAATGAGGATAAATGTGCCTAATTACAAAATATTTTGATCATTTTTCATTTCAGAAATAATGATCGAAATATCTGTAGGCTAGTTAAGCCCGTGGATTACGGTCAAATAGATTGATTTTACTGCCTTGAAATGAAGTTATATCAATAAGTTTGTTTCACCATGAGCCACGAGCTTCAGATTTGGGTAAAACTAACAGTTATCCATACAATTTTTAGCCTCACCAAATCAACATGACTTTCGCCTACGCAGTTCATTAGCTACTATAATATCAACAATTTTCGTGGAATTGACAATTTCGGAGCGTAGGACTGGGAACACCTACCATTCAATTATACAAATATTAACCAAGCAACGGTAAAAAAATCCGCTGGTTATTAATGAATTTTTATGACCACGTCATTGGTACATGTTGGGAGTGGGGGACTCTTCAGTCCTACCATCCATTTTGTAGGACAAAAGTTTTTTCGAGTACTTCATCGAATTATCTCGAGATTCAATTGAAATACTAACTGTTATTAATGAATTTTTTGCACCCACCAAATCGACATGATTGACGCCTGCGCATTTTATTAGCTACCATTATCGAGAATTTTCGTAGAGGAAAAAGTTGGGCGTCTCGGTAAAATGAAGCTACTCAGGAAGATTCAGCCTGTTATTAATGAATTTTTTTTTACCATGGAATAGACAATTTCGGAGCGTAGGACTGGGAACACCTACCATTCAATTTGTAGGACAATATGACCATTCAATTATACAAATATCAACCAAGCAACGGTAAAAAAATCCGCTGGTTATTATTGAATTTTTATGACCACGTCATTGGTATACATGTTGGGAGTGGGAGACTCTTCAGTCCTACCATCTATTTTGTAGGACAAAAGTTATTTCGAGTACTTCATCGAATTATCTCGAAGTTCAACTGAAAAAGTAATTGTTATTAATGAATTTTTTGCACCCACCAAATCGACATGTTTGACGCCTGCGCATTTTATTAGCTACCCCTATCGAGCATTTTCGCAGAGGAAAAAGTTGGGCGTCTCGGCCAAATGAAGCTACTCAGGAAGATTCAGCCTGTTATTGATCATTTTTGAAAATAGGCGTGGGATTCCGGTCTATGATTTTTTTGATCTTGTAGCGTATCCAATGTGTTGAGTGATGAGTTAGTTTTTACTTTTATATTGCTGGCTATCTGAATAATATCCAATTCTCTAATAACTGATATTTGTGTTTCACTATAGAGTGTAGAGCTTGGATAACTTGCAAGTTTGTTGAGTATCATTCAGAGGAATTGTTGAGAGATTACGAGGGAATGTTGATACTCCTCCCCAGCCAATTATGCCATACACCTTCATCATTCATCCATATCGGAAAAACAGTGTTTGGTTAATTTAGATATTGAGTAATATGCGTAAAATATGCGTAAAATATGAGAAAACGAATCGAACATCGCTGGATGATAAGAAAAATGCATGGAAAACTAATACAATGCAAGTGGTCCTGGTCTATGCTATCGTACTGCAGAGTCGCTCAAAATATTATTTGAAAATAAGGAAAAAGAATTGAGAAAAAAAATAGCAGATGAAAATGATACTGAAAGGTAAGTTTATCAGGATTTTTCCGAAACAAAAAAAAAGTATTGTTACTTACGTAGTTTCATCTCCTGAACACGAATCCGAGGGAATTTCGTGTTCGTCTTCAATACTTTTCGAGTTATGACCTCTCGAATCTTGAAAATCGACCATTTTCAAACACGACTTTTTCAGTAAAAAATCGCACAAAATTTCTCCTCCATTTGGTAGACACTTTTTTGAGGTCCTTATCAACACATATTTCCCAATTACAAGCACCAAAATCGAACAGTTCACAAAAAAATCAACCTTCTTGTAAAGTACCCATACATAACCGTACCAACTTATTTCAAGAATGAACCTCTATGAAAAGTGAGGTTGAGCATAGTAATATACAGGGTGTTATTTAAGTACGTGGCCAAACTTAAAGGGGTGATTCTTTGAGTTATTCTAAGACGAAAAGTTCATATAAACATAGGTCCGGTAATGCTTCGTTTTCAAGATACAGGGTGTCAAAATTTTCAAAAGAAATCGTTTTTGTCGAAAATATCTTAATAACCCTTCAACCGATTTTATTGAAAGGACCCCGCAAACTCCTTATGGAATTTGGGTCCCAGTGGATTTTTTTGAATTTTTGGTATGATGTAGTCCATGTAATTCTCAACCAATGTTACCAGTGCGCCAACCCAAAAAAATGAACAATTTTGCTGCTAGGGGGCGTTGAAATCACCCCTTGCGCAGATTAGACTATTTATTTTTGAACCCGGTAACAATATTTTCACTTTTTTCATTGTTGCTAATGTTGCACAATATTGTACTGTTTTAAAAAAAAATTCTTGCCCCACCCCTTTTCCCCCCAACTCCTATTACGGAACGCAAAAAAAATATTTCTCGAGTGCCTTCAAATGTATCGTCGAATGTTTAATGCCTACATAAGGGAAATACCAGTTTTTTATGATTATCCCCCCACCCCCCAAATGACACAAAACGAAAAAAGTTCTGTGGATTTTTCTGAATTTTTGATATGATGCAGTTCAAGTTATTTTGAATAGAAATAAATTGGGTGACAAACTTCAAAAATGAAATCATACCTTCCTCAGAATGGACTATTCATTATTATAGGCGGAAATAATAGCTCTACGTATTTTAGTTTAGATTATGCTGATCAATTCTGTAATTTTTCATGAAATGAAAATCTAAAACCTCCCCCTTACCCCTTACCCTTAATTTAAAACACGAAAAAATTTATTTCCGACTACTTGTAAATGCTTTATCAAAATAAGTGTTTTAATCAGCTCAAATTGAGGAAATCGTACAGTTGTTTAATATCACCTTCAGAAAAATATAGATGGAGTTTGCTGACTTCTTAGTAGGGCGTAGTTCATGATTTTTGAATATCAATCAATTGGGCGAATATCTTGAAAATAAATAAAAATTAGACATCCACAATTTAAATTTGAGGTGGTGCCTGAATTATTTTTTTTTCGTGTTTTGAAATAGGGGTTGGGGGTAAGGGGGAGGTTTTAGATTTTCAATTTATGAAAGTTTACACAATTGTTCGACATAAAATAAAACAAAAATACGTAGAGATATTGTTTCCGCCTATAATAATGAATAGTCTAATCTGAGCAAGGTATGATTTCAAAGCCCCGTAGCATCAAAACTGTTCACTTTTGGGTTTTGTCACCCGATTTATTTCTATTCAAAATAACTTGAACTGCATCATATCAAAAATTCAGAAAAATCCACAGAACTTTTTTCATTTTGTGTCATTTTGGGGGTGGGGGGATAATCATAAAAAACTGCTATTTTCCTTATTTAGGCATATTTAAACATTCGACGATACATTTGAAGGAACTCGAGAAATATTTTTTTGCGTTTCGTAATGGTAGTTGGGGGAAAAAGGGGAGGGGGTAAGAATTTATTTTATAAAACTGCACAATATTGTGCAACATTAGCAATAATGAAACGAGTAAAAATATTGTTAACGGGCTCAAAAATAAATAGTCTAATCTGCGCAAGGGGTGATTTCAACGACGAGAATTACATGGACTACATCATACCAAAAATTCAAAAAAATCCACCGGGACCCAAATTCCATAAGGAGTTTGCGGGGTCCTTTGGCAGTGTTATTGAAGGTCGTAAAGGGCGAATTTAAACCTAACTATATCAAAATTATCATGTCCAGTGGAGTCCCGGAAGACACTGTAACCAATATTTTTGACAGAAAACATGTGCACCACTGATTTTTTTACAATTTTTGTATTTGTTTCACATTGAGCAACTGAAATTACAATTTTTTTATATCTAGAATTTTTTTCATATCTTGCTTTGTTTTTGAGAAAAAGCATAAAAATCACTTCATTGCACATCCCTGTGACAACACAATAAAACATTTCAACTACTAAACCATCAAAAACTGGGGTCTTACTAATATTTTTTCATATCAATACTCTATTCTAGTCTTAGAATTTTCTATCAAAATTAATGCAATGAAAAAAAAAATATGTATGTATGAATTGCAGCACTTGCCTTCGGCTCGTGCTGCAAAATGGGCTCATTGTTGTCCATGGACATGCAATAAAGACATTTTTATTTATGATTAAACAATTAATATTACATGGAAGTCATCTTTTAATTTTTTTCGCTCATATTACCTGTTTTCGATGAAACAAATAATGTTGTTATGTATTACGACAGTGTTTTGAAACTAAAGTAAGAGGGCCATGGAAGGAACAACAAATGTTCAAACAAATTTAACTTCATAACTGTCACAAATTGAAACGGTACATACGTAATTATTTGATAGTAATTATTTGAAGTATTTTCAAGAGTTTTGAGATATAAAATTTGTTACTTATATCTGAAAATGGTTCGGTTTACAAACTCGGAAATTGCCGATATGCATTTTGTCTATGGAATGGCCCAAGGCAATTCCAGAGCGGCTAGACGCATTTATCAAGAAAGATATCCTCATCGAAATGTTCCAAATAGACAAACATTTGTCAGAATACATGAAAGGCTGTGCGAATCAGGCACCTTTCAAAGGTCGGCTGCTCTTATTGGGAAACCTGCAACGGTAAGAACAGTGGCGCTGGAGGAAGAAGTTTTACATGAAGTTGAGCGTTGCTCCGATACAAGCACACGCAAAATTGCACAACAATTAAACATTTCTCACTTTACTGTATGGAAGATTTTGAAAGAGTACCAACTGTATCCTTACCACATACAGCGTGTTCAAGCGTTATTTCCTGCGGATTTACCCAAGCGAGTTGTTTATACTACGTGGCTTTTGCAACAACAGGTTGCATCTCCGACATTTTTATCCAGTATATTATTTACCGATAAAGCGTGTTTTTCCCACAATTCAATTATGAACTTTCATAACTGTAGTGTATGGCCCCGTATACTGATTACTAATAAAGAATTGGTGGTCGATTACATAAGCGATAGCTATCATCGATGACTAGGGAGTCAATAGATGCGAGACGTTTGTGGAGTCGAGACTAAAGTGTGCAGTTAAATAAAGTGTTTTATTTCTATTTCCCAACGAGCAAATAGTGAACTTTACAATAACAACCATATCTGGGCAGAAGAAAATCCTCATGCGGTTATAGAAAATAATTATCAACAGCAGTTTTCCGTGAATGTCTGGGTTGGTATTGTTGGCGATTATCTCATTGGACCTCATTATTTACCCCCGAGATTAAATGGTCAAGAGTATCGTCATTTTTTGGAATTTGTATTACATGTACTACTAGAAAATGTCCCACTGGCAGTAAGAGGAGCAATGTGGTTCATGCACGATGGGGCTCCACCTCACTTCAGCATTGTAGCACGTCAATTTCTGGATGAAACTTATGGAGAAAACTGGATCGGTCGCGCAGGTCCACAGTCATGGCCGCCCAGGTCACCGGATTTAAATTCCTTGGATTTTTTCCTTTGGGGACATTTAAAGTCCCTCGTTTATAAAACTCCAGTCAACACTGAAGAAGAATTAATCCAACGAATACGGGATTCATGTGATCTGATAAGACATATACGCCGAAAATATTTCAACGTGTTCGGGAATCGATGTTAAGACGAGTTAATGCTTGCATTGAAGTTGAAGGAGGACATTTTGAGCAACTATTGTAAGTTTTGTGTTAGTTATCATTGAATATATTCTTACAGAAACAAAATGCCTAGGTACCATTTATTTTTTGTTTCAGTGTGGTTTTAATAAAGGGTGTTTCTTGTTAGATGTTGCTTTGGCATTTCCGGCGTTACCACTATGCACCCACTGGCCAAATGAAACAAACAATTTTTGAGCATAACAGATTCACCTGTAATCATTAAAAACCCTATAAAAACAATTTTTTATTGTGTTGTGCCAGGGACGTGCAATGAAGTGATTTTTATGTTTTTTCTCAAAAACAAAGCAAGATACGAAAAAAATTCTAGATATAAAAAAGTTGTAATTTCAGTTGCTCAATGTCAAACAAATACAAAAATTGCAAAAAAATCAGTGGCGAACATGTTTTCTGTCAAAAATATTGGTTACAGTGCCTTCCGGGACGCCACTGGACATGGTAATTTTGATATAGTTAGGGTTCAATTCGCCATTTACGACCTTCAATAACACTGCCAAATTTCAATAAAATCGGTTGAAGGGTTATTAAGATATTTACGACAAAAACGATTTGTTTTAAACGAAGCATTACCGGACCTATGTTTATATGAACTTTTCGTCTTAGAATCACTCAAAGAATCACCCCTTTAAGTTTGGCCACGTACTTACATAACACCCTGTATAAGCAGGTTGATTTTATTTGTACAACGTTTGGTTTTGGTGCTTGTAATTGTGAAATATGAGTTGATTTGGGTATGTAAAAAGTGTCGACAAAATGAGGCATTTTGTGTTATTTTTACTAAAAAAACAGTATTGGAATATGGTTGATTTTCAAGATTCAAAAAGTCTTAACTCGTAAAGTATTACAGACCTCTACGAAATTCTACAGTTTCGTGTTCAGGAGAGAAAACTACGTAAGTAACACCACTTTTCTTTTTCACCAGAAGACGACTGAGGATAGAAGCAGTTGAAACGTTGTGATTTATACAATTTATAAGACGATGGAAGTCTGAATATACTCACTTTTCTTTTTGTTTCGAGAAAAAGCCCGATAAACTTACCTTTACCGTGAAAGGTAGCAGAGACTTTTGACTGGATGAGGAACGATGCCAAAAATAACGAAAGGTTAGGATGAAGAAACTTAATCAAACCAAAAAAGAATGTTTTAAAGAAACTTTTAGCTATCCAAATCAGATCCAAATCAGATGCAACTGAAAAATTAGGCAACATTTCTGAAATTAGATCAGCCAGTTTTTCTGTATTACATTAATAAAATGTATAAATGATTTGATGTTCTGACTGTAGAGTGGAATACAGTTATTTCTTCATCGTCTATTCATCAAACACACTTTCATTTCCTAAAAAGTTAAAATATATGACTTTCAGATTCGTAGATAGTATACTTTTCATATTTTTGTCACAAGTGAAAGATTTTGTGTTGCTACAAAACCTTTCACGAGTACAAAATCTTTCAGGAGTATTCATAAAAAGTGCACAGCAGAATTTAGCCAAATATATAAACGAACTATGGAATATTTACAAACAAGCAAAATAATTATTGAATGAATTTTCTCTACGATTTTAAAGAATCCTTTGGGCTTCCCTAGAACCGGAAGACTTGTCTCCATTCGCAGTTTGAACTTTCAGAAGAAAAACACATTTTTTCTACTACCTCGCTAGAAAACTTTATTTTCGACCCCTAAAGAAGGTAGGAAAATGGTACTTATCCTCCCTAAGAACAAATATTTTCCTCCCTCAAGGTTTTTTAATACATTAGCAAGAGTTTTTTTTTACCTCGTCTGTTTTTTTACCTCGTCTGAAGATTTATTAAAATAAAATGAAAAATACATATAAGCGTCTATTTCCTTTTTTTTAATTAAACAACAATATAATACATGAAATGAAAAACTTAACGACTTAAATTACGACGCAACGCTTACTTAATATTTTGTCATATAGACGCATTACACAGAGAGAAAAGACTGCAGCAGGTTCATGCACAACGTTGTGTAAGACACAGTTTTGTAGATATTTTACACAATTGTCCATTCTTTTATCATACGCGTTTTGTGAAATTCAATAAATATTTGTGCAAGTCAATTTGTTCCACATTGCCTAAAAATACACAAAAATATGCACATCTACCATAACACAATTCATATGGAAAACATCTACAACGCATTGAACTCATCTTACACCCGTTGTGCACTTTCTATTTGATATGCACAAATTGTATACTATTTCAAAACAATTGTGTAATTTTCCACAACTTGACCAAGGCGTCGTCTCACCCAACTAAATACGCATGTCCAGCCCATCATTGTTTGATTGTTTTATGCCGATCGAATGGCGAAGCTGGTTAAGTGTACTTACCTAAATTAATATTATTTGCTCATGTGTATGTGGTTTGTGCAAACTGATACCAATATTTGAAGGTAAGTATTGCTATCATTTTTTGTTATAACATGAAACCTACAAACTGACTTATTTTCATAATTTTTAACGGTGTCAAAGGTGCATCCTCGTACCTACTTCCTACTTGAATAAATATAGTTTGACACGAAGATTACTTTAAACTTTATTATTATTCAGCGTGTTCCAAAATAACAAAATGTATTGTTCATTTATGTTCTGTTTGATATTTTGTGTTTATGTTATTTCATTTGTAATTAGACTTTATAGTTCAGTTATTTTTGTTATTAGTTCTTTGTGAGGAAATAAACATTATTTGAATGACATTTAATTTTATTTCAACATTAATAATAATAAGATATGAAGAAGCGAGCAGGTTGTAACTGATGCTTATTCTCATCTTATTCCGTTTGGATGTTATTTGCCTCAAGTGTATCCTTTCTCAAAATTATAAAAATTGGCCTTGCTTTGTACACAAATATGTACAATGTACCTACACAATTCATGTATGCGGAGTACACAAATTTGTCACATTTTTTGCATCCTATATTTAAAATACCTACTCAATTTGTGCAAACTTGGTACACAAATTGTTGCAATTCATTACAATTTATGCATAAACAGTACACAAGTTGTTGACATTCGTCGCACAACATACCGATTAATTTTTGTATATTTTGTGTATAAAATTAAAACAAAACTATTCAGAATAATACAACAATGAAGTGTATCGTTTATACACAATATCTCTTATACAATATTATAGAAGAAAATTGAACAAATTGGTGCTGTCAACTTTTTATAAACAAATTGTGCTGAAATTATTTACAATTTTGTAGAAAACATACATTTATTTCTCTCTCTGTATACAGTGCGGCTTTTTTAGCCCCCCCCCCTGTTAACTGTTGGACGGTTCGACGTACAGATTTAAAAAATAAACCGTTTGGAGGGTTTCACCAATACTACTTTTTGGTACAAAAAATATAGTGATTGGTCAACAGGAGGCGCGGGGGGGGCACATCAACTCAAAAATTCAAGTCAAGTCAAGTCAAGTGTCACATCATTGAAAAGAGAATTCAATTCTCTTCACAACCAACTAATTTTTTTTGAATTTGGTCAATACTTTTTTTGTCAAATAAAATTCGAAATATCAAACATAAATGCGGATCTGAAAACTACTCATACCTCGATAAATTTGAACGGTTTGTTGTGGAACAATGAAACCAAAAACATTTCGAAGGGTATTACCGATACTACTTTTTGAGAGAAGAAATATTGCAATTACTCGACAGATGGCGCTGGGGACACATCAATTCGAAAATTTCGAAAGGCATATAAATCGAAATTGGGAAAAAATGTCTCAACAAAATTCAAAAACATTTAGATGGTTGTGAAGAGAATTGAATTCTCTTTTCAACGATGTGACACTTGACCCCCCATGCAATTTAAAAATTTTGAGTTGATGTGTCTCCCCGCGCCCCCTGTCGTGCAATCACCATATTTTTTATTTTAAAAAGTATTATCGGTGAAACCCTCCAAACGGTTTTTTTTTCATGTTTGTACGTCGAATCGTTCAAAAGTTAACAGGGGGGGGGGGGGGGGGGACTAAAAAAAGCCGCACTGTATAGTTCCACAACTTTCTGCAGTTGTTCTTATAAGTATGCACGCATTATAATTTTTAGGACGTTATAAAAATTACGACCTTAAAGGTAGTAGAAAAACCTATATACATACCTCAGGAGGAAAATGCTTTTCCTCCCGCGGATATTAATGCCCTCCGCTTCGCGTCGGGCATCAAACTATCCGCGGGAGGAAAAGCATCATTTTCCTCCCTTGGTATGTAAATAGCTATTCCATTGTCATATGGAAGTATTCCGCCCGATCATATTATCTTCTACAAAATCCAAAATTAATAACATCAGTAATATCTCCGTCATCTCCATTTTCATTTTTTATTGAGGAGTACTAAGGTAGGTACATTAACAACCAACCCAACAGTCACACGTGCGTTTGCTAAGCTCAAACCTAGAAAATCATTGGATTAAAGTTAATCGCGATTAAGATATATTTAAATACGGTGCATACAAAAAATTAGAGTCAATCGAGCTCAAATTTTAATCTCGTTTAAACTACTTCGGTGCATACGGCTATAATAACATAATCACATGAGTAAAATATTAAAACTAATTACAGAGCATTGTTGGTTTGTTTTTTTGTTAAAGTATGGTATTTGGTTTTATGGGGCTGTCTAATTGTTTTATTGTATTAACTTTATGTCTATGAGGTTATTTAGTATTCTTCTATCTGCAGTGATCATCCATTGTTTTACGTAGTATTTGAATGAGGTATAACTTTTTGTGTATTTTAGGTTGTCTGGTAATGAATTATAATTTTTTTATTTTTGGTGCGAGAAATTCTGCTGAGTTGGAATTTTCATATTTTTATTACTTGTTCGAGTTTCATAGCGGTGTTCGATGGGTGGTAACTTGATTTTATTTTTATGGACATACATCAGAATTCGTTGGCAAAAAATGTGTCTGGTATCAAGAATATTGGTGTCTGAAAAGAGCTTGTCACTGGGATATCTTATGTTCTTTTTCAATATTATTCTCAGGAGACGACCTATGATCCCATAAGACATCTGCGATTGTATACAAGTGCATAGTATAGCTTCTTTAAGTTTTTCTTTCTTTCAGTGTATCTAAAAGTATTATTCTCAGGAGCCATTTCTGCATGATACCCAAGTTATTTATGTTATTTTCTGCAGCACCTCCCCAACCTATGATCCGATAAGACATCTGCGATTGTATACAAGTGCATAGTATAGCTACTTAAAGTTTTTCTTTCTTTCAGTGTATCTAAAGGTATGGAGTGATCGACAGTATCGAAGGCCTTTTACAGGTCTATAAAAACACCCAATAAAAATACCAAGTTATGTGTGTTATTTTCTGCTGCACCTCCCCAACCTATGATCCCATAAGGCATCTGCGATTATACAAGTGTATATTATAGCTTATTTATGTTTTTATTTCTTTTAGTCTATCTAAAAGTATGGAGTGATCGACAATATCGAAGTCCTTTTTCAGGTCTAAAAAAACACCCAATAAAATACCCAGGATATGTATGTTATTTTCTGCTGCACCTCCCCAACCTATGATCCCATAAGGCATCTGCGATTATACAAGTGTATATTATAGCTTCTTCATGTTTTTATTTCTTCTCGTGTATCTAAAAGTATGGAGTTATTCGGATCCATAAAACACCGATAGAAGGAGTGCTAAAATCTATGGATTCGTAGATGGATGCGTGGATTCGTGGATGCTGAGGACATTGGTGGTTATTGCATTAAAAAGATTCTAAATACTCTGGTCAGATCAAATAAAACAAAAATCGCAAAAATTGACATTGGCTGTTTTTGTTCCAAGCCGCAGAGTTATAATTCATATTTTATATACATATATATTGAATTTATGAGTTATCGCATGACTTATCGACGAAAGCGTATGTCACTTATATGATTGTGGGAAGAGAGTCAGTCCCAAGGGTGGCATCAGAAATGTAATGGTTCGGAAGAGGTCTTTGGCGCCACCCTCCGTTATTACACATACACAATCACGCGGATTGCACGCTTCTTGACTTCGCACACCCAATAATTCACGAGTAATGGGACAAACGATTAACGAGATCTCGCGGAGGGGACGATCGTTTGCTGTGTTTGTATTTGGCATTTGATTATTGCCGCAAAGATAATGTTTGGTTATGTCGCGAAAATTAGATGACGTTACCAGCTAGACAGTTGGAAAAGTCCGGAACAGAATCGGGACGAGCCATCTCTCGTCAGGGACGAACCGGAAGGAAATTTTTGGGAGTGAGGGCAATGAGTGAATTGTGCCAACTCATTTTAAAGTTTTCCAATATTCATTTGTGTTATATCATACTTTGGCAGAGATGATTAAAGGACCCCGCACTAATCTTGTAGAAAACCGATTTCGGTGAAAATCGCTGAAATTTCAATATGATGTAGCCTATGCCATACAGGGGGTCAAAGATCGATATTTTGACAATTTTTCCAAAAGTATGGAATTTTATTTTCATCGTATCGATCTGAATTTTCATAATCAAAAAGTTTTAATTAAAAAAGTTTCTAGAATCAAAACTGGCGGGTATACAGAGGATTAAAATTTGCTTTTGGTAATTTTGGTCAAACTTTTTTCGAGAAAATATTCGTTTTCCTGCAGATCCATATGCAATTGATGTTACTTACAGTACATGAGAGGGCGATCATATTTTGCAATTGAACCAACCATCCAACTTTGAGTAGTTGGAAGATACGGGGTGATCAAAAATATATTTTACATTTCGGAAAAATGTTTCCCTTTGAATAGTCAGCTTCTACCAATATATTTTGATGATTTTTTGGAACTATGTAGCTACTATATTGTCGCGACTAGGGCTACTAGAGTAGCATCCTGAGCCGTATAAGGGGTTGTTTCCCTTATACAAAATGCGACTTGGGGTGTAGCTACTCAGGGTAGCTATATAAACTCAATAGTATCAAAGGAATATACACGTTTATTGTACAACAACGGGGATACTGGGGGAAGTTATATACATACATAAAATAAGGGACACTCAATAATATTATACGGAACAAATGAAACTCTTACCAAAACCATCACTAGACCAATACTTAGAGCTGAGGCCAGAAGGGCCTAGCCTACGAGGCTAACTGAGCAGTAGGGCTCTCTCCTCTATAGGAGTCTATTAACAACTATCCCATCAATCTATTCCTTTTGTATTTATATATGTTTTGTTCATTCGGTCAACGATTTTAGCTCGTCACGCGACTTCGCTAATTTCAATGTCGGTCGCATATGACAATGAACTTCTATATCGTGGACGAATTAATAAACAATAAGATGAATGGATCAATGCACTAAATCAATTCAAATTCAACATTTACGACAATATTTACAAATGTGTCAACGTCAGTGCTCATTAATCTGAATCCAAATAAAGATGCGGCGATGGTCCAAAAAATATGGAGAAGGGATGTTTTGGAATAAATTTGAAATGATTTCTAAAACCATCCGTGAATTTTTTTTATTTTCTGAAATAATGTAGATGAGTCATTCTTGATCAAAAAGTTCCACAGTGCCTACCTCGCGAATGTTTGAATTATACTGGAGTTTGAAGTATAGTATTTCATCGATTTCTCTTATGTTATATCACAAGACCTATAAATTTAATCGATTAAAATATCAAAATATTTTGAACATGATTTTGCTTGGAAAATAGTTGAATGCACAATAATTTAATAAAATCCCGAGACCGCAAAGCGGTCGAGGACAAATCAGAACTGTTGAACTGAATACAAAAAATGGAAAATTTGTTCGCTCTGTCAACAATACTATATTGTGTATCTAGTAGTAAAAGCAATACATTCCCGGACGACAATGTAAATTGTTGACCGAGGCGAAGCCGAGGCCAACAAGAATTGATGTCTGGGAATGTGCTTTTACTACGAGGTACACATACTATTTTTTTCTGAAATCGCAATCAGCATTATCAAAAACTAAGGAATTCTACATATTGTTTGCGTGAATTCAATAACTGTCTAAAATGTAAACAAGCCTGCAGTAATTTACGTAACAAGTCCAGAAAATACTGTTTTTTTGGACGAGTAGACCAAATTCTCGGACGAGCGTTAGCGAGTCCTGCACTATTTTTTCAGCAACCATGTAGAATAACAAATCAATTAAACGCATTTAGTCTAAGAGACGAAGAGAGATCGACCTTCACCCACCTGTTAACCGGATGACACATACTTTTTTTTTAGTTACATAAATAGACGAAAATGCCTAAAATGGGTTGCCTATGAAAAAGTGGTCATGACTATATACAGTGAGTTTCAAAAATTTGCACCATATGGAAACTTTTTTATTATCGATTTGTCAGAAAATTTTATTCTTAATAAAAATTGGTGCATTACGAAATACTTATATTCAAGTTATCAAACTTCAAAATTTCCCAACGGTGTACAGGGGGGAACAAAAAATAGAATTATGATCAAGAGTAAACTACCCTGGCTGTGATTCCAAATTTGAATATTTCGATCGTTTTAGTTCTTATTTGTATTATATATTGAATTTCGAATAGAAGATAGGTACCAACAGAAACATTCTAATTCTTATTTATATTAATATTCATATTAAATTTCGAGCACTTCCCGGCCTAGTCCGGGAAGTACGTACTTCCCGGACTAGGCCGGGAAGTGCTACTTTCCCAAAGAAAAAGGGTCCGGGAAGTGAACACTTCCCGGATGGTTGCCGAAAAAATACTTTCCCGTACCGTTTAGGTCCGAAAACGGTCCGGGAAAGTTCGTTGCTAAGCAACGGACTAAAATACTAGATTAGCGTTTTTTGAGGCCTGAAGTTGCTCCGAGAAAGTGGGCATTCTTGAACGATTTCCGAAAAACTATTTTTCTTGGAGGCTGGATAATTTTAATGATTTATATTGTACATTTTTTGAGTGTCTGTATATGGTCAATGGTGTCAAGATTTTGATTGATTTTTTGAAAAATTATCGGGAGTAATTACACAAGTGCTTCAAAATTACCGATAATTTTCCATGAAAGCAGGTTGTCTAAAAACTGCATGAGTTTATTTTCATATTTTGTCGACTCCGAAGGAGGAGGGCTCTTTTAGCAAAATATGAAAATAACCGAATGCAGTTTTTTTACTGACAACATGTTTGAATGGAAAATTATCAGGTTTATTTTGATGCACGAGTGTAATTCGGTAGAATATTTCCGGAGTTTAAACAAAAATATTTTGAATCATTTTGAACATCGTTGCCATGTGTGACTTCACGCCTCGCAGAGAGCTCCTTTCCTGAACAGGGTCGGCCTAAGTAGGATTTCGTTTTCTGATAAATGTGAATTGTTGATTTTTGATTGAAAATTTCATATAGTGGTAAATTTATTTGATGATATATAGTGAATCATAACAGTACTTATTACATCGGATTATACTATAGAACTTTGTATACTGGTAAAATGTTATGAGCGCAGGTACCTATTAAATCGGATTATAGTAAAGTACTTTGTTTACTGGAAAAATATTATGAGTGAGATTCTCCTTGGTTTGTTTTTATGATAGGCCTTGGCTGAAGTACTATACTGGAGATTCAAAATAATAGATGAAATTGAAATATGTTAAATATTTACATGATCATTTATTTCCATCGGGTTTTTGTTTTGAAATTTCGTGTTTCTCAAAAAAATCAAATGGTGTGCGATTGAGGGCTCAGTTCACGTCTTGCAGCCCCATTTCTACCGAAAGCCCTTGCATTATAAATATTTTTTTGAATTGAGCTAGGTCATTTTATTAACCGTATAGAAACAACTTCTGCTTCGCAAAATTACTGCAAATTTTATAAAAAAATATGCCCATCTTATAGGATTAGTAATAATAAATATTCATTCTACCATAAAAAAATATTCCGCCGCTATTGTTTCATAAAAGATAGAATAGAATAGAATTTATTGATCTCACAATATCAAATAATGATATAAGACAGGTCAGATATAAACAAATTGAAATCAAAGTCTAGCTAAAACTAGAACATTCAACTTGAAATATTAAAAATAAGCTATAATTTAGGTTAAAAAATTTATTAATACACAAATACAGAAAATATTACAAAAAACTAGAAACACAGCGAGTCAAAAATTAGGATCAAACAAAGTGTATGTTACAGTTTAGACATAATTCAATGAGTATTTTCAAAATATTCTTCAACCGAATATGGACACATATCAATGAGATAATTTTTAGTATTTTCTTTAAAATGCACTGAGTCAATATCTTTAAAACATTGTGGGAGACTATTGTAAAGTTTAATTCCCATTACACTACGTGATTTCTTACAGATTTCTATACTTTGGTAAGGTACTTATAGAAAAATCTGATTTATATTTTGTGTCATGAGCATGAATATCACTATTCCGTAAAAAATCGTTTTAATCTCTATAGAGACCATACACAGTAAAAATTCTCAAGTAAATAAAAATAGGCCGACAGGAGTCTACAAATGAGATATTTGAAATACATCTTAGAATTCTTTTCTGTAACAAAAACACGTTTTGAGCATGGGGAGAACTACCCCAAATACAAATTCCATAGCTAATCCTAGACTGTATTTCACTAAAATAAAGTAAACGTATGTGATTTATATGAAGTGTTTTCCTTAAATATCTAATTTGAAAACATTTAGAATATAACATCTTTGATGAATTTAAACAGTGAGTTTTAAAAGACAGATCTGCATCAAAAGATACCCCCAGAAATTTCACATTATCAGTTTTTATTATGTTCGAGTTGTTGACTAATATATCAAAGTCAGGGGAAAAAGTTTTTTGGCGAGGATGAAATGAAATGAAATTCGTTTTAGTTGAATTAAATAACAAGGATTGGTCACTAGACCAGGCAGAAAATTTTATTATACCGTTCATAATTTTAGCCTTTAAAGTCACTAAACAGAAATGTTGAATCATCTGCATAAAGAGTGGTAAATGACTCTGGTATAACAGAAGGTAATTCATTTATATATAAGATAAACAACAAATGTCCAAGTATGGATCCCTGTGGAACTCCTTGTGCATTCACCATAAGATCAGACATATATATATATATATATATATATATATATATATATATATATATATATATATATATATATATATATATATGTATTTCCTTCATCAACAATTTTAACCGACTGTAATCTGTTATCTAGGTACAAGGATAACCATTCGTACGCTTTTCACCTCATACCATATTTTTTATGCACCGACCCTAAATGGAATTTCCGTTTTTCTGCTCATCTTAGTTCGTATAAACTATAGGTACACTATATTTGTATATTTTCTCCTTTTCTCCTCTAGGAATATTAAAAAAAATAAACTTTTCCGTTGAAAAAAGATCTTGTATTGGAAGGCAACTTCATCATATATTTCACACGACGCTTGCACTTATTGTGAAGCATAATACTCCAGCATCACGAGACAATTTATAATGCAATATAGAGAACCAGTCTACTAAATTAATACCGAACTTTCACCAGTTATTTATATCTTCCTTGTGTTGGTAATATGTTACATGTATTAATCCAATAAATAAATATGACTACCATAGATCATACGGCTCGTTCTTTGGAGCAAGAAAAAACGAAATAATTTATAACCTAATTAAAGGAAACCGGGCATGTCTCTTCTAAATGAACTTTTGGGTTTGGGTAAAATTCGATCAGATTATTGCGTATCGGATAATATAAAAGGACAAGAAGATACATAGTTCATATTTCAGTTTTCTTTGTTGGTGTGAGATTTATTAAGAAAAAACTTAGTTTGGCATTTCAAATATTTTCGTTTCTTCAATAATTTGAAAAGCATTGTCTTCTCTTCACCAAAACAATTCTCTACAAATCCGATGAACATGTAATAGGCCAATCCCTTTAGCAAAAATGGGGAAAATATAGCAAAAGAATCCAAACTTTCACAAAATTTGTATTTTTGTGCTCAATGGAACATTAAAAATGTGTGCCCTCATACAAGGTCGGCAACATTGTTGAAAATGTAAATAATAAACAATTTTCTGGTTATTTTGAAGAGAAAACTTGCAAAGGAGTCGGAAGAATTGGAAATCATACTCCTCAGAAGCAATTTCACACTGTAGTGATGGAATTGTTGGGACTATTTCTTGTGCGGTGATGAAATATAGCGATTTAAGTTTATCTTTCGGTCGCAGATGATTCCACAACTGACTTTATGACATCCTGTTCATATTTTCAATAAAATCAATTTGTAATTTTATTCTCTAAGCAAAACTTGTAGTCCTTTTAATGATTTCCCGTTCCTCTAACTAGGCAAAAGTGCGTTTTCGCAAAGTCAAAATGTCAAGCAGGAACTACCTGATTGAATAGAATAGAAGCATTGTTTATATAGAAGTAAGATAGTCAATGCCTGTGTAATTGGTGTTGGACGCAAACGCGAGTGTCATCTAGCGTGATTAGTTACAAACATGAATTTTTGACGTCATTTTAATGCAGGTTCCTTCAAAAAACCCGATTTTAATGCTGTCCCATTGTTTCAATCAAGTTACGACATGACTTGGAGGCCAGATCACTGAAGTTACGACATGACTTGGATGCGAGCTCACTATCGCCATCTACATGTCGCATCCATTTTGATCCAATTATAATCCCATAAGGTTCACTAACTATCTTCTATATAAACAATGATAGAAGTAATCCGAAGTGACCAACTTGGCAACAGAGCATTTCCGCAAAACAAAAATGGTACCATTAGAATCGCCTGATGGCACAAAATCGCGATGTTCGATTTTTTTTTCCATACCGGATTTCCTTTTACCCATATGCAGACTTGGTAATATATACCTATCTACTCTCCTAGACCTAGTTCAGAACTCAATGCGAATTTATGCACACCACTTTTTCTTTTTTGTATCTTCACTTTCACTTAGATGTTGAAACTATGTATTTTCATGGAACCATTTATGCATCCAAATTAACTTTTACATCTTTCTTCGCCTATTATTTAAGACGTAAGCAAATTCTATATCTTAAGAAAAAAGAAAATACAAATATAAACTTGGGACATAAGTGACATAACCTTCGCACCTGTCAAAATTAAATAAAAACCGTAAAGTACTCATTGTTAAGTCTATAAATAATAACATTGAGATCTTTAAAACAATAAAGATGTACGAAGACGGCATGCTAATTATTGATTTAGTGCATCAATATACATTTTTGTATGATAAATCCCAGAAGGCGGATGTATGCACACCGCTTTTTCTTTACTAAAGGCTAACAGACACTAAATTCGTAGCTATGTCGGGTACACACATTACATCAACAATGGTTCTTCTATCATTATCCTTAAGATTGACATTAACACTGTGAATGATTTGGTTATTGGCTACAGTAACATCTTTTTCTATCGCATGAAAACCGCCAAGCCATTCCTTGTGCTTACACATATGAGAAGTACAACCTGAATCTATGATCCAGTCTCTATCATAATATGGTGCTGTTATCTATGCAGAAACGGACAACAACTTATCAGTAGAACTTTTATTTTGTGATATCAATTCTACTTGTCCTTTTTCAATTTGATGCATAAAGGTTTGATGTGGTCCTTCTTACTTACCACAGTAATGGCAAATCAAAGAGGATTTTTCAATTGATTTCGGAATTGACTTTTTGCTGGCAAATGCTACTTCACTGGAGTCGTCCGAAACTTGATTTCTACGATATTCTTCTTGAAGTAAACATGCACGTACCATTTCACTTGCAATCGGGGTTTTCATATGGGTAGTCTCTAAGTTACAAACTTCTTGAGGTAAACCACTCAATAATAGTTCAGACACTTCATCATCGTCAATTATTCCACCAATATAAGTTGATTGTTGTACAAAAGATGTTCATCGAATTGTAGTCTTTGTCATCAGAAGGGTGCAATTTGCGCAAAAAATTTCAAAAAAAAATTCAAAAAAAAAATTTCATAAAAAAATTTTCAAAAAAAAAATTCAAAAAAAAATTTAAAAAATATTTTAAAAAAATTTTCGTAAAAAAAAATTGAAAAAAAAAATTTAAAAAAAAATTTGAAAAAATTTTCTTAAAAAAAAATTCAAAAAAAAATTTCAAAAAAATTTCAAAAAAAAATTCAAAAAAAAAATTTCATAAAAAAATTCAAAAAAAAATCGAAAAGAAAAATTTTCGAAAAAATTTAAAAAAAAAATTCAAAAAAAAATTTAAAAAAAATTTCAAAAAAAAAATTGAAAAAAAAAATTAAAAAAAAATTTAAAAAAAAAATTCGTAAAAAAAAATTTTAAAAAAAATTACAAAAAAAATTACAAAAAAAAATTTAAAAAAAATTGAAAAAAAAAATTTCAAAAAAAAAATTTCAAAAAAAAAAATTTTTGTAAAAAAAATTTTCAAAAAAAAAAAATTTCGAAAAAAAAATTTTAAAAAAATCAAAAAAAAAATTTCAAAGAGAAAATTTAAAAAAAAAAAAAAATCCAAAAAAAAAATTGAAAAAAAAATTAAAAAAAAAATTCGGAAAAAAAATTTCAAAAAGGAAATTTTTCAAAAAAAAATTAAAGAAAAATTCAAAAAAAAATCGAAAAAAAAAATTTTCGAAAAAATTTTTTAAAAAAAAAAACAAAAAAAAATTCAAAAAAAAATCGAAAAAAAAAATTTTCGAAAAAATTAAAAAAAAAATTCAAAAAAAAATTCAAAAAAAAATTTAAAAAATATTTCAAAAAAAATTCGAAAAAAATTTCATAAAAAAATTTTCAAAAAAAAAAGTTGAAAAAAAAAATTTAAAAAAAATTTAAAAAAAATTTTTGTAAAAAAAAAATTTAAAAAAAAATTACAAAAAAAATTACAAAAAAAATTTTAAAAAAAATTGAAAAAAAAAATTTCAAAAAAAAAATTTCAAAAAAAAAATTTCAAAAAAAAAAATTTTGAAAAAAATTTTCGTAAAAAAAATTTTCAAAAAAAAAAATTTCGAAAAAAAAATTTTAAAAAAATCAAAAAAAAAATTTCAAAGAGAAAATTTTTTCAAAAAAAAAAAATCCAAAAAAAAATTGAAAAAAAAATAAAAAAAAAAATTCGGAAAATAAATTTCAAAAAGGAAATTTTTCAAAAAAAAATTTTAAAAAAAATTTGGAAAAAAATGTTCAAAAAAATTTCAAAAAAAATTCAAAAAAAAATCGAAAAAAAAAATTTCGAAAAAATTGGACCGTACGGACCAAATCGCGCGAAACACGTTTGTACGTTTTTTTTTGCCCACACTCTACGATCTTGTAGCTCAGTACATTCAGGTACCTCGAAAGTGTCTCCTGGCAGTGGCGGCAGTATTGGCAGTGAAAAAGAAACGGGAGAGAAATCGTACAAAATGGTGTAAAAATTGGCTTTTGAGAAGAAAGACCTTTTCTCATATCAATTTAATAGACGAATTGAAATTACAACCAGGAGACTGGTATAATTATTTGCGTATGGACGAAGCGAGTTATTTGGAATTACTGCAACTAATAACACCTTTAATATCCAAACAAACTACACATCATACGCCCTATTTTTCATATGCCGACGTGGTACTCTTTTGATTTAATTTTCCATAAACATGGATAATTTTTATATAAATTAATAGAATCTGACAGAAATTCTTTAAAATTCATAGTTGTGGTCTGTGCGCTTATGTGATACGTACAGAGTGCAAAACGGTTAATCTGTACCGTCTTTCAACCATATATCTATTAACTACAAATATTGATAACACTCCATAAGACGCAATGTATTCAAATTGAAGCCAAAAATATCTATCTTACCTTTTCTCAAACTGACGCTGGGAAACTATTGCGCATGCCGAATTCTGAATCACGAGAAATGTCATACATTTTTAAGGTTATGCTTCTTTTGACATTTTCAACCATATTGAAAATGGGCTAACATTTTTCTATAATGTGGATAAATGAAGAATGAGAATTATGCAAGACGGTCAATTAAACTTCGTGTCATTAAAAAAAACGATTCATTGATCCATTTGTAACTATGATAATAAAATGTCTGTTTGTTACCTGCTAGCAGAGTTTCATCAATCAATTTTCTGCCAAAAACGGATGAAAAGTCATTAAACTTGGAGAAATATGGATTGGGTATGTGACGGACAATTGTTTGAAAAGGTAAATCTCGTTCCAAATCGGTCTCATAACCGCCGAGAAAAATGGTTTGCTAGTAAACAATGCTAGTAGTGATGTATTTTTTGCCTCCTGAACACGAACTCGAAGTAAAACGCGGCGATCTTAAATTCTTTCAGGCATGACTAGAAATTTATAAAATGTGCAATATTCTCAGTAATAAAACCCATATTGTGCCGCCCTCTTATAATTAGCACAATCTAACACTTGCTCTCTGTAAACTTATCCATATTATGAGGTTATGTTGGAATTTGCCGAATCAGCACCACATAAGATATGCTTCTCATATCTTTGATAATTTTGGCTACCGAACCATGCACGCTAGAAAGAGATGAAAAAGCAAAATCATGTCTTTGAATGGGAATGTTTGGCGCAAGCGCATTAATTCAGCAGCGTCCAATTCGAAGTCGATGCCCATTTTTTTTTGGCATCACATAGGCTTTCTTTATTATCCATATTCGTAGTTAATAGATATATGCTTTCAACCCACACACTACGTGTTTGGCTGGTTCGTGCAGGTAGGTGCGGTCCAATTCGCGCGAATTGAACGAAGTCTATGGGGCCCTTTAAATATTGAAACCATATATGTAGATATATGGTTGAAACTATGTATTTTCATGGAACCATTTATGCATCCAAATTAACTTTTATCTTTCTTCACCTTGAAATGACTCTTGTCCCAGACAAAAGAGTGATAATAATTTGAAGAGTGGGTTATAAATAACTCTGTAACACCAAAACTTTTATTCAATTTCTTGTTTCGAAACTTTGTTGAGCGATCAAGTAATTAAATGTCAGATTGACGTTTGTCAAAATTTGATCACTACTGAATTAATTTCTATCAGAACTTCAGGAGAAAAAGTTAAAGATTCACATAACCACGGTGAGTAATATTACTTTAACTGTATGAAAACATATCAGGTAATATTTTATATCAGACTTATCCCTTTTAGCGGAGACGTGGTTCAAATCTTAAACTAAAGTTTAGCAAATGAAAATTGTCAAATCAACAATAAAAGGAAAACGTAACTGGTGAAAGCAGTTCATTCCAGTTTGTGGGAGGAATTGGAAATTTCTTGTTGTTTCTTGGTGTCTCTATACAGAGGGTATTTTTACATATTCCCGATCTTTCTATGTACTAATAGACCTAAGCAAGTGAACCTAGGAAGGTTATTATTTATGGAGAACTTCAACTACATTATTTGTCAGTTTCAACCGGGATTCGCATAGTTATCCAGAGTAATGAATAATAGTGGACTTTAAAAAAAATAACTTAGATATTACTTAGAAATAATCAATTATTCATCATTCGCTTCATTTCCCCTCATCTTTCATTAATTATAAGTATTGTTAGGCCTTAGGTTGAGGCAATGTTAATTTGTACTACATGTTCGATATTTAAGTGAATATCAACAGTTCTTTTTCAATAAGTAATATTTTCTTTTGTTCTGAAACTCCTAAAATCCCACGACTTCCTTCTTATTGAGTATTTATACTAAAAATTTATATATATCGTAAGAGATATTACAACTCAATATAAAGGAAAAAGTAAAGAAAACGGTAACCTCCCACATTTTGATGAATTTTTTTCTGATGATTCAGGGTACAATAAAAACGATATAAAAAACAAAATTTTTTTTGCCGAAATGCCTGGAAGACATTTATTTTCGCAATACATGTTGAATAGTGGTATGTAAAAGTGCACAAACACATGCACTTTAATCCAACTTCTTACCTACATTTTAATCTGCAACACATATTGGAAGACAGAAAATAGAATTTTAAGCCATGCAAAACCGATTGGCACACTCAAAATATACAGAATACTCTTAAATTATTGGTTATTTTACTTAAAAAATCATTGAATTCTGACTATAATAATATTGTCAGCTGTCAAATATAGACAAGAAAGAGTGTTGCGAAGTTGTCAAGTTTCTCAAATTCCAGCAAATTAAGTACGAAGTACGAAGAAAATTCATTTTCTGTGAGTTTTGACGCTATTATAGTTGATAACTATATTGTAGAAAACCAAAATTAGTACCTAATTGAGACTACCAAAAATTTTAATTCTGAAAAGTGAATCTATTCGAATTTAAGTGGAAAAGAATATCATCGTTGTACGACGTGAAAATGTGAACGAATTGTATGGTAGAAGTCTAAAAAAGATCTGCTCATAGAATGCAAATATTTCATACCTTGATGAATCGTCAACAAGTGTGAAAGGTCAACCACATTTGGGACAAAAATATTCCCCTTCTTTTGGTACAAGTTGCCAGCTTCTTAATTCCGTAATCAAATCCTGTCTAATAAATTGTGAAAGGCTTTCGCGGCCATCTACACTTACATGGTGGTTCTTCGGGTTGTGAGGCCGACGTATGTTTATAGAAGATCTCGACGTTTCGCCAACACGAGTGGTTAGCATTTTCAAGAGATATTTTCAAGTTTCTGATTTCTTAATTCGCTGTCATTCGCTGTTCCACATTTGTTATACGTTGTCCCAATAAATACCTGTGATTTGACGTTCTTACATCTGATTGGTCCATAGCGTTAACTGACATCATAGAATCGTTCATACCGTTATTTTGTGGGTAGGGAGCTAATTGAGAATTTTTGAGAACTGGAAGTCAAACCTTGTTCAATTATAGTCCTTCTTCGGTTCTGTTGAAGTTGTTGTGGTGTTTCTGAATTTCAATTGCTTCCCGGAAGAGTCTTGGGTAATAGGCAGATGTTGATGAGGTGACTTGGGTTTCTTCAAATTTCACTCTATGGTTATCGTTGTTGAGAGTATGTTCTGCGACAGCAGATTTCTGTGTGTGCCCTAACCGACAGCAAGCCTTGTGCTCTTTGATTCTTGTTTTAATGGAGCGTTTCGTAGTTCCGATATAAACGCTGCCACAGGAACATGGAATGCGATAAACCCCAGAAGAGCATAGTACGTCTCGTTTGTCCTTCGCTGATCTAAAGTGGTCTTTCAGTTTTTTTGAAGGTTTATAAACGGTTTTAATCTCATATTTTCGTAGAATACGGCCAATACGATCTGTAACTCTGGTAACATATGGTAAGAATGCTTTTCTTTTTTCGGTGTTGATTTGACTACTACTTGGTTCACTGGATGGACAGTCATTTGGTCTACTATTGATTCTTCCGTCTCTGATTTCTCTTCTATTTTTCATACACCTCTCAATATCTCTTTCTTTGTACCCATTAGAAAGAAGAGCGTTTTTTACATGTTTCAGTTCAGCTTCCAGGTATTCAGCTTCGCAAATTCTTCTAGCTCGATCAGCTAATGTCTTGATTACACCTTGTTTTTGGCACGGATGATGGTTTGAGGTATTGTGGAGATATCGATCAGTGTGTGTTGGTTTTCTATATACCGCATGCCCCAGACGTCTTTCTTTTCGAGAAATGAGAAAGTATATAGAAAACCAACACACACTGATCAATATCTCCACAATACCTCAAACCATCATCCGTGCCAAAAACAAGGTGTAATCAAGACATTAGATGATCGAGCTAGAAGAATTTGCGAACCTGAATACCTGGAAGCTGAAATAAAACATTTTAAAACGCTCTTCTTTCTATTGGGTACAAAGAAAATTGAGAGGTGTATGAAAAATAGAAGAGAAATCAGAGACGGATGAATCAATAGTAGACCAAATAACTGTCCATCCAGTGAACCAAGTAGTAGTCAAACCAACACTGAAAAAAGAAAAGCATTCTTACCATATGTTCCCAGAGTTACAGATCGTATTGGCCGTATTCTACGAAAATATGAGATTAAAACCGTTTATAAAAACCTTCAGAAAACTGAAAGACCACTTTAGATCAGCGAAGGACAAACGATACGTACTATGCTCTTCTGGGGTTTATCGCATTCCATGTTCCTGTGGCAGCGTTTATATCGGAACCACGAAACGCTCCGTTAAAACAAGAATCAAAGAGCACAAGGCTTGCTGTCGGTTAGGGCACACACATAAATCCGCTGTCGCAGAACATACTCTCAACAACGATAACCATAGAGTGAAATTTGCAGAAACCCAAGTCATCTCTTCAACATCTGCCTATTACCCAAGACTCTTCCGGGAAGCAATTGAAATTCAGAAACACCACAACAACTTCAACAGAACCGAAGAAGGACTACAATTGAACAAGGTTTGGCTTCCAGTTCTCAAAAATTCTCAATTAGCTCTCTACCCACAAAATAACGGTACGAACGATTCTATGATGTCAGGCTAACGCTATGGACCAATCAGATGTAAGAACGTCAAATCACAGGTATTTATTGAGACAACGTATAACAAATGTCAAGCATTTCATAACGAATTAAGAAATCAGAAACTTGAAAATATCTCTTGAAATGCTAACCACTCGTGTTGGCGAAACGTCGAGATCTTCTATAATCATATGTCGGCCTTACAACCCGAAGAACCACCATGTAAATCCTGTCTATTTTTTGCTCAAATATTATAAAGTTTGATGATATTCATCTTAATCAGTTTGAATGAGATGAACTGTCAAAACTGAATTGCAGTTGTTTTATTCATTCACTTGAGTTTGGCCAACTGCATGTCCGCGCGCACGGATTTGCGAAATGCCGACCGAGCGCATGCGCATTTCCTCTTTCATGTACATTTTCTTGATCTTCATGTAGGAAGACTAAGTCTGTTCCGATTACATATGAAAATTGCAAAGGGTTTGATCTTGGCAGAAAAGCGTCCTACATTTCGCAATTCCGCGCGCGCGGATTTGCGAAATGTCGGCCGAGCGCATGCGCATTTCCTTTTTCATGTACATTTTATTGATCGTCATGGAGGAAGACTAACAGGTCTATTCACTTACTTTTAACGATATCGTTAGCAGTCGTTACCTAGCAATAATCCGTTAAATACACAGAATCGTATTGACTTATCGCTTGGTAACGACTGCTAACGATATCGTTCAAAGTTAGTGAATAGACCTGTAAGTCTGTTGCGAGTACATATAAGAACTGCAAAGGCTTTGGCCTTGGCAGAGAAGCGCGCGCGTAGCGAGCGCTGGGCCGACATTTCGCGGATTTGCGAAATGTCGGCCGAGCGCATGCGCATTCAAGTTTTCATGTACATTTTCTCGATCTTCATATAGGAAGACTAAGTTTATTGCGATTACGTCATATAAAAATTGCAAAGGCTTTGATATTAGCAGAAAAGCGCGCGCATAGCGCGCGCTCGGCCTACATTTAGCAAATCCGCGTGCTCGGATTTGCAAAATGTCGGCTGAGCGCATGCGCATTTCCCGTTTGTCCATTATTTTGATCTTCATGTAGGAAGCTTGAGTCGGTTGTGGTTTCTTAAAAAATGTGCAAACGCTTTGCACTCGGCCAACAGTTGGTAAATGGTAAATGATTATTTCCGATATTTTGCCAATATAGGCCAAGATTCCATTGATCTTCATGAAGGAAGCCCAAGTCTGTTGCGAAATGTCACACTTAGGGCCGGTTTTTCAATGTACTTTAACTTTGAGCTAAATTTAACTCATGGTTAGAATGTGAGTCGATTCCTTCATTTAGCAAATGTCATATTAATTCTAACCACCAGTCAAATTTAACCGGGAGTCAAAGTACGCTAAAACGACATTGATAAACTGGCCCTCACTCATATTTTCTAAACTAACGTTTGATAAATTCGTAATAATCTCAGGTCATTTGGCAACGCTGTAGAAGTACTCAAGCACAGATAGTGTGACGTTTGTGTGTATAGAAAAATTCATAATAAAAAATATTTGTGGCTTTTTTTAATTTCTAAATGTTATTTGAGAGAAAAATAGTGACAATAATAGCTGGATAAATGTGTAGTTAGTGTGTTGCTGAGAGATAGAGGAAATTTTTAGTCATTTAACTTTCCTAGAGTGAAATTACCAGTCAACTCCTTTTTTTGTACTTGAAAAGGTCATATCTTCCAAAGTTATAATTTCCGCATCAAAATTTCGTTTGCTATCGTGTTTTTATTGTATTCTGACTCATCTGTGAAAGTTTCATCAAAATTGGTGAGGTTACCGTTTTCTTAACTTTTACCCAAGAACCTTACAATTTGGTTCGATAACAACAAAACTAGAAGGAAGAGAAAAATGGATGAAATGAGATGAGCAGATAACACGAAGAAAGTTAAACTAGCTAATTATCTAACCTAAACAGTGACTTTTTAGTCAATTGTCCAAAAACACTTATTATCGTAATACTAAAATATTTCCCGACTAATTAGGATATTTCTTTGGAACGATCTCCTTTCCGACAAAAGTATAATCTTGATTCCAATGTCAAAATAAATGGCAACAATCTTACCAAGTAGAACTTCGTTTGGTCAAACTTTGCTCCGCATTCCAATGTCAACCAAAATGATATGTCAGATATGCCAGCTTCAATTTCCTTTTATAATCATGTCTTTTCCGTTGGTAAAATTCCGTTAACCTGGCGCTACAAGCTATCTCTCGCGTATTTCTGGTCTAGTTCACTAACAGATAAGGTATGAAGATTTCTACTCAAAGTTGACAGAAATGGACAAAGTAGTGATGGACGAGCGCGCTCACTTCGCTCGCGTATTTCTGGTCTAGTTCACTAACAGATAAGGTATGAAGATTTCTACTAAAAGTTGATAGAAATCGACAAAGTAGTGATGGGAATGCGCGCGCTCGCTTATTTCTGGTCTTGTTCAGTAACAAGGGATGAAAATTTCTACTATTTCTACTCAAAGTTGACAGAAATCGAAAAAGTAGTGATGGGAATGCGCGCGCTCACTTTGCTCGCGTATTTCTGGTCTTATTCAGTAACAAGGGATGAAAATTTCTACTCAAAGTTGACAGAAATCGACAAAGTAGTAATAGAAATGCGCGTGCTCGCTTTGATTACGTATTTCTTGCTGAATACAGTGTGTCCCACTTACCATGCTCACCATGGGTATCTTTTTAATGGTAAGAGATACGAGGTCGGTTAAATGACACCAAATGTGGAGTTTATCAAGGCCAACTATAATGTGAAGAATTTGATAAAATCTATTCGTTTTTGTTTTATAAGCAAATAACAGATTTTGATAATTTTCATATCTCTTGCAAGTGAATTTTGACCCACTTCTGGCGGTCCAATTAACTTGAAATTTGGCAGATGTTCATAATTCCGGTGACAAGGCACCATGGAATTTTATTGAAAAAAAAAATAAAGAATGGCGGCTCCTACAATATGGCGGACGAGATTTGTGATTATGGTCCGATTTCAATCAAAATTGGTATGTGGGGGTTTCTGAGGTAGGAGATCATGCATTTTTTTGTTAAAATTTATAAATTCAAGATGGCGACTTCAAAATAGTTCTTGTTTTTGTATAAATGACGATAACTCCGTTGTTATCAACAAAAAACTATTACTCTGACATATCATCTGTAAGAGAAAAAAAAGTTATTCATAGCTAAGTCATAGTGAGCTATGACCTACATTTGAAAAATAAAAGTTGGTGCTGATATCTCAAATTCTAGAAGAGTTGATATAAATTTCATATTTTTTTCGAAATCTCTTAGAAAAACTGCCATAAGAATGTGAAATTCCTATTCGAATATTTTCATAAATAAAGAAGTTACAGAGGAGACATGGAAATGATCAAAATCTGTTTTTTGCGTATAAAACAAAAACGAATAGATTTTATCAAAATATTTTTTCACATTATAGTTGGCCTTGATAAACTCCACGTTTGGTGTCATTTAACCGACCTCGTATCTCTCACCATTAAAAAGATACCCATGGTGAGCATGGTAAGTGGGACACACTGTATCTTCACTAAGAATGGTTCACTCTTCGAGTGTTTATGAGGAACTATCATTATTATTATTATTTGTGAAAAAAGTGCCAGTCTCTAGGGCGCCAATACTTCTGAAAACTATCCACTACAAACATTTCATATTCATGAGTATTCAGTATTCATGAATTTTAGGGAATCTGACAACGTCGCATTGTATTGTAAAGTTTTTAAGACTCGCTGTTGTTGATTCAATGAAAGACATTGATACTGGCTACCTTGTTATGAAACAAGCCATTTCGTTGTGAGAACAGGATTTGGAAAAAGTCTTGGTATTAATATTTTGAATGTACAAAAGATATTTTTAAATAGACAGAGCTAGGAGGCATTTTTTGCGAACAAATAATTACTTGAATAAACGTGTCGGATCACAAACATTCATTTTTGGTAAGTGCGCATGCGCAAACAGATAGAAAAGACGCAACCTAACTGTATTGTATAGTCGGGTAAGTTCGGTTGGGTTTGCATGAGATCGGGTCTGTCGGGATAAGTTATAGTCATTAAAGTAGGTTCATTTTATGTGAAAAGTGCTCATTATTTTTTGTGCGTATGTGTATTCATGTTATGTTTGCGCACATTTCCGTGATCTGTCTCGTCCTTTGAATTTTGCTAGTCATTTAGAAACAGTATAAGTACCATTGTTTCAAAGGTGCAGTTAAAGTGTTGATGGGAAAATGTTGTGGTTTACTCATTCACTAAAATATTCCATGTTATACGTGAATTGAATATTTTTGGAATCACACTGGCAATGTCGCTTCGCCCGTACGTCAATTCCATTGTTACCAACCTGAGAGATATTAACTAAACAAAACAGCATGAATTTGTTGATTTTGTTATTGCTAAAATAAAGTAGAATTTATTGATAAAAAACTGTTTTCAATGAAAAAAAAAGTGTAAAACTGGTGAATTAGGGTGTGCATATTGTGCTGGTGAAAATAAGGAGGCATTTGAATGTGTTTTTCGAAGAAGAAACGTGTGCTAGAAAATTCCAGTTTTCATTCAAAAAAAGGCCCGTATCTCCGAAATTACTTGAGACCGCCAAAAATTTCATTTAGATTTTTTGTTCAGGAGGTCAAACTACGTCTAAAAAATTTTTTTGATAGCTTGTAGCGCCCGGTTTACGGAATTTTACCTTTCCGTTGTCCAGAAGACAAAACAAATCTCTCTCACAGATTTCGAAAATGTGAACTTATATTTCTAATTCACGACCACGTCTCTACTGTGAATTAATGGTGGATTTATAAACTCAACTAAACTAAGAATTAAATTAACAACTAAGAATTAAGAAAGATGAATACAAGGAAACCCCATCAGTGTTTTATAAACTTTCAGCTGTCAATTAAATTAAGAATTAGCAACTAAGAAGATGGTTATCTTTTATCTTTTCAACTAAGAATGAATTGTCTTAGTTGAAAATGGAAACGGGCATGCATGCGCAAAATCGGTGAATGAATGTTTGAAAATGAATTTGTTTATAATTTGCAGTGAGGTAGAATATTTTCTTGCAATAACAATACAATGGATCGAGAAGAAATGTTGACCAAGACGGCTTTCATTATAGTTTTAACGATTCTCTCCCATGACATAATTCTTAATTTCTTAGTTGACGTTTATAAACACCTTCTTAATTGCTTATTATTGTTGATTCTTAATTGATAATTTTGAATTCTTAAGTTTAGTTTATGAATCCACCATAAAGGAATCTAAATTGCGATACCCTCTCGATTAATTCTCCATCGTCCATTTCAAAATCTGCAATATTTCGTTCAACAAAGGAAAATAAAAAGAAAAGAATAATATAAATATTTTCCTCAAAAACCGTTTGTTGTTCAAATGGATCAAAAATCAAATGTCAATATTTTTAAATAGTTCAACCACAGAACAGTCAAGTGTTCTGTGGTTCAACCATAGAACGTCAAAAATACGTCAAGTGCAAAACTCATAGAAAATAATTCTTAATTTCTTAGTTGACGTTTATAAACACCTTCTTAATTGCTTATAGTTAATTCTTAATTATTAATTTTAAATTCTTAGTTTAGTTGAGTTTATAAATCCACCATAATAAATATAATTTAAAATGAATTTTCTGTTTCCCACCATCTATTTGATCAGACAACCCTACTCACCGTGATCGTATTCATGAATTTTCTCAAATCTTTATGCGATCAGCGAACTGTCTCATCGATCGATTTGAATATTTCAATTTGAAGTCTTTCAAAATTACCTGACAGATATCTGACAGCAGTTTAATTTGTGTACTTGACAATATGCCAAAGATATAATATACCGAGAGATACTTCGTTCTCATCAACATTTGATGTTATACATCCAAAGAAAAAAAGTTTCAACCTATTATTTAAGATATAGACCGGGGGATAGTGACAGATTTTGGGACACGATTTTACTCAGTATGCCTTTTGGAGGGCAGTACTGTCCGTATATCCTCGTGATAATAATGCATGAATCAAAGAGTCGTAAAAATAATAATAATATTTTCGAAAAATTATGTGTTTCGGTACGATTCCAATCAGGTTGCCATGTGTTTTGTAATAAAGTAGTAGACGTCAGGATGGGCGGAGAATTCCTTTTTCCAAATACAATTTCACGTGACCATACCAGCCATTCGGACCCAAAATCGTTTTTCGAGAATTTCAGTTTTATTATTTCATCACGAAACACATGGCAGTCTGATTAAAATCGTACCCGAATAATAATAATAATTAAAATTATTATTATTATATTTTAATATGAAGAACCTACGACGACTCTTTGATTCATGCATTATTATCATGAGGATAAACGGACAATACTATCGTACAAAAGGCATACTGAGTAAAATCGTGTCCCAAAATCTGTCACTATCCCCCGGTCTAATATGTATATTGATGCACTGAATCAATTAGCATGCAGTCGTCGTACATGTTCATAGTTTTGAAGGTCTCAATTTTATTATTTATGGACTTAACAAAGTACTTGCGCTTTTTATTTAATTTTGACAGGTCTTTATAATTTGCGAAGATTATGTCACTTATGTCCTAAGTTATATTTGTATTTTCAATTTCCTTAAGAGATAAAAGTTGGTTATGTCTTTAATAATAGGTAAAGAAATATAAAAGTTAATTTGGATGCATAAATGGTTCCATGAACATACATAATTTAAACATCTTAGTGAAAGGGCTCAATGAAAGTGAAAATACAAATTAAAGAAAATGCGGTGTGCATAAAGGCGGATTTATGCACACTGCTTTTTCATTAACTATTAAGTAACTTTCATCAACTGTCTTTAAACTTAAATCAACTTTAAGAATTTTGATTCCTTTATGCACTCGCTTTATTCAATTTATCGGTCTTTTTCTCGATACAAAAAGAAATGTAGTGGTACTTACGTAGTTTTATATCTTGTACTTTTCGAGTTATAACCTTCTGAATCTTGAAAATCGACCACTTTCAAACTTGATTTTCATTCTTAAATTTATGCCTAAATCTATAACTTGTATAATATTAGGTCTCATACAAAATTATTTTTAATGTTATGTTTATGTCAGTGCTTGTGCTAAAGTTACGTTTATGTTGACTAAATGCACCTTCTAGCTGTGGAAGTTCAGAATCCTCGACAGAAAATTCATCAGTATGTGGATGTTTCTAACAGCCAGTTTCATAATTAGACTTTAAAAGTAAAAGTCGACTTTAAATAATGTTGGTGTTTCATAATACTTTAAAGTGACTTTAAAGCCACTTTGAGTTGAAGGGACGATATCCAGACTTCAACCAACTTAAAGTGCGATCTAACCTCTAACATTGACTCACCAAGTCATCAATGTCTCAGTATTTTGTTATGTCAGTTTTCAATTTCAATAACATTCCACGTTATGAACCTGTACCAAGGAATATAATCTTCAAGTTCAAGTTCATATGATGAAGAAAATCCAGAAATATTTTTAAGGAGAAGAGAACTTTATAGAAAAACAAATAACAGATTCGATGGTTATGATGATAATGTGGAGATAATGATACCTTTTCATTGCAAGAAGTATTGTTGGTTTTCTTGTTTTCCAATATTTTCTGATATTTTCCAATTTCATCCATCAAAAGAAGTTCCTCCTCTGTGGAGAAAACGGATGAAAACGAAATAACAGTAATTACACCACTAAACACTGAAAAGTTGGTAAAAGCTTAAAGCTAACCCGATAAATTGTCAAATTTTGTTGTTCTGTCAATTTTCGGCTGTTTATCGAACACATATCGAAGTATCGACTGTACTTTAGTTAAAAATTTGATTGGTTATGATTATGAAACACCTCACCCTTAGCTCTCTTTAAAGTGGACTAAAGTGGGTAAAACTTTATCTTTAGTTGTAGTAGATTCTAAAGTCTGATTATAAAACTGGCTGTAATGCATAATACAATTATTGAGAAATAGGTACTTCAATTATTCCTGTTCTCAATAACCACTGAATCTATTTTAATTTTCACTTTTATTGTACTTTTTTAGTACAAAATATAACTGCTATTTCGACTACACTAACTATACTAATACTATTTAACGATTAGCTTAGTTTATTCAATCTAAATTTTGTACAATGTGTTCTGTACTGTTAAAGTTATGTATACAATTCTTGAATAAACATTCATTCATTCACTTCAAATTTTGTTAACGTTAACAAAATGCTCTGTCATACCAAATAAAGGACTAATTATTGTGAAATTGGGATAAACACACTAGATTTATCATCTTTCCTTCAGCATATTTATATAAATATATATCATCGAAAGTGATAATTACACTAATCTAATAACTATACCTACTTGTTATGAGTTGGCTTCCACACGCCCACCGAAAGTATCTTCATTTCGTTTGGGAATTCAACCAGGCCTTAGATAAATTGAAACAGGTACCACAGAAACCATAAATAATACGAAGAATACAGTCAAGACGAACCTTACCTTGTTATAATGAATATGAAACCTGCCTGGAACGTCATTCTTCATATCTGAGACGAAGTGGATTCTTAAAATTTCAGTTTCACTATTGTCTTGATGCATAATTTCGTGCTATGAATTCGATAACGCAGTCGGTAGGTGTAAATATTTCAGTGGGAATTATTATTTCACAAGACAATATTTCTTGTCGCATACTTGTCATATCCTTTTTTTGTGTGCAGAGCAAGCTTACACATTATGTTTTTATTTTCACTATTTAATTATAGACATCTACCCATCCTGCTTATATCAGTTTATATTGAAGGTACACACATACAGGGTGATCCACCTATCCTCTGGCCATTCTATCGGTACTCTTCGACCAACCCACTTTTCTGAGAATACCTCGTCCAAATATTGTCGAACTTCTCGTGCAAAATGTTGAGGTGCCCCATCTTATTGAAACCATATTTCATGGATGTCAATGTTCAACTCTTGCAATTTAGGAACCACGTTTCTTCTCAGAAGTTGTAAGTATTTTTGACTCGTCAGGTTTCCATCGATAAAAAAGGTCCAATAATTGTGTTGTTAAGAATCCCTACCCAAACGTTAAATTTCTGTGGATGCTGCGTATGTAATTCTTCCATCCAGTGAGGTTTAGTTCTACTCCAAAACCTACAATTGTGCCTGTTTACTTGCCCATTTAAACAAAAAGTCGATTCATCAGCAAACAATATTTTGTTCTTAAAATCTGGATAATCGTTAAATTTTATTCATTATGACTCCAGAAAACTCGATACGGTGGTCTTCCAAAAGTTCTTGAGTGTACATTAATTTATAAGGTTTGATTGTTTCTTGCTTTAGAATCCTGTGAATTGAAGATTTACTCACATCTTCCGGTAAATTTTGTTTGCGTTCTGTTATAGACATTTTAGGATTATCTTCTAAAGATAATAGGATATTCAATTTATGGTCATCTGTAGTGTCCGTTTTAGGTCTACCAGTTTTCGGAATAGTCTTTACATTCCCTGTTTGTTGCTATCTTTTTACAGTTCGGCAAACTGTGGATTTCTGAATTTGCTTCTCTGGGTATTGAATAATTCACTAACTTCTTGATAGCTTCTCATTTTATCGCAGTAACGGTAAAGGTAAGCTTATCGGGCTCATTCTCGAAACAAAAAGAAAAGTGGTGTTACTTACGTAGTTTAATCTCCTGAACACGAATCCGGAAGAATTTCGTGGGGGGCAAAAATCGAAGAAAATGCCTCCTTCTTTTTGTTGACACTTTTTTGAGACCGTAATCAACTCATATTTCACAATTACTAAAACCAAACTTATTATACAAAAAATCAACCTTCTTATAAAGTATACATAACCCTTCCCACATCTCTAGAACGGACGCCAATGAAGAGTGAGGTTAAGAATAGTGAAATATAAAAAGGTTAATTTTTTTCGTAAAACGTTTGGTTTTGGTGATTGTAATTGTGAAATAAGAGTTGTTTAGGGAATGAAAAAAGTGTCGACAAAAAGAAGGAGGTATTTTCTGTGATTTTTACTGAAAAAATCGTATTTGAAAATGGTCGATTTTCAAGATTCAAAAGGTCATAACTCGAAAAGTATAAGAGACCCCCACGAAATTCTTTCGGATTCGTGTTCAGGAGATTAAACTACATAAGTAACACCACTTTTCTTTTTGTTTCGAGAATGAGCCCGATAAGCTTACCTTTACCGCCGTAATCACCATAGATCAATATTTTAATCTATTCAGCTTCACTTAACAAGAAAACTATTTCATCAATAATAATTCAAGTAACTTTCAGAATGATGACAGATGGTTGACAACAATAACAATGAAAGATGATTGGCTGTTTCCAAATGACACTTGTTAATTTATACCTCATGTAGTGTTTTGTAGTCAATTATGTCTTTATAAAAGGTTTTATCATAATTTCTGATTGGAATGTACAAATTATACTGAAGAAATATCGAATAATAATCATAATAATAACTCAAATTTCATGGAATCTCGTTTTTATTACCCTTCAACAAAAATATGATCCATGCAAGATATTTGTTGTTCTTAATCTAGTATGTCCATTAATGTATGTATCGAAGCCACACTCGCTCAGTATATTGAGATACTCATGAACAAATCTGAAATTTGAGAAAATATTGATGTTTACATCTTCATTAAAAAATTAATCATTCTTATATTGACGTTTTGGTACGTATTTGGAAAAAATTGTCGGTTATTGTCGAAATTATATGGTGAAGGAGCTCTGTACAATGTTATTAAATTGATAGTTTTGGCTTTATCTACTGAAATTTTCTTAAAGTTTCTTTTGATATTATCCAGTTCTATAATTTCAAATTTCAAATTCAAATTTAAGTTCTCTGTCGCCCACTGGTTTCTTTCATTCTCACAGTTTTATGATTTCTTTATTGTCTTGTTTCAATTCATCATACTTATAAGACATACAACTGATGGAATTTTGAATTTCCCAGACAACTTTGCCCAAATTTCCTAACTGAATATTTTCTGATAAAACTGGATTCACCATGACTTGTAATGTGAATGACGATCAGTTCAGAAAACACCATTCTTTTCCTTTCGGTTTTTCAAGTTCTTCACAGAAGTATTAGTTCAGTAAAGTCGTCTCCGGGGGTACCTGTTTCAGGAAAAAAATACAGTAGTTTGTTTTTCACTCGTTATATATATTTTCTGGGGTGCTGAATCTGAATTTCAAATTTGCTACTTCCCACGGATATGGCTTCACAACAAAAATCGGAAATATCCTCCAAATTTTTTACATTTTTGGCCAAAAAGTCATAAAACTACGCAATTTTCAGGGTAGACCTTCCAATACAAAAATGAAGTACATTAAATTTCCTACAAAAAGCATCCCTCAAACAAATCATTGGATGAACGGTTTGGCAGCTAGAACGCGCTGAATAATGGCCAACATTTCCTACTTTGTGGAAAATCCAGTTTACTCGTTAGTTTTCGCTTGTAACTCAAAAACGATGCTTGTTATTACAAAAAAAACTCAGATTAGGATAGAACTACTTTGAATTCCCTTTAAATTGTACGGCATAATCACCTGTTTTGGACAAACCGTGTAACCACTAGAGCGCGTTGAAATTTTATATCACCCAAAATTCAACCGAGACCTATAATAGTCACTATTTATTTGGTCTTCATAATTACTACATATAAATAATAATCACTTTTTATCCAAACCATGTATGAGTATTCAGACACAGAAAAGTTACATGAAAAGTTTAACAAAAACAATTTTTATGAATTTTTGTATTAATTATAAACATCGATACTTATGAGTAGCTGAACGAAAAAAATGTTAAAGACAGCTACCGTCTACGAACGGTTGAAGGCCCTGTTTGCTCTTCTGGGATATGAAAGGGAAATTAGTAACAATGATACTATAGGATGAATAGTTGCATTTTTTAGTATGAATGCAGTGAATTCAATACTATTTACATCTTTCATCTTCAACCACTGCGTGGGCTCTAGGCTCACTGGTGCGCTGTGAAGGCCCTGAGGTATGCACGTCATCCGAAAAAAGAAAGGAATCATGATTATGGGAAGCAAGGAAACTGCATGAGAATTCAATTAAATTGATAATAAAGATGTGGAAATTTTAAATATGTGCTGCAATAAAAATTACCGTGTTTTTTTGAAATGTGTTGGATTAGAGGTGTGTCATCCATTTCGTCCAAATCCTGGTCATCATCCGCGAAATATTTTCTCATATTGCTGCAATTTTCATCACAGTTTGGGAACAATTTAGGACAGCCTTCTTACATCCACAATGGCCTTTGCAGTCCATCTTGCAATTGCATGATATGAGCTGGAGCCGTTTGTCTGGTGTAGGGGGCACGAGGTTGGTGATGGGCTGGAGACCTTATCTGTTCTTCAACCACCCCAACTGTGTAGGATCTTTCACAAATCTCAGCCACGCCTGAACTTGGAGGTAAACTCTCAATGAGTGCTGCTGTGCTGCAGCCTCTTTTGGAGGGAGAATGGCGATGTTAGATGTCACCTTGAACGCAGATGTAATGAACAATATATGTCGTAATTTGTTTAAGGATGTCATTTGTTTACCAGACCCATACAGAGCAAGGAGAAATGTTTCTCCCCTACTCACAACTGTCTCTAGATCAGCCTGAAGGTCTTTGTATATGTTGATGGTAGGTCCAAAATCTGGGTTCTTCTTCAAAGTTTTTACATACTTCATTTTCCCTGGTTATATAGAGCTGACGTTGTAACACAACTGCTCATAGCGTGTAAAAATATGAGAAGCTGTGAATGTGTCGATCACACTTGGCGAGTGGTATATGGTATTGCATGTACTTCCTTTTCCTGGCTTCAGGAAGTACACATTGAAAGGGGTACAGAGCCCAACCATTATGACAAGAAGGTCGATATCCTCTCCAACTACAGCCACCGTGTTACACTCACACCGTGACTGTATCTACCCTCCTCAGCCCTCTTGCTGGCAGCAACAATACACGTTTATCTCACATATTGCTTCCTACATCTATCATGCACCTCGATTGAGGATACACTCTTGAAGGATATGACCTCACCATCCTGTCTTCTCAAACTAGCTTCAACGAATGACATCAACCCTTTTTCTTTCACCAATGCCTTCGGGCTTCCACCTGTCAATACTTGATCACAAATAGCACAATTTGTATCGGAGCTACTTATTCTTTTAATTGGATGACAATACTGATGTTAAATGTTTTTAATTCGACATTGAGAGGACACTCCAAATTTACTTTTCTTACTAGATCATATTTCAAAATGTTACTATATTCTGAAGATCACAAAAATGTTACGTCATATATAACTTCTGTTTTATTGCGTGTTATACAGACCGAATGAACAGTTAGTAATGAATGGATAGTGATAATATTGTGTTAGAAGTTATTGAAGAATACTCGAAGAAAATGAACTTAAAGGCAAACAAGACATACACTGGCATGCAAAATTAACCTGACAAACAAAATTTTGTTCAAATTCAATCTTAAATAACTTTTAAACCTTTTCATCAATTTCGATCATTTTTTTGCCAAGTTGTAGGTACTTTCATTGTTATCATTTTCTACTATCGATTTTGCAGAAAGTTCTCAAAGATTTGTCGTTATTCAGGTTATGATAAAAGGTGCACTTTACCCCAACATTTCTGAAAACCCTGTGGAAAAATTTGACTACTGAATGATAGGTCTTCGTGCGAGATTTTAAAGCATGATCTTTCGTCAACAGTTTTTTTTTTATTCATATCAATAACTGCCTTCTTAAAGAAAAAACGCATTTTTAAAGAAAACCATGCGATTCGTAACCATAAAAAAATTATATTCAAAAAATAACAGTGACAACAATGGTAATTAATTGGTATCAAAATCGAGTGTTTCCTCCCCGGGCTTGAATAACAGCTCTCATCCTTTCTGGCATAGACTGAATTAAACCAGCAACTGCGTCTTGGGGTATTTGCTCCCACTCGTTTACCAGCGCCTGTTCCAACGCAACCACAGTTTGAAATTCTCCATAGTTCTGCCTGAGCCTTCGTCCTAATTTGTCCCACATATGCTCTATGGGGTTGAGATCCGGACTCCGTGGCGGCCAGTCGAGTACTTGGATACCAACATCATTGAGGTATTGCCTAGTCATTCTGGCTATGTGCGGCCGAGCATTATCTTGCATTAGGAGAAAATTTTCTCCTATAAAGGGCATATAAGGGACTACATATTGTTCCAAACACTCCCTGATGTATATGTCAGCATTGAGGCTCCCTCCCCGTAGCGAAACAAGATCTGTGCGGGCTTCCAAGGAAAGACCGCCCCATATCATCACTCCTCCACCACCAAATTGAACTCTAGGAGAGAAACAACATTGAGCATAGCGTTCTCCAGGCCTTCTCCACACTCTTTGACGACCATCAGGTGAATATCTCGTAAAATGAGACTCGTCTGTGAAAAGAACATTTTGCCAATCGTCCATATCCCAATCTGCATGAGTTCGAGAAAATTCCAAGCGCTGCCTTCGATGACCTGCATCCAATAGGGGACCTGTAGCAGGTACAAAAGATGATATGTTTTGTTCCTTCAACCTTCGCAGTACTGTGTCAGGTGAAACTACGGTACCATGAACATCTTCCAATCTTCGAGCCAAAGCTGTAGCAGGAATTGTTCTTTCTCGAAGAACTTGGAGTCTCAAAAACCGATCTTCAACTGCGTTTGTTGCTTTCCGTCTTCCCTGCCCAGGTCTTCTTAAGTACGAACCAGTTTCTCTGAATCTTTCTATCGCATCGGATACTGTACTGCGTGGAACAGCAAGTCTATCTGCGATATATCGAATGGCACGACCATCATCTTGTAAAGCTACAGCTTGCGCTACTTGTTCCGGTCTCATTTTTTTAAAACTTTCTCGTTAGCGGTATACCTCCGAAACACAAATCACCTAAAGACACAACCACCTTAACATACACTATAAAGCAAATAAATCTGTGAATAATTGTTGACTACTGCTTAGCAAAAATCTTTTTGACAAGCCATAAAAAATGCTTAACTGAAACTTGTCATAACAAGCAAAGCCAACTTAAAAAAATCGCTTGTTTATGGTTAAGAATCGCATGGTTTTCTTTAAAAATGCGTTTTTTCTTTAAGAATGCAGTTATTGATATGAATCAAAAAAAGAACTGTTGACGATAGATCAGGCTTTAAAATCTCGTACGAAGACCTATCATTCAGTAGTCAAATTTTTCCACAGGGAGTTCAGAAATGTTGGGGTAAAGTGCACCTTTTATCATAACCTGTATAACGACAAATCTTTAAGAACTTTCTGCAAAATCGATAGTAGAGAATGATAACAATGAAAGTACCTACAACTTGGCAAAAAAATTATCGAAATTGATGAAAAGGTTAAAAAGTTATTTAAGATTGAATTTGAACAAAATTTTGTTTGTCCGGTTAATTTTGCATGCCAGTGTATATATTGAAAATCAACATTCAAAACTCTAACAACATATTATCATAGAAACCATTATTTATAGTGTTTATAAGTTAGTTCACATTATCATCATTTCAACACTCTCCCTTAATGTGAACTTTCCATGAATTTTGATAATAAATAATGGAACTGCTCTCTTCCTAATGGTTTTGTAAACAAATCAGCGAAATTTTCCTTCGAAGTGACGTAAGTAATATTCACATCTGCATTTAAAAACCTTTCTCTGATATAATGATAATGAATGTCTATGTGTTTACTTCTTTGATGCACAACAGTATTTATAGATAAATGAATTGTCGACTGGTTATCACAAAGTAGTAGTGGTGTTATATTCTGACCCAAGTCTTCAAGTAATTGTGACATCCACATTGCTTTTCTACAAGTACTTGATAGTGCCATGTATTCTGCCTCCGTGGTTGAAACTGCTACACTTTGTTGCTTCTTCTTACACCAACAGACAACTGATCCTACATAAAATGCTATAAATCCTGTATAGGACCTCCTATCATCTAGGGAGTTTGCAAAGGATGCGTCACTGTACAATTTCAGTGAAGGGAACCCCACTGGTTTAAAAATCAGTTTATAATGCATGGAACCTTTCAGATAACGGAAAAGATGATGTACTGAACTATTGTGTATGGTTGATGGATCCACACAATACTGTGACAAAACATTGACGGTATGGGAAATATCTGGTCTTGTTCCCATAGCTAGATACAAAAGACTTCCAATTTTCGACAATCCATGGGAGTTGAAGTAGGTTTGCAATTCAGAAAATTGTACTTTTCTAATAACTTATATATGTACTGCTCCTGGGACAAAGCCAAATAATTTTCCTGCCAAAATATTTGAATTGAAAGCAGGTATTTTGGTATTCCTAGAAAAGTTACTTCGAAATGTTGAGCTAAAATATCTTCAACAATTTTCACTTTTCCATGAGAAGAACCCAAAATCTGAAGATCGTCTACGTAGACTGCTACTATCTGTTGTTTATCCAAAGATAAAAATAAACAGGGATCTGCATTTGATTGCCAAAGATGGATTTTCTTGAGTACTGTGATCAACTTTTGATTCCATTGCCGTGGTGATTGCTTTAGACCATAGATACTTTTATTCAACCGACAAACTCTCCTTGGTTGATCCTTTATGCCCTTTGGAATTCTCATGTATACTTCTACATCAATATCACCATTGATAAATGCCGTTTTGATATCCATTTGGCTTGAAATCATTCCATTATGAATTGCGTGAGCCAAGAGTAGTCTGATCATCTCATATCGTATCACAGGAGAAAAAGTTTCTTCGAAATCGACTCCTGGAACTTGACTAAATCCTTGGGCTACAAGCCTGACCTTGTATTTAGAAATTTCTCCTGTTTCAGATTTTTTTTTCTGAACACCCAACGGCATCCAACTACTCTCTGACCTTTTTCTACATCAACAATGTCCCATACTTTATTTTTCTCCATAGATTCAAGCTCCTCCACAATTGCCTTCTTCCATTGTTCTTCCTCCGTTTCAGAAATATGAAATTGGTTCATCCATAGCCAGATTGCATAATTCTTGTCCATAACGTAAGGGAGTGGTGTGTGTGAACTACGGACAGAAATTATCGCTGGAATTACTGTAAATCTTATCTTTATCAACTTCATTATCTTTTCCATTTTTGCTAGAACAACTGGGATCTAATTCGTCATTATCATCTTGATCTTTTATAGAATCTTTCCTTCTGCTTTATTTTCCTTCTTCTTTAGTAATCTGATTTTCCGTCTCATAACTAGCAATGAGAGGATAGTGACAATTTTCGAACATATTCATTTCTTCTTTGTTGATTGGATGAATATGAACAACCCCATTATTTTCTGAAGAAAAACTGTAGTCTCTAGAAATAACTACTTTAATTTTTATCCAGAAACGATATCATCCTACTTCTGGACCATAACCAACCAGACATGCCTGTAATGCTCTTTCAGCTAATTTTTCACATGGTTTTCGGATTTCCTCAGAAATATGAATATATGCTTTTTCCCCAAATCCTTTGAGATGGTTTACCGAAGGTTTCTGCCTATAGAACATTTCCAGCGGTGTTGATTTGGTAAAAGAATGGGGAAGATGATTTTTTGTATACTGCATGAGCTACTGCTTCTGCCCACAGACATTCAGGCAATTCGGAATCAATAAGATAAGTTCTAGCAATCGTGGTTATCGTTCTATTGTAACGTTCAGCGAACCCATTAGTTTCATGAACTCTAGGAATAGAATATTCTGTTTTATTCCAAGATTTGTAAAGAAAGATTTCAAAGAAGTTGATGAATATTCGCCTCCATTATCGGACTTGAATATTTTAACTTTTTGCTCACATTGACGTTCAATTTCGCCTCCATTATCGGACTTGAATATTTTAACTTTTTGCTCACATTGACGTTCAATTCTCGTGATATATTCTTTGATTGCATCTTCAACTTCACTCTTCTTTGAAATAAACTTCACCTCTGCATATCTCGAAAATTCATCGATGAATGAAACGTAATAATACTTTCCTCCACAAGACTTTGTTGGAAACGGTCCAGCGACATCAGAATGGATCTTTTGCAGACGTTCAGAAAATGAAGATCCATTTTCTTTGGTGATTTTTCGCGTCATTTTAGATTTTCGACAAGCTGTACGCTCCATTTCATATTTTCCTTTCGGTAACATACATGGATCTGCTACTGACTTCCTGATATCGTCAAATGAACTAATGGTGTGTCTCAATCGTCTATGCCAGGTGGAAATACTGATATTAGCAATGGCGAAATTGGTATTTATTTCTTGAAAAACGTTTTCCTTATTTTTGGAAACCACCCTTCCTACCATTCTTCCCTTTTTTCATAAAGTTATATCTTCATCACCTTTCATAGTTATTCCCTTTGATTTCAGTGTTTCCCATGATATTAATGAACACTTTAGATCAGGAGCGTAAAGAACATCATGCAATGTAACATTTATTGTGATACTTGCAGCTTGACATTACCAATATGAGTTACTTCTATCTTCTTATTGTCACCCAATCGTATGAATTCTCTATAAGGCTGAAGATTTTCAAATGCGTTCTTATTTCCACTCATATGTGAGGTAGCTCCAGTATCAAAAATCCAAGTATATGACGTTTCGGTTGAAACCGTTGCTGGATATGCAACTTCATCAGATTCATCGCTGTTGATCAAATTAGCTTTTTCTTCTTCGTGTTTTTTATTTTTGCAGTTTTGAAGTGTTTGTACCATCTGTTGTGTTTCTTGCAATATGTACACTCTCTGCTGCGAAACTGTTTCTTTCCGCTTTTTTCTTTCCCGAATAAAACAATATTGTTTTGATTTTTCGGATTTGAAACTGATATTTCCATTAGCCGTGAGCAAACTTCATCATACGTCAGATTATTTTTGGTTTTCAAATTATCCACGATATTTTCGATTTCATCTGGTAGTGTGGTAAGGAATAATGAACCTTTTGCTTTTGCAGTATTCGCTAGTGGACATAAAGCAGCTTCCAAGAAATTTTTGACTTCACCAGAAGTTTCAGTAGTACGCTCAACTAGTCTAGCCCATAATTCATTGTACTTGGCTATATGTTCTGGTAAATGATACTTTGGTTCACATTTTATGCCAACCACTGACTTCACCAGTGAGTATTAGTTTGGCTAATCAAATGAATCGGTTAGTGTTCTCCACATATCCTGAGCTTTAGTATAGCAAGTGATCTGTGGAACAATTATAGAATCTACGTTGAAAAGTAAAAATGCTCGTGCTAACGAGTGTCGATAGCGCCAATCTTCACATCTCACTTGATGCTCTTTCATTATTTCCATATACTTTGTTTCAGAAGATTCTACTTTGGGTGGATTCTCTGCTGGGTCTTTTTCTTCACCAGAAACTATTTTGAAAGGGTTGTAAACGTCCATGTATGCAAATACCATAGTTTTCCATGAATGGAAGTTAGAGATTCCTTGCAACTTCTCAAATTTAGGAAATTTATCCATTTTGATAACTATTGACGTCTCTGACAGCTTTCTGGAAACTCGTGACAACTTCCAGGAATATTTTATACTGGAATGCGATTTTCAAGCGAATAACTTCTGTTATATATTTTCTTCACTTCTTTTGTGGTTAGCACTGTTCTGGGCCCATAACCTGTTAGAAGTTATTGAAGAATACTCTCAGAAATTGAACTTAACGGCAAACAAGACATATATATTGAAAATCAACATTCAAAACTCTAACAACTTATTATCATAGAAACCATTATACATAGTGTTTATAAATCAGTTCACATTATCATCATTTCAACATATTGGTCTATACTGAATTTTTCGTGAAGGGCTTCGGTTCCGCATAACATGACATAAAATTAGAATGCTCTCTAATGGCTACACGGTTTGGCCAAAATAAGAGATGGTGTGCATTTTGTTGAAAACTATATGTCATTTGAGCAGAAGCTAAGCATTCTTGTAGTTACAATGAAATTTTTCGAGTAACAAGTGAAAAACTAACGAGAAAACTGGGTTTTTCCCAAAGTAGGAAATTTTTGCCTTTTTTCAGCGCACTCTAGCGGCCAAACCGTTCAAGCAAATATACATTCAAGAGGTGTTTTAAAAGTAAATTTGATTTACTTTATTTTTGTATTGAGTTGTCTACCTCGAAAATTACGTAGTTTTATAACTTTTTGGCAAAAAACTGAAAAAATGAGGAAAATTTTGATTTTTTTTGCGATTTTCGTTATGAATCCATATCCGAGGGAAGTAGCAAAATTGAAATTCGGTTTCAGCACCCCAAAAAACATATAGAGTGAATGAAAAAGCATTTACTATATTTTTTTTTCAGGACAAAACACCGTTTGATTGGGCTATATTTCAAGTCTTTATTAGTCAAACCGGTACACTTCAAATGGTAACTTCTCATATATACTTCTATATAAGATAGCAGTCTGACTGACAGTAATGTTTTGGCAACACATGGCACCACATGGATATTCTGAGGGCCCAGAGGTTTTTTCGTCTTGGGTGGTTATTTGGAAATTGTCGATCTTCTTTCTAGTTTGTGAGTTTCCACTAATTGATTATTTCAGGGGAAGGAATCATTCACTTCATCTGATATATTATGTCTGTCAAGCTCTTTTATATGAGAAATTAAATTTTTCGTTATATTTTTAGATTTCGTTTCCATAATTTTTAAATGACAATTGTCAAAGTAAAAGTTTTCCTTGTCAAAAATTTCTTTTTTCTCAAAAATTCTTGTGGTTTGACTATGCTGGCTTGTTATGTTATAAAATAAACTTATTTTTATTCAAAATATGTTTTTAATTTCTCTCGTTTTTATAAAACAAAAACTCGTAACATTTTTCATTTGTTTGATATCTATTTGATGTGGATGCTTCATTGTTGTGCTTGCCTCCTCAAACTTTTTACTCATACACACTTTTCAAAAATGCCCTAGTTTTCCACAGTAATGGCAAATATCCTTGATGGATGGGCAAGTACTTCGAACTTTTACTTGCCACTGATTCCCACAATTGTTGCATGTCTTTGATAACTCTTTTTGTTTGAGGAAATATTGTGGTGTTGACTCCTTGGTTGGTTGTTATTATTTGTTCTGTTTACATTCTCTTGGCTACTTCCTTCTATTTGATTTTGGCTTGTGTTACCAATTCGTCTAGTGTTAGGTCACCTTTCAACGCATATTGTCTTAGTCTGGATGAAGTCGTTTGCTGAATGATTTGTGACTTGATTTCTCTGTCCTTGTCAGGAAACTCGCAACTTGCACTCAGCTTCAGTAGTCTGGCATGGTACTCTTCTATGCTTCTTTGTTTTGCCTTACGAAAATTGAATATTTAAAAATTCTTCATTGCATTTTGGAACAAAATGTGTGTTCAACTTGAGTTCAGCTATTTCGTAGACTTCTAGTTTTGTTGTTCGAGCTGCTGGTGGATCTGGCAAAGTAAAAAATATTTCAAATATGTCTTCCCCCACACAGTGCAATAACATAGCTTTTTTTCTTTTGTCTTCTGCTATTCCTGAATCGTTAGGTACTGTTACGGGTCGTAAACGGCTGTTCTGTGCTGGCTTTTTTGGTGAGATTTTTTCACAAACTTTTTGGATTTGAAATTTTCGACAATGTGATGTTGACTATGCTGGCTTCTTATGTTATAAAAATAAACTTGTTTTTTTTCTACATGTTTTTTTAAATTTTTATAAAATAAAAACTCATGAAAATGAAATTCAAAATTATAAACACTATCCAATTATTTTAATTCAAGGATTCTTGGTATTCTGCACTATCTTCGGTTTTCACCCTTGTTTTTCTACCCACTTCTACTGCCGTACGATTTTTGAACAGTAGCCTCCTTCTACAAATGGATAGTAGAGGGTACAAATGACGTTTTCGTGCAAACTGTTCTAAGCGAAAGAAGTTAAATTCGTTCTTGAATAATACTATACTATAATTCAAATTATTTCTTTCAACTGAAAACTTTGCATATTCTTCTGTGACCTACCAGTGATTATTTATCATGATACTCCCTCCTCATAACTCCTCATGCTCGAGTGTGTTGTGTATCTTTTACATTGCCTGTGTGACATTTTTATAGTGGCGCTCTGGGTCGGCTTACCCATCTTTGCTGTATCGGCAGTGGGAAACTCGAAAAAATCTATAGCACTACCTTGGTATTCGATTTATTCCAAAAGTTGTTATTTACAAAGTTAATATATTGTTATATGTTGGTAAAAATATTGTAGTGTATGCAATTATAAGCAATAAAAAGTTTGTAGAAATTTGAGAGGAAATATTTTATTTTATCTTGGTAAAACTTGAAATTGCCTTTTGGCATCAGAAATGTTAATATGGTTTCGAACATGATTATTATCATCATTATTTCGTTTGAAAGTTGAGATTCCTCATAAAACTAACAATTTTTCGATTTCTTTGTACAAAACAAATTATTGTGTTAAAGAAATATAGTATAAAATTTGGAGAACTGACAGAGAAACAAATATACACACTGAAATGATTCTAAAAATGTAATAGTATATTTCATTAGGAGTTCAGAAAATAGGATTTTTCCGTGCGACATGTCGAACACGGGAAGTCGTGCAAGTACGGAAAAGGCATTTATGGAGGAGTAATGAACGATATTTTTCATTATATCTACCTGAAAACCACAGATTGTTAAGAAACATTTAATTTTAATGATGAAGGAACAAAAACATGTATTATTAATTGAAATATTTATGGTACAAAAATATCCAGGAATTGCCACAAAACAAGCGTTATTTACCCTGTTGGTAAGTAAATATTTAAACAATTTGCGATTTCTAGAGAACTGTCAATAAAATGTTATTTAATTTTGACATGTAAATAGGCAGCTATAATTACACCAGTGCATGGAAAAAACCGTTTTTCCGTATGCTAAATAATCATGTAATTATAGTGTTTTCAGATAGGTATAATGAAAAATGCTTTTCTGTGAAGATATTCAGAACGAAATGAACAATTGTAAAGAATAGTAGATTATATTGCATAGATTAAGAAATGCAAGAACTATTTCTGGTAATAATTTAAAAGATGAAAAGTGAAAGGGTAAAATTATTAGGGAGTGTAGTAATTGGTTCGTTCGGAAAAGTACGAAGAAAAAACTTAGTTTCGTTTCTTTAGGAGGAGAAAAACAAGGTTATTATAAGAATTATAACACCATAACAACCAGAAACTTATTATCTACAAATGACTAACTATAGTCCATAAATTAGAATAAAGATTTGAAGACAGCAGCCATTCCAAGGCGAGATATTTTACCAGAATACTCATTGAGAAAGTCCAGGAGACTGATTTCCAGTTCTACTCCGTCTACGTAAGCCTTATTTTATTAAGAAATCCGAAGGCATCAGCTATACAGAAACAAGGTATTTACCAAATTCATACATCGAAAGAATCAGTTGAAAATTGATGTTTATTTTTGCAAATCCACATCCAATTTATAGAGAAACAAATTTTTCTATGGTTATAACATAACTATCCATTCTAAAACACAACATTATAACAATATACATCAAGATAAATAAATGTTAAAGTGGTCATATGAGTTCAAATATACTTATTGGCGGTAAAAAAAAATTGATGAAAAAATCGACTAGAAATTGTCGCTTTCGCTTGCAGATAGGTGTAATAGGAAATATTATCTTCATATTTCATCATATCTCAACCATTTTCGGGCCCTGGAAGTCTGTAAAAATATAACTAATACGGTTCTAAACGATGCTCACATTCTTCGAATTCTAAACACATGGGTATATATTAAAAACGAGGCAGGTAGGCGAGTGAAAAAAGCCTCTTGATAAATATTCAAATTCGACCCAACGATAAATTTAGAAATGTTAAGTTATGTGCCCATTAAAAGACAAATATTAATTTGAAAAATGTATGTTCGATGCACATGACATCCAGAAAATACTTGATTCTGTTCTAATACTCATATCCTCAGCCTCGGCGTCGCGGATGTGTTGAATGATGATCCAGAATGTTAATTTATGTAGGTATTGTACACCATACCATCATCATCAGAAAATAACGTTATCAAGTCGTTTGTCATCTCTAATTTTCCGAATTAAAGTTAGATTACTTGACAGTTCGTGAGCTTGAGAACGTGATTTGTCAATTTAGAATATATTATCTAATTTAATTGAAGAACTTTTTCATAAAATTTTCCCATTGCGCTAATAATCTTCTGTCAAAATGTTTGATTAGGAGCGTTTTATTGTAGGCAGAAATGTTCTACTCATGGAAGTAAGATTTGACATGGCTGTTTTTTGACACCAAATATATCTACTTTCGCTACGATCGAATTTGAGGGTAGCAAAAGTTTGGTTAAAAAAGGAAACTCCCTAAAAATTGACACTATTCATATTCACATTCTGTTTATTACAGTTTGCTTGCATTTTGACGTTCAAAAAACTTCATTTACTCACATTAATAGTTATTTTTGTATCTAGTGCGCGAAATGCTACTTTGGTGATCGAGAACTGATTTTTTTTTTGTGAAAAAATAGTCGAGATTACCAGTATTTCGCGCATGAGATGCAAACAAAATTTTTTCTACAAACGTCAAAAATATTGTTCTAAAATAAGTAATAACTATGAAAAATAGTATTGAACTGGCTTAAATAATTTTTCCAAATCAAGTAATTACTGTAACTATGGAAATAAAATGGCATTTGTTGACAATTATTTCAAAGTGACAGTTCTTGATAATTATTTTGGAGTGACTTTTTATTCGCGTCAATTTCGTGCGTGATATTTATTATTGTAAAAGAATGGAAATTTCGAGCGACGATGAACTAAGCAGTACCCCACCTAACTTGATAGATGCGGCCAATTCCGTAATTTCCAACCTTTTACCGGAGAAATCGAGGCGGCAGTATGAAAATGCATTTCAGCAATTTAAAGAGTGGTGTGAAGCAAATAAAGCCAGAAAAATATCTCTCACAATTTGAAAGCCTTAATTATTGTTCTACATTAATAAATAAACGATTTCTTGTTTTTTGCTTGATTGAGGAGTTGAGGACCATATAGGTTAGAATATGAAAATCCCATATAGTTTACATGCAGTGTGCGAAATATATTTCGCACATTACTTCGCGCACGGTGTCATGGTAACGAATGAAAATGAAAAAAAGTGCCACTTCGCATACTGTTGTCAATGCGCGAACCTTGTCATTTTTTGACGTTTGTAGAAAAAACAATTTTGGTAGTGAACAGCCTTTAGTTAATATAAATATGAGTGTTATGGACGTGACAGAAGCTATCGATGAAATTGTTTCAATTCCTATAGGTTGTACAACGAGTTTAATTTATACAGTGTGTCCCACTTTGAGCAGCCACCCCCTCATATTTCAATTATATCTATTTTCCACGGCTAACTATGACCAATTGAAAAGTGAAAAAGTGGGGAAAACGTATTAGGGATTTTTTCATCACAAAATTAACATCAAATTCTGTTTCAAAGTACTCTCACACCCCCAGATCTCAATTGATTATACAGGGTGTCATTTGTTGCTGGCAATATGATTAACTTTTTGATCAGTAATATTTGCTTAATTTTCAGAATTTCTTCACTTTTCTCAAAATTCACAAAAATATTCAATCAATACTGCGAACAATAATCAAATATTACTTTTCCATGGCAAACTATGACTACTTGAATAATGAAAAATTGGGAAAAAATATATTAAGGATCTTTTATTGAAAAATTAACTCCAACTCCTGGTTTTGAATTGTCAAAATCCCAAAACTCAATGCTCTTATTCATCCATAATGCTCGAGATGATTTCAAAAATGTTTTCTTTTGTGACAAAGCCCAGAAATATTCCATTAATACTGCAGATTGTAAACAAGAATCACGTTTGCATGGCTAACTATGATCAGCTAAAAAGTGAAAAATTGGTGAAAATATATCACTGAACTAACATCAGAAATGGGTTCAGAATACTCTAAAACTCTTAGATCCTAATCCCCGAGTCATCTGCAAATAACAATATCATGAATTGACGTGAATTTGCAGCCGAGAAAAAGGCATAAATTGATAAGTACAATAATTTTCATAATGAGTCATTTTATGAGTTTAACTTTTGCCATATACAGATGTCACCCTATATATTCCTCTGGAATTGAGTTCGCGGGGTTTCAGAGTGTTCTGATCCAGAATCTGATGTTAGTTGAGTGATAAAAGAATTCATAATGTGTTTTTTCCAATTTATAAATTTTCATTTGGTCATAGTTAGCCATGAAAAAGTGATTCTTGGTTACTTTCTTCAGTAATGATGGAACATCTTTGCACTTTGCACTTTGTGACAAAATAGGGCATTTTGAAATCAACCGAGCATTATGGATGAATATAAGAGCACAATATTTTTTTGTTTGGTCAAGAACGGTTTTTTTTCTACAATTTTTTTCTACCACCTGTGATTATTTTTAAGGAATATTTTTTTACATAATTTATTTTGCTATGTATAGAAAACATTTAATTGTTTATAACACATTGTTAATAACGAATTGTTTATTACATTAACAATGAAAATTTAAATAAAAACTATTTTTTTAGTTATCAAAGAGCAAGATAAATTATGATTTTAAAAAAATGTTCCTCAATAATAATAACAGGTGGCAGAAAACAATTGTTTATTTATTCATTTATTTATTTATTTATTTATTTATTTATTTATTTATTTATTTATTTATTTATTTATTTATTTATTTATTTATTTATTTATTTATTTATTTATTTATTTATTTATTTATTTATTTATTTATTTATTTATTTATTTATTTATTTATTTATTTATTTATTTATTTATTTATTTATTTATTTATTTATTTATTTATTTATTTATTTATTTATTTATTTATTTATTTATTTATTTATTTATTTATTTATTTATTTATTTATTTATTTATTTATTTATTTATTTATTTATTTATTTATTTATTTATTTATTTATTTATTTATTTATTTATTTATTTATTTATTTATTTATTTATTTATTTATTTATTTATTTATTTATTTATTTATTTATTTATTTATTTATTTATTTATTTATTTATTTATTTATTTATTTATTTATTTATTTATTTATTTATTTATTTATTTATTTATTTATTTATTTATTTATTTATTTATTTATTTATTTATTTATTTATTTATTTATTTATTTATTTATTTATTTATTTATTTATTTATTTATTTATTTATTTATTTATTTATTTATTTATTTATTTATTTATTTATTTATTTATTTATTTATTTATTTATTTATTTATTTATTTATTTATTTATTTATTTATTTATTTATTTATTTATTTATTTATTTATTTATTTATTTATTTATTTATTTATTTATTTATTTATTTATTTATTTATTTATTTATTTATTTATTTATTTATTTATTTATTTATTTATTTATTTATTTATTTATTTATTTATTTATTTATTTATTTATTTATTTATTTATTTATTTATTTATTTATTTATTTATTTATTTATTTATTTATTTATTTATTTATTTATTTATTTATTTATTTATTTATTTATTTATTTATTTATTTATTTATTTATTTATTTATTTATTTATTTATTTATTTATTTATTTATTTATTTATTTATTTATTTATTTATTTATTTATTTATTTATTTATTTATTTATTTATTTATTTATTTATTTATTTATTTATTTATTTATTTATTTATTTATTTATTTATTTATTTATTTATTTATTTATTTATTTATTTATTTATTTATTTATTTATTTATTTATTTATTTATTTATTTATTTATTTATTTATTTATTTATTTATTTATTTATTTATTTATTTATTTATTTATTTATTTATTTATTTATTTATTTATTTATTTATTTATTTATTTATTTATTTATTTATTTATTTATTTATTTATTTATTTATTTATTTATTTATTTATTTATTTATTTATTTATTTATTTATTTATTTATTTATTTATTTATTTATTTATTTATTTATTTATTTATTTATTTATTTATTTATTTATTTATTTATTTATTTATTTATTTATTTATTTATTTATTTATTTATTTATTTATTTATTTATTTATTTATTTATTTATTTATTTATTTATTTATTTATTTATTTATTTATTTATTTATTTATTTATTTATTTATTTATTTATTTATTTATTTATTTATTTATTTATTTATTTATTTATTTATTTATTTATTTATTTATTTATTTATTTATTTATTTATTTATTTATTTATTTATTTATTTATTTATTTATTTATTTATTTATTTATTTATTTATTTATTTATTTATTTATTTATTTATTTATTTATTTATTTATTTATTTATTTATTTATTTATTTATTTATTTATTTATTTATTTATTTATTTATTTATTTATTTATTTATTTATTTATTTATTTATTTATTTATTTATTTATTTATTTATTTATTTATTTATTTATTTATTTATTTATTTATTTATTTATTTATTTATTTATTTATTTATTTATTTATTTATTTATTTATTTATTTATTTATTTATTTATTTATTTATTTATTTATTTATTTATTTATTTATTTATTTATTTATTTATTTATTTATTTATTTATTTATTTATTCATTCATTCATTCATTCATTCATTCATTCATTCATTCATTCATTCATTCATTCATTCATTCATTCATTCATTCATTCATTCATTCATTCATTCATTCATTCATTCATTCATTCATTCATTCATTCATTCATTCATTCATTCATTCATTCATTCATTCATTCATTCATTCATTCATTCATTCATTCATTCATTCATTCATTCATTCATTCATTCATTCATTCATTCATTCATTCATTCATTCATTCATTCATTCATTCATTCATTCATTCATTCATTCATTCATTCATTCATTCATTCATTCATTCATTCATTCATTCATTCATTCATTCATTCATTCATTCATTCATTCATTCATTCATTCATTCATTCATTCATTCATTCATTCATTCATTCATTCATTCATTCATTCATTCATTCATTCATTCATTCATTCATTCATTCATTCATTCATTCATTCATTCATTCATTCATTCATTCATTCATTCATTCATTCATTCATTCATTCATTCATTCATTCATTCATTCATTCATTCATTCATTCATTCATTCATTCATTCATTCATTCATTCATTCATTCATTCATTCATTCATTCATTCATTCATTCATTCATTCATTCATTCATTCATTCATTCATTCATTCATTCATTCATTCATTCATTCATTCATTCATTCATTCATTCATTCATTCATTCATTCATTCATTCATTCATTCATTCATTCATTCATTCATTCATTCATTCATTCATTCATTCATTCATTCATTCATTCATTCATTCATTCATTCATTCATTCATTCATTCATTCATTCATTCATTCATTCATTCATTCATTCATTCATTCATTCATTCATTCATTCATTCATTCATTCATTCATTCATTCATTCATTCATTCATTCATTCATTCATTCATTCATTCATTCATTCATTCATTCATTCATTCATTCATTCATTCATTCATTCATTCATTCATTCATTCATTCATTCATTCATTCATTCATTCATTCATTCATTCATTCATTCATTCATTCATTCATTCATTCATTCATTCATTCATTCATTCATTCATTCATTCATTCATTCATTCATTCATTCATTCATTCATTCATTCATTCATTCATTCATTCATTCATTCATTCATTCATTCATTCATTCATTCATTCATTCATTCATTCATTCATTCATTCATTCATTCATTCATTCATTCATTCATTCATTCATTCATTCATTCATTTATTTATTTATTTATTTATTTATTTATTTATTTATTTATTTATTTATTTATTTATTTATTTATTCATTTATTTAGTCATTTATTCAGTGATACAGCAATAACATACATTTCATATAACACAATAACACACTCTTAGTCAAACATTATTGCCTGACTGAAAAGGGCTATAGTTAGTTTCAATGTGCATATAGATGTACACTCACACCAATCTTCCCTATAATATCCTATATCTTCCTTGAAAATGTAAACCGTTAGAACTTAATGTTAAATAATAATTCTGTATTAGTTTTGATTGCAACAAAATGCACAATACCAAAGAATACCTACTCTAAATTATCAACTAAAGAAACGATAACTACTAGTTTAGCCATTGAAATACAGACATTGAAATTCGTTATGACATTACTGTTATGCAAGAGCGTATTTTCCAAATTATCCTTGAATTTCCTGAAATTTAAGTTCATTATATCAGAGGGTAAGCCATTAATCAATTTGCAAATTGTGTAAGAATAAGATCGTTGGAACATGGAGCTGGAGTGATGCGGAATTGTGAGGATATCCTTCCTTCTTACATTGACATTGTGTATATCTATCCTAAAAGATATTCCGCGTGCTAGAAATGTGGGTTCTTGATTTTTAATAATTTCATAAAATAAACATGCCAGATGGAGAAACCTTCGATTAGTCATATTTAGCCATTTCAACTCCAATAGTTTCCTAGACACCGAATGTCTTCTACCAGTGTTATATATGAAACGGACGCATCTATTCTGGACTGTTTGTAATCTTCTGCGATTTTCGTTGGTCAGGCAATGCCCATACAAGGTATCTGCATAGTTAAAATGAGATAGTACCAGAGTTACGCTCAAGGTAATTTTTGTATTTTTATTAAAACAGCTACGATTATTAAAAAGAAGCTTAAGTTTGTACAACGTATTTTTTATCATATGATTCACCTGCTTGGAAAATCTCATGTCTGACTCGAAATATACACCAAGATTTTTTGCTGTATTTACAAGAACCAATGAAATGCCATTAATACCTATTAATATCCACAAAAGCTTCAGTACTTCAGTAATCTAGCTGGCTAGCTGGCTTGCTTCTGAATAACATTATTTGTGATTTAGCGGGGTTGAGTGATAAGCAGTATTTTTCTAAGAGTCTAAAAAGATTATTCAGATCAGCATTCAGCATCAAAGTGGCCAGTTCAACTTCTGATTCTTTATAAGAAATATTTACTTGGGTGTCGTCCGCATAAAAATGACACTTACTATGTCGTATGCAAGATACGAAGGACGAAATATATATGGAAAACCTTGCGGGACACCATTTGGTATTTGTAGTGCCGGCGACCTGTTAAGTTTGTAGCTAACACACTGACTCCTCCCTACAGCATAACTTTCCATGAGTTCAAGAGATTTCTCACTGAAGCCAATGTTGTGAAGCGTTGCCAGCAGTAAGCGATGATTGATCCTGTCAAACGCTTTCGAGTAATCTAGCAAGACTAGAGTAGTTAACATACTTTTATCAGTAGCAGACAATATATCATCCGCTACTGCTAACAGTTAATTAACAAATCCGTTTTTAAGCAATAAAATTTTGTTTTAAGGAACAATTGTTTTTCAAAAATCATAATTTGCATCAAAGATTAGGTTTCCAAAAAAAATATTTAAATTGTCCGTGGTAGAGCGTTCGCCTTTGGAGCGAAGGGTCGAGGGTTCGAATCCCCGCATGGTCATCGGTCTCGTGCATGGTATCACACGTTAAAAGGTAAGGGCTGCGTCTTCCCTAGCTCACACAAGTCTTTCGAAGACTTCTGAAGGTTGCGCGTAGGGGGGCAATCGGTTGACGGAAATAACAATAACAACCAACGTATTTGGTCATTCAATTTTGTAAATAATTGGAAATAGAAAATTTTAAGAATCAATTTCATGTGGCTTCTGATCGCACAAAAACGGATCGATAGTATTATGAAGAAAAATATGTTTTTTCGATGATTAATCAAGCTTTATAATTTTTAACCTAAGTAAATTGTTGATAACAAAGTGAAAAATATTTTTCAAATTTTTTCCAACGGGAATCTCTTCTGAGACATTTACAAAATAGCTCCAAAAAATTAAAAAGAGTGGGAGGGGCTTACGCAAGCCAGAGTCCCCGTTTTCGGCGGCCATATTTTCAACCCTCTGGAAAAACTATAAATATTGGTACAACAGTTCAGGAATTTTTTTTGGGAAATTTCCTCCTCCAATTGATTCTTTTTTCAAATGTGAAAAATCTCAAATAGTTTATGAGAAATTTGCAAAAATTAAACCACATTTTGTTTTTCCAGTTAATTTGCAACCCTCTTTTCTTTAAAGTTAAATAAAAAGGAGCAATGCAGACGGCAGCTCTTCGTCGGTAGGCACTATGGGTTCGTTTATACTTTATAACAGAATTATATCATTGAACAGTACCAGAATGGTCACAAAAATAAGAGGGGGCGCCACAGCAACTTTTAATATGTCTATGTCAAAGAGTACTTACTTGGATAGTTATAGTTCAGCAACCGAATAATGACAATTAGATGTTATACCCAAAACTATAAGAGATTTTACCATACGATGTTGTCAAGTTGAAGAGTGTTAATCAATAAATAAATAAAATATAAATAAACACTGGTCAGAGTAACAGTTTCTCAAAAATAAGACTTTGATTCTTATAATATTCAATATTCGATATCTGTTGCATATGAGGTTGAATTCATTACATGTAAGATTTTATTAGGAAATCAATTTTCCCAGCGCATAGTACTATGTGGTGGTTTACAGATCTTCTACAGAACTTCAACCGGAGATGATATCAATATTGAATAATAATAAATAATTAAAATTGAAATGGTAACCTGTTCCTCTGGTGACACCAATCTGAAGATTTTTGGACTAGATCCTAGACCAACCAGACCTGGAGTGATGATGAAGGGAGTCTACAATGACTTTCAACGAAAAAGGCTTCATCATATCTGACAGCAATTCAACAGTTCATCAGGCGAAACCAGGTAGTCTACACTTTGGGCAAATGAGCTATACTGTAGCCATAGTACCATAATTATACTCAACAGGAAGACGTGGGGCTTAACCAAATCTTGGGAGATACCCAACCAGGCAAGGAAACTTGACAATTCCCTGGGTTAAATTCCTCCGGGTACAACAACCCTATAAATGTTTCTTAGTTAATAACTGTACTATACAGTCGCTAGCATGAAGACGATGAAAAGAAAAATTGGAAAACTCACCTTCTGTGAAGGGTTTCATCTTGTAGAAAAAATTGTCGGCGTGGTACAAAGTTTTCAAACGCCAAATTTCCCAAGATAGGAATCTATCAAAAACCAGGACTTAGGAGTTGATGGTGAGATAGTAGAACGGAATATCCACGAAGGATCACTTTACAAATTCAGGATTCGTCAGCCGAACAAAACCAGGGACCCCTGTATGACTAGACACCTGTAGCTTTCACCAATCACCAATTCTACTATCAGGCTCCTCGTCTCTCAGTCGGAAACGAAATCCAATTCGAAGATTTTTTCATCCAGGAAGTTAGGATACCAACATTCAGATATTTCAATATTTGCATGTTCCATGCATTTCCGACCAATCTGACCAGCATAAAAATAATGATTTGTTTGGTTGTCTGTGATCAGACACCCCAAAAGCTAAGTTGGCTACACTGATGATTAGAAAAATGAAATAGTTGACAGCTGACAGTTGAAATATCGGACAGCTGACAAATAAAAATGAAAGTAACCACGAAAGCAGTCAAAACATTTGGTTTATAATTACATTAAACCCTAAAAATTAAAACTGAGACAATAATTCGAAGACACTCCTTATGAACCTTCTCAATAACCAGAACACAGACATACATATGAAACACTCACGAAAATTCGTTCGAAGACAACATTGGATACCAAAGTGAGTAGGATATATTTTCTTTTGAAGACATTTCTTATTCATCTTTAATAATTTTTAGATCGACATTTGCAAAGCGTAAAACAGATCAATTCAATGAAAGAGTTGTATTTCGTGTATGTAAATTTATTATAATCGTAAAGCGCTTTCGGCTATTAAGCCATCATCAGTGCTATACCTGCAAGTAAGTAATAATTGGAACAATGTAAGAGTGAAGAAATTTTGAATTACTTACTCGTCAAGTACTTATACAGGAGCACTATTATAAAAAGTCAACATGACCAAAGTTAACATTTGTTTGGTACGGACAAACATTCAACATTTTAAAAATTAAGTACTTAATGTGTACCCCTTAGGGGTTTTTATTTTAAAGTTTTTGGATCTGCATTTTTATACAAAATGCAAATGCCTTTTCGAGCTGTACCGTACCTGTACCTCGTGGCTGACAGTACAGCTCGAAAAGGCATTTGCATTTTGTATAAAAATGCAGATCCAAAAACATTAAAATAAAAACCCCTAAGGGGTACACATTAAGTACTTAGTTTTTAAAATGTTGAATGTTTGTCCGTACCAAACAAATGTTAACTTTGGTCATGTTGACTTTTTATAATAGTGCTCCTGTATATAAGTACTTGACGAGTAAGTAATTCAAAATTTCTTCACTCTTACATTGTTTCAATTATTACTTACTTGCAGGTATAGCACTGATGATGGCTTAATAGCCGAAAGCGCTTTACGATTATAATAAATTTACATACACGAAATACAACTCTTTCATTGAATTGAACAGTTACGTGTACACAGCTTTAACAAACTTCACCTAAAACAGATCACACTTTTCTAGTAAGCAAAAATACAAGCACTACTTGGAAAACCAGACAGGACCACAACCTATGCAGTTTCAATGAGAACAAGTCGAAAATAGAAAAGTTATGATTCATTCTGATGGTGCATCCAGAACTTAATTATTCTCCTTGTAGTGAGAACTTGTAAAATGTTTACGAGTGGAAATTAGCATGGGAATGTTGATAAGGTTCATTGAAAGTAGGTCACCGCAGGGTGAAGTTTACATTGCTCTAAAGCTTTATAAAAAATTAACAAAATAAAGTAGCGAAAATTCACATGCTACAAATTTTTAATAACTTTTGCAATGTGCGCAAGCGTCTCTTGAATTTTTTCAAAAACCATCTACACGCTGTTCCGATTCGAGTGACATCTCGTTCATATTTTTCGGAGGCGGAGAAAATAGTTTGACTCAAAAGGCACTTGTTGACTAGTCTAGTAGGTATAACATTTATAAATCATGATGGATTTATCGAGGGGCAACATATAAAAATATAAATAGAAAAGTTATTGGGTATAGCCCTCAAATTGTTGTGCAACCGTAGATACGTGTTTCGAGATTAAGCACTCATCAGTGCGGTAAAGTTAAGTGCGAAGATGTACAACACTTGGATGTAAAGATAGAAACAAAGGAAGTCAACAACAGGAAGCCAACTACACATTTGTGGCTTCGGTAAGAAGACCTTGAGCTTTCAAGGCAACAAAACTAACGTCGCCACTTAACTTTACCGTACTGATGAGAGCTTAAGCTCGAAACACGTGTCTACGGTTGCACAACAATTTGAGGGCTATACCCAAAAACTTTTCTTTTTATATTTTTATATGTTGCCCTAGATAAATCCATCATGATTTATATTTTACTGGGTAGGATTGTCACGCTGGTAGCTATATCTGCCTCCGTGGCGACGTTAATTATTGTCTTGAAAGCTCAAGGTCTTCTTACCGAAGCCACAAATGTGTAGTTGGCTTCCTGTTGTTGACTTCCTTTGTTTCTATCTTCACATCCAAGTGTTGTACATCTTCGCACTTAACTTTACCGCACTGATGAGAGCTTAAGCTCGAAACACGTGTCTACGGTTGCACAACAATTTGAGGACTACACCCAATAATTTTTCTACTTTTATTTTTATAACATTTATATCTATAAATCTTTTGATCTCTGGTGACCAAGATTATACCGAACGTAAAACTTTTTCGAAATCTTCAGATTTAACCCCATCTGAAAACCGAAAAATCCCGATTACCTCAAAATGTTTATGCGGCCATACTTCATGTTTGTAGAACATCAGTTAGTTGGTACCAGTGAATCATCTCCGCCGCCATCCCGAGCCCCCGACCCCTCCTGTGAGAACATTTCTACACAGCGGGAATTGCGTTTGGACAATACGCTCTCGAACTTATATCAGTTTTTTATTCGTTCTGTTGGCAGGCAATAAAGATGGAGAACCTAATTTCAGTCTGAAATATACGCTATTTATTATCCCTTCACCAGTTTGGGTTATGCGCCGTCCTTCTTCATTTATTGAAAATACTGATCGCAATAATATTTTTCGGATGAAAATTGTCTAAGTAACTTAAAATAGGATTTATAATTCTTTTTGACTGATGTAACCTTTTATAAATACCAGCTTGTTCATTTCAATTTTGAATTCAATCCGTCCATTGTCATAAAAATGTTCATCTTTTATGGCTTCTGATATATCACAGATATAGATCGATAGTTACCAAATATCAATTTAATGTTTACAGATCATGTGAAGAAAAATACGAAATTCAAATAATGGAGACAAGAAATAGTTTGAAGAAAACAGAATTCTTTGGGAGATAGTTTAGTAACGATCAAGTGTTGCCGACCGATGATGAACCCTTTACTCCCATATACACCTACTAAGGAGGCTTACTAAGGCAAGTACCTGACAGAAAAGTATCTGTTAGATTTAACTCAATACTCCCCTGGCTAAGATCACGACTGGTATTGAATTAAATCTAACAGATACTTGTGCAACGTCCCTAAAAGCATCAAAGTACGCAATTGCAAGTGCCCTCTGGGACCAAAAAGAAGAATTATGTTTTGATTTGGACAGGGTGACCACCTGCAGACTAGTTTCGAGGTTGTTGCCTCTCATCAGTGCAAGGGTAGGTCAACACAGACAGCACTGAAGCCATCTGTTCTCCGTCCAAACCATTACACACTTTGTCATAATTGGCCAGAAATACTATAAATAGTATATTGTGTATCTAGAAGTAAAAGCAATACATTCCCGGACGACAATGTAAATTGTTGGCCGAGGCGAAGCCGAGGCCAACAAGCATTGAAGTTTGGGAATGTGCTTTTACTACGAGGTACACATACTATTTTTTCTGAAATCGCAATAAGCATTATCATAAATTGAGGATTCGAAATTACGTGCTTTCCTGAAACGTCAAAGTGACAACTATAAACCAAAGACCGATTTTGACGGCCTAGGCCGGCAAAGTACTTTCCCGTTTCGTTTTCGATACGGGAACGTATTAAGGTTCATGTAAAGTCAAATATTTCGCGTTACTGAACTGTAAGATGGCACTGACAAGATATGTTTTTCATACCATAGTTACAGCGATCTTTTATGATATTTCCATATAAATTACAGTTTTCTGTAACGGTCAACCCTACTGGTAATGCAATATTGCCAAATCTCAACATTATTCGGAGTACTGCGAAATAGCTCACAGGATTTTTTTTCTTAGTGTTTTGGCATCGACTGCTACGGTCATTAGCCAAGTGTTCTGGATTAGCCTTGTTACCAACTCCATACGCCACTTTAGGAGCAGCACTGTTAATTTTTAATGCAACAGTGAATCGTGGAGGATTATTCCCAGCCGACACGAGCCTCAATCATTCAGACTTTCACATCTGAAAATTAAAAAATATCGCACCATCTGCATGGTGAATTTGGTGAGAGTTGCAGTGCCTCTGGTTTTTGTTGGGTGGAGACCTCGTAGACTTCATTATTCGAATTCAGTGTCCCTTGCTGTGTCCTGTTTGAAAATTTCAGGAAATTTGCAACGCCCTCAGATTTGTATTAGGTGGAGGCCTCATTTTTCGAACTTACCCCCGTGCCGAATCATATCTGCAAGTTTCGGAAAATTTGCGTAGTCTTCAGTTTTGTAATAGGTGTACTACACCACATTTTTCAGAAACAGTGATGTATTTTCCTTGTCTGCAAATTTCCGTTTATTTGCAGAACATCCTGGCTTACCATGGATAGAGACCTCCTTTTGTTCTAAAAGGGGTTATCTTTCGAATCGTTTTCAGTGTTTCCAAAGGTGGGGACCATTTTCTTTGAAGTTGGTTCATTCTTTTTCTTAGATTTTGGTTTATTGATGATGCCTGTGCAGTCGGTTTTCCTGTGGGAGGAGATCTTGAGAATATTTGTTATTTCCGCTTTTTTCCGGTTCACTTGTATATTATTTATTTTATTCATTTCGTTTGTTTTTCTGATATTCGGGGTTGTAGTGCCCATGGGTTTGTTGTAGATATAGTCAGTCCGTCCTTGATCTTGCTTATATTAGATTTACTTTTAGGACAAATCACAATATTGTTGGTAAAATTCAAAAAGAGAAATTTTTCATCTTTGTAAGCTGAACTCCGCCTATTATTCCGATAATTTTTATGTATATAAAATAATGTCACTCAAAAACAACTGGAATGGACAATAAAGACGCTATTGTGATTATTATTATTATTTTTCAATTCTGTTTTGCTTCCTGTTCCATTTCCAGAACTGATATTTTAAATCCCAAACATAAAATTCATTACTTACATAATTCTTCAATTGTGTCCAAGGACTCCAAGGCTTTAGGCGGACCAATCCAACATCCAACTGATGAACTGACAAACCCCTATCGACGTAACTTTCATTTTCGAAAAGTTAAACAAAGTACATCGGTTACCGCTGTATAGAACTATTGGCAACGCTGTACAGTAAATATGACAGTGACAACAATTCTGTGCAATACCTTTTGGACAGTGGCAGAACTATTTTTGTATTTCCGTTCATGTACTACAGAGGAATCACTTACTGGAGCGATTTACCGTTTTTTGTCCGAGATTTTAAAAATTACTATTAAAAATATAAATCGTTTGATTTTATGTCTGAAAAATAGTATGAATAGTTCCTCAATGTTCAGTCTTCTAAATTTTATATAAATATCACTTGCAAAAGCGATTCTTCTCAACTGTCTTTGATTTTATAACAAGATTTTCAGAATTTTTTTTTATTGTGAGAGAACGTTGTTGTTAAAAATTCTGAAAAAAATCGTGATTATCTTCTACCTTGACATTGATATGTAATGATATTTGAAATGGAATCTGATGAATGGTTTTTGGGAAAACTTAAAATAACCTCTAAAAATTAGGTTTTCATTTTTTTCTCGAAAACTGTTCATCAGATTTTCTTCTACATCTCTCTAATTATTCAATTTGAATGCCGGAATAACTCGAACTTTTTTCAGAATTTTTAAACTTGCCGTTAATTTTTTCATGGGTTTACATGAACCTTAAACGGTCCGGGAAAGTTCGTTGTTGAGCAACGGACTAAAATACTGGATTAGCGTATTTTGAGGCCTGCAGTTGCTCCGAGAAAGTGGGCATTCTTGAACGATTTCAGAAAAATGATTTTTTGAAAAATACTCAGTGGAGTATATCTAGAGGCAAGAGTTCTAATAGGCTCCGCCTACCAGCGTTTTGCAATACCATTGGCCGACTTAAATGTTCGGCCATGGTATAAATATAAGCTTATTTGGCTGTTTTAGTTTCGAGGTTATTGCCTCTATATTAGTGAAACTAGTCTGTAGCTGGTCACCCTGTCCAAATCAAAACAAAATTTTGCTGTTTGGTGAGGGCACTTGCAATTGCGTCCTCTGATGCTTTGAGGAACGTTGCACAAGTATCTGTTAGATTCAATTCAATACCCGTCGTGGTCTTAGCCAGGGGAGTAGTTGCTTTCTGTCAGGTACTTGCTTTAATAAGCCTATTTATTAGGTGTATATGGGAGTAAAGGGTTCATCATCGGTCAGCAATGACTGTTCGTTACTAAGAGACTGAAATTACAAAAATGGAACAAAAATATTACCTGATTAATTTGTAGGAACACGCCGCCACTGGATAGAAACTGCCAACGTGGAACCGTGCATGCTCACATTTCAAAATGGCAAAAATAGATCAAATATTTTGGCAAATCACATACATAACAAAGCACAACAGAATTATATATTATCATATTAAACCAAATAGTTTGCGTTAAACCAAGTCTCCGACTATTCACACGGGTGCTTGATGATGGATCTTCTTCGAAGACCTGCTTCATCAACAACAACAGCAAGATTTACTGCTAGTTCGTCGTGAGTTGGAAAACTTGACCCGGTATCACGAAATGTTTGCACTGCACCCAAAATCGTTCCAAAGTTTGGATGGGGTCTATTTGGAAATTTTCTCTCGTATTCAATACGATCACTGTTGTAATTCAAACAGACGCTGACGTTGTTTTGACTTTTGACTAGTGACATACGTCCACCAGTGCCAAGTCGTCTCAAATTTCTGTACTCAGGACTATATTACTGTTCATAATTGAATTATCTGGATAAAACGGGTTATGTCGAGGGATGATGCTGGTTTTTTCCACATACTCCGTGGGTATTTGGTCGGCAATACGTATAAAACCAAGACAAATAGGGGACAAGTAGACAACGACCATCACCGATTTTGCAATCGGAGTTAGTAACATTGCAACACTGCAATACTTCAGTTCTTATGACAAGCACGATAATGTTTCATGGTTCCTACATTCATATGATGCATTGGCATACCGATTGCGGTTGACGTACAAAAAAATTGGTTGAATCAAATTTTACAGGTGCTTTCACACATGATAGACCAGTACCATATTGGATTCATATACTTGTTTTTAATAAATCAAAGCTAGAACCATTCCAATATACTTTTAGAACAATGACATTTTTATTTATTCTCTTTTTTTGATATCCCTTTGACATCACCAAACTATTCTATCTTAGCAAACTAATATACAAGGTGAGTTGGAAATATATAAACATAAATATTCGTCCACTACATAACTCCCCTCTCAGCAATAGCGTTAATGGCAAAAGTAACTCTTTTCTTTTTTGTAGTGGAGGGTAAAAGGAAAACAGAACCACTTTTTACATATGCGAGCTTGATTCTGTCTATAGAGACAGTCTTAATATTTCCGTTGACATTGATAATTAATGTTTTGTCAGACCTATTTTCATTTTTAGGTGGACCTTCACACGGTAATTGAAGTGAAAGAATTTGCCTATCAATCTCTACGAATATATTACTGCTTGTTTCGAGATCCTCATAAACAAAAATATTTGATCTCAAATATCTTGGACTAGTCATTTGAATTGACCTAAACGTTTATCGAAATCCAAAAATACTTGAAGGATATTATTTTTCGAGTTGATCGAATAGAATATGATATTGAATGTAGTGAATCGAAAACTATTCGTCATCAGTACGGTAAAATCAAGTGCGAATATGTACAACACTTGGATGTAAAAATAGAAACAAAGGAACTCAACAACAGGAAGCCAACCACACATTTGTGGCATCGGTTAGAAGATCTTGTACTCACAAGGCAACAACTAACGTCACCACGGAGGCAGCTATAGCTACCAGCGTTACAATCCTACCCAGGAAAATACAAATAAGGATGGATTTAGCGAGGGGCAATAAATGAAAATATAAGTAGAAAAGTTATTGGGTATAACCCTCAGAATGTTGTGCAATCGTAGACACGTGTTTCTAACTTAAGCTTAAGTAAAATCAAGTGCGAAGATGTACAACACTTGGATGTAAAAACACTTTCAAGAGTGGGATTTGAACTCACGCCGATATAACTACCTTCGTTATACATTAACTTCATGTACACGCTTCTACCAACTGAGCTATAACAAGCACTCGAAAATTTGTGAATGAAATACCTACTAGAGAAACTCTGACCAAGAACTGAGAGAGTGTGGAACGTTCAAGTAAAAATTGTTTGACATACCTTTGTTGCAAGATAGATTTCATCTTCCTCACTATCACTGCTTTCCCAATCCGCTCTATTCATTTTTATATTAGGTACTTGTCACACAGATCAAAGTTAAAACTAAGAAAATAGTCAATCTGACATTCGCGGATGCCAAGCTGTGACAAAAGTTCAATCAAGCAAAGCCTTCTTGAGAAATTTGTTTGTTAAACCTCTCAGTTCCCGTGGATTCTGAAAATTCTGAATCTGTGATTCGCCGAGTGCCGTTGAATAATGAGTTAGGATCCACGGTGTCTTGGAATCATCTTTATTCTTCAATTAAAAATCAATATGTAATGAACGTAGAATACAATAGTCGTAGAGAAAAATACTGTATTTCCATTGATGGTTTCGAATCGAAAATTAGATGGATAACAATCCTAATACACTGATTACTTCGCTTTTTCAAATTCTTTCTTGCTACCTCATGACCAATATGTAACTCTTAGCAAATTTTCTTTGTAGAAGAAATATAATTCACTTCTAGAAATGCTGAAACCATTGATTTCCGTCACCTCATCAATAACAAAAGTTTCATGGTTGGAAGTTTCTCGTCTTAGTTGTTTCTCCACAAAGGAAAAATATTGAAAACATGGATGATGTCTGTTGAGATACCTTTCAGCATACAAATTGCCGCGTTCCTCGAATTTTTCATCCATTCGCCATAAATAAATAGCATATGTACACTTTTTCATCTCTTGTATACATGTTTGTTTGACTAGCTGAATATTTGGAAACTTTTGTATGAATACACATGTTTCTTGAAAAATGTATTGATCTAAAGCACATAGGTATACAAATTCATTAAGTTATTGATTTAAACTAATTTACGAAGGGACACTCAAAATTGAAAATTTTCTCTTTCTAAATGTCCGAGTCACAACTCGTATGTAAGTATTGTATGTACTGTGTGTAATGCATATATTGTATGGATTGTATGTATTGCATGTATTGTGTGTGTTGTATGTGCTGTATATGGGTATTGTATAGTTTGTATGGATTGTATGTATTTACCGTTTTCCTGTATTCATGTATTGCACGTATTATATGGTTAAACATTATATTATATTATTATTTTGATTATTGTCGAAGAAGAAGAACAGTTTATGAATTACCATATGCCAAAAAAGTTCGTTTGAAATGTTACAAGAGGGTTTACTTTATGGTCAGACTTTAAAGGTGACGTATTTGAATTATTTTATTTGATCTAGTCTTTACACACGTTTTCTCGTGTATTTGAGTTGATTCGATAAAAACCGTCAACATGTTTTTCACTGGTACTTTTTATTTCAATGTGAAGGCTTTTGGTTTTTTCCGTGTTATTTTGTCAAAAATCTCCAGTATTATAGTTGAAAATTCAATCATTATAAAATATTAAATATACGTTAGGCAATATTTTGTTACCCATACTATCGCTAATTTTGTTCGGCAATGCCAAATTTGACACGTTTGTAGTTAGGTGAAATGGTTTGTGGCAGCCTGGTTATTGATTTGTGTGTATTGTCTGTGTTGTATGTATTGTACGTATTGTATGTATTGTATGATTTGTATGTATTGTATGTATTGTATGTATTGTATGTATTGTATGTATTGTATGTATTGTATGTATCGTATGTATTGTATGTATTGTATGTATTGTATGTATTGTATGTATTGTATGTATTGTATGTATTGTATGTATTGTATGTATTGTATGTATTGTATGTATTGTATGTATTGTATGTATTGTATGTATTGTATGTATTGTATGTATTGTATGTATTGTATGTATTGTATGTATTGTATGTATTGTATGTATTGTATGTATTGTATGTATTGTATTATTGTATGTATTGTATGTATTGTATGTATTATATGTTCTGTATGTGTTAGGAGTTTTCTATTGCCGAACGCCAGCCTATGATGGTACGTCCAGTATATATTAGTCATGTGCCGCGCATCGTCATATGCCGGTTTTTAGGGATCTTCAACAAAAACGTTTGGCTGGCGGGAGGCGAGAAAAATAGCATGGGAATGGGAAGTAAGTTGGTGTTGACTCGAGAGTTGGTATTGAGTTTCTGAAATAATTGTTCTTGGGGTGATTGTTTAAATATAATCATTTGTGTTGAAGTGATACCTATGGTTGGAATAAAAGGTAGGAGTTATATTTGTTTGAAATTGCTTGGAATTATCTTCGACAAATGGCTATAATACCTGTTTGAATGAGTAATTGTTGGAGTTTACTTTCAATAAAAGAAAAGCAGGTTGTTATTCAGAATCAGTATGTTTCATTATATTTTTCTTGGATGTACTTGCTTGTTGATTATTAAACAAAGAAAATCATGTGGGAGTTCCGTTCGTGGCAGCATAAACATTTTGAGGAATTTGTGTTTTGCTCTTACGATCATTGGTACGGAGCTTTCCTTCAATACTGAATATTTAATACTTGTTGATATTTGTATTGATGTTTATAAAAGTAATGTTTTGAAAAGGGGTTTTATTTAGGTATTTATTGGTTGTAAATGAGTCTCAGCACATTGGAATTGAGTGAATATATTCAGTTTAGCTATCGAAAATTCAAGGACTTGTAACGTGCCTGTGTGAGAAGTTACATGTCATTCGGTGATTTGCAACGTGCCTGTGTAAGAAGTTGCTTATCACCGTTGTATTCATTTCAGCCTGATGATTTGTAACGTGCCTGTGTGTGAAGTTACCTATCATGGGGCTGATTTGAGTGTTTATTGGCTTGCAACGTGCCTTTCTGAGAAGTTGCCTGCTTTTGTTGGATTTTCGAGAAACCAAGGACTTGTAACGTGCCTGTGTGTGAAGTTACATGTCATTCAGTGATTTGCAACATGCCTGTGTGAGAAGTTGCATATCACCGTTGTATTCATTTCAGCCTGATGATTTCTAACGTGCCTGTGTGTGAAGTTACCTATTATTGGGCTGATTTGAGTGTTTATTGGCTTGCAACGTGCCTTTGTGAGAAGTTGCCTGCTTTTGTTGGATTTTCGAAAAACCAAGGACTTGTACGTGCCTGTGTGAGAAGTTACATGTCATTCGATGATTTGCAACGTGCCTGTGTGAGAAGTTGCATATCACCGTTGTATTCATTTCAGCCTGGTGATTGTAACGTGCCTGTGTGTGAAGTTACCTATTATTAGGCTGATTTGAGTGTTTATTGGCTTGCAACGTAGCTTGGTCAGGAGTTGCCTGCTTTTGTTGAATTTTCGAGAAGCGAAGGACTTGTAACGTGCCTGTGTGAGAAGTTACGTGTTATTATATGTACAGTACTGAGATGAGGTACATTGACTTGCAACGTGCCTGTGTGAGAAGTTGCAAGTCAAAGTGTTGACTCATCAGTTCATTTTTATGAGTTTATTGAAAATGAGATTTGCTTGATTTGAAAAAAAGCTCTAGCATTGTGTTTTTGCTCATGATATCAGCCTTTTTGAAGCCTACCCAATAATTCTTTGGATTATTGATATTTGATAATTCCGCTGGAAGAAACCATTTCCTGATTTATGTATATGTGTGTAATTAAATTCGTAGCCACAATTGTTTCAATAAATGAATCCATTTTCCAGAACTAGGTGCATTATCAATATGAAGTTCCTAAACCCCACAAAAAGAAAAAAGAAAAAAAAACCTAACATATGTATTGTAAGTATTATATTATTGTATGTATTGGGTGTATTGTATGTATTGTATGTATTGTGTGTATTGTATGTATTGTATGTATTGTATGTATGGTATGTATTGTATGTATGGTATGTATTGTATGTATTGTATGTATTGTATGTATTGTGTGTATTGTATGTATTGTATGTATTGTGTGTATTGTATGTATTGTATGTAATGTATGTATTGTATGGTTTGTATGGTATTATACTATATTATTATTTCAATTATTGTCGAAGAACATTTCATGAACTACCATTTGACAAAAAAATGAATCCTTTTGAAAGTTTACAAGTGGGATTAGTTTATGGACAGACTTTAAAAGTGACGTATTTGAGTGATTTTATTTGATCTTCTCTTTAGACGCTAACAAGTTTTTAAATTCAATCAATTTAAAGGCTCTTGTTTTTTTCCGCGTCATTTCGTCCAAAATCTGCTGTATTATAGTTGAAAATTCAACAATTATGAAATCATAAATATACGGTCGGAAATAGTTTGTTAGTCCACAATCGGCATTCTTTATAATTGAAAATTCAACGAGTATGAAATCAAAAATAGAGATCGAAACATTAGTTCAATCTGAATTATTAAACAACATACTCTTACTATGCATACGAATTTATTTCAGTATCCCAAGAGTCAAACTGATTTGAAGTTCAAAGACATTCTGTCGAACGCGTTTGCAATAGTACGAATAATAACGTGGGAGGGGCGAACTACGGCCTGTCTTATGCAGTGGCTATGCCACGCGCATTATATCTGTTTGTGATATGTACGTGTGCACTGATCTAATGAGGGATTTCATATGCTTTTTCGTTGATCTTGCCTCATTGATTCTAACGGTCTCTAATAGATGTCAGAGACAAGGTATGAACGGAGAATAATGCACTTAATTCAGTGCTCATTTTCTCTAATTAATGCATTTTTCTTTAGCCTCAAAATATTCCATACATAACTAGCTATAATTTTAGCCACATCTGAGGAGAGTGCGTCTAAGGAGGAAATTAAAGATTCCCAGGACTCAAGAGATCTACAATTGGGTTTCACAACAATATAAATAGGGCATTCAAACAGAATATGGAAAATGGTTTCAGCATCGTGGCGATTGCAAGCTGTGCATATCTCGTTAGGGTCAATCAGATGAGACAACCCATTCATGGTGAATTTAATTTTGTAATTATTTACTAAACGCAATTGTGCTATGGTACGGGTGACCTGTATCGGAAGTTGGAGTTAAAAGTATTTTTTGGGACGTTTTGAAAGGCTTGAATTAATGTAGAGTGGCAAAAAGGTGCATCTTTGTAAAAGAAAAATATCAGCATTGAAAAGTTTATCATAAAAGCTGGACAAAAATTTTTTTGTGTCAAAATTACCATGACGAATGGCGTCTTCCATATGTCCTCAGCGCCAGCAAAAACAAAGCATGATGTCAGCTGACTGGCCCAATTGAATTTTACATCGGTGGAACTCAGTAATTTTAATTGTTGTCTAAAACACAAATTCGGTAAACGGTTTTCGTCCATCTTTAGGATTTTTCGAAACCACTTCAGCGACAGTTTAAATATATTGTAGGCATATTTAACTCTGCTTGTTTCTACTTGCACAATATAGTCAGGAGAATTATTATGAATAAGCAGTATTCTTTTGAGAAATGATATTTGAACCCTCTCTAACATGTCAACATATCTAAGACCCCGAACAGGTAAGCAATATATGGGGTAATAAGTACATTTCACAATTTTTATTTTTCCTTGTTGAAGTAGCAGTGATCAGGTAAATATTGATACTGATTCATTAGTAATTACAAGGCGAATAAAAAAATATACAGTGTGGCTTTTTAGTCCTCCCCCTGTTAACTTTTGAACGGATTGACGTACAAACATGAATAAAAAACCGTTTGGAGGGTTTCACCGATACTACTTTTTGAATAAAAAAAATATGGTGATTGCTCGACAGGGGGCACATCAATTCAAAATTTTTTAATGGCATGGGGGGGGGGGTCGAGTGTCCCATCGTTGAAAAGAGAATTCAATCAATTCTCTTTACAACCATCTAATTTTTTTTGAATTTCGTTAATATTTTTTTTTGCAATTCAAATTCGAAATATCAAATATAAATGCGGATCTGAAAACTAGTCATACCTTGATAAATTTGAACGGTTTGTTGTGGAATAATGAAACCAAAAACATTGCGAAGGGTATTATCGATACTACTTTTTGAGAGAAGAAATATTGCAATTACACAACAGATGGCGCTGGAGGCACACCAACTAGAAAATTTCGATAGGTATAAAAATCGAAATTGGGAAAAAATTCCTCAACTAAATTCAAAAATATTTAGATGGTTGTAAAGAGAATTGAATTTTAAGTTGATGTGTCCCCCCGCGCCCCCTGTGGAGCAATCACCATATTTTTTGTTTCAAAAAGTAGTTTTAGTAAAACCCTCTAAACATTTTTTTTTTTCATGTTTGTACGTCGAACCGTTCAAAAGTTAACAGGGGGGACTAAAAAAAGCCGCACTGTATAGGTATACCAAAGACTAGTACAATAGAAATATAAAATTTAATAATTTAAAAATAGAAGAAATAAAAAAAGAATTTACGTTGAGAGGAACTTTATTCGGGAGACACAAATTCAATTATTTTGTGTATTTCTTTTCATTCGGTTTGAAATATGTATGATTTGAAATATTTTTTAAACATTTCGAGACTGCTCAGTTTCATGTAATTTGTTGAAGATTACTAAAGAGAGGTATGTATAACATTTTGTACCAATTGTTCTATGTATATTTTTAACGGTGAAATAACTACCTACTTTTTGTCTTGTGTTGTAACTCTACATTTTTCAGCATGTGCCTGTTTTTGTAAGTACAAATCAATGTACATATTGTAATAGTATAACTGTCTAAGATCTAATACGTGACTCTCAGTAAAAACTGAGGCAGATGGGTATAATAAGGGCTTTCTATAAATTATTTTCAAGATAATTTTTTAAAGGACATCTAGTTTTCGCAAGTATATGTTTGAACATGCACTCCAGCTCAGTATACAATATTGCAGGCGTGATTCGACTAGTGCATGATATAAAATGTTTAACTGCTTCAGGGCCAGTTTCACAGGTTCCAGTTAACCTTCAAATAACTAAGTGAAAGTTTAGAAGGTGAATGACATCTCTTAAATGGCGTTTGAAGGTTCACATTCTAATGATCAGTTAATTAATCTGGACTCTAACTGGAACCTGTGAAACTGGCCCTAAGAGTTAGTATCTTACGCAAGCATTTGGAATTGTAGAGGAAAATTCTGGATGTTTTACTAACCTGCTCCTGCTCACTGTCATAATTCCATCTTAAATGGTAATTCCAAGTTATTTCTCTTATTAGTTGTATTTACTTTTACATCTATACCATTTACTTTGATCTCTAGAGTTTTAAAATCCGGTTAATGATTTTCTTAGCTAGCAAATGGGATGTAGTGAGATTTCTCGAAATTTACTGTAAGTAACTTATGACTAAACCAGTTGAAGATGTTTCCCAAATCTTGTTCAATTTCTTTTTTCAAATTCATCCATGAGTCAGAGGAGTAAAGGATATCTGTATCGTCGGCGAAGCTATAAAGTTTCCAGTAGATTTCTGAGTGAATAAGTTATTGATGTACAATGATGTACAATATTGGTTCCTTGTGGCACTCCATACCATAACTTTTTTTCATGACTTACAGTTTTACCAATTGTTAATGACCGTTTACGATTTGTCAGATAGTTTTTCAAAAGGTCAAGTGCTATTCCTCTAATACCTAATCCCTCCAAGGCCTCGAATAGCTGAATGTGATCGACAGTATCGAAGGCCTTGGTAAGATCTAGAAAGACAACAAATGATGGCTTTCTAGTATCAATGCAGTGATTTATTTCACCCGTTAATTTTGATGTAAGATCGTCTGTTAATAACCCTGTTCGAAAACCAAATTGCTGATTCGATATTATGTTCTTTTTTTAGAAGAAATTTTATTCTCGTTTTTAATGACTTTTCTAATATTTTAGCAAATGTGTTGATAAGAGAAATTGGCCTATAGTTGCTATAGGGTGCTAACTCATTTTTAATAATTTTCATTGCCTCCGTTTCAATTGTGTCTTTCCCGGGGGACTTACCTGATTTCAGTTCTTTAATAATTGATTCAATTTCGTTCCTCTCGACAAGAAATAAATAAAACGATCTGTATCGACTGAAGTTGAGGTTTAGGTGTTGAGTTTTTCTATATTTTCAGCATAATTTTTACCTACAGATGCATAGTGTTCATTGATGTGATTGGCTGTTTCTGATGGTTCACTTATGATTTCTCCAGTTTTGGTTAAAATTTCTTGAATGGTGTGTTCTCTATTCTGGCCGCATATTCGTTTAACTGTTTTCCAAAGACATTTTGAGTTTTTTAATTTTTTTTCTATTTCATTTTGATAATATTTAGATTTTTCCTCCTGTATTATACTATTTACCTTATTCCTATATACAGTATTCAACCGACAGAAGAACTCTAATAAAAAATAGACTACCATAAATGGGAAGATCAAGAAAAAGGTATACAATGAAAAGTATGCCTATCTGAGGCCTATGTAACTGAAGATATAGAAAATGGTGAGTTATTCATTGAGAACTATATGTTAGTTAGGCTTGAAAGTAGGCACACAGGAGAAGTAATTAGTTATGTAAGAACGGATGTATCTCATGATTATATTGGGAACTACCTAATTGAAAAGAACGTTTGGTGTTTCGTGGTTTGAATAAAATGCTAGTAACAGTTACACCTTGATTAGAATTAATCCTTCACTAAATGCATCTCATGTAGTTTTGTTGAACTTCTTGGGAGAATTGCTTGAAGAATGCATAACATCAAATATAGGTATATAACTGAATTTTATTATCATAGGAGATTTTGATATAGATTGGAAATCAGAAAATACGTGCAGCTAAATATGGAAAAAGCACATTGAAGATAATGGTTTTAGGTAAAGAGCATATTTTCCAAATTTCATTCTCTCATAATTTTTTTATTGATAAACGCATTTCACTATTACTTTGTCATATGGCCATTTGAAAAAGTTGTTAACCTAGTAGGTAGTGAAATCACTAATAATACTTTTAGATTTTTTATCTTGAAAAATAAGAATAGTTGGCCTTGAAAATTAAGACTCGTTCATGAAACTTAGTGTCCTAGTGGACTTTTTGAATGTCTATTTTCTTTTCGTGAGTTTTCGCATCTCTTTTCGAGAAGGGTCCGAGACCTCTGACTGACTTTTTTTCATGTGGGTTGTGCTCTGTAAAAATCATTTATTTTTACAATTTCCTGTTGGGAGTATTTCAAATCATCAGCTTCAATCCCACGTTTGATGAAAGAGTGGAGGAAGAACACTGATTCCCTTTACTTACGAAAGGAATTTTTTGGTACAAATTTCACTTAGTTTTCCACTTCTTTTGGTGGGAAGAGCACAGGTATAATTTTCCGTAATTGGTTTTAGTTCACCCTGTATATGATGAATAATTTGTAACGCCTGAAAAATGGTATGATCCCAAAGGCGGATTTCCACCAAACGGACAAAACCACAACAAAACAGCAACTGTGTCGATTTCGACAAAACAAAAACTTTTGTTGTCAAAATAAGAAACATTTTGAAGACTTCGTGTCGCGAGTTAGTGTTTTCGTCAACTACGAAAAGTCCCGTCACCGGGCGGAAAGATCAAAAGGTTTCGGTGTTCTGTCTCTGTTTTTGTAAACAGAGTTCGCTTTGTGGAAAGGCTGGCGACAACGCCGACAACAGTTCACTAGGTATTTTGTTCTGGTGTGTGATTTGGTGGTTCTCAAATTCGTGATTGGACATTCTTACAAAATTATGAAATGATGACCTCAGCTCTCCATTTATTCCTATGTCATCATGTACCAAATCTGCCATAATTTTGTCCGTTCCATAATCTATTCGTCTTCTTAAAAATGATCTCATCCAGTATCTTGGTTTTCTTCGTTTTCGCTTCTTTAGCTCAAAAGATTCAATTATAAAAACACCGCACGCCATTATAAACACATCGTCTAGAGAAGGCATGATGAAAACTGTTCGTCTAGTGGAAACGACAGAAAACACTTGCAAAACAAAACACGCGACAGACTAATTTTTTGTTTGTTTGGTGGAATTCAAGTTTCGAGTTTGTTTTCGAAACTACAACAAGTTTTTTGTTTCTGTTTTTGAAATTGAAACTAGTCGCAAGCGAGTCCGTTTGGTGGAAATCCGCCTTAAGGGCAACGGGAAGAAATTGAGGGCCTCTTTGCGGGTCTCTAGCGTGAGGGCCTACTGGGAAATTTTCGGGAATATCGGTGATACAATCCGACACTGCATATGGGGACATAAGGAGTGAAAATATACTAAGGGTCCAAAGTTTATGTTTCTTCCAGGTAAACCGGAAATAGTTACTTGTCAAAAATGCAGTATTATGTGCAATACAGATCCTCCAAATTCTATTTCATTATCTTCGAAAACAAAAAAGTTAAAGGGACAAGCCACGGACACTCGGTATACGGTTCAAAAATTGAAACTGGGTTTTTTTCAAGTTGCAATCCATCAATATGCTTTTAGACATCGAGATAATTGAAGTGGCTATCTCTCGAAAGATTCTTGAAGATATATTCATGATTCGATATCATTTGTCAGCTACAGATTAATGGTTAGCTACTAATAATACAATAATTGTTTAAAAACACAACGTGTATTCAATAAGGTGGTTGAAAATGTCCTTTTGTTTCACTGCTGAGCAGTGTTTATTTGCCAAATATGAAAATAAATTTAGTATTCGAGCACTTTTAAAGAATGCTATTTCTAACTTTCGTATCAAGAAGCATTTTAGTGAAAGAGAGTATTGAGAATTATTTATTACCTCTTTCATGAACATTTTCTGCGAATCCACTGTGCGCTATATTGAGAGTGATAAGGGCCTAGAAATTGTAGGGATTTTCTGAATAATCCGACTTCAATGCGTTTAAAACTATAATTGTATACCAATAATATGAATACATAACTTTAAGAGGAATTCGTCAGATATTTATCTCTTATTCAACATTGAATCAGCTCAAAACTATAATTGGCACGAATAATTTGAAAACCATGACTAAGATTTGAACGTGAGTGGGGTATCAGGCCCTCCACTGCGGCTAATGGCCTATTGTGGCTCACCCTATGGTTATATTTCTCCCAGTATATTCAATCTCTTGACGAAATTGAGGAATGTATTGGGAGAACAATTTACCAGGTTTTCTGGCCTTACTGTCGTATCGCCAAATATTGAGAATCTGGTTCTGGCCGCTGCAGGGCATGTACACAGAATGTGTTTAGTTTCATCATCCTACATGCATAGCCGGCACTCTGCATCTTGTGCAAGTCCGATTTTATGCATGTGATGTTTGAGTTTGCAGTGGCCAGTAAGCAAACCTACTATAACTCTGAGATACGCTCTACTGAGTTCTAGCAGTTTGTCAGAGTCCTGTTTTTTCCTTGTACAAGCAATAAATGCTTTGGAATGGGCTAGGACCGGTAGACTACGCCAGTATTCGAGTATTTTATTGTCTGCCCAAGCTGTTATGACATTCTTGGCAGTGCTATATGCTAAACCGATAACCGGTTCTGGTCCAGTGAACGTTGTTTCGGCCCCCCCTCTTGCTAGGGCGTCCGCTATTTCGTTTCCTTTTAGGCCTGTGTGACCTGGTATCCAGACTAGGGTAACGTTGCGTTGCGCCAGTCGGTTTAAGGTGTCTCTACAGTTCCATACTGCCCCAGATTTAAAGCAGTTGCAATCAAGCGCAATAAGTGCTGCTTGACTATCTGAAAATATTTTTATTGTTTTTAATGTTTGGTGTCGATTTTCCAGCTCCCTGGCACACATATTAATGGCATATACCTCTGCCTGAAATATCGTAGCTAGTTTACCCATACTGAACGAGCGTTTCACTACTGGGTTCATCCCATATATTCCGGCTCCAACGCCTTCCTGAGTTTTGGAACCGTCGGTGAACCAACGTTCATTTGCCCTACATAGGTTGGTTTCATTCAGGACCCAGTCTTATCTTTCGGGAAAGACCACAGTGCAGGACGTGTGAAGGTTGATAGTTTTAGGCATGATGTCTGAGGGCATTCCTAGAATGTTGTGAGCTATTATGCCCTCCAGCATGCTGCTGCCTCTCATGCTGCGGTAGACTAATGGCCGCTTGGTAAAGTCTGTATGTTGCCCATCTTGCCTCTCTCTCCAGAACTATGTGGAGACGAGTTATCCAAGAAGGACTTCCATTGCTGCCGTTGGCGTGGAGCGAATGCTTCCAGTAATCGCCAGGCACGCTTGTCTCTGTAGTCCGTTAAGTTTAGCAATGGCCATTTTTTTATGACCCTTGCTCCACCAGACTATAGAGCCGTACGTTATCATTGGACGTATGACGTAGACGGTACAACCAATATACTTGTTTTGGTGACATGCCCCATGTTTTGCCACATATTCTGCGGCATGTCCATAATGAGAGGCTAGCCTTCCGGATAGTCTTTTCCAAGTGCGAGTTCCAATTAAGTTTTTATCCAAGGTTATTCCCAGATATTTTGCTTCACTCGCAAAAGGAATTGTTACACCATTGATGGAAGGAGGTATTAAATGTTCCAGCTTCCTTTTCCTGGTGAATGGTACTATGACCATTTTGTGGGGGTTAATGGACATTTCCTCCCTCTCACACCATTTATATATGGCATCCAATATATCCTGAAGGACATAGGAGATCGTCTCTTCGGATTTATCGTTTATTACTAGAACCAAATCGTCAGCATATGCTTGCAGATCAACCTCCCAAAGCGAGATAATGGCCAGCAGATCATCCTCCAGCAGTGACCATAACAGTGGGGAGAGGATCCCCCCCCCTGAGGATAGCCCCTGGCTGGCTTGAAGCTGACACTTTCCCTCTGTAGAGAGGTCGTTGTGAAGCATAGTTCTTATCCAGTCACATAGTATCGGTTCAATCCCTCTAGAGACAGTGGCCTCATATAGGGAGTGAGGTCTTGTTAAATGCTCTTTCTATGTCCAAGAATGCAGCGACTGCTACCTCCTGGCTTTCCAGGGCGTCGCTTATTCCTGAGACAAGGTTATTGAGGGCAAGTTCTGTTGATTTGCCAGCCTGGTAGGCATACTGGTGAACATTGAGGGGGTGCTTTGTTAGTGCCCCACACCTTATGTGCCCATCCAGTATTTTCTCCATGCTTTTCAACATAAAGGATGTCAGACTAATAGGTCTGAGCGCTTTTGGGTGTGAGTCATTCCGACTATGACTTACGCGATACTTTAAAACAAAATTCGCATTCAACCAGTGTACGAACATCCTGTTTAACTAATTGGGAAAGAATTTGAAATGCGAAAAAAATTAAATCCGGCTCGTAGGACAAAAAAAAAGATTTTCAGTGAAATTTAAATATATGTTGCCGTCTTAGAGTTTTTAGTGGTTTTATGAAAGAAAATTCAATATTCCGTTTACTTTTCAAGGCATCAAAAAATTTCATATGAATTTTATGTAGATCTAGTTGAGGACTATAAAATTGTTCACATGTATTTTGTGATATCTTTCAATTTTGGGTTCCTGACAATGGACCTTCACATTTATGAAAAATAAATTGCAAAACTCGTTCAAATCTATAGTTTCTAGTCTGAAACGTCCATTTAACAAAGAGTTCCACTATATTTTGTTCATTAAAAAAAAATCACATTTGAAAGTGAGCCGCTGACGTCACGTTTATCGGAAACACCCCCACCATAATCCACATTGCAAAACAGGCAATACCGTTCTCCTTGAAAATATAGCTTCTTACTTGATATAAGGCATTGAGAAATAATAATAATATTTTTATTGTATTTATAGCTTTCAAATTTTCTGAACGGTCCTTCCTTTTGATGAAAAACGAGCATTGGCAATACCGCAAATCGTAATAAGGTGCTCATTATTCATCGGGTGAAATCAAATCAGATAAAGCAATGTCTATGATTTCATTGCGACTTTCATCTCTTTGAATTTGGTTTTTCAAGTATATTTTCCTGAATCTTTACTAGTACCTAAAATTTTTTGATAGTTCAAGTTTTTTTTTGCAATGACTAAAATTTTAAATCTTTCTTTGAACTCTGCTTGAAAACAATAATAACATAAGTAACGTAAAGTATTCACTTGGCAATTTTCTTCAAAATAACATATATTTCTGCTTTTCGCACAGGGTTTATTCACTGCTTCGAAACACATTTTACGAAGTGCTTCATCTTTGGATGCATAGAAAAATTATTTATTAGAATTTTCACTGGGGTTCAGACAACCGGGTACATAGCAATTTTTCGACATGTTCACAGTTATTGCAGGGATACAGATTCAGGAATTTAAAAAAATTGTAGAATACAAACAACAAAAACTTTCAAAACTTTGAAAACCGCAATATAACCTCAAATAAGAAATCACGTAGGGCATGTTCGTGTGCAGCATATACAGGGTGTCCCACTTACCATGCTCAACATAGGTATCTTTTTAATGGTAAGAGATACGAGGTCGGTTAAATGACACCAAATGTGGAGTTTATCAAGGCCAACTAAAATGAGAAAAAATGTTTTGATAAAATCTATTCGTTTTTGTTTTATACGCAAATAACAAATTTTAATCATTTTCATGTCTCTTGCAAGTGAATTTTGACCCACTTCTGGCGGTCCTAATAACTTGAAATTTGGCAGATGTTCATAATTCCGGTGACAATGCACTATGAAATTTTTATTGAAATAAAAAATAAAAAATGGCGGCTCCTCCAATATGGCGGACGAGATTTGTGATTATGATCCGATTCCATTCAAAATTGGTATGGGGGAGTTTTTGAGGTCGGAGATCATGATTTTTTGTTAAAATTTATAAATTCAAGATGGCGACTTCAAAATAGTTCTTGTTTTTGTATAAATGACGATAACGCCGTTGTTATCAGCAAAAAACGATTACTGTGATATATCATCTGTAAGAGAAAAAAAGTTATTCATAACTAAGTTATAGTGAGCTTTGACCTACATTTGAAAAATGAAAGTTGGTACTGATATCTCAAATTCTAGAAGAGTTGGTATGAATTTCATATTTTTTTCGAAATCTCGTTGAAAAACTGCCATAAGAATGTGAAATTCCAATTCGAATATTTTTATAAATAAAGAAGTTACGGAGGAGACATGAAAATGATCAATATCTGTTTTTTGCGTATAAAACAAAAACGAGTAGATTTTATCAAATTATTTTTTCACATTATAGTTGGCCTTGATGAACTCCACATTTGGTGTCATTTAACCGACCTCGTATCACTCACCATTAAAAAGATACCCATGGTGAGCATGGTAAGTGGGACACACTGTATATTTGATGGAGCTGCTTCACTTGTATCCAATTTTAATGTAGGCGAACGAGTTAAACAGGGACAAACAATTCTTATTGGTTTGCTCCGTGAAACAGACGAACGAACCCATCTGGTATCAAATGTCAACTGTCACACGATACATTATATCCGAATGAGAATTTGAAATTCCATGCTGCACAACTTTTACATCGTTGCCAAGTCTGGTTTTGATGAACGTGACGTCACGAATCACTTTTCTTCTGATTATAGAGAAACTGGAGGTCAGAAAAAAAAATAAAAAAATCCCGAGTGATATTAACGTTTACACTTTTTCATTACAGTGTTTTTAAGTGTCTCGTGGAAAGGCCCATTGCAAAAAAATTAAGTACTGTCACGGAATGCTCATTTTTCAAACTTCAGTCAATTTGATCATTAGTACGGTCAATATCTCGATATTTAAATTTTTAGAAATATTTCCCGTACTATTATTTTTACAAAACAAATGTATGGACATTTTTAGTAGATTTTCTGAAAGCGATCAAAGAATATGTTTTGGATAATTGGAAAAATAGTAACCGTTTCAGAAATCTTTCGTATTTTCTAAAATGCAAATTTCGATTTTCAGGTTTTTTAATTTTCCCGATAATTTTCGTGAAAAATAGTTTCAGTAGATCCGAAATGCTAGCGTTTTCAAATGTCAGAGAATTACAGACAGACAGACGTAGGTATAGACAGATTTTTTTTGTATTTTTCAATGGGGAACGTTTCGTCCGGTAACTATGGGTCTAAAACGTGAGATGAAAAAGTTGGGATAGGCCGTATATACTGTTTTTTGTTGTTAAAATTTATTTTAATTTAAAAAGATGCTTCATTTCAAGCAAGATATAGATTAGTAACAGGAGTTTGTTTGAAACCGATAGTTCATTGTATCAAATCAATAGTAATAAAATTGCTATTTATGATACAAGTTCGTAAAGTAGGACTTTTTTGTATAAGCGTGAAGTTTGTTAAATGAGGCAACAAACACTCGAGTACAAAAAAGCCCTTTACGAAAGTGTTTCATACAAATATTTTCTTCGACAGTTATTATATTGCAAAATTGTAATGATGTAATTGTCGTCGTATTATCAGTAGTAATATCCCAACAAAATGCTGAATTTTCAAAAAATACTTTCACCTTGCTGTCATGAAAACTGTGTTGCGTAGAAACACCACGAGAGCTTGCTCGAGTGGTGTTTTGTACAGCAACACAGTTTGAGCGACTGGCATGGTGAAAGTATTTTGAAAATTCTGCATTTTAAAGGGATATTCGATCAGACAATTTCACGAATACATTAAATTATTATGGACTAAATGCGTATTGCAGGAACGATTCATCATTTGTCATTAATGTCAGTTGAAGGGTTGAACCGTCAAACTGACGTTTCTCTATTCGCAGAAAATGTTGCAACTATGGAAACGTATAAATAACGAAGAAGCGAAACACCGATTTGAAAATACCACGGGCTGGAGACAGTGTTTTCTCATTGGTTTGAATTCAAAAAATGATGGCATTTGGTTGGTTTATATAATAGTCCGGGAGCCAGTGACAGATTTCCATGATCAAGTTCCTCTCAAGCGAAAATTAGTGGAATGCATCAGAGAGTTATATTATAAAGCTTCGTGAACGTCAGCTGCGGTTCCGTGGGGAGGATGAGCGGTGGTAGCCTCCCAAGCACAAAGAAAAAGAAATGTATTCAATTTTGTTTTCCTACCTGAAAACATGTTAAATTATCGCTGAAGCAATATTTTGAAGAAAGAAAAAATCAGCTGACTATAGCATGGTGTATTATACGACAGCTAGTTGGTCGAACACAAAAAAAATTGTACCTTCTATGATTTCCTCTCAAATAAAATTTTACCTTATATTCGGATTGCGTCAATTTAACATCTTTCCGGGAAGGAGGACATAATTGAATATTTTTTTTTTATTCGTGCGTAGGAAGCTACTGTGCTGATCATCCCCTCCCCCCCACCAACGGAATCGCAGCTGACGTTCACGAATCTTTATAATACGACTCTCTGATGCATTCCACTAAATATCGCTTGAGAGGAAATGACTGACCAAATTTTTACCGGGCTCCTGGACTATAAAGCGCGTTCGGTTTTTACGTCTTACTGATCAGATTAGTCTGTTATCGTTCGTTTATTGCAATCGATTTTAGGGGAGGTAAATCTTGATGGTTCGGTTTTTCAAATCCGTTCAGTCCGAGATTGATCTGTTTGCTCGGAGAATTTTGGCAGACGAGTACGATTAATCTGAAAGAGTAAGGTTATATGCAACATCATCAAAAATAATAATTTGATTTTCCGAAACAAAAACTAGCATTGTTTGTTGTGTATTCGTTATTTTAATATTCAAAACGTTCAAATTTCAAACTTGGAGATTCTTTACGAAATAAACGATGCAAATTTCTAAGTGGTTTTTGGTTAACTTCATGTCAAAGTCAAGCCAATGTCCGTTTAGTTCGTTTATTACCGATTGATCCGATTATTTTGTGGCCACGTGACTAAAATCTGCTCAACTCTGAGATCATAATACCGAACGCGACTATAATATGAGGGAAATTGTCGGGGGTAATACCATGAATACTATCTATAGTAATTCTGTCAGAAATCAATGAAATCAAATTGCTTGTTATCACCACGAGTCCTTTAGGACGAGTGGTGTTACCTCAAAGCAATTTGATCGAGTTTAAGATTTCTGACAGAATTATCGATAGTATTGTGAGAACGAGTAGTATTTATTGAGATGATTTCACGAACCAACATAGTTAAAAAAGTTCCATTGTCGTAAATTCTTCAATAGTTATAAATAATGCTTAATAGTCATGAAGTCTGTCAGACTGACATTCATATTAGTAACAAGATATTGAGTTATCCGTTGTTGTTTGGATACGTGGTTGCCATGACAAAGTGGTATTACCGGCTCGATAGCTAGGAACTGCGTGTTATCGAGGCATACGTCCCTTATTGGACCTAATATTGCAGGAAAGGAGGGTTTCATACGGCGAGTGAAATTATCAATTAAGGACTTCCGAGTTATATTTCACGCAAAATACTGTATTTTTCAAAAATGCACAAATGTATGAACAGTGTGTAAAAAATTACTTTGCGCACAGTGGATGATTTTACGCACAGGTGATTTTGTTACGCACACTGAGAAAATTGTTTTAAATTTGCAATGTATTTTCAATGCTTAGAGTGGAACATTATTTCAGATTCATGGGAATCTTACTTCTGCCGTTCAATTTTTAAACTACAAGATGTATCTATACGCACTTGAAAGGAGATTTCATTCAGCGCCTAAAATTTCTTTCGATTTACTGAAAACAATTGTGTGAATATCCCTCGACTATGAGAAGATCCACCTGCAACTGGAATGTACATCCGTTTTGGCGTAAATTTTCGCGTTGGTTGTAAAATTACGCATCCACAGGGTAAAGTCAGCTCCTACACGTTCCTGTTCATTCTTTTTTGTGACCAACTGTGGTATTGAGGTATTGCAAGTAATAAATAATGAGTGTATTTTGTGCATTGCATCACCAATACAAAGTAATTGAACTTTATTAAAATCATTACATGATATTTACGAGATTGCATTCAGGTTTCTTCTTCATAATATCTAAATATCTAATGAAATTGAGAAATTCAACCTCAAATCACGATGTGTTTTGTGGAAAACACCGATATTATATGTTGAATTTAGTACCTACATATGAAAAATTACTCAATCGCATATGTGTAACTTTCGATTAATGAATCCCAAATTATGGACAAACCAATAAATTCTTTGGTCGTTTTTTCTTAACATATACTTACTTTTTTGGAGAATGTTGGCTGTTGCTGAGTTTATTTGTGACACTTGCTCCCAAAAATTCAAATTCTTAAAAAAAAACAACGTACACCAAAAACTCCACAAGTACTTGTTCCATCATTGTAAAATGACATTTTCCCGAATAGAAATCATCTAGCTGTCGAATAATAGTCCATGATAAATTAAATTGAATTTTATTGGTCCCTGCCCTATTTCAAGAATTAACAAGACGATGGAAAGCCTGTGGCTTGTTGTATAATACAAACAACTATTTTTTGTCTTTAGGACAATCGCACTGAATAGGAAGACCAGCCCATAAATCTTTATAATATCAATTGATAATGATTAATGTTAGTTTATGATATGCAATATATTATTCGAAAATGTTTCCAGTTTTTTGCTATATTGGAATTAAATATTCAGTTTGTTTGAAATTTATTTTTATTTCCAATTATTAAAGAGACATGTATATAATTAACCGAAATATCGTAAGATAATGAAGATAAGGACAGAATCTGTTTATACTAATAAAACATAGAATTTTAGTTTTACGACTGAATGCCACAGATTCAAGTATTTTTTCTAGTTCCTACATGAAGTGTGCTAGACGATTCTTACTCAGATAATACGGTCAATCTGTCTGCCATTCAGCCAGAGTGGTTAATAAAGGTGTAGAAGTGGATGGAAAAATATTGAGGATTTTGGAAACGTTCAACGTTCAAAAATTTGAGCAATATATCTCCACTTCACCAAAACACTTTGTTGCTATAAATACTCATCTGGAGACTATTATCAGTCTGGATGATGCTAGTTTTATTAGCGAAACGTAAATCGAGTATAATATAATGAAGTGCTTTTTGGTGTCCTGGAAACCTATACAATAAAAAAATATACAGGTAGGTCTCAAAGTAACGGATAAATTCATTTTCTACGTTGTCATCTATTTTCAAGAAAACCCCTGAAACACGTCAATTCATGTTTTCAAAAAATACTCTGTGGCCTAAAAAAATCGCCGCTCCTTCACCCCCATCAAAGTGGCAGCCACCACCCCTAATTTTTTTAAATGAAATAGGCGGTCAAGTGATACCTAATTTCGAAGGGTATTCAATTGTCTATACAGCTGTCTGTCACGTATGACAAACAACACTTTGTAAATGAACCATAAAGAATGGGGTGCATTGAATATACAGCGAATTTAATAGTATTCGTGGTAATTTTTAACAATTTGAAAATTAATTTTGTTTTGACGCAAAAAATCAAAATAAAAAAAATGGATATGGCTGTATAGACAATTGAGTAAGTACCCTTCTAAATGAGGTATCACTTGACCCCCTATTTCGTTATAAAAATTGGTGGTGTGGCTGCACTGAAATGAAATTATAATATCTTGACTATTATAATTTCGTTTCAGTGTGTGGCTGTCACTTAGAGGAGGGTGGAAGGAGGGCATTTTTTCATGTCACAGAGTGTCTTTTCGAAAACATAAATCGATGTATTTCAGGGTTCTTATTGAATATGGCTAATAAGGTAGAAAATTAATTTATTTGTTACTTTAGGACTTCACTATATAAATTCATGATAATGTAATCCCACATTATGAAATTCCAAAACACCTTCACATCGGAGTGTATTTTTCAAGTTAGAAAATCAAACCGTTATATTACAATGTAAAATTCCACTACAAATTATTTACGTTAGAAAATCAAACCGTAATATTACAATGTAAAACTCTAATGCAAATTTTTGTTGTGAAGTAATATAACAATGTAAAATTCCATCGTAAAATTATGTCACAACGTAAAGTTACATCGAAGAAGTGCACTGAGTTATTCAGAGTAATGATCCAAGGTGATATAACACGTGGTATGCAAAATTCCACTCGAAGGTAAATTCCCGTTGAAACGGGCGGTAATTAAATTGCCGCTAGTGGGAGCGGAAAAAATTCTCCCAGTGCACTTGTGCGAAAAAGTATTACTTCACGCACTGTCAGCAGTGCGTAAAAGCTTAGTTTACGCACTGTCGTAGAAAAAGTCCTTATTTCTTTCCTAATTCGACGAGCCACCGTGCTGCCATTTGAAAAAAATTAGTAATACCGATTGAAAAATTAAATTTAACGTAGTTTAGTAGTTTAAAAAGTTTTATTTTTCCCAAAATTTAGGGTTGCAAAATTCTGTTTTCTTTTAAATTTCTTTTTGAACAAAAATCCTCCCAGAGTCGAAGCCGTTTCCAACCGAGATGGCTAACCTTAGTGTCATGCGTCTGCTGGATTTAAAAAAACAAAAGAAAAAAAATATTGCAGACGAGATTTGAATCCGGAGCTCCGGGGTGGTAGCCAGATACTACGTCCACTGATCCACCATGGGTTATAGAAACATTTCTGTAGGCTGGCATTCAACTAAATGAATAGTGTTTTTACGTACCTTGATTCCCTAATATCTGAAGAATGGTCATCTGGACAAGCTAGCAGGTATGCATGCGATCATAGTACATACTAACACTACTCAATCGTACACATTTCGTTCGTTTAAAAATAAGTAATGTCTGACGGCCCTGGGATCTTGGACTATAATGTGCGAACTGGATTAGAGTTTCTGATTTAATACCATCAATTCAATTTATTTTAAGGGTAAGAATCACTACTTTTTCTCTGCAATATTCTAGGTAAAATGAATAACATATTTTTTCCTCGTAAAACTTGGTGGTTTGAATTCTGTCAAAGGCATTTGCAAGAGTGCTTCCTATTTTAGAGGAATATTGTACAAATTGTTCAGCTATTTCTTGGTGTTTGGAAATTATTTTGCTATCCATATTGTTTTTAATTAATTCATCAATTAAATCATTTGATTTGTTTCTTAGTTCGATTATCTTCAGTGATTTCCATATGTTATAAGGATCGTTTTGGTGCATTTAAATGAACTTCATTTGACTAGAAATCGAAATAAGTTTCTTGGATATTGCGGAATCACATAAACTCACTCGTAGCTCTCCAACATCCCATTCATGCACCCATTTTTGAATGAGTTTACCATGAATGTTCCTACCTCTTTATCGTTGCATTGGTATATGGGTATAAGGATGAGGATATTTTGTCCATCTTGTCTTTGAAGCATATTCAAAGTATTACCGAAGTTTTGTAGTAACCGACTGAATGATAATAATAAAACCCCATTCATTTGAGTTGTAAACAAAATAAATGAATCTCTCATTGATATGACCACAGAATGAAAACATTTCATTTTTCATGTTGTTATACAATTTGTCTCTGAATCATTGCCATTGCGCCGCCTTGCTGTGATCCCCTATAACACTGTCGTGGTCTCCATGGCGACAATTCACAGCGGGAGGTGGAGCAATCGATAGTCCTTCATTCCACCATCAACTATCAAACTAAATACATTCATCAGAGAAAGTGTCTGAAGCTTTTATGGGGGGCCCGCAAACAAGAGCTGATATTCTTCGAAAAATCCTCCAAATATCTGAACAAGTTTTTTGCTGATATCAATCAAATATTACGTCAAAATACAATATGTCAACAAGTTATGTCTGACTCGTACCAAAATAAACATTTCAATATCCGAAACAATTCACAGACAAATCTATGATTTCTTATAATGTTGCTTGATATTGGCAAACCGACAAGCTATTTTTAAAAGTCCATGTCATCAAGCTATTGTAAATTATGTATGATTCGTCAGTCTGCTGCATATGTATATTGCAAAAGAACCAACGTTTGATAGCGCCAAGTAGTACGAATATAGGTTGGGGCAAATTCAAAACGAATTTACTATATTCATAATTCCTAATTCTTTCAGTTAGTTGTATAAACTAATACAAATACTCATTTATAAAAAAAATTACGCATTAAAATTCAGTCTTATGAACTAAAACTTACCATGAATGGTAGTCACTCAGTAAAATCAAAATGCAAATTGAAATTTGATCTTATTAAACTGGACTTGTTCAAAAACTATACAAATCAGTTCAAGCGAATGGGTCTACGACTACCTAGATATTCCGCTCAAAAAAATCCTGTCAAAAATATCCTGCCAAACAATCCCCCGTACAATAATATCCTCAGACAATAATAACCCTATGCAAAATTATCCCGTCCAATTATTATAGTCTGATCTAAGCTGAACGAACTAACCTAGCTCGAAAGTTGAGAGCTTGGAAGTTAAAGAAAATCCGTTTTGAGGCCTTTGAGGGTAGTATTTTATAAGTCTGATTTAATCTGAACGAACTAACCTTACTCGCAAGTTGGAAAGTTATTATTGTTCAGGATATTAATGTCTTAGGATACTTTCGGGGGATTTTTGGCAGGATGTTTTTGACAGGATATTTTTGGACAGGATATTCATTCGTGCTACCCAATATTATGCGAGATTAATTTAGTGTCATTTCCCTGATGGGGTATAATATCTCAATCTGTAGCTGCCCACCGTGTTCTATAAATACTGGGAGGGTGAAGCATATCACTTTAAAATAACTGGCTCCCCGAGGTTTTGATCGGTTTCCTGTGTTAGGGAATCATCAAAATGATGTTAGCAAAATTTTAGTCAAATCAAAAATTTACTCTAGAACAGTATACAGAATCAACTGTGCATCGATTATTCATATGGCCGAAACAAATCCACTATAAAGTATAATAATTCCTGCATAGACCCACGATATACAGAGTGAGTCCAAAGCTAGTAAGATTATTAGTGATATCAAATAATTGAGCGTTGTAATTTCATTCATTTCCAGATATTTCGAATCCAATTGATGATGTTAGCATCTCCTGAATCAGACTGACATATTATATACAAGACGTTCTATTTCTCATGAAGCCGCATCAGTCTTGCTTGTTGATATAGGTATCCAAATACATGGTATTCCAGATAACTCGGTGATAAACTGGATCGTTTATGATGAAAGTTTCACACAAAATATACAGGTTATATCAAAAATTGTGACACTTGCTGATGAATTCTTCAAAGTAGTTGGGCTCGATTCATTTTATTGGTACATTTCCATAAACACATTCTCTCGACACAAATATTCTGTAATTTTTTCTAACAATTTACTGTGGAATATTTTATATGTGTATAAATCTATATTTACTATAAGTAGTAGAATAACCTGAGTGACAAAGGTAAAATATTGCAAAAAAATAAATACAAACAGTGAACAACATAATACGTAACGAAATATACTCATATTTTAATATAACAGATGTTTCGTACCTATACAGAGTGAATCACATTAGCGTAACAACAGCCAATTTCATTATTTCTTTACGATAATTTCAAATGCTTCATTTTCAGGTTCCAGATAAATGTATACGGAATTTCATAATGAACCATTACATCTGTGACATACTTGATTTATACAAGAGTTGGATGGACATAGACTATGCGTAGGAAAGATTGGAAGGAACTAAAACACAGTGTGTATGATATTACATATACTTACTTCAAGATCAAACTTGTGATATTCTTTGAAAGGAAAAACAATTTATGACGAGGTAGCAAAAAATTGAAAAGAATGATGACATGATCGTCATACAGAAAATAAAGATAGAGTCAGCATCCTCTCTATGGGCAGCATCTCCTACGTTTTTTCATGCAGTGTCTACTTCTCATTATTTTAAATTGTTTTCTCGTTTCGTTGTTGGACTTTTCTTACATTTTTTACAGCAATAGACTTATTATTTATTAGTGCATATGTGGTTGAATTATTTCGGACAAGTTTTGAATACACCCTGTATATGAACGTCATATGGTTCACAGCCGGCTACGAAACATACGTTCCTTTCCATATACAGGAAGATGAGATTAAACTGTTGAATTTAAAGCATATGTGCAATAGTTTGATCTGAATCATAATTTATACATTAAGTATGTATGAAAAAATAAAAATAAAAATTCACCCATTGAGATGCGATTTCAAGTAATGAGTATGATTTGCTAATTGGCACTTCTGCTAGTCATTGGTGGAAGGATGATCATAGTTCGTTCTGAAATTCCATGTATATTTATCCAGAATCTGAAAATTAAGCATCTGAAATACTCTTAAGATTATCTAAAGCGGTGGTTGTTACGCCAATGTCATACACTCGATATACGTATAAATCGTCTATTTTGTAATAAAATGTGAGTACCTATATTTCGTTACCAATTACATATTGCAATTCAATGTTTTCATTTAATTTACTGCAAGATTCCACCTTTATCACTCAAGTTATTCTATTACTTACTTGTAGTAAATATAGATTCATACATATTATTTAAAATATTCCACAGTAAATTGTTCAAGACATTTGAGAAGATTTCTTTCAACGAATGTATTTATGGAAATGCATCAATAAAATGAATCTCAAGCCTAACTACTTACTATAAAATCATCGGCAAAGGCCAGTATTTTTGATAAACCCTGTATATTTTGTGTTTATGTTCATAATACATACTTTTAATCGTGAAATAGTCTAATAAAATTCATCTCGTGATTGAATTTTCTCATCGGTCTGCCTTTTATTTCTGATCACAACTGAATTGTATCGAGAAAACACCACTCGTCCTGCGGACTCGTGGTGTTTTCTCGAAGCATTTCAGTTTCGTTCAGAAATGAATCGACGGACATATCGCAAAAAATCAGTCACTTGTGGTAGTACTACTGATAATTCGTTTTCGTAATCCCATATTGTTATTTTGATTTAACGGTATTCAGATGACAATTGAAAAGTTAATGTTAACAGCAGTGGCGGCAATAAGGGGCCCGCAAAGCCCGCCATGCGGGGAGGGGGGCAGCTCCAGAAGGGGCCCCTTCGACCTCTTTGCTCTTTGCCATTGCCACATGTATGAATATCCTAACAAAATTTGGCGGGGGGGGGGGGGGGCGAATCCTTATCGCCGCCACTGGTTAAGAAATCACTTCTTCAGATATTTTTTTCAAAACTTTATACTGCTTACAATAACAATAATTATAACAATACTAACTATTTATAAATTTGAAAAGTAATTTGGCAATTGCTATTATTTGAAATTTCTATTCCATCGATAAGAGATTTACCATCTATTGCACCAGTATTTGAACTTGTGGTCGGTGAGGCCTCATTACTATGAAATAGTTGTCTTGTTATCTTCATTCTCTTTGAAACTGAATTTTCAATATACGAATCCGCCACAGCAGAGGAGTTCCAACCTCTTTTTTTTACCGATAGTAGATCGCCACCATTTTCTAAAAGCTAGTAGCCAAGGATCTGCGAAACGAGTGCCCTGTGTAGAGCTGAGGATTTTCCAATTTTAAGAATGCTGCAATTTTCTTTGGAACTGCTCCAATAGTATAAATGCCCACAACTTGTTTTACACGTTTACCATTCCTATAACCAATGAAGAATCGCAAATTTTTCAAATTTGAAGGCCGCAAATCTACGTATTTTAGGTATAAACCATAGGCATCAAAAGGAAGTCCTTCTTTGGGAATGACAAATAACCGGTTTTTTTTTTAGTATACCTCAATGTTTATTTATTCATTTAATGGTCATGAAAGATACAAACAGACAAAGAGTCCACTAGAGTTTCTACATCAATACATAATTATAAATATACATTTACTAAATCTATGTTGAAAAGTTGTTAAACTCCTAACATTGAAGCACATTCACTTACTTACCTAAACATAAATATTATTATTTAACATAAGTACAATTTCAAACCAGCAATTGAGCCAGAAATTAAAATATAATAAATTAACGAATTAACACAGAGAAAAGTAGTTTATTAAACGATTGCATTTACTAATTTACTAATTTAAGTAGAAATTCATTCATACGTGAGACGTTTCAAAATGGTCTTTAATTTTTGATAGGATGTAGAGAAAATATCGATTTGATCGTTGTACCTGTTAGTATTGCGAACAATTCTACATAAAGGAGAATTTTGAGACGAATTAGTTCTTTGAAAAGGTATGTGGAATAAATGGTTTATTCTAAGTGGCCGAATAGGAACGTTGATTTGAATTTGATTCAGTATATTGACATTGTCTATGGAATTTGAGATGATTTTGTGTAAAAATAAAATATCAGAGATCACTCTTCTACTCGATAGGGATACAATATTGAAATATTTTCTCGCATTTTGAATGTCACCATTGTAATTGAAATTTTTTTTAAAACAAATATATCTGACAAACTTGTTCTGAATATTTTCCAGGCGGTTTATGTACGTTTTGTATTGAGGACACCATGGAATAGAAGCGAAATTTAGCTTACTGTACACAAATGCATTATAAACACAAATTGAAGACTTGATGTTTTCGAAATTTCTGTTCTCATTACATAGCCCAACATTCGTGAGGCAGAGTTTGCAATTGATTCGATATGTAAAATCAGCTTGGAATCAAATATAATTCCTAGGTCCCTAATCTTGCTCACTCTATTTATTTGATCAATTCCTATATAATAATCAAAATGAACCAAGTTGATGTTCCTTGTAAATGTGATACAATGACATTTTTGAAAATTCAAGAACAAGTTAGACGAGTTCCAAAATTCAGTAACTCTATTAAGATCGTCTTGAATCTTGTAACAATCGTTTAAATTTCGCACGGAGAGGTAAAGTTTCATATCATCTGCATATAACAGAAATTTGGCATGTTTAAAACACGACTTTATATTATTTACATAAATGATAAAAAATAAAGGTCCCAAGAGTGATCCTTGAGGAACACCTGATGAAGTAATGTACTCTTCTGAACGAAATCCTTGAATTGTTACAGATTGGGACCTATTTTTTATATAAGATTCCACCCATCTTAAGAGTGAGCCACGTACCCTGACCTCAGCAAGCCGCTCGAAAAGAAGATTATGACTAACCTTATCGAACGCCTTGCTGAAGTCGGTGTAAATGGCGTCAACCTGCACTCTGTTGTCCATGCTAGTGTATAAATATTCACTATATTCTATTAAACTCGATTCCAATGATCGCCCTGCAAAAAAACCATGATGTTCCGACATTATGGTGGATTTCACGAGAAAGTGCATATATTTGTAAACCAATTTCTCGAATAGTTTTGGGATCGCAGATAGTTTACTAATTTAATAATTTCGAATGATGTTTTTTTACCACTTTTGAATATTGGTATTACATCAGCGATTTTCCAGTATTCAGGAAATTGTTCACTTTTAATTGATTGATTAAAAATTGAAGTTAGGGGTTTAGCTAGAGATTTAAAGCAAGTTTTCAAAAATAATGGCGGTATTCCATCAGGCCCCGCGGCTTTGTTACTATCAAGCTGATTCAATCCGTTTTCTACCTCATTTTCTGAAATTGAACGTAATGTAGCTCGTTATTAGTATTAGTTGACGGTGAACTATTATAATTGAAGTTATGTGTTTCTGGTGTGTACACACTTTGAAAGTAAGTTGAAAACAGGTTGCAAATATCCTTTCCATTATTAGCTACGATGTCACCATGTTACCAAAACTCTGGTACTGGTGCTTTCAAAATCATCCACAGTCATCTTAACAAATTTGTCACGTCTATATACAGGCTCCAAAAGTACCACACAATAATACAACCTTTTCAAGCAACCATGTATGATCATCTGTCTCCAACAAAATCTTAGTTACTTTTTCTTCAGACAAAGTTTAGCTTTCTTTGGTGTATACATCTGACTTTCGTCTCAAGAACAAAAATAATTTTCCAAAGCTGAAAATACTATTTCTGTAGTTAATACTCTAATATGGTGTACCTTGTAATAAGTAACCTTGAGATGTCAATGTTGTCATAAACTTTCAAAGCATGTTTCAACATTGAAATCTTGGTCCACAGCGAGTTAGGAGAATAAACCTCTGATTTTTCTTTCGTCTAGGCTTCATTGACCACCTTTACATTTTTCATTTTCTTTTTGATATCGCTCTTAAGTTATTTTCGACAGTAAATCAACACTCACTGCACATGATTCTCCCAATATTTATAAAGATATTTGATTTTGTTCCCCAATTTTTTCAGTTTCATCCATGGTAGTTGTTAAAGCGAACTCGCGAACACAAAAAACTGACGATGATTATAATTTTGTTGTGATATTGTTAAGCTGTTCCATGACAACACGATTTTCGTATTTTTCTGTAGAATTACGAGGTACGTGGTTTCTTCTTTCCTTGGAATAAACGATTCAACCAATTAACGAATATTCTTCCTTATGTCTTAAAACTTATGACTGCTGCATAAATCCACCATAAAACCGTGGAATTTTGAGAATCAACACCGATTTTACTGAAAATTTGGATACAAGCTATACTGACCCGCTTCTTCAAAATCTACCCGGTGCCGAACCGAGCTTTTTATTTTTTTAGGTGTGAAAACCACATTTCTTGCAAAAAATAAAAATACATAGATTTTAGCATACATTTGGTTAAAAAAAAAGTTTAAATAATTATTTTTTACCCTATTGACATTCTCAAACGAGTTTATAATCAATCAGACAGATGCAACCTCTGTAAATCATCCCCTAAGGGGTAGTAATTTTCAAAACTATATAGTATCATTGCTTAAATAGAATATATGCAATGCCTGTGGAAAAGGTATTGGACCTAGGGTCACTGAATCCTAGAAGGCTTTGGCCTTTTTACGGGTATGGCCAATGGGTGGAGTCTAAAAAGCACCATTGTTCCAAAAAAACCACGAAAATTAGGTCCGATGTTTAAACTAGTGACACATGTCAAAAGTCAATTTTTGTCATTGCTGTCATTGGAAATGTTCTCAAAAATAGTTTTAGCAGATTCACAGTAAAGAAAGCAGATTGTCCCAAGTCCCAAAATCTTCTGATGAGCCCTGCTGTCACTGATCCAACTTAGGAATATGTTGATTACTTTTTTTACTGATACAAATAAGTATTCCTTTCTTCTGAAAGAGAAGTACCTATTGTGCAGTGAAAACCTGCAGAATACCGACAAAAGTCATGAATTATATTGTATTCTTAGAGGTGAGTTCAAGATAATTTTGTCTATAACTTGTTAATTAGTAGATTGAAGAATACATTTTTCCCATTTTCCTCACTAAAGACAAATACAGATTATATTTTCATTAAAACTTTTTTTTTCAGGATTGAAACAGGAAACCTTGAGAAAGAAATGTCTATCAATAGTATTAGTATTGAATAACTTGAAAATGAACTTAAGAAATGTATACTTAACAGATGATTTCAATTCCTATATAATATAACAATGTTTCACTTTTGACTGTTTTTGCTTTGATATGACTTATTTATCATTTCACAAATTATTCTCATCATTCCTTTTCTAATAATTGTTTGATTTCTTCATCAAATTTTATTTCATATGTATTGCTGTTGAACAATTTATGTAAAAATGTAATCCCTCTCTAAACAGAAACGTTTCTTGGGATCAATAAATAAATTGTGTGCAGTGTAAGTATAACAATTTTCGTGTTCACTAGGAGTCTAGGACTGACAAATTTTTTCTGAATTGTTCAGATTATCAACCCATTTAATCAATTTTCAGATTTATTTAGGAACAAAAGACCCAAAAATGGTCATGGAAAAAAGTGGCCAATTCTAATAAGCACATAGAACCTTTTCTTTCGAACAAGTTTAAAAATTCTATATTGACGTTTATCTTGAGAAAATTGGTTAGACCATAATAATGTTAGTATATTGGTAATCTCTTCAGAATAGCTGTTTTATTGAAATGAATGGCAATATTTTCTTGTTTCAACCACACTATTTCAAGAAACTTCTTATTTATGATAGGAATACAAAAAAATAATTCACTAGGTATATAAAGGAATTTTTATAATCATACAAATGAGAATGTACAAAAATGTAAGATTGTATATGGGTGAGTCAGAAACGCAGTATTTCAATCATTTCAAAATTGTTTGGATGTTTTGTAGTACCTGATACCTGATAGGTATTAATTTTTGCCTTAAGTTTTTTGCTAAAGCTTGATTTCATCTGAGAGGCATTCAGCAAATATATTTGACACGTGTTATGTTCACGAATGCTAGGCACTTCTGTAAGATTCAAATTCGATAATTGATATTTGGTTTTTGAGTTATTTAGCAGTACCTCAAATTGATACCCAATTTTGAAAATTTGTATTGATCAAACAATGGTAGGTATATATTGTGACTAAAAGGTATTTGGAAGAACAGTAATCTCTAATTTTGAATAATGAACCCATCAATGGAGAAGTTTCAGTGTTTTTATAAAGGGTTTGTAACTCTGTGGATATATTTAATCAATCATTGGCAACTTTTACACATCATTCTGAAAACAACACTAGGTTCTGCCCTTCTAAAACAAACTCTTGTGTCTGCAGCAGAGATGGTCGACGGCTGAATCTCCATATTCCATAATGTCTGGTGGTCGGGCCACAGGATATATATATTCCACTTCAGTTAATAGACTATTCCTTCTACAAAAAAGCGTTATCAGGCTCATCTTTGGATTACAACGCAGGGATACATGTAAACCTTACTTTCAAAACCATGAAATTTTAACATTGCCTGTATATATATATATATATATATATATATATATATATATATATATATATATATATATATCTATAAATGTATACTGTTCATCAGACAGAGAATCTCCAGCTACATCAAAAATTCTGACATCCACAGTTACCCAACAAGACATGGTAACAGTCTTAAAACTCGCTACCACAGGACTACTTTTTATGAAAAAGCTCCCTCGTATACAGACATAAAGTTCAATAATATATTGCCAAATAGTATTAAAGATGAGCAAAGCATCATTACTTTCAAGAAATATTTGAAGAAATATTTAATAACGAAGTCCTTCTATACTGTTCAAGAGTTTTTTAATATGTGACATTGTTCATTGAAATAACTGTATTTTTCTAAATCTTTTCCTATTATGTGATTTATAATTTTTTATTTTTGTTTTTATCTTATACAGTGTATATATATATATATATATATATGTTCGGAAAGGTTTCCGCGGTCAGAAATATGTACATTACTAAGTTCATGGGTTGAACCGCGTTGAGAGTTTATAACTCGACGTTTCGGCTCCTGCTTTGGAGCCATTTTCAAGAGTGTGACTGCGAGGCCTCTATCTGCCTACTCCTCGAGTCGTGGTCTTGAGAGATATCAAGGTCTCAACCTGCCTACTCCTTGATCTCAAAAGACGATCCGATGTTGGTTGCACTGTAGTATTTATAGGTGGTTGGCTACCTGGAGGTGGGCGGGTCTTACGGGTTTTCTCGTTTGTCTTGTCTGCTGGTGCCTGCTGTGTAGTTGGAGTTAATGGGATAATAATTGATTGGGGATAAGTTTCACGTGGCCTGGTAATTACGGTTGGAAGAAGGGGCTTCCAAATGGGGTTCAATTTACGGCTATCATCTTTAATGTTCAGGCAATCAGGCCGTTTTTCGATTTCGATGGCTTCTCTGATAAAACGAGAAGTTCTTGAACGTACTGGGGCGATGGTTTTCGTTTTCTCGAAATCTATGGGGTGACCCGTTTGGATGAAATGAAGAGCTAATGCGGAGCTGGTGTCTCGATTTCTAACTGAAAGGGAGTGTTGATAGGATCGAAAAGGTTACGATACGTTGATGACACTTTTGTCATCTGGCCCCACGGGAGAGATACCCTGGATTCTTTCCTGACCCATCTGAACGAAGTACACCCTTACATTCGCTTCACGATGAAGATAGAAAGCAATTCAACTCTGCCATTCTTAGATGTACAAATCACTAAAAATCCTCAACAAGGTTTCTCGTACACGGTTTATAGAAAACCCACCCACACCAACCGATATCTCAACTCCAAGTCCCACCATCATCCCTCACAACTCAACTCAGTCGTAAATACTCTGATATCTCGCTCCATCCGACTAACCGACGACCACAACAGACAATCCGAACTTCACAACGTAAAACAAGCCCTCCTACAAAACGGATACAGACCAGACCACATAGACAGAAACATCCAAAAACAGCTTCAGAAACCATTAGTAACCAAAAACGAACCACAAGTTGAAGACCGTCCATCCAAAGTCTTCTTCCCTTACATCAAAGGGGTGACGGACAAAATCAGTCGACTTTTCAGAAAAGCAAATATCAAAACCATCTTTACCACAGAACAAAAACTATCACACCTCATCAGACCAACAAAAGACAAAATTCCCAACGAAGACCATGGTATTTACGAAATTCCCTGTTCTATCTGCCCCCACTCTTATATAGGAGAAACTTCGAAACAGATCCATTTTCGATCCTATCAACACTCCCTTTCAGTTAGAAATCGAGACACCAGCTCCGCATTAGCTCTTCATTTCATCCAAACGGGTCACCCCATAGATTTCGAGAAAACAAAAACCATCGCCCCAGTACGTTCAAGAACTTCTCGTTTTATCAGAGAAGCCATCGAAATCGAAAAACGGCCTGATTGCCTGAACATTAAAGATGATAGCCGTAAATTGAACCCCATTTGGAAGCCCCTTCTTCCAACCGTAATTACCAGGCCACGTGAAACTTATCCGCAATCAATTATTATCCCATTAACTCCAACTACACAGCAGGCACCAGCAGACAAGACAAACGAGAAAACCCGTAAGACCCGCCCACCTCCAGGTAGCCAACCACCTATAAATACTACAGTGCAACCAACATCGGATCGTCTTTTGAGATCAAGGAGTAGGCAGGTTGAGACCTTGATATCTCTCAAGACCACGACTCGAGGAGTAGGCAGATAGAGGCCTCGCAGTCACACTCTTGAAAATGGCTCCAAAGCAGGAGCCGAAACGTCGAGTTATAAACTCTCAACGCGGTTCAACCCATGAACTTAGTAATGTACATATATATATATATATATATATATATATATATATATGTGTGTATTTTTGTATATAGGCTTATATACGTATATATATGCCTATATTTTTACTAGTTGAAAAACTGATATTTGTATATTTCTATATATTACCACTCTCTGTTGACCTTTCCAATTTCATGTAAAAATGACCCTACTGGAATAAATTTTATTATTATTATTATAGGGGCCGTGTCCGAAAGTTGACGCTTTTTTGAAGTTCGAGTCAATTTTACACCTGACAATTTCAATCCATAAAAAAAATTAGAATTGATATGTATCAATTGAAATGAAACATGAAATCCATATTTTACTCATTTGACATTCTGACTTCTGACTTACAAAAGAAACATAATCCAACTTTTTTTTCAAAATTATCGGTTCTCTCTCTCTTATAACCCTTGCTTCCTAATTGGCGCTTTTGTGGGTTATTTGGAACATTCGAACTATTTAAAGAGATTGGAACTATTAGACTCCACCCATTGGCCATACCCGTAAGAAGGCCTTCTAGGATTCAGTGACCCTAATTGGACCCAAACGCGAGTGTCATCTAGCGTGATTAGTTACAAACATGAATATTTCACGTCATTTTGATGCAGGTTTCTTCAAAAAACCCTGATTTTAATGCTGTCCCATTGTTTCAATCAAGTTACGACATGACTTGTAGGCCAGATCACTGAAGTTACGACATGACTTAGATGCGAGTTCACTATCGCCATCTACATGTCGCATCCATTTTGATCCAATTATAATCCCATAAGTTTGACTAACTATCTTCTATAAAAACAATGCTAGTATTAATAGCATATATAGAGGGCACATAATCACGTAAGGGATAAAATATCTCTTTAGTCCTGAGACATAAACGCTATTATTTGCTCTTCCCAGTATTATAACTTTCAACACTGATACAATTAATAATTTTGATGAGTTATATAAACACGGTACTTGGATTACTCAGTAGGTAACGTTATAGCAACAGTGTCAACAAAAATTTTCAATTCAGTGACATTTCAATTAATGTTGGGATTTAAACGAATCGTAACTTAACTAATAGAATATCAAGAAAACGAATCAAGAAATGAACGAATCCACATATTTTGATATAGATAAGGCAGCTGACATGATAACGGTAAAGTTTGATTTTTACTTTATGTCCCTAGGGATTTGAAATGCAGCTTTATCTCCCTAGGGACTGAAAGATACATTTCAGTCCCTGTTATACGGGACTAAAGTTGGCACTTTAGTCCCGGAAGTGCGAAAAGATGTTTATTGTAATTTGAAACGATTGAAAATTGCGTAATTAAATTTGAATTATTGTTAGAATGAAATAATTTTTTGCCGAAATGCTTCAATTCTTATAAACCACCCCCTGGGAATATGAATTATTAAAAAATAATTCTTTTTTAAATATTTCTTTTTCTCAAAAGTAAGTTGGGTTTTCGACGATAACTCCTTCAATTTTTAAACAAACAACTTTTAAAAAATTCGTTTGGTAGAGAATTTCAAAGGCTTTAATGTCATATTAATTAAAAATGTTTACAACCCTTACTTTTGAAAAGGGGTGAGTTCCAAACTTTGAACCGACATATCTCCTTTAATTTTTATGATACAAAAATTTAAAAAAAAAACATTTTCAGTAAAAAAATCCTACAATTAATATTTGAAACATTTTTCCATATTATGAATACTTTTTGGTGTATTTGAGAAAAATGCACTTATTTTTGAAAAAATTATAAAAATGTCGTTTTCAATTTGATGAATTATTTTTTTTTTTAACTAAGCATTCCAATCCGGTCAAATCACATAGATCATTTCAATTATATCTGAATAAAGTTAATTGCAAGTGGGGAGCCATTAATTTCTATTACGGTTGTATTGACAAGGGTTTAATTGTTACAATGGGACGTGGTGGTCGGCTGGTAGTGCGTTCGCCTCGCATACGTGGGGTCGTGGGTTCGATCCACCGATTCACCGGTCTCGTGCATGGCATCACACGTTAAAAGGTAAGGGCTGCGTCTTCCCTAGCTCACACAAGTCTCTCGAATACTTTCGAGGGTTGCACGTAGGGGTGCAATCGGTTGACGGAAATAACAACAACTAACAATTTTAACAATAAAAAAAACACAAGGAATGGAATTTCGGAATTCTTCGAAAATAACCATTCTTCAAGGAGCAATACCTCCGTCGTTGTTGTGTTTACATAGGTCTTTCAGACACGAATCTCTTTGTTTTTTAGTAGCTGCAATTGTGTTCAGGATGATTTTTTCGATGAAATCAATTTTTTAAAGTTATTCATGAAAAACGTATAAAAAAACCTGGGTTTTTATCAATGAAAAATGTACAGATTCAATCGCCAAAAACTCGGAAAGTATCAACTTTACAAAAAAACTGTATGGAACAAAAGTTGCTTCGAATTGGTCAATCTATCAACTTCAAGTTATTTCGATTAAACAAAGCCCGCTAAGGCGTAGGATAGATTTTAAAAAAGGTTATAAATACTACCTTAATCCAAATTTTCAAGGAAATCGACCTTGATTCTCAAAGTTCCACGGGAAACTGGCTGTTGACTGGACTACTATGTCAGATTCCCACATTGAAGTTGTAGAGGGAACATTCACCTAAAATTACCTTCACATCCTCCTCAGTTGTTTGTATCTCAATATTTGGGTGACACAAAATTTCAGCATATAAAGGTTATTGGTAGTTTCCAGTTAACATCTATTTTCTGCTCAGCAGGCGCTAAGTGTGTTTCGAGATCAAAGCGTGGAAATGTGGAAAAAATAAGGTGAGAGTTTTGTTTTCCTCGTTCAAGAAATCGTTGAAACGGTTCAAAAAACTCGTTCTGGAAGATTTGTTGTGTTGCTTTTAAATACAAAAATGTGTAGAAATATTACTGCTTAGTTTCGATATGCAGAAGCGGACTATCACATACTCAATTCATTAAGTATTCAATACAATATTATCCTGATATACCGTTTTTTTTTTCAAGCGACATTATATTTTTTCTGATTATCCAAAAGAGCTTCGAATTTGCGACAAAATTATTTTTCATAATTGAAAATTCATTGAAAAATAACGTACGTCAATCAAACGCGGTTGGCCATGAAAATTAAACTCAGATCATCACAACTGACTATCGCCGTCGGCAGTTACCATCAGAGGAAGCTTCAAGGTAAACTCCAATTGACAATATTCCACAGGATATTGGTGATCGTTTTTTCGCTGTCTCAGGAAAGCTTTAGGTTCAACGTATGGGATTGGTCTGATGTATTTTGAATCATTGGGCCAATAATAATCGATGGTATATTGAATGGTCAACTCTATTTGGGATTTTAACAGATTGAAATAGCTGTTTCATAGAGAATTTACCTCTCGATATCTACCAAAAAGTGTATTTCCAGCAGGATGATGCACCTTCTCATAATTCCCGAGTAGTGACCAGTCACCTTGATGAACAATTCCCAAATCGATGGATTGGTACGAATGGTCCTACAAGATGGCGTCCGAGGTCACCCGACCTCACACCACTTGATTTTTTCATATAGGTTTACGTGGAGAACTAGACCTACATCAAAAGAGGATTTGGAACAACGCATCAGAACAATAATTGCTAATATTACTCATGATCATTTAAGAGCAAACACTACCTTGGTAAAACGGGAATCCGTTTTGAGACCACAGTTTTTGTTTGAGAATATTTAAATTTTTTTGCATTACCCAATGTTTTTTTGTTAATTCCGGAACTTCAGTGATTTTTGGTTATGATAATTTTTAAGAAAAAAAAATGAAATGAGGAATTAAAACAATTTATAGGTTCCGGAATTCTTATGAGACTACCGATCCCATACAAAAAATATCTCTTTAATGAAATCAATGAATTTTGCAAGAAACGCTAGGAAAATGTATATCTGATTGGCGCTGTAATCGAGAATGGACAGGTGCTGTGTTGCCAGTGTTCATCGAGTTCATTATCTTCACCCCTATTCTTGATAAGTATCCCAACAAACCTTAGCTGGAAGGGATGAGGAAGAAATTCGACTTTTTGGTGATGGTAGCTCTTAAATGGGGTTATGCTGTGCCATTTTGTGCAGAGAACATTTTGAGCAGTATTTGTAACGAACTGTTTTTTATAATTTTTTTTTAGTATTTAGTATAGTGGTAAGTGACTAGCACCAACATACAGTTAATTTTTCACCTGTTTTTTTGTGGTTAGACATTAGTTTTCGTCAATTTCAAATATTAGAATAAATTCCTAATACATAATTTCCTTCTTTATATTCCTAATTACGATTATCATACGAGTAATGTGATAATTCATGATTTATCAATGCAATGAAATAAAAAAGCTCGAAAAATATTTCGCTTTATTGCATTGGAATGTTTTTCAGCAACTTGCATTTCTTGCAACTCCATTTCTCAATATGTACCTACAGCAAACTCTCGCTTTTTTGATATTATGACGAAGTGAAAAGAGCATATTTCTATATGAGAAATGAGTTGTGAGCATTTCTTTATGGGTACTCACTATTTCGTTTTAAGGAAAGGACCCCGCACTTTTTGTAGGTAAAATGGTTCTCGGTGAAATTAGTATATTGTAGTATTCGATGTACTGATTGAACGTGCAGAATCGCAAAGTTCGTTGATGGATAGATTTTGAAATTTAAGTTAAAAATCAGTAATTTTTACTTAATTATTTTCTCTGGATTTGAAAGTGCCAACTGCGTTTTTTTCGTTCTTATCATCAACGTACCTTCTTATTACTGAATATCATTCAGATGGTGCAGATTATAGCATTAGGTACAGAGTGAAAAATAAAAACATTTTAGTAATGTCTGAAAATTCGATGTAATAATGAAATATTGATAATTTTATTTTGGCATGTAATATACAATATTTATTCCATCATTAATCATAATTCATAAATTTCGTACAGGGTGATTTGAAAAATTGGTGAAATATATGGCCGGTTATTTCGTACATATCCTGTATATTCAAGTGAATTATCATCCTCCGAAGATAGCTGATACCGTATAAACATGATTTCGTTGGGATATATAGGGTGATCATTCAAATTTTCGATGATAAAAATTACAAAATATCAACGTTTCAGAAATCACCCTGTAAGTCACTATTAACTCGGTGAAATTCCTTTATTATCATTTAATATATTCATCATTCTCTCCTCATCACTGTCACAAAAATTCAGTTTCCTACTATGACTAGTTTTATAGTTATTAATTGAGAAACTTATTACCATTTGCATGACGAGTTAAAGGAACTTGTTCACGCGTACATTCTACTAGTGGTCAAGATTCTTCACAAATAGTGAAACGTGAGAATGTGAAGATCAAAAAAATGTAAAATAATTTGCAGGGTGATGACCAATGACGGTCCATCCAATTCCATCTACCATTTAGGAACTGACTGAATATACGACACATCAGTTACAACTTACAACTCTGGCATGAGCCAGATAAAATTCCTAATGCTTGGATAGTTCGACTCGCACAATCGTGTATGAGGCCCCGGTACGGAGAATCACTCATCACTGAAGGTGACAAGGAACAGCCTTAACCGAATCCACCTCCCCCGTAGCAGCGCTACGGTCCTCATACAACAAGAAAACCCTATCGGCTATCGGGTACATTTTGATTCTGTCGTTGACGGAAAGTGAATGAAAAAGAAAAATCAATTAGTTCCATCAGTGATATATTATTATTACCTTTACCCAGACAGCACAAATACGTCCCAAGGATGTCCTGAAGCCGTTCGCGTCGGACATTTCGAACGTCCAGAAGACGTCCATTTCAAGTACGGCGGACCTCTCTAGTACATTTTGGGGATGTACGATGTTACAAAATCTGAGGTCCTTAGGACATACGATTTGGGTCCTTTTCAGGTCTGTTCTGGACCATTTGGGGACGTTTTGAGGACGTACATAGTACGATCGTTTTATGTACGGCAAACGTCTTTGGGACGTTTGGGGGACGTACGATTATACAAAATCGGAGGTCCCTGGTACATACGATTTAGGTCCGTTTCGGGTCTGTTTAGGACCATTTGGGGACTTTCGAGGGACGTACATCGTACGTTTGCTTTAGGTACGACGAACGTCATTAGGACGTCTCTAGGACATGAGATTCAGGTCAATCTGAAGTCTGAACCTAGGAAGTAGTCAAAAATAAACATTTCTAGAGTAAAAGGTTATATTTATATATTAATAGAATTTTACATCAATTTTTCAAACTTCAATTTTTTTTCGATGTAGCACTCATCTTCTCAGAAGATCTCTTCAACCAGCTCTGTATGGAGGCTTCGGTGGATTTGTGATCCTTTGAACGCCAGATTTTTGCGCAGCACCTTTAAAAAACACATGAAAATTGGTTGTATTTTCCCACTGAATTTTAGTGTTTGAACCAAACAATGATATATCGCGAAATATACTGGTTTGTTCCTATTACACAGAAAAATAAACATCGTCTTTTGGCACGCACATAATGTTTTTGAAGGTTAGGCATGACTAGCGTTTTTCTTCTCCTTCTCGATGTTAGCTGACAAAAAAATAGGTTCACAGTATTCGAATACTTCAAAAGAACTATACTACTCACCTTTGCTTAGAACTGCTACTATTCCACAGCGTTTTGTTTTCTAAACTCACATTCAAAACGTAAACACCAAAACAAATAATTAACGGCTAATGGCTTCAGAAGCGAGTGAAGCGACTCCACCTGTCAATGAAGGAATTATAGTACAGTATTGCCAGAATGATCGATTTTTCCTGAAAATTGTGTTACAAATTCTGTTCCAAGTTTATTAGGAGTAAACTGGGGTTGTATATAATCAGGGCCGTGAGCCCGTGAAATTAAGAATCGCATTATCGTGTCGAAAGATTTGAAAATATGTTACAATTTTCGATTATGATTCACGTTATTGTTGATCATGAATTTGAGGAAAAATTATGTTACAATCCGATAATTCTGTTACTAGTGGCAACACTGAATTACTTCTTTGGGTGGCGACGGGTTGTGGCGGGTGAGGTACTTGAACTTGTGGTTAGTGGTGGCCATGACAGCTTACGCATGTGGCCATGAGATATAAGTCAGAAAGACAATAATTCTGTCTACTGAACGAACTAGTCGTTACAATTCTCCAGTAAAAGTTTTTCTATGCATTCGTAGAAATTCAGTCAATTGCAAAAAGAACTCGGTAGGTTTTTGTGTCTAATTTGAACAATAATTGTATTTTCAAAACTTCCTGAGATAAAATAAAGACAGGACTTCAACCAACTAATTAGCAACACATGACACGTGTCGTTTATTCGTATACCTACTATTGTCGAATTCGACTAATAAGATCGATTTTCGGATGTCGGTATAGATATATGTATTACCAAGAACAATGCATCCATTATTTTTTTCAATGAGTTCAACGTGATTACGTAGGTACCTAACCTAAGAATCATTATAATGAAGGAAATTTAAATGACTTTTTGTTTTTGATTATTATTGATATTTTATCTCAATTCGTAGAAGGGTAAATTCCCAAAATTATGAATATTTTATTCAGACCTGAAATGTTCGTCTTGGGGACGTCCATTCATGTACGTTTCGCGAACGTCCCAAAATGGACATCCTAAAAACGTCCTCCATAGATCCCGGACGTTAAGACCTGAAATGGACTTCGATTGGACGTCCCAGGTCCATTTACGTACGTTTCGGGAACGTCCCAAAATGAACATCCTCAACATGTCCTCAATACGTCCCGGACGTTAAGACCTGAAATGGACTTCGATTGGACGTCCCGGGAACGTCCATTTATGTACGTTTCGGGAGCGTCCCAAAATGGATATCCTAAAATCTTCCCCAATTGGTCCCGAACGATGAGACCTGAAATGGACCTCGATTGGACGTCCGGGGGACGTCCATTTATGTACGTTTCGGGAACGTCCCAAAATGGACATCCTAAAAACGTCCTTAATAGGCCGCGGACGTTCAGACCTGAAATGGACTTCGATTGGACATCCCGGGGACGTCCTGTGCTATCTGGGTACTTGTTGAATAACCTATATTGATGAAATATGATAGATGTCTATATGTTTCTATTGATAGCCAGCAAATATAAAAATCATGGAAACCTCTATCCGAGTGGAACACGCATTGGAAAAAAAACCGTCGCTGCCCAGATTCAAATTCTCTTATTAGAAATAAAAGCGTTCTATCAATCATTTTCACTTTTCCCAGATGTTTTGTTTTTTATTCCGACAAAGCTTAAATCAACAAAATTCACTTAACTATGTGTACCTTACATTATTAAATTCATATATCTGATGTGATTGTTATCTCTAATCTTCACCCTCTTTTACATTTATTTTGATCTCCACATTATCACGTTTCACTATTTGTGAAAAATCTTGGCCACTAGTAGAATGTACGTGTGAACAAGTTCCTTCAAGTTGTCATCCAAATGGTAATAAGTTTCTCAATTAATAACTATGAAACTAGGCATAGTAGGAAACTGAATTTTTGGGACAGTGTTGAGGAGAGAATGATGAATATATTAAATGATAATAAAGGAATTTCACAGACTTAATCGTGAATTACAGGGTGATTTCTGAAAGGTTGATAATTTGTCATTTTCCATGGTCACCCTATATATCTCAACGGAATCATATTTATACGGTATCAGCTATCTTCGGAGGATGATAATTCACTTGAATATACAGGATATGTACGAAAGAACCGGCCATATATTTCACCAATTTTTCAAATCACCCTGTACGAAATGTATGAATTATGATTAATGATGGAATAAGAATAGGATATTACATGCCAAAATTATTTTATCAATATTTCATTATTACATCGAATTTTCAGACATTACTAAAATGTTTTTATTTTTCACTCTGTACATAATGCTATAATCTGCACCATCTGAATGATATTCAGTAATATAAAGGTACGTTGATGATAAGAACGAAAAAAAATGCAGTTGGCACTTTCAAATCCCGAGAAAATAATTAAATAAAAATTATTTCGAAATCTAGCCATCAACGAACTTTGCGATTCTGCACGTTAAATCAGTACATCGAAATACTACAATATACTGAAAATTCAGACAATTTCACCGAGAACCATTTTACCTATAAAAAATGCGGGGTCCTTTATGGAAAATATAGGAGGTGCAACTCCATGAGAACCCCAATTTTCAATTGTATCTTACCTTGAACTTTCGTCTGGTAACTTCATACGCTGTTTGTCATTTGTGATGATTTAACTTAAATTTTCATGGCCAACCCTGTTCGATTGAACAATCAACTGTATATCCGTTTTTCAATATATTTTCAGTTTTGAAAAATAATTTTGTCACAAATTCGAAGTGGTAAATTCTCAGATGTAGCGTCAAAATATGAGTGTTTAAGTACTAATGCGACATACCAAATTTGAAATCTGAATCTTCAAAACCATAGAAAAATTGGGGGGCGTATCACACCTTGTGGTCACCAGGTATTCTGTTTGTCAATACAGTGTGGTCTCCAAAAGAAAATCCCAAATCTACTAAATGATTTTCCAAGTCAGTAAAACAATAATAATAACAGTAATAGTAATGGTTAAGCGCCAGCTTGATGACCGACAGGTCCCAGGTTCGGTTCCCAGTATGAATTGTTAGTAATGCTAAAAGATTCAAATTTCGATTGTATACGATTTACTCAGAGGGTGACTTGAACAGGTGTGATGGTATTGTGATATACATAAAAAGCGATCTTACATAAAAATCAAGAACGATAATGTTGAATAATTCGAAAACCATTTAATTGATCATTACCAAAAACGAAAAAAGTTTAAAAGTTGTGTGCATTTGCCATTTGTCATCAACTTGCCCGATCACCTTCTATAATGAATTAGATAATTACTTGAGGAATAATAAATAAAGGTGTGACATATATATCATCACGGAGGATCTCAACATAGATATTCTCGGTGAGAATGATTACTGTCATGAGTATCTGAATATTTTGCAGGAAATAGTATATTGTACAATGAGCATGAAATGACATACATTTCCCACGAGTAGGTATATGAAATTTTGTAGTACTCGCTCTACTCGTGGGAAATGAGTCATTTCATGCTCATTGTACACTATACTTTTTCTATGACCATCTGAATCATTAACAAATCTGTAATATTTTTAATAATCCTTTTTATCATAAACTCTCCTGCCGTCATTTTTACATGGTTTAGATAATTTTTTCTTTCTTCACCCGTTGAATGAAACATCTATGTTTTCTTTTTGTACACTTACTTACCTACGTCGTGAAACAAATAACATTCAAAATTTTCAAATTTTGAAAACTTGGAAATAAAAAAAATTATCACTAATCGATTTTATAAAATGAAAAAAAAATGCGGCTGCGTGGATTTGAACCCTCGCTCCCACCATTCAAAGTATATGTGTCATCTGAATCAACACTCGTCGTTACTAGAGCACATAATAATTTGTTCAAATTAACTGCTATATAGAAAGTATCTGTCAACTATTCAAAAATATAAAATCCGATTGTAATCAATGTTTTTGTTGAAATTAGTCTGGTTTGTCAGAAGATAGGCGTATCAGGAGCTTCTGATATAAATTTATTAATTTGATCTGTAGAAAATGTTTTGGATTTCCTTGGTTGATACCCGTCGGACTTTTTCTTGAGAAATGCTTTCAGCTTTTTATAATCGGATATGTCCAAATCTTGATTGATACTTAGCATCATTTTTAACATCGAATATTGACTCCAAAGGGTTGTTGGGTTTGAATTTCTTCGATATATCGGCAAAATATACCAAAAGGACGCTTTCGGAGAAAGATGATGTGTGCTGCTTAGAGTGCCAATCCATAAAGGATTTGAAAGCAGATTCATATTTCTTCTTTGACAATTCTGGTAATGAATTTAATGAGGAGAGCTTAGCCATTTCGGTAATATCTGGCGGTGTCAATGTTAAATCATCCTCACTATCGATAATCATTTTTAATAACTTAATTTTTTCAATCGAATTTTGTAATTATCTACTGATGTGAAATGTCAAATTATTAGACAGACGTAAACAAACTTGATTCGATATTATTTATGTTCATAAAATTCGTTAATACCTACCTATAATGACAGTCTAGTAGTTCATGAAAGTCGTAGGAAATGAAATATTTCGATACAGCTAGCCCGTGGGAAATGAAAATCGGTGTTACAACGTGGTAGGTTTCTTAATCGAAGACGCAATTGAAATGTTCATTTTTCTACAACCACACTCCAAAACATGCTTTTCTGCATAGTTTTACGTTCGCAGACATGATTATTTCTCACAATAATTGAAATTTGACATTCGTGTGCCGCAAAGTGACATTTCTGTGCCACAAAGTGACATTTCTGTGCCAAAATTTTTCAGTACCTAATTTCTAGGCAATACAGTTTTCGTGACAGCAAGGTGAAAGTATATTTTGAAAATTCTGCATTTCGAAGGGATATTCGATCAGGCAACTTCAAGAATAAATAGACAAAGTCTATTGGTTTATATAATATGAGGGAAATTGTCGTACAAATTCATAATATTCTGAACAAAAATCATAGACATCACTACTGCTGTCTCAAATACCCACATACACACTATCCATTGCTAGGCAACGGAGCAACATCTATCGAATCGTTGATATCATTGAAAATATGAACAGGATGTTCATAAAGTCAGTTGTGGAATCATCTGCGACTGATAGTTGGAATTTAGTCGCTGTTTTCCATCGTACAAGATAACCTCTCTTGGAAGGAATTCATGTTTTAAAGAGAAACATTCTCAATTAAAAATTGAATCAACACATGACTCCTCTGGAAATGGAAAAACCCTACGATAAAATTGAATTTACTTTTTTGTAATATCTAACAGAAAACAACTACTTCCCCGGCAAAAGCCACGCTGGACATTGAACTACATCTGATAGATATTGAGAAAGACTCTATATAACTTGAGAGAAAAAATCTGAAAGTGAAAATTTGCATTTTCATTCAGATAGTTGATTATTTATTGAATGACCAGTTTCCTTTGGAGATACTTATCTATGAATGAGGAGTCATGTATTGATTCAATTTTCAATTGAGAATGTTTCTCTTTAAATCATGAATCCCTTCCAAGAGAGGTTATCTTGTACGATGTAAAACAGCGACTAAGGGTCTTTCTCAATATCTATCAGATGTAGTTCAATGTCCAGCGTGGCTTTTGCCGGGGAAGTAGTTGTTTTCTGTTAGATATTACAAAAAAGTAACTTCAATTTTATCGTAGGGTTTTTCCATTTCCAGAGGAGTCATGTATTTATTCAATTTTCAATTGAGAATATTTCTCTTTAAAAAATCTATCGAGTCATTTGAATGTCAACAAACGTCAAGCATAAAATATTCGTAAAATATTCTTGTCCCGTCATTTTTTAATGAGATTGAACTAAAATGGATAGCGACAGTTCTGAAATTGAAAATACTCCGCCAGAACTAAGAGAAGAAGTTAATTCATTGTCATTGAATTTACTACCTTCAACTTCAAGAGGAAAATATAAGAATGAGTCACTGACATTTCATTCCGTCTTATAGCATAGTATTATTTTTAGCAAAAAGGGTGTTGTAGAAAAAGTATAGTGTGTAACACGAGCAGAAATGCAATTTATCACTCGTTTGAATTGCAGCACTCGCTTGCGCTCGTGCCGCAACATTTTCAAACTCGTGAGAAATTAGCACTTTTCTGCACTTGTTGCACATTATACTATTCTCTTAATGGTCGTAGAAAAACTATTTTATTTCATTGATTAATAAAGAAACCCATGTACTAGGCATGAGTAGAACGTGCTTAGACCGCATTTTTGTAAAATTCATTGACGATATGAGATTTTTCATACAATCGTTTCCGGGAGTGCCATATCTGATCACTTTACATACAGGGTGTTCGATCTCAGAGGAGCCACCCCGTATATTTCTTATCCCATATTGAGTGGAAAAATTTCCCGAAACATATCGAATGATTTTGTTTGGGAGACATCTGTTCACTTATATTTGAGGCTTGAACGAGCAACCCCCTAATGGGGGCGCTTCAACCCCTCAAAATTTATTAGGGGAGAGGGGTTGAGTGATACTTCATTTGAAAGGTCTTGGAAGCCTCTTTACAACGGTGTATGAAAAACGTATATTTGATGAACCGTTTTCGCTAAAAATCAATTTTGTAGCTCGAATGAGCCACCTTGAATATTTTGGTTATTTTCACAATGTACATGCCCATGTTTATGAAGCCCTTTTTACAAACTTAAAAATCTTCACAAAATCACATTCTGAAAAAACTTGAATTGTTTTATCATGTTTACAATCAAAAAAATTAAATCTGCGTTTTTAAATCAAATGTGCAAATTGTCCTCCATTGACTTCCTTACAATAATACATTCTCTCAAACTAATAAATAAAAAAACAGCAAAACATTTCCTTATGTTGCCTTCATTTTTTGTTCTTAGAAGTTGTTAATCTGGTTTTAACGTTTCTTCGATAATTTCATGAATTAAATCAATCTGTTGAGTTACTACTTTGCTGATTTGTTTAAAATTTCAAAAAATATGGTGTACATACACATTGCAAGAACGTGTTGAGCTGGTTAGCCTTTATTACCAAAATCAAAATTGTGCCCGAGCGGCTGCAAGGATATTCAACCAAAACCATCCTGAACGTAGCGTTCGCCATAAGTACGAAATGGAATTGATATCAAAAGCAGGACATGGCACGGATTATATGGATTTCTGGGGTTCTACGAATTTCGTTCAATTTTTTATATGTGATGTAGGATGGGGAGGTGATTAAAAGTTACCATTGGCCCAACCGTGTGACGAGCATCGTTTGGTCAAAAAACCTGTCCAAGAAAATGGCGGATGCCCCTCAATAGGAAATATTCATTTTGAATCCAGCTCACTCTCTAGTTTTGGCAAATTGAAAGACAATTTTCTCAGATGTTAGGTGATCAACGGATCGATATGTGATCATAAAAATCCATGTAATACACTGGGTCTTCCACAATTTATGTAACGAAGGATATCAACATATTCCCAAAAAATTATTAATTCCTGCATTTTATTGAGTGCGTGGATTTCCCTTCCCTTCCCTTCTGATTGATTTTGAATTGGCGTTTTATTCTTTAAACATGAAAACAGAAACCTAAGTGATACTTTTATCATGAAGAGAACAGCTCATAAACATATATAATTACACATTCTAAAAAAGACAGCATAATTAGGTACTACATATCCAAAACTTCTGGTGCATTTTCAATCCTCCCTGAAGCATCAAGTAAAGTTCTTTGGGATACTGAATATTTGCTTCATGTCGAGCATACCCGAGAGACCATAATATGCTTGCGATATGAGCACACATACCTAGGGTTCTTGCACCTGCCTTACATGTGCAATAAGTTCCTAGCACAGGCTCCTCCATGGGTTGAACTGAGTTGGCCTCCATTTCATTGAAAGCAATGAATAGGGTATGCTTCTTCGATTGGGTGAATCGAGAATAAATTCTAGCTCGCAATAATCCTGGTTCGAAGAGATAGTTTTCGAATACATACTCATTTTCTTCCCTAGCGAACTTGTCTTGAGTGTAACCCGGGGCTAGTTTCACTTGGTAAGTACCAAAAGTTTTATCTCTGATATATTCCAATGGCAGCCTTGGAAATTATGGAATACCATTTTGATCGAGGTATGACCATGGACCTTGCCCACGACGTAAATGTAAGTGTTCTTGTTCCACTCGCAATTGCACAACATTGGGCTCCTGGGCAATTTCCAGCATTCTAAGAGCCAAATCTTCATCCGCAGATTGCATGCGAATGGGTTCATGGAAGCAATTCATAGTTGCACAAGCAATTTTTATGAACTCCTCAATATTTCCACAATTTTGGATTGGTATCATGTCCCTGAAGAATTTGAAAGTAGATTTCAGGTGACCATTCTTGGACTCTACTATCCATCGTGTCTTAGTAACCAGCCAGGATCGGTTAGCTTCTTCGATGGTGTACTGCTTCTCTCCTCGTTTGATGATAGCCGGCATTTCGTGGTTAATGTTCAGATTATTCAAAAACTCCAATGCATCTCGGTAACCACGATCGACTACGAAAATATCACCATCTCATATCCATGTGCGGAGGTTGTTACAATCGGAGAAATAAGGCCCGTGTACATCCAATATATACCCATCGGGAGCAACTACAAGACCAGCCTTCAGAAGTGTATCCTTCTTGTGCTTGGAATATGACTGTCGGGCTACACGAAAATTCGAAGATTTAGGTGCTCTGAGATATGTACAATCTGGTTAAAATATTGCTTTCGGATTATGTGGTTCAGGATTAAGTATATAAAACATTAGCAAACTGAGTGATATGCCTTTGTATAAACACTTCTCGATTGACTACTTCGTTCGATGTAACACCTAGATTTTCTGGAACAAACCTGCGCATAAGACTCAGTCGTACCGAAGTAATTATCAGACTAACCGCCTGCCTTGAACTGTAATGCAATAACAATTTTATAAAAGTATCGGATAAACCTTGCCGAAGTTTAATGAGAAATGTTATCAAATGTTTCTTTGTTATAATCCGTTGTGATCCATACATAGTTTGAAACTGCCGTTTTGTGATTGAAGTAAGATTTTTGAAATCTTTTTCAGTGAAATTATTCTCACTTTCGAATTTTGATAACAGCATTTCATTATTCAACTTCCATATATTGGAGACGCACGAAATCATCATCACTGAGGTGAACATTACAGCATCTGATATCTTCCGGAAGAAATATACCACATTTTAAAAAAAAAAGTCCACCCGCGCTTTTAATGTAAGTCTATGATTAATTCCATTCCTTTGGCAAATGAAACATCTATGGGGTATGGAAACGATAACATTCATTACGATAGCGAAGTTGTTTTCTTTCATTTGGATTACATTGATTAATCTTTTATCACAAACAATACAAATTCTTGAATTTGGAGTTATGTCCTTATTTGGTAGTCGAAATCTATTCCTATGTAATGAAGCTAAGTAATTTCTTCTCCGGACTGATTCGATGTCCACTTGAATTCCATCTATTTTGCGATTTGCTCTAATATTATTACAAATGTAGCAATTCACCATTTTGACAGAGCTTATTTGTTATATTAAAAATGCTTTACTGTAAACATAAACAGATTCTCACTTGCTTCACCATGGTGAAATCATTCCAATGCCTGCTGTGATCAATAGTTTTCCGTTTTGAAAACGAACCTATTTTTGCATGATTGAAAGTATAGACAATACAGTCACAGCCATCTAAGATTCTGCAGTGGTTCCAAGCTTAGTGTCGGTCGATTGTAATTCCTAGATCCCTGGTTCAGATCTCGTCAGTTGTCACTTTTTTTGTAAGCAAATAATTTTACTTTTTTCTTCTGTTAGAGATGTGAATTATTGGATATATACATTTGGGATTGCTTTTGAGTGTTCATTTTCTCATAGGTAATATTATGTGCCTATTTGAATGAAGTGCCGATCATTTTTATTGTCTAAGGCTGCGCTTGTATAAAAAATAATGTGTGAATTTCGAGCAGAAAGTGTAATTGCCGCTCTCCAAAGATTACCGCGCTCCGCTTTTTGTCGAGCGACAATCAACCACTTAGCGCTTTAAATACACAAATAGCTATTATGCTTCATGATGGAAACTATCGACATTCAATTCAAAGTACTGCAGTTATCTATGCTAGCGTAGAGGTTAGAAACAAAACATGAAAAAACTCCGCAGAGATTTATCGGACGCTTTCATGAAATCCTCATTGCAGTTTGTGTTCCATTTTTGTTTTCAAAACAATGAAAAAATACTCAATCCGATCCATGGAGAAGCCAGCTAGGAATTTGTTGCACTTGTAAGGCAGGTGCTAGAACATATTATGTGTGTGTGCTCGTCTTGGGCATATTATGGTGATTTGGGTACGCTAGACATAAAGCAAATATTCAGTATCCAAAAGACCACTTGCGGCGAAAATGCTTGGTGCTTCATGAAGGAATGAAAATATTTCGGGGGTTTTGGATAAGAAGTGTTTATGCTGTATTTTCAGAATCCTTTTTTTATATGTTTGTTACCTATTGTCTATATGATAAATAATGTCTCACTGTTTTCTATTCTCTTCTATTAAGAAAGAAACATAAATTCTGATACAATCAGCAGGACAATCTAATCGAATAATTGAATATTTCAACCTTTAGTGTGATTACAATTCAATAAACATAAACTACCCACACACCTGAACATGCTAACTTTGTTAAAGAAACGTGAGTCAAGTTTAAATTGACGTAGTTTTAGTGTTTCGGTAGTTTATATTTCTTGTATGGACTCTGTAATTTTTTTGGCATATGATGGTATCACTCGTTACATTAATTCTGGAACACCCAGTACATAACATGGATTTTTGTGGTAACACATCGATCCCTCGATCACTTAACATCTGAGAAAATTGTCTTTGAGTTGCCGAAACTGGAAACTGAGCTGGATTCAAAATGAACATGTTCTATTGAGGGGCATCCGCCATTTTCTTTGAACAGTTTCTTTGACCAAACGATGATTGCCACACGGTTGGGTCAATGGTAACTTTTAATCACCTATCCATGCTACATCACATATCAAAAATTGAACGAAATTTGTAGAACCCCAGAAACCCATATAATCCGTGCCATGCCCTTTGTGGAGACGGGTTCAGCAATGGATAAAAAAGGGCACCCATTGGAATTGTGAATGATGAAGGAGCATCTGTGGCGGTATTGGGACACGTCCAACTTATGCCAAACACGCAATCTGTACGACAACTGCCTGCAGCTTCCGGTATTAGCTAATCTAACGTTTTCAGAATTTTACATAAACACAAGTTCCATCCGTACAGAATTAAATTAATTCATGAATTAAATGATGATGATTGGGATCGAAGGCAAGAGTTTTGCGAAATTATGGCCGAGCGTATCAACAAATTTCTTGTACAACGTTTGCTTTTCTGACGAATGCACTTTTTTACTTAATGGAGAGGTTAACCGGCATAATTGTAGAATTTGGAGCGATACAAATCCTCATGTTCGAGAAGCTCGAGAACATTCAACATCCGGAAAAGCTAAACTTTTGGATAGGAACCACCTAATTGGACCTCTGTTTATTCATGGGAATTTAAATGGCGAAATTTATCTTGAAATGCGATTGTTCCGTCAATAACTGAACAATTAGAACACGATCCTCTACTACTTGAACAAAACTTGCATTTCCAACAAGACGGAGCTCCTCTTCACTACGCCGCACCAGTTCGCCAATACCTCAATTGGCAATACCCCGGTCGTTGGATTGGAAGAAGAGGTCCTATGGAGTGGCCGGCCCGATCTCCTGACCTGAACCCTCTGGACTTTTTCTGGGGACATCTTAAGTCCAAGATTTTTGTGACTCAGCCTGAAAATTTGGACGAACTACGCCAACGAATTGTAAATGAGTGTTGTCAAATAACTCCAATTATGCTGAACAATGTTAGAGACGGTTTTCAGTCTAAATTGTATTATTTTATGGAAGTCAGTGGAGGACAATTTGAACATTTGATTTAAACACGCAGATTTGATTTTTTTGATTGAAAGCATGATAAAACAATTCAATTTTTTTAAGAATGTGATTTTGTGGAGATTTTTAAGTTTGTAAAAAGGTCTTCATAAACATTGTAAAAATAACCAAAATATTCAAGGTGTCTCATTCGAGCTACAAAATTAATTTTTAGCGAAAACGGTTCATCAAATATACAATTTTCATACACTGTTGTAAAGAGGCTTCCAAGGCCTTTCAAATGAAGTATCACTCAATCCCTCTCCCCTATTCAATTTTGAGGAGCGACCCCTATTAGGGAGTTGCTCGTTCAAGCCTCAAATATACGTCAAAAGATGTCCCCCAAACAAAATCATTCGACGTGTTTCGGAAAATTTTTCCACTCACTATGGGATAAGAAATATACGGGGTGTCTCGTCTGAGATGGAACAGCCTGTATACATACATACATACATGCGTCTCATTTCTCATGGAAACATCTTCCGTAATAATTGAGGTAGAATGAAACTCTCAGGACTGATGGGAATGCTAAAAATACACCTACCACCTGAAGGGGGTTGGCCTAAGTGATATACACTGCCCGCCACTCGCGATGGAACAACCTATTTTTACTGTAAAACATACTAGAGGGCGAAATAGGATCAAACTTCTTTCAGATTCGTGATCAGGACTACCAACTTACTACAGATACACTTTTTTCCTGAAAATACGAATTTGTCTCACTTCTCATGTAAACACCCCCGTATCTTTCATAGTAATTGAGGTAGAATGATGAAACTCTCAGGACTGATGGAAATGCTTGAAATGCACCTACTACCTGAATGAAGTTAGCCTAAGTGATATATACTGCCCCTCACTCGCGATGGAACAACCCATTATACACCTGTTTCCTGAACAATTTTCAGTCCTGAAAAAATCGAATTTGTTTCACTTCTCACCCCCGTGTCTTCCGTAATTTTTTACGTAAAACCATGAAATTTCCAGGATTGATACGCCAGCAGCGATGGAAAAATGGGTGGTTCCTTCGCTGCTGGTGTGCAGTGTATAATAATGATTCGTTTAATGCAGTAAGACCATTATTACACAGCATTTGACATGTCAAAAAAAAGATATAAAATGAATACACACATCCATAATATATACATGAATACATACATATAAACATTTTAAAAATATATACAATACGAAGAACTGTAAAGAGGTCCTGAAGACATATAATATAATGATAATAAAATATAAAATATAATGATAAAATATTTATTCCTTAAATGGACCGTAAAAAAACTTATATAGAAATAATATAAACATATAGGTACCTAGTGTAAAATATTAAAATGAACATATAAGACAAGCAGCCTTGTAAAACTATCACAATCATCACGACACATCAAATATAACTATTTTCTACAAGAGTTTTCCAGATAAGTATAGAATAAAAAGTTCCCGCCAACGAATATTTTTTTACTTTCAGTTTGAACAGAGGAAGTTCTGAAATATGTCTTATGGCTGATGGTAAACAATTGAAGAACCTTGTGCCTGCTGCAGAAGGTGACTTTCGAAACAACGAAATTCGGTGTAATTTTAGTAGGTTTCCGTGTATTCGTGTTTTTTCGCATATAGTAGACAACTGTAAATGTATATGGAGGGTAATGTTAAAATATTTTTTTCTTTGAAAATGGGTCTACTGGAATTTGTGTAACCAAGACCATATAAAACGCGAATAATACGTTTCTGAGCCACAAAAGCTCTTTCTATATTTGTTCTATCACCCCACATGAGTACATTATAAGAAAGAACTGAATTGACCATTGCATAATAAACATCCTTCAAACAGTTTTCATCCAATACCTTTTTTAATTGTAGCAATGCGTAGAAACTGCAGTTTAATCTTTTGCATACATAGTTTATATGAAACTTCCAACTAAGTCCAGAATCCTAAATATTTAGTTGTCTCTGATGGACATATTGTCGTGTTGGTAATTTCAATATTCACAGGTTCGTGTATATATTTCCTGCCAAAAAATTTAATCCAAACTGTCTTCTCTGGATTGACTATAAGCCTGTTTCTGCGACACCAATCTGTAAATCGTTCACTTATAATATTGAGTTTAGTTCCACAGGACTATCGGCTTCTTGTGAAATTGAAGTATAATCGGCAAATAGTGATATTGAACTTATATATACTTATATAAAGATTTTCGAAGCTTTTAAAAAAAATCACACATACGAAACCAGACATAAAGACGATTTTAATTATCCGCTACACAAAAAAGCACTTTATGAAAAGAACACACACTATAAAGCAATGAAATTCTATAATAAACTTCCATATGAAGTGAAGAGCATTGAAGCTGCGGGTGCCTTCCTGAAATCTTGTAAAACCTTTTTATGCAACTCAGAGCCTTATACGCTGGAAGAATTTCTGCAGGAGTAATACTTGACTTTGGATCCATTGTGTCTATTATTGATGTATTTTATGTATATGTATATGTGTATATATATATATATATATATATTGATTTTTATCGAAATGTTTTTACTGTTTTTACTTGACGTATTTCTTAGACTATGTGTATATAGAATGTGCTTTGTGTATGTTGTATGTAGACTACTCTACTGAAATAAATATATATCTATCTATCTATCTATCTATCTATCTACCTATCTATCTATCTATCTATCTACCCAAATATTGTGGGAGATCATTTATGTAAAGTAAAAATATTAATGGCCCTAGAACTGAGCCATGTGGAACTCCTATGTTCACCTCACACATATCAGATTCAGTATCGTCCCATCTAACAAATAATCTCCTATATTTCATATAGGAGAGTACCCATGCTAGAAATTTTCCACGAATACCTATTGTGTATAATTTATCAGCGAGTAAATCAAAGTCTATATAATCGAATGCTTTAGATAGGTCGAAAAGTACAAATTTTCCTCTATCGACACCACTATAAATAGTTTCTAAGAAAGCTGCAGTAGCACTTTCCGTCGATCTCCCTGGGCAGAATCCATTTTGATACTCGCTGATAATATTGTTTTTCACCAAAAGGGGGAATAATTTATTGTATATACACCTTTCTATTACCTTACTCAAAACACTGGGAATGGTCACAGGTCGATAATTTTCAGTATGAAGAGGATCACCTTTCTTGAGTAACGGAATTATTTTTCCTATTTTCAACAAGTCTGGAAATGATTCCTCTTCAACAGATTTGTTTATAATGAATGCTAAAGGTTCTACGATACATTCGGATACAGATTTGATTATATTCGTGGATAGGCAATCCATTCCAGTGGAATTTTTGTTTTTGAGATCAGCAATAACATTGAAGACTTCAGAAGGGGAAACAGGGTGAAAGTAAAAGCTATGCACGGTTGAAGTCAAGTCAGTGGTACCTGATGAAGTTTCCTCAAGAAAATGTTGTTTTAAATTGTTTGGAACTAAGGTTGCGTAATGGTTGGCAAAAGTATTCGCTATGATTGATTTATCACCAATCAAGTTATTTTCAATATACAGTTCCAGTGGATATTCCTTATTAATTTTTTTATCTGTTAGTTTGTTGACTCTTTTCCAGACTTGTTTTTGCTTATTTTGTATATTATCTGATATGCTGTTTTTTCATCTCATGATATAAGTGTAGTGAGTTATAATTATCATTATTTTTAATTAACCAATGGAAATTCTTCAATTGTTTACCCTCAGCCTTGAGTTCTCTGGTTGTCCATTCGTTCCTTGTAGTTTGTACATCGGTCTTGACGCATAAGATAATAAACCGAAAACGCTTGTGTAGGCTTCGTTAACATTTGAGCTACTTTCATAAACAGACTGATAATTTTCATCTCTTAAGAAATTTTTTGAATTCAATAAATTGTCTAGGCTAGTATCACGTTTGGTAATGATTTTTTTTTCAGAATTATTCTTGTGAAAGTCGTCAATTTTCATGTTTAATATCAAACATGATCACTCAAATCAATGTCTTCGATATTTTCACTGAATAATGAGTTACTGATATTAATAATCTATCTGTGATTTTGAAGTATTCCCGTTTTTGTCTGTCTTGTGGGTTTATTATTTTTGAAAATTAATTGGTAGCTCTCCAGTAAATCGATAAATAGGCTATCTTTTTCTTTCTTTGAACAATTTTTGGTGTTTAAATTATCTATATTAACATCGCCACAGATAATAAATATTTTTATTTCGCTTGGTGAACTGACTCAAAGTTTGTGACAATCTACTTATGAAAGTATCCATTAATCTCACAGGGGGTCTGTATATGTTAATCAAACAATAATTTTCGTTCTTAACCGAGAAAGTTATAGCACAATGTTCTATATTAATTTCATCATCTTTATATCTGACTATTTTCTAGTCTTTGTAACAAATGTCATTGTGTACATAAATTAGTACACCACCATGGATATGTTTTTTCTTTTGAAGAAACTGGCAATATTATAGTTTTCCAATACCATAGAATTGATACTGGTATCAGAGCACCAATCTCTGATAGACACAAAATATCTATTTTCCTCGTTTCAGCAATTAGCTCGAATTCTTCGAGTTTATTAGGTAATGACCTGATATTAAGATGTAAAATATTGAAACAGTGAATTTCGTCGAATTTAGTCGAAATTGTTGGATTGTGATTGAAATTCATCATTTTCTGATTTTTGTTGGTTTCGAAATGAAGAGTTCCGAAACTGAAATCGTTTAACTAAAACTTTCTTTGGCCAATATGCAGGTTCATAAAGAACATCTTTGAGTTCCATATTAGCACCAACTCGAAACGCTGAATATCGTCCAACCGTATTCAGTTTTGTTACTTCAAATTCGTAGCCAGGAGATCTCTTTACAAGATAGGTTTTAACTTTTTCGGCTGTTGCTTGTGGAATGCAACGACCAACATAAAGCCAAACCATCGGATCCTCACCAGCAAAATATTTGTCCAAATCTTCAGTAGTGTTTGAACCAACAATATGCCTACTTAATGTTAATCTTTTCTTGGGACGTATTGGTGGATGTGTAGACACTCCATAGTGGTCTCGAGTGTTTGATTTCGTTTTTTGCCTTTGTTTTTATACTGAACTTTAGTGCAGTGGTCTGTGGATTTATCGTTGATAGGTACAAACTCGTTTTTATCAATGGTGGTATTCCCAGATAAATCTAAATTGAATGATGAATTGTCACTTTTGACATCTTTCGACTCCTCTGACATTATTTGTGTGTGCCCATTATCAAATAATTTCATTAAATCTATATTGGTGTTTTTTAAAACCTGCACTTCATTTCTTAGATAGGAAATTTCTTCAACAAGTTCTCTCGTTTTTTTTACGTAGAATTACGTAAAATTTATTGTTCAATCTACAAACTCCTGCTGAAATAACTAGTTTCACCGATGACAGTGCCTTCTTATTTGAAGATGGCAATTGGGAAAACTTAAAACAAACACCTACCTTGCACCTAAATTATATAGTATCATACCTAGTCATTACAAACTTGAATAGTTTCACTCTTCAAATATGAAATAAAATCAAGGAAACTAGGGATTCCTAGAATAGAAATACAGACGTTAATTGATTCAAAAAACCAACAACAACTTTACTAATTTGACGAAGATTTTAGGCCTATCTGTTTTGTTTGTAATTAATTATGTTGGGATCAAAAGATGTAAGGATTAACAGCATCTTGGTAACTGTAAAGCCGCGTATCGATTTCGCGAGGCACCCTCGCGCGGCGGCATCGCGAGGCATGCCTCGCGAGGCTGCCTCAACTGGTGATTTTAAACGGAAATGAGGCAAGCACGCGAGGCAGACCGAGCCGTCAGTCAGTGCGAGGCACTCCACCATGGCACCGGTTTTTCCACGTACAGCCGTTGCGGCATTTTCATTTATTGTGATACATCGAATGTTAGCAGATAGGACGAAACGACGAAGAAAGCCGAGATGGTGGATGAAAGAGTTATTCAAAAATCGACTACAGTATGGAAATAGGCTATTGGAAGATATGGCATTTGAAGCAGTTGAAGATACCGTCAAAAATTTCACGCGTATGACATTGGCCGATTTCGGATACTTGGCTGCATTGATTGGTCCGAAAGTGGAAAAAATAGATACACATTTGAGACAAGCGATTACTGTTAAGGAACGATTAGCCCTTACATTGAGATTTTTGGCTACAGGAGATTCCTTTACAAGTTTACAATATCTTTTCCGAGTGTCAAAGCAGTATATATTCTCGACAATAATAGATAGTCTTGCAGAATATGTAAAGGTAAGTCACAACAAATAGATAATAATAAAGCTACTAAAATTACTCATTTCATTACATAAGGCGCGAAAGATCACCATAGCAGGGTTTGCTCCACATCGGCTTTCATTTTCTTCTGATATGATTATATTCGGTAGTTGTTCAGCAATGGAAGCTTCAACTGAGGCAGGTGAACATAATAGCGTTGAAACTGTTAAATGTGTAGAAGATCCCACACCGGAGTTTGTGTATTCTGGGGATACATGCTTTGGGGGATAGTATCCAGAATTAGGTAAAGGCAGCATTCCCGTATCAGCATCAAAAAGTATGTTATTGATAGCCTGTTTTACATACGCAAGTGTTCGTGAATCATATTTCCTTAACTCATTACCAACATGTTGGCCATATGTGAAATAGGGATCCTTGTTATCATATGCACTGTGCTGTAACAGTGTGAAAGCTTTGTCCAGCATAGGATCTTTGATCATGCTGGAATTTTGTGATGTACGCCTTTTCTTTGAAACTGTCGTCTGTAGACTCTGAACTGAAGGTGTTGGATTGTTTTCAAGCCCACTGGAGCTAGCTGTCGGGATGTTGTCAACTGTTTCAGTTGAATTTTCATTATTATTAACTTCAACTTGAGTTTGCTGCAGCGTCTTAGGGACCCCTACTTCTTCCTATAACAAATAAATCGTTTTAAACAAAATTGGTTCACTTATGAATAGATACATTGTAATTGGTCAAGTTTTAGTTCTTTCATTGAACTTTACAATTGCAGGAGCCATCTACTGAAGAAGAGTGGCTGGCTGTTGCAAAAGAGTTTGAAGAGAAGTGGAATTTTCCTCACGCTATCGGAGCAATGGATGGAAAACACGTTATGTTGCAAGCACCTTGGAATAGCGGCACTGATTATTACAATTACACAAACTTTTTCGGCATAGTGCTGTTTGCTTTAGTTGATGCAGATTACAACTTCATGTACGTCGATGTAGTTGTCAAGGATGTATATCCGATGGCGGAGTGTTCAAAAATAGGACTTTGTTCAGAAAATTGGAAACTAACTCACTAAACATCCCACCACCGTGTGCTTTGCAACCTCCATATTTAATCGACGTGCCATATGTTATATTAGCCGATAAAGCATTTGCAATGAACCACTACACTATGAAACCCTTCGAAGGCAATCCTGAAAAAGGCTCAATTGAACGAATCTTCAATTACCGTTTATCTAGAGCTCGCAGAGTTGTAGAAAACGCGTTCGGGATATTGAGTAGTATGTTTCGTGTGTTAAGAAAACCAATTTTGTTGGAACCAGGCAAGGCATCAAAAATTGTATTAGCAACTATATATTTGCACAACTTTCTACGCAAACGCTCCACTTCACGGCAACCATATACACCACCAGAAACGTTTGATACTGACCAGGACGGACAATTTGTACTGGGGAGATGGAGAAATGATGAAGAGCGAACAGCGTTATTGCCCATAAGTGCTATTCCTCGTAGAACAGCAGACTATGTTAAAACCATACGTCTTCATTTGGCGACGCATTTTAGCACAAATGGTGCAATACCTTGGCAAAATAATTATTGAATGAAAGTTAACTGAATTTGATGTATCCACATCGGTATCCACAGTTTGTGTAGGTTTGTCCCGGTCCGTTAAAAAACTGAAACTTTCGAAGGTGACCCATTTTGATACGTCAACACTGTCCTTTCCTGAAAACACCACAAATATTGACATTTTTCACTTGTATATGATATATCTATTTGAAATTAAATAGATACTATAAAATAAAAAGTTAAAATGCAGTCTATTTATACGTAATTAAAATACATACCCGATTCGGTGATCTGGCTTTGTTTCTGTCTTGATCTCTATCTTCTATAGGTGCCCATCAATGACTTCATTTTAGTTTTTAGGGTATTTGTAGGAATATCCACCATTAAACTCATTTCTTTCCAGGCATCTACTCTGAGGGTATTATTATGGTAATTTTTATGTTTTGGATCCCACAGCCAGAGGCGTATTATCCATAAGGCAAACTCGGAACGTGCCTAGGGGCGCGAGGTTACGATTCTAGCAGAATATATTCACTTAACCTAGTAGGTGAATGTGACGCTGAATGCGCTCAAGAATCTTGTTGGTTCTTTGGTCCTTTTCAAGAAATTCATACGTTTTTTAACAGCCTCAACTCAAAGATGGGAAACTCTACAAACACAAATACTCCTAGATAATGATGGAAAAACAAAACTACTGTCAAAAATCCATCTGCCACACGCTGGTCAGCTCGAGCAGATGCTTGTAAAAGTTCGGAAGAGTCATTTCCAGAAATTCAAGATGTCTTGTTTGCTATCGAGAGCAATCCTGATGAAAAACGTTATGTTGTATGTGAAGCTGAAGGAATTATAGATTGAAATTAGAATGACTAGAAATGGCTTTCATGATCGAGCTTTGAGGTTTTATTTTGGTGCACATGAACAAAACCAACAAAATACTAGTCCGTTGATATTGACGTTACAGTTATTCAAATGTGTGATAGTCTAATTTCTACTGAAAGGTAAAATTTTAATAAAGATGAATAGCAAGCCTTAGAAATCTCATTTGTCAAAAAATATGAAAAGGACACAAAGAGGATATGGAAGAGAAAGCTCACAGCATATGAATCTGCCGAAGATGTTAATCCTTCATTATCTGGTCGGGAAACCTTCATAGTTACATTATATCTAGTAATTACAGATAGATTTGTGGTTAAACTTCAAAAGAGACGAGAAGCGTACAGCAATGTTTACAGTAAATTTTCGTTTTTAAATAGTTTGATCAATTTGAACACTGAAGAAATTCAAAAATTCAAAATAGAGGAAATATGTTAGCAACGCATTCTGGAGATTTGGAAAAGTGCTTTGTTGATGAATGTACCCATCTACGTTCTTATTCAACAATGCTAACTCAAGACAGTGAACTGTCCCGAAGAACCAATGCGATTTTATAGGTTTTGAGAAATAAAGATCTTGAAACAATTTACCCAAACATTGACATAGCCTCAACAATATGTGTATCGACGGCAGGCAGCAATTTTTTGTTTTTTTCATTTATTTATTTACTCAAAGAGATAACAAGATCCATAGTGAGTATATATTTTTTTTAATTACAATGATGAGCGGAGTTTTTCTTGTCTAAAGAGAGTGAAAAATTATCAATACTTAACATCGAATCAAACTTAATGCACTCTTTAAACTATGACGATATTATTGACAATTTCGCAAATTAAAAATGTAGACGCAGATTTTTTTTATTTTTGAACAGTTGTCATTGTTGTGATTAGTACTAATTTTGAAACAAATAATTCATAAAATTAAATTTTTTTTTATTCCTCGTTCTTTCGAAGTTGGTAAAAATTGTGTGGTAGAGGGGCGCCTATGAGGTGCTTGCCTAGGGCGCTCTCCACGTTTAATCCGACTCTGCCCACGGCAAATGATGTGCTTTGTATAAATCAATTAAAAGAATACACTTTTCGTTGTCCATTTCGACTTTTCTTGTGCGCGGCAGAAATAGCAACAAAGCACGGTACAAACAGCGCGAGGCAAGAGTGTCGAGGCGCCTTTGAGCACGACCAAAAACCGACTGTCGATGGCTCACCCTGAGGCTGCCTCAGGGTGAGGCAGCTTCAGGTGCGCGGCAGGTATCGATTGTGCGAGGCATGCCTCGCGAGGCAGCCTCGCAAAATCGATACGCGGCTTTAGAGTTACAAAATGGGTCAAATAGGCAAAAAGTGGCGCAATTAAGGGGTCAATAAAAAGATGTTGAGATATCCCGAAAATGTTGTGTACTTCCGGATATATTTGGAAAAAACGAAATTTGGCGATTTGATTTTTTTTGAAGTTATTTGAAAAATTTCGAAAAAACCAAAGCACTTTCTCGTTGCCACTTCTTTACCTCTACAAAATGGCGTTCACAAAATCTCCGTACAACGTTTCGTTTGGAAGAAACCATCATCAAGTTTGTTTTTTAATATGGCACCAAAAAATGATCACTCTGTAGGATATAGCAATGTTTATTGCGAATGCAATGATGTACTGCACGATATGTTTTCCTATGTCGTTATTCAGAAAAAATGCTTATGAATAGTTTTTCAACCTAATCTAAAATTTAAATAACAAAAATTAAAATAATAAGAAATAAGAAGGCAAGAATTTTTGTTAAAGATTGTAAATAGTAAGTGCTATAGCAGATTACCTCCAGTTCGTAGACATAAGTATGCCCCTCTCACTGTGGAATCTACAATACGATTCAACATTTCAGGGGTAATTCTATCAAATGCTGTTCGAACTAAGCGAAATAAGTGTTCTTCGTTTCATAAATTTTCTTTGTATACTTTTTTTTAATATGCTCCCACAAAAAAAGTCTAAAGGTGTTAGGTCTGGTGACCTTGCTGGCCAGGGTGTATCACTATGAGTGCCAATCCATTTTCTTGGGAACCGCTCACACATATATTGGCGAACAGCTATGGCATTATGAGCTGGTGCACCATCTTGTTGAAACCAGCAATTATGCACAGCGTCCAATGGCAAATTATCCAAAGCATCTTCCAGATCTTGTAGTAACAGACGATGGTTTCGTTGAGCAGTTAAAGACGTCTGGTAGATGAATTGATCTATAACCTTTGTGCCAAACATTCCACACCAAAAATTAAATCCGAATCGATGTTGGTATATGGATGATCTCTTCACACGTGGATTTTGTTGAGACCAATAGTGTGTGTAGCGTCTGTTGAAAATACCGTTATTGGTAACCATAGTTTCATTCGAACACTTTGAAAGGAAAATTTGCATCACCATCAGAAATTCTTGTATACCACCCGTCATCACCTGTCTTAAGCCTTGACAAATTCGAAATTTACATGGCTTGAATTTATTTTTCCTTGAAATAAATTGAGGTGGTCTGGTCTTCAATTTCTCTAGTTGAACTTTCTGGGTTTTCAATGACTGTAAAACTAGGTATTATTTTACTTTAGCAGGCGGTTTTTGTCGGGATAGCACAGGTTTTTCAAATAATCCAAAAAAATTTTAATTATGTACTAAACAACTGAAAATAGACTTGCCAGGTTATTTTCGCTCCGGGTATTTGTTCGAATACATGTGTTCAAAGAAAACAGAGGTTTTTGGGAGATCGTTTAGTAACGAACCCTTCACTCCCATATGCACCTACTACATAGGCTTATTATGGCAAGTACCTGTCAGAAAACAACTACTCCCCTGGCTAAGACCACGTCGGGTATTGAATTATATCTAACAGATACATGTGTTCGGCTTCTACACAATTTCTTTGGCTCACAATGTAGCAGGATAGCATATCAAACTTTTCTTCGTTTGTAAAATACCTCCCTCCATTTTAATGTAGAAGAAACTAAGGCAATAACAACTACAATTGAATCCTCATTCAAGACGAAAATTATTCATGGAAACTGACAGCTTTGTATGTTGCCATGGATTGTTTCTAAGCCGCCTATGTTCAAAAATTGTAATAATAATTTTTACTGAATAAAAACTTAGGAAAACATATTGTGTCGTACGTCGTTGCATTTGCAATAAAAAATGCTATGTTCTACATTGTGTAATTTTTTTTTCGTACCTTAGTAAAAAACATATTTGATGATGGTTTCTTCCAAACAAAATGTTGTACGGAGATTTTGTGAACGCCATTTTGTAGAGGTAAAAAAGTGGCGATGAGAAAGTGCCTCTAGTTTTTTTGAAACTTTTCAAATAACTTCAGAAAAAAATAAAAACCAAAGCGCCAAATTTTGTTTTTTTTCGGAATATATCCGGAAGTAAACAACATTTTTGGGATTTTTCAACGTCTTTTTATTGAACCCTATATTGCTCAACTTTTGCCCATTTGACCTACTGTGTAACTCTTACGGTTACCGAGATCTCCATGCAGTTCATCCTTATTTGGGCACACTGTATACATCTGTAGATGAATTATGTAATCAGAGTAGTAACAATACAAATCTCATAACAACTTCAACTACAGTTGAGGAACTAGTGGAACATATGGAATAGTATATTCTGTAACAAGGTTAGAATGAAAATTCGATGCGAGTGGAAAGTTCCGAGCGCGAGCCGAAGGCGAGCATGAGGAACCACGAGCATTTTCATTCTAACCGAGTAGCAGACTATACTTTCTCTACGATCAAAGATAGGAAACGTGACAGCAATAATTTTGACACTTACTCAAATTTTGCCACTACGATGACAATCAACTGCGTCAAGGCTAATGTTATTATTGCTAACCAGTGTGAGAATATTATTCTATCACAAGAGAGAGAATGTAATAGTATATTGTGTATCTAGTAGTAAAAGCAATACATTCCCGGACGACAATGTAAATTGTTGGCCGAGGCGTTAAGCCGTGGCCAACAAGCATTGAAGTCTGGGAATGTGCTTTTACTACGAGGTACACATACTATTTTTTCTGAAATCGCAATCAGCATTATCAAAAACTAAGGAATTCTACATATTGTTTGCGTGCATTCAATAACTGTCTAAAATGTAAACAAGCCGGCTAAAATTTTCCCGTATCGTTTTCAATACGGGAAAGTACTTTTTCGGCAACCATCCGGGAAGTGTTCACTTCCCGGACACTTTTTCTTTGGGAAAGTAGCACTTCCCGGCCTATTCCAGGAAGTACGTACTTCCCGGACTAGGCCGGGAAGTGCTCGAATTTTAATACAAATATTAATATAAATAAGAATTAGAATGTTTCTGTTGGTACCTATCTTCTGTTCGAACAGTTTTTTTGGACTCGCAGACTTCCAGGACTCGCTAACGCTCGTCCTAGAATTTGGTCTACTCGTCCAAAAAAACAGTATTTTCCGGACTTGTTACGTAAATTACTATTCCCGTATCGAAAACGATACGGGAAAATTTTTGCCGGCTTGTTTACATTTTAGACAGTTATTGAATGCACGCAAACAATATGTAGAATTCCTTAGTTTTTGATAATGCTGATTGCGATTTCAGAAAAAATAGTATGTGTACCTCGTAGTGAAAGCACATTCCCAGACTTCAATTTACATTGTCGTCCGGGAATGTATTGCTTTTACTACTAGATACACAATATACTATTAAATTGCATGGGGGCAGAGGTGTTGCAGAATATTTCTTCAATCTCAAGAGAGAGAATTCCAGCATTCTGTAATCAAATTTGATTTCAGAATTGGCAAAAATTCTGTGATGATCGTGGAGAAAAACCTTTTGAGTACAAAACACATTGTTTCATTTCTACGACTGGTCACATTTTGTGCATTCCATAATATCAAACATCGATTGCCAATTTTACTATTACATTTATTGGTTTCCGAACAGAAATCATCTCGCCACGTATAATGTGATTTTAAGATGAGTCAGTTCAGTGTATTTGAAAATAACAGTTCAAAAATAGAAATGTTAAATCCCCTAATCCTGGGCTAACAGTCACGTCTGCCTGATAATTTAATTAAAATAAGACCAAGGGGCAGTTTTTAATTTTAGTGCTAGTAAACAGTTCAAAGCGGATTTCTCGGGGATTACTGAGATCAACATGTCAATTTAAATGGTATTATTTAGTAGGTAGTGAAGCTGAGCTTTTGTTCACGCCTGCGTCGGCATGGATGATCAGTCGAAAGCTTGCGATAATCGAATTGGCCTGTTCGTCATGAAATTCATGGAGCTCACGGAAAAACTCTGAAAGCGATACTGACATTTTCTGTTAATAGTGGGGAGGCACACTTAATAAAGGATGTAAAATTATAAAGTTGGCTCACCCCGAAATGTAACCAGCAACCACTATGCTAGATTTCATAATTCAGTTATATAGATGATATTTCGGCCGGTGGTCACTGTGGATGAGTGGGACATTCTTTTCGGGAAGCCAATTTGGAAAATGGCGGATGCAAATAGTTGATTGTTCCTACTTTGGAAACAACTCAACCTAAAAACTTGATCTTGGTATCAAATTACATATTTTTGGGGTCAAGAAATTTAAAAAACTCACCAATTTATACATACAGTGGCCACCAAAAAGTATGTACCAAATGGGAAAAAAGTTTATTGTTAGACTATTGGAAAAACATTTCTGGGGAAAAGTTTGTGCATGTCCGATAACCTAAAAATCGATTTTGACACATGTCACGTGACCACTAGTATGGCGGCAAATTGCAAAAAAATTCCATGAAATTGCCAAAAGTGGGGTAAGATGGCAAGATATCGAAAAAAGTAATTGAAAAAAGTTGCTTGTAATTTAATTTTATACTCACGTACAGAGAAAAAATGTGAAATTGCAATTGTTTTTGAATATTTTCCAGTCTCTTTACAAAAATCAAAGTTTTTTTTCTGAATGGTTTAACTATAGTAGAACATTTGTATTTTGATGATCATGACACTAAATTTGCCAGAACCTTCGATGTTACATTGGTTCGTATCTAATGGTTATATCAGAATTCCAAGACTATTGTGATGACATGACAATTTAGAATCGTCACGTTTCCTGATTAAAATGAAGTTTTGATGATAATGCTGCATGAGCGTTTCACTTTGCACATAAACTTTGAACCTCATTAATTTGACGCACTATTTTCAAGTTTATGTGCGAAGTGAAATTTGATTATAATCAGGGAACCAGAACGTTTCTAGATTACTATGTCACCATTATAGTTTTGGAATTCTGATATAACTGTTAGATACGAACCAATATATCAGCGAGGGTTCTGGCAAAAACCATATTTTTCAATTTAGTGCCATCTGGGGAGGCGAAAATGAGAAAATTCTTTTATTATTTTGAAAATCCATAAGTTCCACAACAGTCAAGCCATTCAGAAAAAACTTTGAATTTTGTAAAGAGACTGAAAAATATTTGCAATTTAAAATTTTTCCGATTTTTTGCCTGAAACTGTATGTGACTATAAAATTAAATTCCAAGCAACTTTTTCAAATTATATTTTTCTTTATCTTGCCATCTTACCGCACTTTTGGCCTCTTCATCGTATATGTTTTCCAATTTGCCGCCATACTAATGATCACGTGACATGTATCAAAATCTATTTTTAGTTTATCGGACATGCTAAAACTTTTCCCGAGAAATGTTTTTCCCATAGTCTAACAATAAACCTTTTTCCTACATACATTTTGGCGGTCACTGTATGTATAAATTGATGAGTTTTTTGAACTCCTTGACCCCAAATACATATAAATCGACACCAAGATCAAGTTTTTAGGTTGAGTGGTTTCCAAAGTACGAATAATCAAATATTTGCTTCCGCCATTTTTCAAACTGGCGTCCAGAGAAGAATGTCCCACTCATACACAGTGACCACCGGCCGAAATATCATCTATATAACTATATTATGAAATCTAGCAGAGTGGTTGCTGGTTACATTTCGGGGTGAGCCAAATTTGTAATTTTGCCCTTCTACCTCTCCACTATAATAGACCGTCAGATAACGACAGATTTTGCTTACTCATTTTCTCGTTTCTGGGATTTTTACCACTGAAAATTATGTCAAAATATTAAAATTTAGCGATCGACATATAGAAAATTATTTTCCTTTTGCAGAAAAAAATTGCTTTTTTTATTTTCTCGTTTATAGCATTTTAACACATGAATAGGTATAACAATCTAATAGTGAAAAACCAAAGCCATAAGGTTTGCCGTACTTAAAGGATTGAAATAGGGGCGCGATGTTGTAAAAAAATAGTTGGTTGCTGATGAATTTTCTCGCTTATGGCAATCGACAAAATGGAATTTAACCCTGCGTTACCCGCACGGTGAGCGCGGCGCTCACTTTTTTTTTTAAATGTGCGATAACTTACAAAATTTTCCAATATTGTACATATCCATCTAGGTAATCCTAGAAACATATTTTCCAAGTCATTCAGTCTCGCTTAGGCCGTAATTAATGTATGTAGTGTCATTTGATATTTGTTTGAAGTAATAAAAGTGAGCGATTCGCTCACTTGCGGGTAACAATGGCAGTATATTTTTGGTAATTTTTATTAAAAAATGGAGTTTAATGAGGAAATATAATTGTTATAATAATTTCATAGGGCGATTTGAGTATTATTATAATGGATTCAAAAGAGGTGACCAGACACCAAAGTGTACAAAGTGCAATTTTTATCTGAATACCTTTTGTTAATATTTTCACCTTTTAACGTTTTGTTTCAGATTAACATAATGAAATGATAGTTGTTTTTATTTTAGAATATAAATTATTTTATTTTACCTAGATGACGTAGTAAGTTTTTTCATATTTGCGTCATTTTATGCAATAATGTAAGATTATTGGCATTTAGTGATCATATATCTAAAGTAACACAGGATTCACTTCGAATTTTGGGTTACATTACAAGAATTGGAAAAGATTTCTCACCGTTTACTCTAAAAATACTTTACTGTAGTTTGGTACGATCAAAACTAGATTATGCTTCTGTGATTTGGAGTCCCTCATACATTTTTTATAAACGTTGTATTGAATCCATACAAAACAAATTTTTACGTGTTATAGCATATAAAATTGGTTATCAGTTAGGAAACTATACATACTCTGATATACTACTGTCTTTTCTCAACTTACCTACACTAGAAAATAGGCGTGTTCAAAATGATTTGTCTTTTCTTTTTAAATTACTGTCTGGTAGTATGTCATGTCCTGAGCTACTTAGCTGTGTTGATTTCCAAGTTAAACAAAGGGATACTAGAGATGTCAAAACTGTTTTTCTAGAGAGTTCTCATTCTACTAATTATGGTTATAACAGCCCTATGACACGTCTTTTAAGGTTAGCAAATGAATCGGATCTAAATCTTTTTGGTGTACCTTTTAACATTTTTAAGAAATCACTTACGAAATATGTACTGGATAGATCTTAGCTGTTTTACTCTTGTTCCATTTTCTTTACAACTTATTATACTTTTATACTACCGTAGTTTTATATATATATATATATATATATATATATATATATATATATATATATATATATATATATAACTTGTTCAGCTGTTATTTTATACTATATCATTGTAATTAAAGGGGTTTTCCCGTCAAATAAATAAATAAATTATAGGTAAACATGAGCGCAGCGCTCACCCGCGGGCAATGGTGTCATTATTTGTAGTGCGGGTAATGCAGGGTTAATGTCGTTAGGAACCCGAAAAAAAATTCCCATAAACCGGTCAGCTGTTAAGATATATTTTCCGGACGGAAAATTTTGTGAAAGTTTTTTTCGTTTTCCGGAAACTTTCTCGTTTATGGCATTTGAACCATATGATTTTGATGATGGATAAATATCATAATAAAATTCCCATAAGCTTTGCATGTACCTCAAGAAAAGCAATAAGTTGTAAAGTTGTAGGAAAATTTGTGGAAAATTTTTCATTTTCGCGTTGATGGGAATTGGCATGTAAGAAGAAAATAGTATTTCAAGACCAGAAAAAAAAGCCATAAGTCGAAAACATGATATCGATGTGTTATACAGTGTGGCCCATTTGAAATCGAAGCACCCTTATAAAACATACTTTTTCCAACTGATTGAAATGTTTTTTTTTCATTAGGTAGATAATCAAAAAGTCCACTAGAACACCAAATTTCATGAAAAAATTCTTCATTTTCAGTGCCAAATATTGTTCTTTTTCGAAGTAAAAAACTGAAGAAATTTTTTGCGATTTTTTGAGAAAAAATCTCACTACACCACTGGATTTTCAAATGGCTCATTTTGAAATTTTGTTGAAATTTGTGCATCAATAAAAAAGTTATGGGAGAATCAATTTTAAGAAATATGCCGTTTAATCAACCTGCCATTTCAATTTCTACTCTTATCCAAAATTCGGAATACACCACTGGATTCAGGGAGTATCAAAATATCAGTATTTCATCGAAATCTATTAATGAATAATACTAAAAAAATCATTATGTAAAATGATATTTTCATGAAATTCCATCAACATTTTTTCAAATTTTGTTATCGTATAATTTTCTTATTTATAAATAGATTTTTATGAAATTCTGAACAGTGATATTTCGAGACTTCCTGGTGTATTCCAAATTTTGATAAGAGTTCTTAAATTGAAATGTTGGGTTGATTAAACGGCATATTTTTTTAATTTCATTTTCCTATAACTTTCTCATTGATGGACGACTTTCAACAAACTATTTGAAAATGTCGCGAATCCAGTTGATTAGTCCGATTTTTTATAAAAAAATAATTATAGATTTTTTACCCTGAAAATGAAGAATTACTCATCAAATTTGGTGTCCTGATGGACTTTTTGAATGTCAACCTATTGAAAAAAATTCATTCTAATCGGTTGAAATTAGAAAGTTTGATATGGGTACTTCCAATTTAAATGGGTCACACTGCATGCGAGAAATTAATAAGATAAAATTGCTCATTTCTTCTTCTATGGGATTTGGCATATGCATTGCTAACTTCATTCTTAGACCATATAAAAAAAGTCTAAGTTAGAAGTATGATAGTAATATTGAAATCACATAATTTAATCATTTGAATAATTTTTTATAGAGTGAAAAAAAATGTTACGGGCATTATTGTGATAAACTCATAGGGGTTGTAAAGATAATTTAAGCAATTTTGCCTTAACCCTTATACAGAAATGAGCCGTTAGGGCACTATAAGCAATCAAAAATTGAGAGAAGCAAATAGTGCACCGGTTGCAAAATGATCTTTTTCACTAGATACCTTGTTATTATATTGAAAAAAACTAAAATGCCCATAATTTATACTGTGTAATCCATAATTATAGAAACTATTCACAATGGAGTCTAAGTGGACACCCTTTTTTGGTCTTGAAATCAGTTTTTCTTCCCACATGCCAATTCCCATAAACGAGAAAATGAACAAACATTCCTTTGATTTTCCTGCAAGTTTTCCAGTTTCCTATAGTATGATAAGCACGAACTAGACTTATGGCTTTTTTTATAACAGACTTTTACATTAACAAATTTTTATTGCACATTATTTCGTTCACGAGAAAGTTTACCGGAAAACGAAAAAAAATTTCACAAAATTTTCCTTCCGGAAAATTGACCTCAACAGCTGACCGGCTTATGGGAATTTTTTTTTTTCGGGTTCCTAACAATATTAAATTTCATTCTGCCTATAGCCATAAGCGAGAAAATTCATCAGCAACCAACAATTTTTTTACAAGATCGCGCCCCTATTTCAATCCTTTAAGTACGTGCAAACCTTATGGCTTAGGTTTTTCACTATTAGATGTGTTAAAATGCCTTAAACGAGAAAATAAACGAAAATGAATTTTCTATATGCCTAGCACACTGACATAATTTCCAGTGGTTGAAATCCCAGAAAAGAGAAAATGAGTCAGCAAAATCTGTCGTTATTTGACGGTCTATAAGATCGTACTATGCCGTTAATGAACGTGATGTTCATTAATGTTGTTTGGTTTCAACTCTGTAATCACGGTGTTACTTATAAATTAAAAAATTGCGCTCTCGTATAGTTGCGGGCAATAAAAAATGGGACAACTCTCATAGCGAATTTTTGTTTAATTGACAATATTCCACAGGATATTGGTGATCGTTTTTTTGCTCTCAGGTTGGTACTGAATTTTGTTTTTAACTGTTCAAAACAGTGAATTGATACACTGACATGTGTCAAAACTGTTAAGTTCTTTTTTTTTATTTGAATTTATTGAATAAATATTTGCCAAAAATCGAGCTTGTTGCAAATGTTTTGTTCCATTTTGCTGGAATGTCTACGAATATACAAAAAAAAACATTTCACAGATTTCCGAAAATTAAAGAACTTGCGCTAAAATGGTTGTTTGTTCCATTTGAATCTTCCCATCAACGAACTAGAATTATTTTATAGTAATAGTAATTTATGTAACAAGTCCAGAAAATACTATTTTTTTGGACGAGTAGACCAAATTCTAGGACGAGCGTTAGCGAGTCCTGGAAGAATGCGAGTCCAAAAAACTGTTTTTCTGCAACCATCCGGGAAGTGTGTTGGTACCTATCTTCTGTTGGAATTTCAATATATAATACAAATAATAACTAAAATGTTCGAAACATTCAAATTTGGAATCACAGCCAGGGTAGTTTACTCTTGATCATAATTCTATTATTTTTCCCCCCTGTGCACCGTTGGGAAATTTAGAAGTTTGATAACTTGAATATAAGTATTTCGTAATGCATCAATTTTTATTAGTAATAAAATTTTCTGTCAAATCGATAATAAAAAAGTTTCCATATGGTGCAAATTTTTTAAACTCACTGTATATAGTCAAGACCACCTTTTCATAGGCAACCCATTTTAGGCGTTTTCATCTATTTAGGTATTTATGGGCCGTGGTGGTCGGCTGGTAAAGCGTTCGCCTCGCAAGCGTGGGGTCGTGGGTTCGATCTACCGATTCACCGGTCTCGTGCATGGCATCACACGTTAAAAGGTAAGGGCTGCGTCTTCCCTAGCTCACACAAGTCTCTCGAAGACTTCCGAGGGTTGCGCGTAGGGGTGCAATCGGTTGACGGAAATAGCAATTTTAACAATTTTAACTGAAAAAAAAGGATGTGTCATCCAGTTAACAGATGGGTGAAAGTCGACCTTTCTTCGTCTCTTAGACTAAATGCGTCTCATTGATTTGTTATTCTACATGGTTGCCGAAAAAATAGTGTACGCAACACGTCCGAAAACAGTTTTTTTTGGACTCGTAGACTTCGTAGAATTTGGTCTACTCGTCCAAAAAAACAGTATTTTCTGGACTTGTTACGTAAATTACTATTTCGGACGTTTGCGTACACTACTTTTTCGGCATCCGTGTAGAATAACAAATCAATGAGACGCATTTAGTCTAAGAGACGAAGAGACGTCGACCTTATGAAGTTACATAAATAGACGAATACGCCCAAAATGGGTCATGACTATATAGAGTGAGTTTTAAAAATTTACACCATATGGAAACTTTTTTATTATCGATTTGTCAGAAAATGTTATTCTTCATAAAAATTGGTGCATTACGGAATACTTGTATTCAAGTTATCAAAATTCTAAATTTCCAAACGGTCTAGTCTGGCCTAGTCCGGGAAGTAAGTACTTCCCGGACTAGGCCGGGAAATGCTACTTTCCCAAAGAAAAAGTGTCCGGGAAGTGAACACTTCCCGGATGGTTGCCGAAAAAATAATTTTTGGAGATCATTTCAAGGAGAGTGAAAGATTGGGAAGACGCCGTTTATGTCAAAACTCTGATGTTGTTAAGTTCTATTATCGATGTTTAAATTCGAAATTTGAGAAAACATCTTCCTTTCTAGACCCCATTATCTGAAAATGTTCCCAATACTTCAACCAAAGAAGGTGAAAGAATAACTGATGAATCTGTTTCTTGTAACTCTGAAGTTCGTAAGATTTACCTTTGTAACTCTGATGTTGGTGAGTTAACTAAATTTGAGGCATTTTCTGTTAGGAACTGTTAATGGAGGAAGTAATACTATTGGTAGAGAAAAATAGCCTATAACACACCGAACCCATGGATGAAAGTGTTGTCTTTCTGAACATGGTTATAATTGTGCAGAGTTACTGGATAGTTGATCCCTGACGCTGAGTGAAGCTAACAACATATTAAAACAAATCCCCGTGCTTCTCAAATTTGGAAAGAAAACGAATGACTAGGATTACATCTTCCAAACTTGGTCCTATAATCAATCAGAAGGCCTAAATGATAAATAATAGCAGCCATGAAGGCTGTGTTGGATAATGAGGTTGATGTTGCAGCTAAATATGAAACAGAAAATGCAGATTTTACATGTTTCTCATTATTTATTTGTTATTGATGTATTCAATATTTTGATAAAAGTTCTATTTTTTATTTTACGTCCCAGATACTGATTTTCTTTAACTCCTGTAGTTGAATGGAAATACAATTTTTTTTCATTTTTCAATATTCATCTAGTTCCTAGATCATTTGATCTATGAGTAGAAAAATGTGTAAACTCAGGGCAATGCATGAATGTATCGATGTTTCTCTAAGAACCAAAGATATCTGATTCGATCAATTTTTCATTATATTTTAACTTTCAGTTTCATACAACAAAATAATAAACAATTTTTAGAAGTTGACAAATAAAAATTATAATTTACTTGAATCAGTGTTTCCAACATTTGAAAACAAAATATTAACCTTTAAACTAGACTGCCAATGCCATATTATTGAAATTGATCCAATTACGAAATTGACTGTTGGCCATAGGACAAGCGCATTGTGTCTGTTATCTGTCAGAATCACATTGGCGTACTTCAGGAGAAATTAATAGGTCTAGTACGAAAGCAAGTGGAATGTTGAAAAATTGAGTTTTCATTTAATGACGAGAATATTTTATAACTGTACATCCGTGAATCATATTTCCACTCCTACTTTCACTTTGAAAGAGTAAAAGGAAAATAGATACCCAAGCAATCCTCAGCAACTGACAGTTTCCTTGGAGTACCACAGGGCTCAGTGTTGCGACCGGTACTATTTATTTTACATATAAATGACTTAAACGTGTTAATATATGCACTTATCATATACGCTGATCATACATCAGTGATTATTGTATTCCAAAAAAATATATATTTCACTACAAAAACAGTAGTGACATTTTCCAAAAGTTGAATGTATTGTTTTTGGCTAACTCTATTTAAATTCTGAAAATACAGACTTCCTTTGATTCCGGAATTACCAAAGGTCTTGCCCAGAACTGTATATCGAAATTTTAGTGATAATCAAGTGGCTCCAAAATTGACCAAGTATTCAATTTCTAGGTATCCATTTTGACATTACGTTAAGTTGGAAACCTCACTGTGATAAGTTGGTCCAAAATCTTAATTCTCATAATTACTTCCTCAAAAACTTAAGGGAAGTCTTGAATACGAAACAAACACTCAACATTTACTATGTACAGGTGGAATCACGGCTGGGATATGGTGTTTTTCTTGTACAAAAAAGAATAATCAGAACTATCTCTGGTATTTCGAGACGGCATAGTTGTAGGGATTTTGTGATAAAATTGAATATCGTAACATTACCTGCAGTTATATTTTCAATAATAAAGATCAATTTATCAAAAGATCAGAAATTCATGATAAAAACACCTGAGATAATTTTCATATTCCGCAAACTAGACATTCAATCTTTGATTTTTTTCAACAGATTTTCAAATGAGTTGAAATGTTGTTCAACTCTCCAAAACTTAAGGAAAAGGTTGATATTGCTCCTCATTAATAAACATTTTTATTCAGTCAATGACTTTTATGTATCAATTTATATTGTGATTGTGACAGTTATATTTTTTTCCCGCTGCCGACACTGTAAATAGTCCATACATGCTTAGCAACAAAACAGGTAAATGGCCTATAATTCGTTTACTAATTCATCTTGACAACGGAACTTAATAGTGTCATTTACATGCCTAGGGTAATAATGACTTTGACAAGTAATACCTTCAGCTTCATTCATATCAATTTTTAGGTTATGAGACCTTTTGAATATTATTGTTGTCTGCTTATTCGGTAACTTAGTTACACGCACAAGCAACTTAGAATGAAATAGCGAACGAATAATCATGAAGGAAGGGTAAGAAAACAAACTTCAATTCAGGCAAATTTTGAGAAATGTCAACAAGCAGCGGGAAAAACGTAATAAGTAACACGGAATGTATCGACTGTTATCATCCTCGGCAAGCGACAAGCCTCGGCTTTGCCTCGGCTCGTACTCGCTCACCTCGAATGTTAACACGTCTTTACATTCCTTGTTACTTAAATAACTATTTATGTATATATTTATGTACATTTGTAATATTTTTCAATGCTACTTATAACTAATTCCTATACAGATTTATATTTGGTTTAAAGGAAAATCAAGCTTATTATTATTGATGTAATGAGGACCATACTTCAACAAGGCACATTTCAGTCGTTGAAAATTAAAGATTCTTACACCAAAGTACAAAACACTTTATTTTAATAATATTTATTTACTCAAGGTAACGCCAATGACCAAATTAATGGCTCCCCAGATTGTCAAATATCAATTCTGTGGTGGCTCTTGCGCATTGCGCAGACACGTTTTCAGGATGTTCAATTGGATGAGTTTTTCGAGTGGTGGGCATATGAGTACTAGCAGTCTAGTTTAAAGGTAAAGTCGGTGGATCAGACGGCGGTCTTGTGCTGGAAGTCACGTTAATGCGAGTGATGTCCGCAGTCTTAAAGACGTGCATTTGACAGATTAAATATGAAGTGTTGTGTTAAAAATTAAAAAGTGTAAAATATGGGATGCAGTATTACCTAGAGCAAGACAACTGCATTCCCCTGATGAAACCTTGCTGTCTACGCCGGTTAAAGACCGGATGGGAATGGATTTCTCGCAGCAGGGCATTTCCTACACGGCGCTGAATGGAAGCCGACGGACAATAATTGAAGAGAGAGAAAGAGAGACATCTATAAAATAATTCTAAATTAGAAAGTAATCATGCCGCATATAAATGCAGTTACAAAAGGTGGAATAATCGCAAAAATATACTACTGTCCCATTTTTTTGGCCGCAACTGTACAAGGTCGGTAACATTGTTAAAAATGTAAATTATAAGCAATTCTGGTTATTTTGTAGAGAAAAATGCAAAAGAGTCGCAAAATGACTAAAACAAAGAAAACATCATCCATCATGGTTCCGCAATTTTGCGACCATTTCCAAGTTTGGCATCCGAGTAACTGAATTATTTATTCACACGTGAGCTGTAGTGGTTGGCTGGTAAAGCGTTCGCCTCTCAAGCATAGGGTCGTGGGTTCGATTCACTGGTCTCGTGTGCATGGCATCACACGTTAAAAGGTGAGGGCTGCGTCTTCCCTAGCTCGCACAAGTCTCTCAAAGACTTCTGAGAGTTGCACGTTGGGGTGCAAAAGGTTGACGGAAATAAATTTTAAAAATTCTTTTTTCAATAACTCTGCTGAAAAAAATGTAAAAGAGTGGCAAACGCAACGAAACCTTTCTCTCTACGTCATAAGTATAGACAGCACAGTAATGGCTTCGGCCAAGGCTCTTTTCAGAGCCACCTACGTTTAAAAAGAATTAGTTCCGGATAAACGGGGAAACTTGTGACGGAAGACGAAGACATTGAAAACTTTGTCAGATACGGCACCCACAAAGGCGAGAAGGTAGATAAGACGGCAAAATCGCCAATGGACTACGTCCCAGAATAGACGGCGAAAGAAGACAGCAAAAATCAACTGAAGCACAAGCTGATGATAAGTGCACAGAACGTGCTAGCTAAAAAGCACGAAGGACCAAAATGCTCTACTAACGGAGCAGCTCAAGAAGGTCACAGCAGAGGTAGAAGCTCAGAAGAAGGAGACCACAGAATCCGTCGACGTTAATGCGAAGAAGAGACAGCATACCACTGACTCTTCCGAAACGGAAGACGGAGACGGTTTCAAAAAGGTACAGGCCAAACAACGTAAGAAGGCCGTTCGCAACGAGGAAGGCGACACATCGCTCGACCCTAAATCCAACATCAGGACACCCACCGACGGGACCAAGAGAGGCTCACTTCCAAAGGATACCGACAGAGAAGGCAGGACAGGACACTCAAGAGAAGGGCCCCAAAAAGCCATCAGCTATTATTGTTATACGCGACAAAAGCAAGTGGCTGCAAATCTCGACAGACTTGAGAGACCGAAAGATCGGTTTGAGCAAGGCTCAGTCGAGACAGGAGGGAATCTACCTCTATACAAACTCAGAATCTGACTGGAAAGAAGCCACAAAGATGTTCGAGGCATCCAAGCTGGACTTCTTTACCTACATACTGAAGTCGGAAATACTACTACATGTGGTAATCAGAGACATCCCAGAGAACATACGCCGGAGGACGTTAAGCAGGATCTGGTGGAGAGGAACTTCGAAATTCTCGAATGTCATAGGATGACATCGAGAAAACTAAAGCAGTGTTTTTAGTAAAAGTTCCAAGAAAATGCGGAGCCATTTTTAAGCTGACGGAGTGCGTCAACTTAAAAATCAAGGTTGAGGCCCAGAGACCACGGACGGGCAGAATATCCCAATGCCATAACTGCCAAAGGTTCGGGCACGCACAAAAGTGCGTGAAATGCGGAGACGACCACGCCACGCATGAATGCAGCAAGGCCAGAGAGGAACCGGCAATATGCGCTAACTGCGGAGGTGACCACCCCGCAAACTACAGAGGATGCCTCGGTTCCCGAAGCCAAAACACACAAGACAACAAACTACTTCTAGGCAAGGAACAGCACCCGAAATGGCCTACAACCACAGGCGCCACCAACACAATGGGGCCCTTCTCGCAAGGACACAGGCACTAAGGCCGAAAGTACTCAGTTGGAAATCATAGAGAAATTATCGAAAGTCACCCCAGATCCAAATTTCAGTCAATTCGACAGGGATCCATTTTCCATTTGATTTGTGAGGGGTCCTTTGTTTGCAATTATACTAGATACTGGTAATTAGGTTGATAATCGAAAACAATAATAGACGAGGACACGAAAAAATGTTATCGCTCCAAATATGCTTCAAAATAGGTACACAACGCATATACAGGGTGATGGTGGCAAATTTTATATGTTGTCTAGGAAATGACTGTAAAAAAAATACTATTTTGCATTTATTCATTCATTTCAAAGTTGAAAAAGTTCTCGAAATCTGTGGTAGTGGCAAATCTAATATAATTTCTGGGAAATTACTCCCTATATACATTCCCGACCAATTAGAAAACTTTTGCTTTATTTCCATAAAAAATTCAGGTAGTAAATAATTTTTTTACTGCAAAATAATTTTAAAAAATATGTCAGCGTCATCGGCGGAGGTGGCAAAGTTACGGCAAGACTTGTGACATAGAGAGAAAAGTTTCTTTGCGTTTGCCACTCTTTCAGATTTTTTTCGATCATGTTATTAACAAAAGTGTGAATAAATAATTAATGTATTCACTCTGACGCCAGTCTTGGAAATGGTCACAAAATTGGGGAACGATAAAAGATGATATTTTATTTGTTTTCGTCATTTTGCGACTATTTTGCATTTTTTTTCTACAAAATAACTAGAATTGTTTACAATTTACATTTTAAACAATTTTGTCGACCTTGTACGAGGACGAAAATTTTTACAGTTTCATTGCGTACTAAAATAGAACATTTGTGAAAGTTTGCATTGTTTCACTATTTTTTCCCATTTTTTATTTCAAATGCTGAAATGATTGGCCTATTATCACTGATTACAAATGAGGATTCGGTTTTTATTGTTGGCCAGGTTTGAATCTTGCATCTGAGTATTAACAATATATTGGGCTTGCATGCGTACACCGTTTGGATGATAAACTCGTACATGCGTTTTTCTTTTCATCTGAGAGTTAAGGTTTCTTTGTAACAATTTTTTATCAGATTTGTACGAAGGCGTAGAATGGCCACGGCTTTTTTTAAATTTTAAATCCTGACTTCTATCTCTGGATTTAGTTTATAAAAAATTGGCATATATGGGTTTTTGGGATCGGAGATCATGATTTTTTTGTCAAAACTGAAAAATTCAAGTTTGCGGCTCCGAAATGGCGTAAGAGTTTTGTGATGAATGGACCGATTGATTCTAAAAAGATTTTTTTTTCGGATCCTCTAGTTCTATCTCGGGATTTCGAAATCCCGACATCTATAAGTCAATATCCCTACTTCCATCTCGGGATTTTGACCATATAATCACAAAATTCGCAAATCATATTGGAGCCACCATCTTGAATTCTTAAATGTTGATGGAAAACATGATCCCCGACCCCAAAACCCGTACATATCAATTTTTAATTAAATCAGATCATACGCACAAAACTCGTCCGTCATTTGGAAGGCATCTTGAATTTCGAAAAAAAATATAATCTCCGATCCCAAAAACACGTATAGGTGTATTTTTTATACAATCAATCGGACCGTAATTCACAATACTCATCCGCCATTTTGGAGCCACCATCTTGAATTCCCAAGTTGGGAGAAAAAAATCTAACCTCCAGTCCCAAAAACCCCTATAGGTATACAATTTTTATCAGAATCAATTGGTCCATACATTACAACACTCATTCGCCATTTTGGAGCCGCCCGCCATCTTGAATTCCTGAGTTTTTGTGGAGAGAAATCTCCACAAAACTTCTTCCACTTCACTTCATCAATTCTTAAGGTTTCTGAGATTTAACACAAGCATTTATTCGTGTTTTAAGAATTAATCAGACAAGGATGTATGGGAAATCCACATTTGAAGTGATCGAGTAAAAAATAGATCTATGCTTCCAGTGAAATCTCTCAATTTTAAAAACAGGACGAAGGATATCTGGGGGTGCCTTCAAAGACAAGTTGAGTAGACTTTTGGTTCACTGAAAAAGCGCAGAAATCTTCACGTGTTTTAGAAATTTTACTGATGGAAAAACTGAAATCATGACTTAAAGTATGTCATAATTTATTTGAATATTTGGTTTTGGGCTTCAGATAAAAGATATAGTTCATTTTCTGGTCTCCATGTACTGGGTGACCGCGGAAAATGGCTCGCCCCTATAACTTTTTTATTTTTGAAGTAATGGAATGAAAATTGGATGATCTGTATAAGACTTAAAACTGCATTTTTCGACATGTAACTCAGCTTCATGCTACTTCCGGTTTCACCAGAAGTGACATAAACTCGATTTTTAAATGAGACACCCGGTATATTTTCACTTCTTTTTTGTTGAATACAACCATGTGTTATTTGTCACTTTTTGTGAACGAATTTTATTTTTATTTTGAAATTTATTTTTTATTCTGGAGTGCTACGGATATCTTCAAATCACTAATTTCAGTACTGAAATTTTGAGAATAATACAACTTTTTTTGATCAAAATGTATTTGCCAAGCAAAATTTCATTTTTGAATTTCTATTTCTTAATAAATAAGTAAAATAAGAAGTCGACTTCCTCAATGATTTTGTTTTATCAGTTGTGTTTGCCAAAGGTTACTCCATGCATTTGAATTTTATTCCAATACCAAAAAATGCTTTAGTTTTTGAAACATCTAACGTAGTTTTTTTTTTATTTTTAACAGAATTTTGTTTAAAACCTGTATTTGTGCGGTATCAAATTAATCTCGTAATAAAATGGTATTTTTTTCTAACCTTGACTTTTGAAATTAAATTTTACATAGCACATACATTTTACCGAAAACAGTGAAGTTGTATTTTAACCAAAATTTTAGCAATGTAATTAGTGATTTGAACGTGGCACTCTAGATTAAAAAATTAAATTCAAATTTAAAAAATTATGGTTACAAAAAGTGACAAATGATACATAGTTGTATTCAGAATGTCATGTGGAGACAGAAGAGGTGATAATATACTGCGTGTCCCATTTGAAAATCGAAAGTTTAAGTTACTTCCGGTGAAACCGGAAGTTGCATGAACTTGAGTTATTCCTCAAAAAACGCAGTTTTATGTCTTTTGCAGATCCTCTAAATTTCATTCCATTATCTTCAAAAACAAAAAAGGTAAGTAAAGGGGCGAGCCGCCTTCCTCGTACACCCGGTATAGTTTCTCTCTAAAACAAGAACAAATAATGATGAAAATATTTTCTTATCATATTTATCGAATCGTATTTGTCGTAAAAAGTATATCTGCCTTCAGGTGATCTACATTTTTCTCTGCTATCGAATAGAGCTTAGGGTGAATGTGCTAGTTTTCGACCAGTTAAGGCAAATTCAAAGTTCAATGAACAACAAAAAATATATAAAACAGGTATTTAAACATTTGATAAATACCTTTTACTTTATGACAATATATTTAATATTTTACAAATTTGAAATTTTTGTTTATACTCGTATAAAATTCTGAAAAAAAATCCGGAATAAAAAAATGTGCCATTTACCATTTCTCGACCACCTCGTACTGATTGTCGACCGCTGATGAACCAGTTTTCGACCAGCGGTCGAAGATTCATTAGCCGTAGTGCCGGTTTCTCGACCGGTTGGTCGAAAATATTGGTGATATGAATCTTTGTTTCGTCCCATTGCAAAAAAAAAGATTTTCCATCCCCAAAAGTAACAGGTATATGAAAAAAAAATCATTAAGAACGATTTTTTATTGCGAAAAACGCCAAACAATAAATTAAAAAATAACGAAATATACCTAAAAGTTATGAATTCTTTGGTCAAAATAAAATATCCTGTAATTAGGACTTAGGAGCACATATAGCACAAATAATCTTTATCAACGACCATATCATATGACATGCCTACAAATTCAGTGCATCTCATGTGGAACCACCTTGGGCACTTATCGCATCCTATATTTTTCTCGTCCTCATCTTCTACGTCACTGATTAACTCTTCGTCACAAGCAAAGCATTGCAAATTTCCTGTTCTGGTAGGATTATCATTCTCGTTCATTCCGTTATGTTTGACAGATTTATCTTTTTTCTTATTAGCATTTTTTTTCGGTCGATTGTTAGCTTGAGCTCGTTTCTCTTCACGTTTTCTTTTTGCTTCTTCCACTTTCTGGGTCTTCTCCTCTTCCTTCATTGCTAGTTTCATTCTCCAAGCTTTAGATGAAATTGCACTGGGAAAGTTATCTTTTATTCTTTTGTTTTTAGCAGTAGACTCGAGTGGTTGTGGAAGGAACAAGTGATTGTCAAGAATTGATTGCAAAGGATTTCTTTCAACAGATAGTAAAGGGGCACATTTGTGACTATTCAGAGGGTTTTTATCCATCTCTTGAAGACTGGATCCTGATGCAGATATGGATGGTTGTTCACTTGGCTGATTTTCATCTTCCTGTGGAGGGCTAGATTCTATTGCAGATGGAGCTTCCTGTGGAGGGCTGGATTCTATTGCAGATGGAGAAGCCATACAATTTGGAGGATTGTCGTCTTTTCCTTGTGGGCTGGATACTCTTGCTGGTGCTAGGCTACTTAAGGTGTTTTGGTTTTGATCAGTCTCTGATGGAAGAATTGATTCAGTAAATATTTGTTCATTAGGAGAATTTCCCCTTATCTCCTGAAGGCTGGAATCTAATGAAGTTGAGAATGGTTGATTGTCCAAAGAATCTACCATTCTCTCCTCTGTGTATTGAAGAGTCGATTCTGATCCAGGTGAGGATGGTTGGGTAAGATCCAGTTCCAATCTAACCGCTCCAATGGGAATAATGGTAACATCTTCAAAGGGAACTATTTCTCCTACTTGGAGTAGGTTCTGTTGAACGGTTGCAGGGGCTGTATTGGAACGTTCATTAATTTCGTTTAATATTACCTCGATGTTTATACCGTATTCTCTTAATGTAGGTGCAATTCTGCTTATCACTTTTTTTGCTGCTGTCCATTCGTCAGGCAGAATATCTTCCTCATTATTATTTTGATTTGCTTGGTGTGTTTCTTGAAAGTTCTTGACGCATTTTGTAAAATCAACATTATTTGGATTCAATGGACAGAGCCCACACTTTCGAAATCCATTGATTATATGATCTTTCATGTTGCTATTACATAGAGTTTCATTAAATACTTGACAGAAATTTGATTTTGTGACACACTTGTTAGTGTTCTCCGGTCTTTTTTGCCAGTTTCTAACTGTTTTCTGCCATTCATTTTTGAGCGGCCTAAAAACACTCACATCGGCTGGCTGTAACATGTGTGTAGTGTTAGGCGGCAAAGCATACAAAATTATTCCATTGCTGTCACAAAATTCAGACAGAGCTAAAGTCATGTGGGACTTGTGGCCATCTATAAACAATATAATGGGGCGTTTAATTTGTTTATCGGTGATCCATTTATTGAAATCATTAGCTACATATTCGAAGAAAACTTCGCTCGTCATCCAACCACTTACTGATCGCCCTAGAATCCATTCGGGTGGCATACTATCAACAACTACTCGTGGAGGACGAATATAAGGAAAAACGACCAAGGGAGGACATATAACTCCAGCTGCAGAAAACACAATTAATACAGTTAAATTTTCTTTTTCGCTGCCTAACTTGATTTGGTATAAATTCTTCCAGCCTTTAGGAGCTAGCACTTTTCCTGATTTCGGGCACAAAGAAAAACCGCTTTCATCGCCATTGAAGACTCGACTAGGGTCATCTAGAATCTCCAAGTGACCATTTTCTTCCAGAAATATATGTAACTCATTAAACCAAGCTCTAACATACTCTTCAGTTACAACAGCACGAGCTTTATTGATACCCTCAGATTCTCTGAAAGACAACTCCGGATGTCTTTTCATGAACTGTTTGTACCACTTTTGTCCTGGTCGCCCATCTTTGAAAAATTTTGCTTTACCCGTTTCCTCTGCAATTTTCTGTACCGTATTGAGGAGATCTGTTTTCTTCAAAGGAAATCCGCATTGGGCGATGTTGACTATCCACTCCACAATTCTTTTTTCAACTCCTGCAGTTAGAATGCATTCTGGGCCAGTTTTTCTTCGAGCCACTGGAACTCGACCTTTGAGATGATCAATGATTGTGGTTTTAGGAATGCTGTATTGCCTACTCGCTTCCCTGATTCCTAGTCGCTTACTCTTTATTTCTTCCAGTGCCCTCTCTAGTTGTTCCGGAGCATACTGAAACAGTTTACGTTCCTTCTTCTTTATCAGTTTCTTAGGATTTCTTTTTTCTTGGACTCTAGTCTTTGTAGACGGCATCTCTATAAAAAAAAAACATCTCTCTTTATTTCACTAATAAAAGGGGGTTCTTTGATAAAACTAGTGGTCGACAATGGTCATTTCCTTAAGCCATTTCTCGACCACCAAATATGGCGGATGAATAATTGGAAACAGATAAGAATTTAACGGTGGTCGAGATCTGGCCAGACTTTCATAGTAATAAAACAAATGGTTTCATAAAGTGAAACAGAAAGTATCTGCATATTATGAGCAAGAAAAGGATGCTTGAAAAACCACTACTTTGAACCCTGTTTTCGACCGCCCCGGTCGAGAACTGGAATTAGGTGATTTCAATAATCCAGTTAGACGACCACCTTAATTTAAAGTAAAAATTTGTAAACAACTAGTTCTATTCCTATCTAAACAATGCATTACAGTATCTACTTTCGATCTATTTCGGAAAATCGAATCTAAAATATATATTTTATAATCTACTTACTATTAACTGCTCCCAAAATCACTAGTAAATTCACAAAAATGTGGAAACCACGCGCGGACCCAACTTTCAGCATGTGTAATGGCCGACTATTTTAAACAGAATATTGGCGGGAATTTGATAGAACATGCGCAATACATGGTAGAGAGTTACAGAGAAGTTCAATGTGCATTTTAACCAATTGTTTTCTTATCTTAGACCATTTTATGCGTAAATGGTCGGGAACTGGCAGTGGTCGGCCAACTGGCGCAGTTACCCTACCTATACTTACCACACTTGAATGAAATAATGGAACAACTTATCCTTCTGAAATTTATTAGCATCATTATCTTTCCTGTTTGACAGTCCCATTCCATCAAGAAATTTTTAAATCAACTCCAAATTTTGAAATATTGTCTATTATTTCAAGCTCGATTAAATTGACGCCGGGTCATCATCGGAAAAGAGTAAGTACCCTTGGAAGTGAAAATAATGTCCAGAGCATTGTTTAAAGACTCTTTATACAATGTCCAGAGGGCGCAAGAGCCTTGGGGTAGTGCTTTCCGTAATTCATTTGAATTAGGTCAATTTGATACATATATGGCCACCTGTCGGCCACTAGCTGAACAGTCATATAGGTGTAGCATCTGGGAGTCAAAGAAAGTAAACTAACAGGAGGGTTTAATAAGCTCTAGCCAATCAGAATCTTGTAGCATCGACGCTGAGTACAGAGTCGAACTCGAAGCAAGCAACAAAACTGTCAGCAGTAAGTCTTATATACCAAGAGCTAGTCCGTCACTGTCTAAAGAGAACGGCGGCCATGACATGTCCAACTACGTCACATTTTGTCACAAATGTTCTTTCATCTCTTTTGATCAGTGCCCCCAATGTCTTATGGGGATTAAGGCTTGTTCATACCCTCGCGAATTTCACAATTTTTCTGCGAATAAAATGGCTGCCAGTCGTGCCGGACCAATCGTTGATGCAGAACCATGTCGGCAGCCATTTTAATCGCGGAAAAATTTCGAAATTTGCTAGGGTATGAACGAGACTTTAGACTCTCCTAGTCTCTGGGGTGCTATTCTCATATATCTAGTTAATAGATATATGGCTATTCTCGAGTTTCTACGTGTGCGAATTCGATTTTCTGTGTCACACTGATACACATGAAATACGTATATTTGTCCCTTTCATTCGTATACGAATTGAATGTCGAATGATTCGAGAATAGCACCCCTCTGCTCCGCTCACACTATCAAAGAAATGACGTCAATATCTGGTAGCCTCGTGCGGGGTACGTTTTCTAGCCTCGCTGATTTCATCGTTTTTGTTTTGCGTTTATTCAATCACATTTTCATTTTTGAGACTTTTTGTAGTGGTGTGTGTTTTTAGAGGGGAATAATTGTCGAAATACATTATAATTAAAAATTAGTGGACATACCTATTACGCAATATTGTTGATAAAAGTGCTCTGCTGGTATATTATCATTCCCATTTTCACTCTTTGATCTCATACGGTATTTATGTGTGGGGTGCATCTCCGAACACCTCAAGAGTCTTCGTGATTCAAAAAAGAATTGAAAGAGTAATAGCGGGAATAAAAAGGAGAGGTACATGCAGGGAAAGCTTCATTATCCTGCACGTACATATACAGGGTGGGTCACGGTCGATGGTACCTTAGACGTTTACGAAGAACGGGAAATAGTATCATTCTAAAAATTTGGTTTCTCAAGTAGTTGCTCTTGGTCTATCGGTCTAAAATATTTTCAGCAATGCAGCGTTGCCGCTTATGCCAGAAAGTAGCAGCATTTTTGTTATTTCAAATGGGTCACCCTGTATATTACCGCATTTTTGGACTTGTCATTCCTTTCTGATTATTTCTGCCTCATACTCCCCTGTACCTATCTCTGGCGGTTTTTGAGATATTGGTTATTTTCCATATTTTTTATCCAAAACATAGCTCGAATTGAATGTTTATTTCTGCGGTAATTGGATTCTTAGGAAGTTGCAATTTTGTGTTTAGTTCATCAAGATCATTTACATTGATTATGTATAGTGAAGTTTGTTCTGCGTTATACAGGGTCGTTCAAAATTCATGATCTTACTGCTAGATACAAAAAGGGTTGAAAGTGCGTTTTTTTAAATGGAACATCCTGTATATTATGAAATATCCTGAAAGATGACTAAATTCCCTTCGAATTGATATATCATGTTCCAGAATTTCAAGATAATAGCAATTTTCACTTGCTTACCCAAGTGCTTGAATTATTGCCGGAAATTTTTCGAGTACATGAATTTTCACTTGTAATCTCCCAAGTGCTTGAATTATTGCCGGAAATTTTTCGAGTACATGAATTTTTTGAAAATTACCCGAGTCGCGCAGCGACGAGGGTAATTTTCTTAAAAAATTCATGTACGAGATAAATTTCCTGCAATTAATTCAAGCACGCGGGGGATTCGGTAAGAAAATTTTACACCAAAATATATCCAACAATTCATAAGAAATAACTAACTATGGTTCACCTGAACTATTTATATGCATAGTACAAAAAAGATGCATGAAAATATTGATATGTAAAACACACTTAACAAAATTTCAATTTGATTTTTTTAAATTTAATCAAAAAAAAAGCAAAAATGTTCTTGCTCCACTGGGAATTGAACTAGTGACCACACGACCACGAGGCGGACACTTTACCGACTCGCCACGGGGCCTTTGATTTAAATGTAGACAACTGGTGTATTGAAGTGTTTCTGAAATTTGATTTCAGAATTTGCAAATTCTGCGATTATCGTGAAGAAAATATTCAGACACATTCGAAATATTTAATAAATACATAAATATGAAATATTATCTCATTTTAAATAAAAAATACAATTCCATTTGTACATCAAAGCAAAATATAAACTATTACCTGTCAAATATTTGACAGAAAAATTTCCACTTATTAATTTCGGCCAGGGTACCCAGGAGGATAAAAATTTCCGGAAATTTTTTGGGTTGCCATGGCATCTAAATAAGAACGAATGTTTTGGTTCTCTCTAAAAGTGAGGTGTGAAATTTTCTTTGAAAATCCATGTACGAGATAAATTTACGGCAATTAATTTAAGCACGAGGGGGATTTGGTAAGAAAATTTCACACCGAGAAATGAAAATCATCCAACAATTCATAAGAAATAACTAATGATGGTTTCATATGTAAAATACTTAACAAAATTTTCATCAATGAATGTGTTTAAATTTGGAACAAAAAAAAATAAAAAAGTTATGTTCCTATCGTGTATTGAACCATAATAAGTGGACATTTTTCTGTCAAACATTTGACATGTGACAAGTTGATATTTTGCTTTAATGTACAAATGGAGGTCTAGTTTTCATATGAAAGTAGATAATTATTTACTAGATATTTGGAATGCGTCTGAAAATATTTTCTCCACGATTATTGCAGAAATTGTCAATTCTGAAATCATATTTCAGAAGAAGTTCAATACACCATTTGTCACAAGTTTTTATCACAAGTCCCGTAGCTCAGCGGTAGTGTTGCGGCCGGTCTCACCAGACTAAGAGTACATGACAACCTACCCCACAAACATGGTGGGGTATTATATGAGTCGCTGGATATCTACCCAGGAGCGCTGGGTAGAACCGGCGCCGTAGGGAATCCAAGTTGAGAATCTAAAACGTCAAGTACTTCAACCCGGTTTTTTTACTTCTAGCCTTTTCCGGGGCAACATCCAAATTATGGTCCTCACAAACTACCAACCCTCAACTTTTTACATTGAATGGGACGACAACACGCGCATAAGCTTTGCAGGAGTCGCGAATACTCCAGTTACCACCATTATTTCTGCCAAAGGTCGACATTTCCACCACACATTTGCAACAGCGGAGGCAATGACCAGCGCCATCTCTATATGGCACTGTCAAAAGGCATCGTGCACGTCACCAGAGCTGGCAACAGCAGGGTGGCGTGAAGCACACTTGACGTCCTCTCCTTCCATTCATCCTATACCCCCGCCGGGCGAAGATGGACTGAAGAAAGGTAGAATAATGAATTGTAAATAATAACTTTGAGGGAATAAATTTTTATTTATTTCTTTATTTATGAGTCGCTAGGTCGATGGTTCAATCCACGATAAGAACATAACTTTTTTATTTTTTTTTCCCCAAATTTAAACACATTTATTGATGAAAATTTTTGTTAAGTATTTTACATATCAATATTTCAGTGGTTATAAATAGTTCAGGTGAAACCATCGTTAGTTATTTCTTATGAATTGTTGGATGATTTTCATTTCTCGGTGTGAAATTTTCTTACCGAATCCCCCTCATGTTTGAATTAATTGCCGTAAATTTATCTCGTACATGAATTTTCAAAGAAAATTTCCGGCAATAATTCAAGCATTTGGGAGATTACAAGTGAAAATTGCTATTATCTCGGAATTCTGGCTATTTAGGTATAGGAACATGATATACCAATTCGAAGGGAATTTAGTCACCTTTCAGGATATGTCACCTTTCAGGATATTTCATAATATACAGGATGTTCCATTTAAAAAAACGCACTTTCAACCCTTTTTGTATCTAGCAGTAAGATCATGAATTTTGAACGACCCTGTATAACGCAGAACAAACTTCTCTATACAGAATCAATGTACATGAACTTGATGAACTAAACACAAAATTGCAATTTCCTAAGAATCCAAATACCGCAGAAATAAACATTCAATTCGAGCTATGTTTTGGATAAAAAATATGGAAAATAGCCAATATCTCATAAACCGTTAGAGATAGGTATAGGGGAGTATAAGGCAGAAATAATCAGAAAGGAATGACAAGTTCAAAAATGCGGTAATATACAGGGTGACCCATTTGAAATAACAAAGATGCTGCTATTGTCTGGTATAAGCGGCAACGCTGCATTGCTGAAAATATTTTAGATCGATAGACCAAGAGCAACTACTTGAGAAACCAAATTTTCAGAATGATCGTATGTCTCGTTCTCCGTAAACGTCTAAGGTACCATCGACCGTGACCCACCCTGTATAAGCTTCTGATGCATGTAAAAACTAATATTTTAGATTTGAAGACCCTTAGTCACAACAGCAATTCTTAAAATAACAAAGTAAATTCATAGATAGATTTTGATTTACCTCTCTATCGCTTTGATTACATTGATAACTACTTTGATATTTTATTCTAAACATTCTAAAATTCCTGTTTATGTAATACTGTCCTCTGTATTTTATTTTTATATTAGGGTTATAATAAGTTTTCTATTTATGTAAAACTGACGTATCAGTTTTATATAGTTTTTAATTATGTAAATCGGACGTTTTCTATATCATGTCATCATGATCAAAAGAAATAAAGGATTATTATTATTATTAATAATCATTGAAGAGTTGCCAAACATGTTTCAAAATATCGTGCATAAAGTATAGAACGATAGAACACAGCTATTTTCATATGAATGTTAGGTCATTCTTTGACTCATTCTGAAATAAACTGGATACTCTAGATTGAATTATTTAATAATTTTCAGGCTCAACGGTAAAGTAGAATATTTTCACAATATATCAAACACATTTTTAAATCGTGTATCAAACACAATTTTCAATTAAAGTGGAATTTAAACTGGAATGGACTTCCTTGGAAACTTTGGAAATGATGAAAATTGGGCATTCCTCCTCTACCTGCCTCTGGATCCAGTGGGTCTTCTCCATTATCAAATTGTCTCCTTTTCTCTTCATCTGTTAACACCTACAACCAAAATCAATCAATCGATCAATAAACTGTCTTCCGTACTTTTTGATCAATTATCTGCTACAAATATTCCGAACTTTACTATTATTCATTGATCCCAAGAAACGTTTCTGTTTATAGAGAGATTACATTTTTACATGAATTGTATAACAGCAATAGGTACAAATGAAATTGATGAAGAAATCAAACAATTATTAGAAAAGGAATGATACAGGTAATTTGTGAAATATGAATAAATAAGCCATATGAAAGCAAAAACAAAAATGAATAACAGTCAAAGGTGAAACATTGTTAAGTACATACGCATTTTTAAAGTTCATTTTTGAATTTAGTTTTAGTCCTAATTTATTTTATTGTCCTAATTTATTTTATTGTCCGTGGTATTTTATTAAATATATCTGAATTCCATCGTAAAAAAATAGACGTTTTTCCAAAGTTTGATTTGAAACGTAATGCGTTTATTTTATTTACATTTCTTGTTTTATGATAATGGATAGTCGAAATATGATCAAAAGGAAGATCTGAATGTTTTTTCCTGTATCAACATGGTGGATGAAAATTGAAATTTTAAATTCATATAATGAACGAAGATTTAGTAAGTTATTAGGTTTATATAATTTTTTTGAGGGTTCTAATAAGGGGAATTTGTATATGCATTTTATAGCTTTGTTTTGCAAAGTTTGTAGTGGTTTCATAATAGAAATTTTGGCTGAGCCCCAAACAGAAATGAGATATGGCAATTTTGAATAAATTAAACTGAAATATATGATTTTCAAATATTTTAGTGAGGTATACTGTCTTATTCTAAATAATATTGTGAAGGTCTTCTATTTTTCTTAAAAATTATTTTTAAAATTGTATTTTGCATAACCTCTAGAGCGTATAACAATGTTTTACTAAAACCACCCCATACAATACATACATACCTCATTACAGATTCTGCAAGTGAGTTATGAATCATAAGTAGGAGTTTTTTATTATTAAGATTTCTGAGTTGATAGAATTTATAAAATGGCTTATTGAGTCTTTTAACTGTGTTTTTTGTGTTCTTCACATCGCAGGTGCTGGTCCACATACATGGGATCTACATATAGATTATATATTGCGGAAATTGCGATTTGTATTGTACAAATACCGGCAACTCAAAGATATCCTAGATCTGAAGCAAAAAAAATCATCTATCACAGCCTAGTAGAGAGTCACATTACATATGGTATCTTGGGATGTGGAGGGGTGGCAAAAACGTTCCTTCATCCTCTCGAAAAAATCCAAAAGCGGTTCTTGAAATTAATGTTGAATAAGGAATGGATATATCCAAGCGATCTGCTTTACCAAGAATCGCAAATCAATGATGTTAGACAGTTATTCTATAAAAATGTGAATATTCGTCAACACCAGAATAAAAACATGTCAATCGTTCTCACCCATGACTATAATACTAGGGAAAAAACAATTTTTAAAGCCAATTGTATCTAAAACAATAGGGCAAAAGAGTTATAACTATCTAGGCCCCAAACTCTTCAATACTCTACCTCCCACTATTCAAGTCGAAAATTCTACCAGAATATTAAAAAAAAAGTGATTGAGTATATAAAATCTGTCACAAGATCGGATATACATGAATTGATAGACTGAAATATAATTCAAATAGCCCTTAAAATCAGTGCGGTGCAATAATATTTTAACATATTGTACTTCTATGTATATTTCTAAATGGTCTAGTATATAATTCAAAACTATTTTAACATTATAATATTTTACAGTTTGAAATTTCATAATTAAATTTTATATCAAATTCTTTACAATTTTTTTTACAATTTTTACTGAATAAAGACACCAAAGTCTATGAGAGTTTATATTTGTAATATTCGTTTCGTGTATTTGTAATTTAATATACCTAGTTAGTTTTAAACTTAGACTTTACAATGTATTTGCCATCCTCACAAACAGGTGTGAGTCTCTGTGAGTTTTATTGTTATATTGAACATATCCGTTTTATTCCGTTTGAGTATGTGTATATATATAATCTGTCTTGATATTTGTATATATAATTTAATGTTTTAAAATTAGTATTGAAAGTGTATTCACTATCCTCACAAACAGGTGTAAGCCTCTGTGAGTTTCTGTTGTTTATTTTGAACATATGTCCACTGTTTATTTGATGTATTTAATTTCTACAAAATAAACTTCTATTCTATTCTACATCCAAATACTTCATTTTGTTAACTTATCTAATCCTTGGACATGAACACTGCGTTTGAATTCGGCGGAGATATTTATGAACAGTGAGTGTATTATTCTAGGGTCGATCTATTTTTTTGTTGTGGTGAATGCATTAAATTTTAGTTTTTTCCACATTCAGACTCAGAAGGCTTACATTCAACCAAGAGAGAACATATTTGAGCCCAGTTTCGGCTTTCTGATAGACTTCATCCCAGGATACCGCATCCAGCTCACCCCAAGGAACAAACCCAAGGTTGTTCACATGGAGAGGTTGACAGAATACAGATAAATGACGCGATATCTGAAAAACTTTAGCGATTTTTCATAGAACCAGCACATTCTCGTTTCAAATTATACCTAGTTCCATACCATTGAAAAACTCTAAACTCAATTGGAAAATAGTAAATGGAACTGAATCTGTTTATTTTTGTCGGATCTGAATCATATTTCGGATTTAGAACAAAGTCGGCACGACAAAAAGGATGGAGCATTCTTTAGTTTTCCGTCAAGACGTCTAAAAGTTGAAAAACAGGTGAATATTCCAAAAATTCCGAACTCTTCCCTATAAATGATGAGAATGAGAAATTATAGATCAATTCTAGGAAACATTAAAGTTGTGAAGTTACCATTATGATAATAGACACTCCAAACTCAAAAGAGATATTTATTTATCATGATTAAAAAACATACTCACTTCTTTCGCGGCAGCTATGTCGATAAACTTTTTCTCGGCTATTTTCTTCATTTTCTCATCATTCTGATAGTTATCTGGATGCCACTTCTGTGCCATTTTTCTGTAAGCTTTGACAATTTCTTTTTTGTTTGCTGTCCTTTTAACATCCAAGATCTTATAATAGTCTCTTCGTTCGGCTTGTTTCTGCCGATTTTCCGACTTACTCAGCCCTTCTTTGGCCCTTTCGAAATGGGAATCTATCTCTAGAGCTGAGCGATAATCCCTAATTGCATCATCATATAACTCTGATTGTAGGTAAGCTTCTGCTCTATCACAGTATATATTTGGATCTTTATTATAATCTAAAGCTTCTGAACAAACTGTGATTGCTTCTGAAGTTTGTTCATCATTAGAGTAACATGTACATAATAATCTTTTACTTTCATAGATGATACTTGGATTATCTTTTTCATTTTTTAGAACCATATTTGCCATTTCTATACATTCAGCGTAGTTTCTGTTTTCCACTGCTTTTTCTGCTTCAACCAAGAATTTCTCTATTTTCTTGATCTTCTTATAGAATTGAAAACAATCTTTATGATCGGAATCTAACTTCAGGCATTCTCTAACGGATTTCAAAGCCTCCGTGGCTTGACCCGTTTTATATAGTAGCTGTGACAGTTTGAGATATCCATCAGTGTTATAACTCTGGAGTTTTGTAGCTATTTTAATGTCAGATATAGCAGATATTTGATCTCCATTCAGTTCATACAACTCCGCACGAAAGTCGTAGAGTTCAGGAGCCCACGGACTAACTTCAATTACTTCTGATATGTAATGAATTGCGGAAGTATAATCGTTACGCCCATAATGAAATTCGGCATTACGTTTCAGTTCCTTGACGGGATCAATTTTCTGTATAAGGTGGTTTGCCTCTTCATTGTAAGGATCAGCTTTCAACTAAAAATAAATAAGTATATAAACATTAAAACCTCTAGCTAGAAATCTCGATAAATAATCGGCACGATGCCGGTGGAATATTCGTCAGCCGAACTGCACAAAATGCAGCGCGCCAAAGGAAGCTGGTCACTGCCCTCGACTTTGCAAGCCTGACTGATGCAGACCCACCACTATAAACATCCATTTTTATGTTCAATTTGATTGAAATAATCATTCTACAAAATTTTGAGTGAAGATTGGTCGTCACTTCAATTTTTCCGACCACTTCAAACGCCTGACTAACGATGTTTCCCCAAACGGGAACGTGACTGACGCCTATTTTCACTTATAATTATGAATAATTCACATTTTAACAAAGTTTCACGTGAAGAACAGTCACTTTTTTTCGAGATTTTTCTGACAAGTTTCATCGCCTCTCACGCTCCCCACTAAACATGAAATGTTACAAAATATTGCCACAATATTATGTATGACTTGCCATCGTAAAATGATAATATAATATTGCATAAGGCTCAATGCTATATTTAAGTTTGTAACATAACGGAAGAAACTACAGACAAGTTGTTTGTAAGTTATAAAGCAAGCTATTGATTGAGTTTCAAGTGCAATGTTACATGATCCATGAAAGTTCATTGTAAATGCAACAATACAGAAACTATCTACGAACAATGTGAGTGCAAGTTACATTTGGAACTATCGAACAAATTCAAATCGCAATGTTGCACAGAGTTTGAAATTACATGATATTTACAACCATACATGAACTAACTACAAACAATATTGACAGCATTTAGAAAACACAATACATTTTCAGTTTTCGATTGCATCATCGCAGAAATATAAAAAATGATACGCTAGGAAAATTTTAAATGGCAAGTATAAAGAAACTTAAAATAATATTTCATCTATCAGGAAACCAACCAATTAACCAATTTTGAATTTCCCGTTCTTGATGAGATGTCACCGAACGGGGCGACTCCCAGTCACCCAGATCCCAGACAAGCACGCGCCTCGCGCCATTTTGCTAATGTAAATTGTATTGTTGTTGTGTGTCGTGCTGTCGTGCATTTGCGTTGGTTTCGTTTTGAATACTTTCATTCGTTCTTAACCTAGGTACCTAAGTAAAGTACATATTCTTCTGCAATTTTGTTTTTTGAATAAGAGTTCAATGAGTGTTGAAGCAGCACAATGGATAATGCTAATAAATTTAAGGCATCTTCAAGTAAGGTAAGGCGATATATCATTTATTATTTTAGGAGGATGGTCTGGTATATGCTCATTCTGAGTTTAGTAGGAAAATGTTTTTTTTTCCTTATATTGCGAATAAATCTGGTAGTAGTGTCAATTTGAAAGGTACTTTTACATTTGTAAATTATGTGGAATACTTTTACATTTCGATTTTAGTTGGAGGTTCTTCAATATATTGGTGGCTTGAATGAAAAGTCTTGTGTTGGAAGAAGTCTTGAACGTTTTTTCTCAAATCATTGGGCCATGTTTTGCAATTGGACCAGCAAAAAAGATAATTTCAGAATCAAAGAATTGAAATCTATACAAATTTTAAAACTTGAGTCAATTCAATTTGAATATAAAGCAAATATGTAAGCACAATACTGTCATAATCAAGGACAAGTTCAATTGTACATTCTTTAACGAACAGTCGTTGCCAACCGATGATGAACCCTTTACTCCCATATTCACCTACTAAGTAGGCTTATTAAGGCAAGTACCTGACAGAAAACAACTACTCACCTGGCTAAGACCTCGACGGGTATTGAGTTAAATCTAACAGATACTTTTCTGTCAGGTACTTGCCTTAATAAGCCTACTTGGTAGGTGCATATGGGAGTGAAGGGTTCATCATCGGTCGGCAACGACTGTTCGTTATTAAACGATCTCCCAAAGAATTCTGTTTTCTAGTACATTCTTTATTGAAATAAGACCATAATTGTTGAGTTGACTAATTGTATATTTATTTATAATATTTTGGTTTCAGATGCAGTGAAAAATTCATTTCCATGAATCAGAGATGATGCATTTGAAATATATGTGATGGCTTGGCTACAATTCGCAAAAACACGTTACTTGTATGGTTAGGTAGTAGATCAAGTGGCGAAATTTAGGCTGCACATTCAGTTCAATGATTATTTTGTTTCAGGTACCTGACAAGGCCAAACAGACTTAAATGGACATTCAAATGAATAAAATCTCATATACCTATGTATAACAGAAGCATATGAAAAAACAATTATTTATTGTTTCGAATAAAAAAAATTAAAATACGTATAAAAATATAAATAGAAAAGTTATTGGATATAGCCCTCAAATTGTTGTGCAACCGTAGACACGTGTTTCGAGCTTAAGCTCTATCAGTACGGTAAAAACACTTGGATGTGAAATTAGAAACAAAGGAAGTCAACAACAGGAAGCCAACCATACATTTGTGGCTTCGGTTAGAAGGCCTTGATATTTCAAGGCAACAACTGACGTCGCCACGGAGTGCTGAAAAATTCGTGTGAAGATCGATCACTAGCCCAAAAGTGACAGTACCTCCCGGACTATTTAGTTTTAAATTTTCATCAATTACAAAACCCCATTATTTTATGTCAGTTACATTTTCAAAAGTGACATTATTCATTTTTATAGCATCATTCGCCCAAACATTTTGGTCGTACTTAAAAGATCATGTAACAATCATACTTTTTATCTTACTGTCATTTGGTTTAAGTTTATTTTCACATAAATAATTTCAAATGCTATTTAAGGCCCTATTCATTTCATCAATTGCCTGATCCAAATTTTCATGTATACATTAGACCAATGTATCATCTGCAAAATATTTATACAGTGCGATCCAGAAATGTAGTTAATATCATAATACTTTAATTTTTCACGTAGAATAGTTTTTTCAATTGTTTTGAATGCCTTTTTAAGGTCGAGAAAATTACTATTAAAAACAGTAGACGTTTCACATGAGTGTCTAGCTCTGAAATCTGATTGGTTTCCTGAAAACAATTCATTGGTATTAAAGTACTGGATTATTTGGTTATATAACCAAATAATTTTCATTTTACAAGGACGCCCTTTTATTTCCAATCATTACACAGGGGTCACGGCAGCTATCAAAATTTAAAAAAATTACATAAAAAATTTAATTTTTTTTTTTAGATTTCTTCAATACGTTTGCCTATAAAATTTAGCATAGTTTTTTTCATTTCAATATTTGCACTTTACAAAAACTCACACTGTATCCAGGCAGTTTTAACGCTTTTTCAGGAGTAGGTAGTGTATTTAATGGCCTAAAATTTTCAGCTTTAATTGAGTTAATTTCCGGTACAGGAACAACAAAGCATCTGACATTTGTTTTTTTAGTTAGGCTCTTCTAGGAATTACCTCACGTGGTTTTTCCAAGAAACAGCATTGATGGTTAAGGTTCCGAGAACCCCATGAACCCCATAAGTAGTTTTTTGCACGGAATCATAATGTTTTCGTGTGTTACTCTTCATTGGTATACATGTTCAATAGGTATTCATAAGAAAATTACCTATATTCTTAAATGTTCAGACTCAAATTCCGTTGCTATTAGCCATAACCCATAAAACCGAATTGTTTGCATTATTCATTAATCTCAGATAGTTTATGATTGATTGTTTTGAAATTACGAGAGTGATAAAATTCTTCAGCGCTACAACTGGCAGCTATTAACCCATATTAACATGTATTTAGGTATTGTACACTTCCATAATGTTTTTCATTATTATCGAAGTGGAGACCTGAAAGTACGGGCATCCCAACGCCACTCTCAGACCTGAAAGTACGGGCATCCCAACGCCACTCTCACCTCCACGTGGTGAATCCTGGGCATCGGTATGACATGTGATGACGGCTAACGAGTGCCCCTAGCTCACCATACTTTGACACCTAAAACACCCATTCTCCCAGACACCTACCACACAGCAGAGCTGGGTAATTCCTAGATCAAAAGTAATTAATAATTACAATTACCCTTTTTTCGTGTAATTTGTAATTGTATTCAAGTACTTTTTTTCTTAAAGTAATTATTGGGAATTGTATATGCAGCAAAATCTGTGTAGGAATTGTAAGTTGGAATTATGTTATTCAAACAATGTGCTTACATTTACTTCGAATAAGTACAATTACTTTTTCTAATTACAATTACTTTTAAATACGTGTTTGATTACGAGATACAAAAGAAGAAGAAATGCGCTCTCTGACACTAATTTTGAAAAACTGGTTATAACGAAAAGTAACAATATAAAAGTACTGTGAATTACAACCAAACCTCGCAAGTCGGCGTCATTAACCTGCATGAAAACTAATAAATATTAATAATTTTATACCAAACACTGTCGTTAAAAAGTGTCTGATACCTTGTCCAAAATCAATAGTTTTCAAAATAGTTTAGAAAACTGTTGGTTAATTTTTATTTTGACCAAACGGCCACAGACCTATGACGCCCGATTTATGAAGTATGCTTATAAATTAAAAGAACCCAAACTTTTGTGTTGATGTAACTTTTTTGTTCCAAGTCAATAATGATAGGTATTATTCTCTAGGAATAATAGCCGTTACTGCGAGTAGTATAGTTTACTTTATTTATGACTAATTTATTTATTTTAGATTTTTATTGAACAACTTTATTTGTCAATAAAATTCTAATAGGAAAATTCTTTTTCCATATCAGTTTCCATCACATTTCTTACACTCTCCGTCATTGAATCACAAATAAACACGCTTTTGACAATTATTTAGTAACACTGACAGTTTGCGTCAAACAATTGTCATGGGTATTTTCATAGATATTTCGATTCAAATACGATTATTCATTCATCAGCGAGGGAATGATGATTCATCATTCCCGCGCGGGAATAATGGATGGCGCGGGAATGGTGAACGACTTTATATTGTAAATGTCACATCTATTATATTTTAGTCGTAGATAAACTATTAAAGGTTTTATCATTATTAAGTTGCCTATTACTTTTTATTAACGTGCTTTCATTTAAAAATGTGTTACTTGTTTTTCAATAAATAGGTACCTACCTAATAAAATAAATTTTTTTATATAATTGTTATGGTTCCTCAATTTTATCATAATTTATTGTTTTATCGGAAAAGTAATTAGTAATTCCTATATTTATGACATGTACTTTGTACCTGTAATTACACAGCTCTGACACACAGACCATTACAAACTACAGAGGGATGCGATAAGTGGAATATCTGTCTCCAGTGGAAGCCACAGACACAAATTTTCCAATTGGTTTTTCGCGTTTAAAATTGTTGATATTTCGCGTTTTTATCCTAAATTGTCGATTATTTATTAGGTTTTCTATTACATTTCCATTGTATCCGTTAGTAGCCGCTATAATCCTTATCCGATTTATTTTTTCCTGTATTTTTTCTTGCTGAGTGGAAATTGATTGAAACAATGGACCAGAAATTGCAAACTAGTCATTTTATGCTCTTCACAACGGAAGAAGTCTGAAGGGATGTTGTTAGTATTTTTTCTATAAATGTGCATTGTTTTCCTGTTCATAAATGAACCCGATGAACAGAAAACGTGAATTTAATTTTTTTACTCTTAGAAAAATATCTTATAGAATAGCAAAAATTTCCAATCGCCACCAGTGCAACTAAGCTCCATGTTGAAAATTGAAATTGTTAAAGATTTTGGATTTTTGAACTAATGTCTGCCATGTAAGTACTTCAATACATTTTTTTATTCAAAAATTCATCAAAAACAGTAAGTGTTAAAATACTCGTGTCAAAATGTAATGAAAAACGTGATTTTTGAACAATTAATTAACGTCTTCCAAAGAGGTATTCAATAAATTTGACCAAGTAGTAATCAGAAAAATCATCAGCAGTCTAGTTTTTTGTAATCCAATATTTGGCCCATAAGCAAATAATTTACTAGGCATCTGAAATATCGCAATTTCTTTCGAAAAATTTTGAGTAATTGAAAAACGGTGTTTTTTTAAATTACTTTTAGGAATCATAAACGTATTCAATCAATAAAATGGAACTTTTTAGGTTTAATCGGAAATGAAAGTGTAAAATTTGGTGGTTTTCAATGACTCTTGCTTTTGCAGTGGTTCATATCTGTAATTTGATGCAGTGGCGTGGGGTATTTTATATAACACTACCCCCTCTCTAATCTTGATCTCCCCATTAAAAAGCTTCACCATGACAGGAGCTTTAATATATTAAGATGGACAGCTTTCATCTTAGTTCTAGGACCGCCCTGTATTCTGCAAATCATGTCATTGAACCTCTTGTTTAACTCGTAATAAATATATTTCCCAACGTGTCCAGGCCAGAATTGTTCACGTGATTGTTAACAATTTCATTACAGTATCACACACGCTTCTACCACGTGTCTATTCGTGTGCATGGACTATTTCAAACATTGAAATTGAAATGTCCGTAAATTGTTTTAAATGCAATATTTCAGGAAATCCGACTTAAATTGTTTGTCACTGGAAGTTGGAATTCATTACAGTGTAATAGGATGGTCCTTCTATATCCTATATTACTTTGATCAGGACATTATTCACTGTTGTGTGAAATTCTTGATCTATTTTAACTAAAACTAGGACAAAACTGACTAAGTAATATTTTAATCAAACCTACTTAATTGTAAAACATAATATTCAATATGTTATGATGACTATTTCTATTTATTATTACACTAACGACATTAATACAATATCCCACACGCTGCTACTGCGTGTTTTTTTGGAAGCGCACGGAAATTAAAATTTTGAAGAGTGGGCTGGGTTAATAAATTTTTGTATTGTGTATAGAAAATCTGATTGACTCAATATGAATTAGGAATGATTTGATTACTCAGCATGGATGTGCCAAAAATCAATAGAAGAGATTGTTTTTACATGGAAATCGTTGTAGTTTTCATTATAAGCAAATTTCATTTTTTATTTAGGTTTTTTGTTCTAACGCAGCAAACAGTAAATTGTTTTATGCTTCAATTTTACGAAAAAAAATCATCTAGGCACGCTGCAAGATAGTGCAAAGAAAAATTCAAATTGCAATTGTGCCAAAACTAATGGTCCGACAGCGCCTGTTTTGTGCACACATAAAGTACTATACTCTCGTGAAAAGAGTCAGTCCTACAATTTGAAAAATGTCGGAGCTATGCATTTTTTTTAAATCGCAAAATTTTCCGGTTTTATCAGTTTTTCTACTGAACCGATCGGGTCGTAAAAAAATATCATTTTGTTCGAATTTCAATCCAGATTGCTGTATTAGTTTTTACTTTATAAGCAAAGCACTTGATACAAAAAGGTTTTTTGTATTAAAATGTTTATAACAAATTAATATACGACAGTTGCGAGTCGAAAACATAAAAGAATATAACTACGGAGTCTGTCATGTGATGGCACAGTCGGTTTTCTACCTGTATTTTGTAAAAAAAATCACTTATTTTATGCTCTATTGGTTGGTGTAATGAAGTAAAGTATAATTTTGAATATCACCACTATGAAACGACATCTGGACTTCCATATTCCTAAATTTCACAAACTTCCATATCAAAGGCTTAAGAGCATTCAATGAATTACCATCTGAAATATTCTATATACTTTTCTAACAACTGTGCAAGGTCGATTGTTTGTATTGGATAATGTTTAGTGGTGCTGTTTGACATATTTCTGTTTGACATATTTTTGTTTTGTATGTACTGTACAATACAATGTATTAGTTTTTTGCAGGGTTGCGACGATTTAAATCATTATTTAAATCCACTGAATTTAAATTTTAATAGTGATTTAAATAAAGTTATAAACTGCTGTAAAAACAAATCGCCGAAGCAGATAACTCATCAGGAAGATAGTTTATATAAAACTAAGTTATTAAAATCTAGTCCTGATCCTGAGCAAGTACTATATAGGAGTACTGGTACTGGCATGTCAGTACTATCACTATTGTCAGTATCTAATATAACTGCTTGAACTGCTTCCATTTTCTGACATACCCCCAAGTATATTTTCATCCGTTACTCCTTGTAAACAAAATTTGCATAATCTACAGGTCGCTCTGCTTCCCGTTTTTTCTGTTTGATTTATTCTATTTTTCAATAAAATATTTCCAAATAAGGTCTTTTTTCTACCACCAATTTGGGACATTTCAGGTATCCTTTGAAAACACACTAAACTACGATTTAAACAAGAAAGATAGGAACACGCAACACGCAATTTACTTATGAATGTATATAAGCCGACTATGAGTTAGGAAAATCCATCTCGCGTCAACCGCACATTACAAAGACAAACGAATTTTCTTGTTCCGACAGGAAAGCCACGGCACGCTGCTGAAAATTTTCATGTCAATACAGGTTTTTTGTATGTCGCCGAGGAGATTTTCACTTATAATATCCCAAGTGCTTGAATTATTGCCGAAAATTTTTCGAGTACATGAAATTTCTTTTAAAATTCATGTACGAGATAAATTTCATGCAATTAATTCAAGCATGCAGGGGATTCGGTAAGAAAATGTTACACCAAAATATATAATTTCATCTGACTTGGAGATTATTCAAGACAAAACAAGTTATGACATCAGTGGGCCATGAATGGTTTTTTTTTTGTTGACACAATGACAGATGTGGCGGTGTGTTGGAAATATGTGTCTATCAGAGAAAAGCGGAAAGGTCTTTGCTGGATAAAGCATAAAAGCGCTTTACAAGTCTACTAGACGGTCCAAATTACAGACCACGAACCGCTTCAAATAAATCCAGCGGAAAATAAACCGCTTCATTTATCTGTAGCGGCTGGAAGACCTATTAGCCGACTATCACGTGAAGAGTAAAAGCGGCCGTAGCCGCTGCGTTAGACGCACCCATTTTGACAGCTTAACCATTCAGTTAATATTGTTGTAAACTTGTAAAGTTGTTTTCAAGGTATCAGAAGAATAGCGGAGAATTATAATTAGATAAGAAATAATGGAAAAACAACAAAAATATCCATTATGCATATTGCGAAGAACTTTGTGACGATAAAAGAAGTCACCCATAATTGAAATACTCATCTTACCTATTTGAATAAAAAATGCAATTGGAAGAAAACAATAATGAGAAATCGATCAGCGTAGTACAAAGAAAGCGTCAGTAAATTTCAATCAAGTTTTCACGAGAAGATAGTTGTATAAAATTGTTTCAAATATTAAATTCATATAGTCAAGTATAGGTAGATATTTGATTGATATAATTGTTACATCGATGGACCTATTCATTGTTGAAATGCAAGGAGTCCTCAAAATATTTTCAGACACATTCGAAATATCTAGTAAATACCTACATAATTACTCTCTATCTTTGCAGTCTGGAGTCCCGCAGGGATCGATTTTAGGCCCTGTGCTTTTTGCTTTGTACTCTAGTAACCTGCTTGGAAGTCTTCAACAGTGTGAGATACATCTGTATGCCGATGATTTTTTAAATTTTTTCTCTCATAAAACCATTCATGCTTGTGACACATCGAATAACACAGTTGACAAATTTTTAAATAACGCAACAGATCACTGTCTACTTATAAATCTAAAATCATCCTTTTTGGGCCTAAAATTCAAAGAAATGCCACTCAAAACTTGAATTATATTAGAATAAACGATGAAACTATTGAATTAGTTGATGAAGTCAAAAGTCTTGGTGTCTTGTTGGATAGTAACCTCAGATTCGAGAAACACGTCAATAAATTGTTGCAAAGTGCTTACTCATCCTTACGAGTAATATACGGTATGCGGCACTATCTATCAACAAAATTAAGAATAATTCTGTGTGAAACGTTAGTATTGTCAAATTTCAACTATGCGGATTGTGTTTATGGATGTAATCTTACCAACCTGTATAAACATAAAATTCAAAAAGTCCAAAATTCTTGTTTACGTCTGATCTATGGAATAAGAAGACGCGAAAGAATTGCTTACAAACTACGCGAAGCTGGATGGCTAAATATGGAAAATAGAAGAATCCACCATGCTGGTAACCTCTTCCATAAAATTATGGTAACTCGTATAACTTCTTATTTGCACAGAAAAGTTACATTTCACAAGGATGTTCACAATGTTAATATCCGAAGTCGAGGAGTACTATCTCCCCCCCTCTTTCAGAACCGAGTATTTCAGGAGATCATATAGCTACCAAATTTGCAAGATATACAATATGATTCCGTCAGATTTCAAAGTTGGGAGATGTTATAAATTCAAAGTCCAATTGAAAAATTATTTATTGAACTTTCATTAATAAGCAGAAGTAATTAATAAGATTGTTGAACTGATTAATATGTTTTCACCAATTTGGATTGTTTAGTCTTCACTATTGTTCACAGGGATGTTTATGGGTTAAGTGGTAGAACAACAAAGTAGAATTCTGTGCTATAGAGTTGAACTTCGTCCTTTATTTTCATGTCCATTAGCATCTTTTTTTTATGTAAATTTAGTTGAATGTAAAATCAGTGAATGAAAATAATAAAGATTATTATTATTATTATAATCATGAAATATTATCTCCTTTCATATGAAAAATAAAATTCCATTAGTACATAAAAGCAAAATGTCAACTATCACTAAAATTTCGCCAAATTCTAGTTCAACGAGCTCATACATTATATTCTCTATGATTTTTTATAATTCATGATACTGAAACATACACAATGATAAGTACAGACATTTCTTGAAATTTGGCAACACCGCATGCACTCTTTTTCGCATAAGATTTCTTTCACGTCAGAAAGTGTGGATGAAAATATTGGTTACACAGTTACAAGTTGGTGGTGTTTTAAATAGCTAATAGTGAATTCATGCACAACATAACTTAGTCGTAACTTAAGACTTAATGTAAGATTACAATAAAAATATGTCATAGGTGTTCATGCAACTTAACATAGGTACCTATACCTATAAATAAACGCAAGAACATGAACTTTTCCACATTACCCTTAACAATAGTATGAGTGTACAATTAATGAATGAAGTGTTTATTTGAATGATGTTTTTATTTTTTTCGCTCCACTTTGTCACATTTTTACCATTATGAAACTAGCAACAAAAGGTAAGTTGAACATGCACATGCGCAGTACCTGATTGCACGAAGAATTGTGATTAAAGTAACAAATTCGAGTGTCATCTTGTTAAGGTTTGAGGTTAAGTTATGTTAAGACTAATGGTGGATTTATGCAGCAGTCATAAGTTTTTAGTCATAAGGAAGAATATTCGTCAATGATTGGTTGGTTCGTTTATTCCAACCAATCATTGTCGAATATTCTTCCTTACGACTTTTGACTACTGCATAAATCCACCATGTCGTGCATGAATTCACCATCACACCCCCCAACCATATTTCAAAAGCTGCGGACCTGTTGTAATAAATGGTAACTGTAAAATTGTGGATTTGGCTGGTGTAGCTTCAAGTCACTCATGTATCAACATGAAAGGCTAATTTGTAGTACCTGCAATACTTACCACATTAAAAAAATCCAGTTGAGCTAAGTCATAATTAGCCTGCTTTAGGTGAACGTTTCCTCTACTAATTCGAGCAGCAGTAAAATCAGGCTTGATTTCTAAAACACGATCCAAATCAGAAAGGGCATTCTTAGATTTTCCCAAGGCAAGGTACACGGTTCCTCTTTTGAAGTACGTAAGGTAATTGTTAGGATCTCCATCTGAAAATTCAGATTGTCTGTAATTATTTGATGTCGCTAGTACCATTTCAATACTCACCAACAGCTAAATGATATTGACTGAGAGCTTCTCCTAAATTTCCTTTGGCTAAATATTGTTTTCCTAATTCTAAATGCTTGTGGATTTCTGCTTGTGTCATACATTCTGAAACTTAAAACAAAACATCTTTAAACAGAAAGCTCCGCGAATTTTTTAACTTACAATCTATTAATATTTCTAGCACTAAAAATATCAGGTAAGGGCTAAATTTCACATTCTTTATGGCGCAGTCAGAATTGCTGAACATTTTTTGATTTGAATAATTTGAAACGAAGACTTAATATTCGAAATTCATTCTCAGACACGTAAGATCTGTAACCAAAATAATACATCCCAATACTGCAACAATCAAAACGCAACTTAGAATAAAATACAAATCGCAACCCACAAGGGCCAAAGTCTACACTTCAAATATGTGTTACACGTCACTTGTCATAATCTATCGTGGTCTGACATGATTGGCTAGAAAATTTGTTGTTGATAGTTCCGAACTTAGATCATAATTCTAAGGTTCCGAATGCTCAATCATCCGTCATGACCACAGAACTATGTTTAAGTTCTGTGGTCATGACACACATTCTTTGGCATACCAAAGAGGCAAAGCTGTTTTTGTCGTTGTACCGTATTCAATAATGTTAAAAAAACTTTTTCAATTTTACGTCATAGATTTGACTATGGCTTCAAAATGGTGCATTTCGTTTTAAAACATTCTGTCTATGACGTCATTGTTTCAACGCTAAAATCATTGTTTAAATAGAAGTAAGATAGTTAGTCAATGCCTGTGGAATCAGCATTGGACCCAAGCGTGATTAGTTACGAACATGAAGATTTGACGTCATTTTAATACAGGTTCCTTAAAAAAAAAACAGATTTTAATGGTGTACCATTGTTTCAATCAAGTTACGACATGACTTGGAGGCCAGATCACTGAAGTTACGACATGACTTGGATGCGAGATCACTATCGCCATCTACATGTCGCATCCATTTGAATCCAATATTAATCTCATAAGGTTGGCTAACTATCTTTGTAAACAATGCTAAAATGAAAAGTTTTTAAAACGGTCCAAATAATTTTAAAAAAGTGATGCGACAAAAAACTACGAAGGCGTAGAAGCGCCAGATGTAGTGATTTTTTCTAATTCCCAGATAAATCTGTCTATTAGACAGTTATTCCTAGGTATAAGTGTCTAATAGACAAATATAATCTGTCTAGAAGACTGATATTAGATAGCTATTAGACTGGTATTATCAGTCTAATAGACTGGTATCATCTGTCTAATAGACTTATATTATCTGTCTATTAGACAGATTTTATTTGGCTATTAGACACTTATATCTAGGAATTGGTATAATTATTATAATTCCCAGATAAATCTGTCTATAGACACTTATTATATCTGTCAATTATAATAACTGTCTAATAGACTGATATTATCTGTCTAATAGACTTATATTAACTGTCTATTAGACAGATATTATCTGTCTAATAGCTAGACAGCTAGAATAAGTCTATTAGACAGATAATATCAGTCTATTAGACAGTTATTTTAATTGACAGATATAAGTGTCTAATAGACAGATTTATCTGGGAATTATAATAATTATACCAATTCCCAGAGCCGGTTTTAGGAACTTACGGGCCCTAAGCGCTCAACTTTTTCGGGCCCTCTTGTGGATACAAAATTAAAATTGTACTTTGAAAATAAAATGAATTACACAGTAACATAACTACATGCCATGTGTTACGAAAAAAACAAAACTGAAAACAATAAATAAAATATTAAAGAGTAGAGGTAAACAAAATCATTGAAATAAATAAAAATGTGAAATAAAAAATTTTCGTTGGTATAATGTAAATTAAAATATATGAAATAGAAACATAATTAAATGAATAAAAAACGATGAACCGATATGGAAACATTTTTGATTGAATAATTTATAGTGGGCGATAAAATAAATATTTTTCTTGATTGGTACATATCGGAATAAAAGGTACATGAAAAAACGAAATAATAATAAACAAAATCATTGAAATAAACAAGAAAGGTAAAATAGAGAATCTTCTTTGGTATATAGTTGAAAATTAAACTAAGTATAAGTGAAAACGTAACAGAGAGGGCATCTAGTCTTTCTTGACCAGTTGTGGATCTCAGTTAGTTTTTAATCATTTTCAGGGCCAAGAATAAGGATCTCTCATCAGATGCATTAGAAATGGAAATTGTGAATTCTTTTTACAAAATGGTCAAAATATTTGGAAATATAGATTTCCAGCCTTAGACAAGTTCAAATTTATCAGAATTTGTTTCTTTGTTCATATTATCACATAATATAAGGAAGTGGGTTATTTCCTCATTGAAAACTTGAGCATTAATATCTAAACTATTTGTAGTTTTTAGATCATTGATCGATTATTCTATCGCATATTCATCGGCAGTAAAAAATTCTTGAAATTTTCACTTTTATAACATTCAATTCGTCGACTGAGAAGTTATTTCATTACAACTACTTCTTAGGTCCTCTTGGAGTTAAGTTTTTTTCCTTTTCTCGGCTCATGACGAATGCTTGTAGCTCAGTGACCTAAAGTTGTCATAATCATAATCAGAGATCATGATAATTCAACTGACTAAGCGGGCAAATTTAAATCTCTTTTCGATACCGAATTCATAAAAAAAACGGATGAAAATATGGTTAAAATTTTCTAAGTGTCAGTTTCACAGATCCCAGTTAACCTTCAAACAACTAAGTGGGAGTTTAGACGGTGAATGACATTCTTTAAATGGCGTTTGAAGGTTCACATTCTAACCATCAGTTAATTAATCTGGACTCTAAGGAACCTGTGAAACTGGCCCTAAGTTCACTACACTTTTAAACAAAGTGTGCCACAACCGGGCCCCTCTGGGAGTTCGGGCCCTAAGCGGCCGCTTACTCCGCTTATAGGAGAAACCGGCACTGCCAATTCCTAGATATAAGTGTCTAATAGCCAAATAATATCTGTCTAATGACAGATAATATAAGTCTATTAGACAGATGATACCAGTCTATTAGACTGATAATATCAGTCTAATAGCCATCTAATACCAGTCTTCTAGACAGATTATATTTGTCTATTAGACACTTATACCTAGGAATTAGTATAATTCCCAGATAAATCTGTCTATATAAGACACGTTTATCTGTCAATTACAGTAACTGTCTAATAGACAGATTTATTTGGGAATTAGAAAAAATCACTACATCTGGCGCTTCTACGCCTTCGTAAAAAACAGCTTAAACTAACCGTTTAATCTTTTTGTTGGCATACAACAGCACAGCTGTATTCTTTCGGCATATCACTCATGTCAGTTCAGGATCATTCGGAACGTGATTATAAAATCAAGTTCGTGAAACACTGATCGAGATCACAAATATTATTCTTCGAAAGAACGAGCTAGGGAATGAACCGCACGTCAGTTGTCATAATCCATCGTGGTTCGACATGATTGGCTAGAAAATTTGAGATAGTTTCGAATGCACAGTCATCACATAAGTTCTTTGCCAAAGTGTATTCTTGAACATTCGGAACGTCATTATAAAACCAAGTTCGTGAAATCCTGATCCCACAAATATTTTTCTTCGAAAGAACCATCTATGTAATGAACACCACGTCAGTTGTCATGAACTATCGTGGTCTGCCATGATTGGCTAAAAAAATTGAGATAGTTCGTGGATAGTTCCGAATGCACAGTCATCACACAAGTTCTTTGCTGATATCCTAAAGGGCAAACGTTATAAAATTGACCATATTTCACCTAAAAAAGATGAGGGATTTGTCGTTATGCAGTTGGCGCCACTTGCTGTCAATTTCAAGATTTTCAAGTCACCTGTCAATGTCACTTGTCAAATATTTGAAAATAAATATTTGTGGTTTTCAACTTTATTGATTTATAAAATTAATGATGCATTCCAAATGGTCCCTAAGCCATCCAGGGGCAAAGTGTTATGTGCCCCATTGCAGAAATAGAATAGGTGTTGGCACAAAACACTATCAGCAAATTCAGGAAGAATAAAGCTCAATTTATAAACTCCGCTGACGTAGTTACAGTTGATGCAGCTTATAAACTCCGCAGCGACCGTTGCCGCAGGAAAATAACCAACTTTCATCTTTAACAGCTACAGTATTTTCTGGTTTTTGATTTATTAGGTTAGTCTAGGCGAGTAACACAACTATGGATGTAGGGTTGTTTTTTACTATTTTGGAATCATTAAGGGCTAGTTTCACAGGTTACCTTCAGATAACTAACTGAAAGTTTAGACGGTGAATGACATTCTTTCAATGGCGTTGACAGGTTCACAATCTAACCACTACTTAATTGATCTGGACTCTAACTGGAACCTGTGAAACTGGCCCTTACTCATATAATTGGTGCAGCATCAACTATAGCTAAGGCAACGGAGTTTATAAATTGAGCTTAACTTGATGAATGTCAAAAAATCAAAAATTATTTATTAATACAGGCTAATACTATCACAGTACTGCAGGGTGGGCAAAGGGAGGGAGTATAGACTGCATGTGTTAGGTCTATTCCTGACCATTTGGGATCTCCAAAGGTCTGGCAGACGGCTCGCTACTGCCCTAGGGCAGCCCTACGATGTTTGTAGGTTTATGCTAGTAGGCGGCTTCAGTCATAGGCTGTTGGACTAACCCGTCTCCTCCATTTTATATGGGTGGATTTAATATATTCTCTGTACGACATCAAATTTTCCTTATCAAAGTTTTCAGTTGATTCCTGGAAAAGCAGAGAAAAAACTGGATTAGACATTATGCCTTGGTGTTACTGTCCTTAGGTATAAGGAGTCATCTTATTGTGTTATGGAATTTCATGGAAAATATCCAATGCCTGGTATAGCTCTGGGTAGCTCAGAGGAGCTCCTTACGTTAAATGGAAAGCAGCTCATATACCACTATTCAGTCAGTGTTGCCACTCCATAATTTTAGCCGTGGTTTCCAGAGCCGCTTTCTGGGTTGCTCCGAGTAAATAGATAGATAATTTATTTCTTCATTTAACATACAGAGTATAAGAACATTACACATTGCCGTGTAACAAATAAAACGTCACAAAACAGAACAGAAAAATAGAGGACTTCGGATAAGGATTCAGTCATGCCACCACACAACTTTTGGCTTTAAAACTACTGGCACGTTTTTCGGCAAGTTTTCTTTATGTCAGGGTTCCTGGCAGCCTCAGGAACCCCGTAATATGATTTTAGTCACGTGGACACAAATTAATGGGATCAATCGGTAATAAACGAACGAAACAGACGTTGTCTTGACTTTGACATGCTATTCACCAATAACCACATCTAAATTTGAATCGTTTTTTCGTAAAGAATCTTTAAGTTTGAAATTTGATCGTTTTGAATATAATAACGAATATACAAAATATATTGCTGGTTTCTGTTTGGGTAAATCCTTAGATCATATATGCTTCTAAGGGTAAATCAAATAATTAATTTTAATGATGATGAATAACCTCACACTTTCAAATTAATCTTACTCGTCTGCCAAAATTCTCCGAGCAAACAGATCAATCTAAGACTGATCGGATTTGAATAACCGAACGATTGAGATTTACCTCCCCTAAGGTGCGTTTCAATATTACGTCCGACGTGCGACCGACGTTTAACTTTTCTTATGAAGCGTTTCGATATTAGAACGTCATGTCCGAAAACTTCATTCTATCGTTTCAAAATTCTTGAGTGGAACGTCCGACCGTCAACTATTTACCCCACGATTTAGGAGAGCGTTACAAAATTCAATCTGACAGACATCGCCCGACGAAACAACTATGACGTCATACATCGTCCGTTACCGGACGACAGACGTTAAATTGAATCGCTGGCAATAAACGAACGATCCAGACTAATCTGACCAGTCCGACGTAAAAACCGAACGCGACATATAGCTGTATTCTTTTGACCTATCAGTTCAGGAACATTCGCGGAGCGTGATTATAAAATCAAGTTCGTGAAATACAGATCGCACATATTATTTTCCGAAAGGAGAGCCATATGGAAAGAAAATCGCATAGATATATTTTATATGAGAACAATAATATATTATGATTTTTGAGGGAATGAACGATTTTTTTTATTTCTGTTTTGATTGAAACCTCAACCTAACCTGAGAAGTAAGAAAGAAATTGAATATTTTTATAAAAATGTATTTAAATATAGAACAAGTAATAGTGGTAATTCCATAATTAATATATTTCATAAACTCTACTCCTGTTATTTATTTACTGGTGTACTCTATGGGTCAAGAAGAGCGATGTGTTCCAAACAATCCAATCACGAATCCTGGTATCTAAAAGAGTAAGCGTCGAACAGGAGAGTCTAATAAGCTCTAGCTAATCAGAATCTTATAGCCTCAATGCATTATAGTGACGTGTACTTGTGCAGTAGCACACGTAACATACAGAGTGATGGTTTAATAAGCCATAGTCAATCAGAATCTTGTAGCATCAATAGTGACGTACTTGGACATGAGTACAGAGTATCTCTCTCAGATTTCTTGACCTTTGCTTCCACTATGGCGCATTTGGCTAATGAGTACAGAGTCGAACTCGAACCAAGCAACAAAACTGTCAGCAGTAACTCTCATATATACCAAGAGCTAGTCCGCCACTGTCTATAGAGAACGGCGGCCATGACATGTCCAACTACGTCACATTTCGTCACAAATGTTCTTTCGTCTCTTTCTATTAGTGCCCCCAGTGTCTTATTGGGATTAGACTCTCCTAGTCAAATGACACGTTTAATCTCTTTGCGCTAGTCCGTCACTCCGAGCAATAAAAGATATAGGTCTTTTATGTCTCTTTCTTGAAAGCAGCATACACCCGATATTGTTTACAAACAGCCCAAATCATTTTAAAAAAGGGCATTGTCGGAAATATCCGTTTGTACTCAGTAATCAGGTTGAAATTCCGTATTATGTTCACTTTAACTTGGCGATCATGTTTGTTTACGACTATTTATCGTCTTGTCAAATCAAACCATGGGCGTCGCAGTATGGTAATCATGGCATAAACCAAAGTGAGTAAACTACAGAAGGATTTAATAAGCTCTAGCCAATCAGAATCTTGTATCATCAACGCGTCATAGAGACGTACTTGGACATGAGTACAGAGTCGAACTCGAACCAAGACCACTGTCACATGTAACTCTCATATACCAAGAGCTAGTCCGTCACTGTATATGGAGAATGGCGGCCAACCTCGTCACATTCGTCATAAATGTTCTTTCATCTCTTTCTATTAGTACCCTCATTGTCTTATGTGGATTATGGTGGATTTATGCTGCAGTCATAAGTCATATAAGGAAGAATATTCGTCAATGATTGGTTGGTCCGTTTAGTCCAACCAATCACTGACGAATTTTCTTCCTTATGACTGCTGCATAAATCCACCATTAGACTCTCCTAGTCAAATAACGTTAATCTTGGGCATAAACTAAGGAGACTAAAATTTAACAAGGAGGGTTTAATAAGCTCTATCCAATCAGAATCTTGTAGCATCAACGCGTCATAGTAACGTACTTGGGTACGAGTACAGAGTCGAACTCGAACCAAGCAACAAAACTGTCAGCAGTAACTCTCATATACCAAGAGCTAGTCCGTCACTGTCTATAGAGAACGGCGGCCATGACACGTCCTACTACGTCACAAATGTTCTTTTATCTCTTTCTACTAGTGTCCACATTGTCTTATGGAAATCAAACACTCCTTGTTAAATTTCAGTCTCCTTGGGCATAAACCATATTTGATTAGCATTCCCTACCGACCTAAGTAGTGGTATTGAAGGAGTTGATTTTTATTGAATTTGCTTATTTTTATCCCGATCTTGAGACAAAAATACACTATTTTTTTAAATAGCTGTAAAGAAATGTTACTATAGTCACCATGCCCTTGCCCCTTTCATTTGATGATTACCACATATTTTATACTTCGTGAAATGAATTAATCTATTATCAAAAACAAAAAAGTAGTTATTTATCACTTCTCACTGCGAGTAAAAGTATTATTCATATTTGTATACTCTATCGGTGCATATCATTTTGACTCTGGTAAATAAACAAAATGATAATAGTTTTCCCTTGTTAAAATTCACGCATGTTTTTTATCCTTCTCCACTGGATAATGTTCCTCAAATCAATAGTAAAACATGTTTTGCATAATTTTTTAGGTAGGTACTCCTTAATTTTTCTACCTATTTACAATAAAAAATTTATCACTTTCTTCATACAGTGCCATCTGCAAACGTTGTTTCATTAAAAATATTACGTCAAAAATGTACCTGCATTAAATTTGTTTATGAATATTTGCAAATTAATTTTTAGATTTTTCGAAAGGGACATTTTTTCCGGTTTTTTTACGTTTACCATAATTTTCTTTCGTGTACATATTGAATAATAGTTAACATTCGAATAGGCTGTTAAGTCCAAAAACGTGAACATTAAGAAAAAAAACGTAAAAAGGCCGAAAATCCGAAGATTGATGTCTGTAATAACGACCTACGCGTCAGTGGATTTCGATTGAATTTGTGTGGTTCACATCTATCAGTTGAAACGACAATCACATAATCTGCTTCTGTAACGACCACGCAACGGTAGATTTCGATGAAAATTTATGTGATAATCGTAATAGTTGCTAGGTCCAAGAAACACATTGAAAAAAAAAAAATCAACGTGAAAAGGCGGGAAAACCAAATATTCTTTTCTGTAACGGCCTTACGTATATGTGGATTTCAAAAAATGTTTGTCAATTCATTGCAGAATCGTGCGAAAACGTACTCAATGGACGAGAATACAGCAGAAAATATCAGGAGCGAAAGTAAGAGGGATAATCGGGCCAACTGCAGAGCATTTTGCTAGTGAAATTAATTCACGGTTGATTAATTTAATTCACAGTTAATTGATGTGTGAATATGAATCAACGGAATTTAAGGAAACATACCTCTACTAAAAGACGTGTAGCCTCCATTTGAGGAATACACTTCCCACAAAAATTTATCAAGAGTAACAATTCATTTAGAAATGACCCCGTTTACTTTCATGGGATATTCTCACATGAACAGGTATATTCATTTTGAGTTCGCGAAACTACAAAGAAAATCTAAATATAATAAATGAAACATGATATCCACATTATGAATGCTTATGTACTAGTCTAAAATACACCATCATAATAAAAAACATTCACTCCTGTCATTGCATTCTTAGCAATTACCAAAAGTTTTAAACAATTTATGGTTTGAATACTAGCTTGCTAGGTTAGATAACAATTCTACTCCTTATTCATCCATATGATTAATTTCAATAGGAAATAGGCAATACCAAATCCTACAACGACTTTTTCTTTTTGAAGCCTGTTCATATTTTCCAACTCTAAAGACATAACCCTCCTATTCAACTTCGCCATTTGTTTTCGTAAATGTAGGACTTCTTCTGCCGATGTCAGTCCCCCTCCTTCGTTCACCAGAACAGAACGAGATGATTCTAAAAACGAGTGGGAAATTGGATCATTATCTTTAGGACGTATTTTAGAATTTGGCGCAACAGAAATATATTCACTTTCTGTTTCTTCTTGGTCTTCTGCACTTGCAAATGGGTATTTATCTAGTGTTAGTATCCTAGGAGGGGTGGCAACTCTGGGAAGGTCCTGAGGATAGGGCTCAGAAGCCAGAAGAGAATTGTCGAAAGCTATTTCTGGTGGTGGTGCTTTGGTTCCTGAAAATAAAAGAGAGAAAATTCAGAAAATCAATTGGCAGTTGGGGGCCATCCATAAATTACGTCACAAATTAAGGGGTGGAAGGGGTCGACGAAGTATGAGATTGTGTGACAAGGGGTCCTAAATTTGGTGACGTCACATTTCAAAATCTAATATGTCTTAAGTAAACACGAAATTTGAACTGTTAACGAAAAACTTAAAAATATTTCCAGCTCTATCTGTATGGATGCTATTTACATTGCCACAAATGCTCTAGGAAGAAGTGCTTTCAACAGAGTGGAACGACGAATGGCGCCTCTTATTTGGAGCCAATTGGTCATTGATGATTTTCCTGTGGTTGCTGAATACATTGTGCCAACAGATACTAGACTGGATATTGAACAGGACAAGGTATTGAAAAATGATGCGAAGATTTGTCCTCAAAGAATTGCTGCTAGACATGCCAGAGAAATTCTTTGGGTGATGACGATGATTCTATATGGTTGGATGAAAAAGATGGTGACACAACGAATGTTCTTGACATTACCAACCCAAACGAGATCGAAGTGGCTGCTATGCCACTTAAAAATAATTTAAAGGAGTGGGTTTAGACTTCAGAGTCCATGGACTCAAGATGGTTAAGTTTGTATCTTTTATTAATATTTATTATATATTTATTAATATATTTAATATATTTATAGTCCAATTAACTCTAAAATAATTTATTTATCGAAATACAATGATACAATAACACAATACTCTAATTTACATAACAATCACGGAACTAGGTATTTATATTCGACTTTCACTTCACTGACTGCCCGTCTGTCTGCTGCGTCGTTCTTTTTATATTAATTGTTGACTTTTCCGAATGCTCTGGAATTCTCCATCGAATTGTCCGGACTCACCGAACCGTCCAGATTCTTCTCGGTGCAAGCGCATCGACAGTCTCCCGCGGTCGGTCGCTAGCTATACGTGAGAGTTCAGGTCCGGCATCGCCCGCAGCTTCGCCACATTAATATAATTATTCGTTTTTGGTTTTATCAAATGTTTGATTTGATGTTGATTTTATTAAAAAATAATTTAAATGGAAATGAAACTGAGTTCAGATCTGCCATTTTGATTTAATAATTTCTAGGCGTAAAATTGCAAAATATGTAACGTAACGATAGGGAGGGGGAGTCTCACGAATGGATGGCCCCTAATATATTAATCAAAGTTGCACATCCATTTAGGATACGTTGCGTAAATGTAAAAGGTTATTCAGGTTACCAATTTAGCGTACCGTAAACGTAAAAACTCCGAAAAGTGGATATGAGTTCGGTACCATTCGGTTAACCAGGCCAATATACGGAACCTATCCTTAGTGTCTTGAAGTAGTACTTCTTGCTTAGATTATGAGGTAGTGCAGCCACTACTTCATTGTAAACAGCTAGTATCTCATTAGTGAAGAGAAAGGGACTCCATAATCACATATTCATAATATAGAACAATAGCGCCAACTGCTAGTGAATCTAACTTTTTTTATATAAATTGAACAGATTTCTTCAATAAGAAGACATTTTTTTCAGTGGATTTCTAACAAGATATCAAATGTTTGTTTGAATGTTTTAGACGATGTAGTAGCTTGATTACTTATATTTCGGACGTCCATCATCTTAATGGTTGAAAGATTTCTATCTCATAGGAGAAGTTCGGAAACAACTCGAAAAGACCAAGACAACTGAAGAAAGACCACAAAACCCCGTTCTCATTCTTCCCTATATCAGGGGTATCTCCGAGAAGATCAGAAGGATCGGAAATAAATACAACATCAAGAGTTGCTTTCAATCCGGCAGTACCTTACGAAGCTTCCTCACCAAGACGAAACCAGAGAACACAACAGAATCCAGCAAAAACTGTATTTACAAAGTCCCATGTGAATGTGGAGATTCCTATATCGGAGAGACCAAGAGGCCATTATCAGTAAGAATAGCCGAACACAAAAAGTGGACTCAACGAGGGGAAACATCAAAATCTGGAATTGCTGACCACGCCTGGACAAAACACCACCGAATTCTCTGGGACGAAGCTAGTGTTCTTCATAGAGAGGAACATTGGTTCAAACGGAAATTTATGGAAACCACCTACATAGAAGCCAATGGTGCCATTGGTGCCTTCAGTCAACCAAGCGTGGAAATTAAAAACGTATGGAAACCGCTCATGGACCGTTTTGGAGGGAGAAAAAGCGCGAAACCACGCGCGCCACAAGACCGCGCGTAATTACACTTAATTATAGACCTATAAAAAGGTCGCGTAGCATCTGATTTTGTCACTATTCACCAGAAGACGATTGCGGATTCAAGCAATTGAAACGTTGTGAAAAAATTTGAAAGAGATAGATATCTTTCAACCATTAAGATGATGGACGTCCGAAATATAAGTAATCAAGATATAAAATATCTATAATTTTGTGGTAATAATATCCACCCAAGCATCCTTAAGCGTCCTCAAGCATTTCTGAGATATTATAAATTGAAAGGATTTCAATTGAAATTATTTTTATTCAGTTCACCTGCAGTGGGTATACGTGAAAAAGTCTCTGAGAAAAAATGTAAAATTTATTCATGACACACTTATAAGACTTTTTGAATATTTGAGCAACTGAACTCATAAAACATAACATGAACACATGGATTTATAATATAAAACACATATAAACATTTGAATAAGTTCAAGTTTGATCTTCAACACTCAAAGGACACATACATACATACTCTTTGACTGCTGAGCGAATACAGACTGTCAAGATATTATATAGATTATAGGTATAATAACTATAGGTAGTTGATTATTTTCGGAGGTCGATTTTGTATTTTAGTTTTCCACCTTTTTTAGAAAAAAATAATTTTTTTCCCTACCACCTTTCAAGATATGACGTCATCGATATTTTTTTTTAAATGAAGGTATATTTTTATGTCAAAAATTGAATGCCCATATTTTTCTGAGTTCAACCATACCACATACGTCATATCTTACAGTTCGAATCACAGTATACTGAATATAAAGAAAACCAGTGTGACATATGCAATGGTAACTAAGAACTTATTGTCTGGTTGCTAAGGGCTTTCATATGTTTGCTTAGCCTACTATTCAAGTGTAGCAATATACTCGTACTAACTTTTTCTTTTTTTTTTCTTTTGGTGTCTAGGCATCGACTGCTATGGTCATTAGCCACGTGTTCTGGATAGGCCTTGTTACTAACTCCATGCGCCACCTTAGGAGCAACACTGTTAATTGGAACGCAACAGTGAATCGTGCAGGACTCACCCCAGTCCAGCCACGAGATTTGAATAATTCAATCGGTCAAATTAAATTAAAAAATCCCAGCCGCAACTGGGGCTCGAACTCTGGACCTTTCGACCCAAAGTCGGACGCTCTAACCACTGCGCCACGCCCCGACATCTAACTACTGAGTAGTTCTTAGGTTTACGTTTCAAAATGAATAATGAAATGAATGTTGAGAAATATGAACACTGGTTTCCTTTATACTCAGAATACTGTAATTTGAAGTGTAAGATATGACGTATGTGATATGGTTGAACTCAGAATAATATGGGCATTCAATTTTTGACATAAAAATATACCCTTTGAATTTAAAAAAAATATCGATTACGTCATATCTTGAAAGGTGGTTGGGGAAAAAATTATTTTTTTCTAAAAAAAGGCGGAAAACTAAAAAACAAAATCGACCTGTCCAAGCTTTTCCTCCGAAAATAATCAACTCGTAAGATAATAGAGCGTTTCCACACTTTATAAATGCACTGTATATTGTGGTGTATTACAAATTCTTGGTACTAACTAAAATTGTGAATTCAATGCTAGTTTCAAAGGGGTTTAAAGCATATATAGATCATTCTTATTCCTGGTGTTTATCAAATGAGCCTCCTTGTTCATCTTATATTTACTAAGATTATTAAAAAAGGAAATATAGAATGAGTTAGGTTTCTACCCATAATGTTCAAATCACATCTCTCTCAATTTATTCTGTTAATTTCGCCATTCTAAGATGCTAGTCAAATACATTCATTTTTCATCATGTTTAGGTAAAGGTAGAAAAAATGGTTAGAGGACCAGAAGATACCAACTTGATCCCCAAGCTTACTGGAATTTTTTTGGTAACGCTATTGATTGATCTGCAATGATTGGAAAATTTGGCTACCAACTCGGGCAGCTACGTCCACACTGCTGGATTTCTTCACCTGTGAAGAAATTTGGGGCAGTGATGAGAAACCTTCTTGTCCGGAATGTGAAGTGAGGAATAAATGTATAAAATCTTAATTGATTCACAAGTTTCCGATAATACAGGTTTATCCACTTCAAGCAATTTTGTCTACATCAGTATTCAGGAAAAAATATAATGTTACAGTAGACATCAAAACACTTTAAATACATTCAACGTACGTTTTGATTGTGGAAACCAGCTCAAATATCCCCAAATTGAGATAAATTAATTTCAATTCATTCTTTGACAAGTACTCAATTGTAACATACCTACATGCTGATGATGACCTGCCACTAATATTCTTTCAGGAACATTCATACCCAAATCTTCTCTTGTCCATGTTAGGTTGTCACTATGCGGGTCGCTACCAAAGCTTATTTTGTCTGGAACTTTCATTTTCTTATTTATTTCTACTTTGAAATTAGCGTCGGTGACAAAGGCATCTTCAGTATAATGTGAATGATTATTCAGTGACATTTTGAAATTTGAATAAACAGGAGGCAGTTAAGTATTTTTATTATGTATTATAAAATTTATAAACCTCATTCCTCATTAGTCATTATCACTAATATCAGAAATATCAAATATCAGTATCAGAAATGTCACTATACAATCCAGGGTTGCCACTTCATATTTCTTTTTGTTTTTACGACTTTTTGGATCGTCTTTCAAACAGGGGTGGGATTATGAACACTCGATAAGAGAGCTGTCACGATATGTAGACTAGAACCACAAAACAACAACACATGTTTTGTGACTAGAACGATGGTTGTTCCCGATTCGAAACGTAGTCGAAATTATGAAATTTCTTTGAATAGAGATAGAATGGAATCTACCATATAGACCATTGATATCGACTCAAGTTGCAATATATTTTGAATTGTATTCGTTTCTATAATTCATAAAATCTGACATATGTCAAACTTACTACGGATCGAGTGTTCGTAATAGAGGACTTCGGATAAGGATTCAGTCATGCCACCACATAACTTTTGGCTTTAAAACTACTGGCACGTTTTTCGGCAAGGTTTCTTCATGTCAGGGTTCCTGGCACCCTCAGGAACCCCGTAATATGATTGAAATTGTTCATAACGACGGGAATATTGAGATTTTCCATAAAATACAAAACCCTAGGGACTTTAATTTTTTTTAGTGATTTTTCTCACAAAATGGCGCTAATTTCAAAATATATGATTTTCCTGAATTTAAAAAAAAAATGCGTGTTCCACGTTTCCTAGTTGCCAAATAGTTGATCGATCTAGAAAATATTCTGTGGTAACTTTCACAAACTTTATTACCTTTCTGATCTTGGCCTGAATACTTTGAGGTTACATCACAGAATTTGTATTTTGTGTCAGTTTTGTGGGTATGTGTTACATTTTAATCATAACTGTTAAAATGGTTGAATATCATTTCTACTTTTGAACTTTTTCATGGAACGAATGTGCACTGACAAAGAAATAACCCTACACTCAGTGCCGCATTTGCCAGCTAGCATGCTACCAAGTACCAGTTAAATAAATTAGCCAGTAAGCAAATGCTACGGGCCCCGTGCCTGGGGGGCCTCGCACCTGTGCGCAAAGTAAAAAAAACTATCAAGTAAGATATGTTTTTTATACCACCTACAGAAAATGAATAAAGTTAGAAATGGGAATAATAACTATGGCGTGTAATGAAATTCTAGAACTCTTGCAAGCGACTAACGCTTCGTTGCAGTCGTCCGATCAAGATCTTAACACGAGATAGGTACGCTCTTTATAAATCGTTACAAGGCTACTTGCAAGCATTACGATCCAAATTTTCAGATATGGAGGCCAAAGCCCTAATTGGCTGTGAAGAATATCAGCAATCGACTTCAAGAAAACCCAAGCAAAATACAAAGTACGACCATTTCAGCAGCAGCTCTACTCACAGACCTCATAAAAGAAGTTGTAGAACATCAAACACCTGGACAACGTTTTGAAATTCATGTTTTTATTGTTTTGTAATTGTCTGCATTAGCTAAATGCATGGAAGCTTACCATCAAGTGACTAGTGTATTTGGAATACTTCGGCAGAAAAGATCTTAAAAAGAACTATCGTCAATTATTTCCTAGACGATGTGGAAGACAGTCTGGACAATGAACTGGTGCAGTTTGCAAAGCTGCTGAAAACAGATGTGGCTGCTGATATTGACAGCAGAAAGAAAAAGCACGAGGCTCAGAAACTTCAAGTTTATAAACTGTTGACATAAAATTCATTGGAATCGTGTTTCCCAAATGTTGGAATAGTGTTTCGCATTCACTTGATTTTGATAATCATCAACTACAGCGGAGAATGTTCTTTTTCAACAATAAAGCGTTTTAAAAATTTGTTAAGGAGCACAATGGGACAAGAACATCAAACGACCTCAATATAATGAACATAGAAAGTGATTAACTCAGAAATATTGATTTGATGAGTGTTATCTCCAAATTTGCTTGGATTAAATCATGGAAAGTCTTTTTGTAAATGTGCTGTTTTATTTTATATTCTATACTTTAATACTTAATGCAAATCAAGGGCCTCTGGTTCACATTTGCTACGGACCCCACGGTGGCTTTATCTGGCACTTCCTAGACTACACAATACCTCTCTCAATAACAAAACTCCAGCTCTAGTTTTGAATTTAGCGCCATTTTGAAAGAAAAATCCCTAAACAAATTTAAAGTCCCTAGTGTTTTGTATTTTATGGAAAATCTCAATATTTCTGTCGTTATGAACAATTTCAATCATATTACGGGGTTCCTGAGGGTGCCAGGAACCCTGTCATGAAGAAAAAATGCCGAAAAACGTGCCAGTAGTTTTAAAGCCAAAAGTTGTGTGGTGGCATCACTGAATCCTTATCCGAAGTCCTCTATTGCACCCCAGGCGCTTTGCAATGGACGATTCCAGTACCCACATTCAGTGTTGCCAGAATTGATTTTCTGGTTGAATTCACTGGAATAAATGAGATATTGATATTGAAATAATTACTAATGATATCTCATTTATTCCATATCCAAGGAAATTTTCATTGTATATCTGGCTTATACAATTCCATTGCTTACTATTGAAGGTATGAAAGAATCCAATCAGTTTCCTAATTTTCATTCAAATATCGAAGTTGGCAATCATTAGAGAACACGGTCATTGGAAAGCGCCTCAGATTCGTAAACTTATTGATGCCACATGTTCAAAGTTGCCAATACGGTAATATGCATTTCGGGCAGTCAGCAGTCACTATGAAAATAAAGTTGCCCTCAATACTGTGATGTCATCAAGGAGACTAAAATTTAACAAGGAGGGTTTAATAAGCTCTATCCAATCAGAATCTTGTAGCATCAATGCGTCATAGTGACGTACTTGGGTATGAGTACTACGGAAGCAGGGTTGGCTCACTTGTTACTGGTAGACTAGTGGCACAGCACACGTCCACTTCCAACATGTGCACACGTTCACTTCCAACATGTTGGAAGTTGAAATAATACTATAGCAGCGTTAGGGTGAGTTCCCAATGCTACGTTTTTGCGTCGCGCATCACGCATTCTGATTGGCAACTATCTGCATTGAGGTTATGCGTAGTATTGTATTAGCCTGTTCGTTTTTCATGCTCACAATGATTTTGATTTAAATGCTGAATTTAGCAATAATAGGTCGTTCGTTTGTCCCGAGCAGAGCTCAGAGAGTGTTCTTTTGTCAGGAGCAAGTTTTCATATGCAGATCACACAAAGCAAGCTTTCTGTTTCAGAGAGCAGAAATATTTATATCAAAAGTGAAAGTCAATAGACGAGGAAAGTGATGACGTAACAAATGTCATTCTTGTCAAAATTGATTCCAAACAAACCTCCGTCGAATTCAAATCAGCTTGTCAGATATATTTCCGAAAAGATTTTTCAACTTCTTCTGCCTAAGAAAACAACATCCAACCAACCAAACACAAACTAATGAGCAAGGCAGCAAGCAAATCATCAACAGAGATAAAGTCTCCTAAAATTATTGTTTGGAATCAGTTTTTGACATGAATGATATTTGTGACGACACACTTTCCTCGTCTATAAAGTCATGGAAATCTACTCTTTGGTCGATGGTTATAAATTGGTCAATTAATGGTCATAGAGTCATAGACAAGAGAGATTAGAATTGAAGCGGATAACTGGACAAAAAAAGAAATGGAGAAAGTACCTAATAAGCAGTGCTGCCGATTTGAGAGTAATTACTCCATTTGTAAGCAATTTGAAAGATTCGGAGTAATTGTGGAGTAACGACGAATTGTAAGCATTTTTCACTAGGGACAAAAGGAGACACTAATAGGCGAATTTTTGCATTTTTTTTGCGATTCGAATGATACAGCGAAACAATAGCGATGATAACCACTGAAATATACTTTATAACTGGAATGCCAATGCAGGCATATGCGCGAAGAATTTTTGTGCCAACTATGGGGATGGAAATATCAGAATCTGCGCCGACGCAGTAGATGAAAAGATGTGAAAATCATGTCTTTGACCAGTGAATTGTTCTGTGATGGAAACATACGTCATTGATCAATGAATTCGGCCAGGAGCGGCTTAGGCGTTATTTATAGCAGTTCATTGAGTTCAGTACTCCATTTTATGTTTGGTTTTGCTTGTGTGAGTTTTTTCCCAGAAAATGTTCAAACAAAGAGTAGCTAGGTTAATCACATTTGAAACTCCTTGCTAGGCATTGTTTTTCAATTTGTTTTTCATTATAAATTATTTTTTATCGTGAAGTTCATTTTTATTCTGGGAAAATGAATGTGGTATGGTCCTTTTTCCACGATTTGATATTTGTGAAGTATAAGTTTCAAGCTGATCCAAATTGTTAGCGTCAGACTGCGGTGGTTTTTCAAAAATTTAGTCGTATAGAAATTCGTCATCTATACTATGGACCAGACCGGTCCTGTTTCGAATATTAGTACGCATGCTCCCCCCTTGACTTTTTTGACTGCTGCGCGAGGTTCAAAAGGGTACACTTTTGAGAAGTTGCATTGGCATTCCAGTTATAAGGTATATTTCAGTGATGATAACCGACTATTTGGGATTTTTAAATAGAAAAATCCATTTTTACAAAACACGTTCTCTTATGGAAAATAGTTTTGTATATCCCCCCAACGGCTGTTTGACAAGTGACAGCTGACGTCACTGACAGTGGGAGTAAAACCCCGCATTTTGATAGAAGCTAGTCAGCATATTGACTCTGCTAATAAGACAAACATAATAAATGTTGATGTGGTAGACGCCAAAATTCAGAGTTTTATTGGGTTCGAACTATTCCGATTGCCAAATTGGTGATCGCGTCGGGAATTTGCCAAACAGAATGCGCGAAGCAAAAATCAAAAATTATGCATTGGGAACTCACCATAACGCTGTCAACTTCCAACATGTTGGAAGTGAACGTGTGCACATGTTGGAAGTGGCCGTGTGCGGTGTCACTTGTCTGCCAGTCACTAGTGAGCCAACCCGGCCACCGTAGAGTACAGAGTCGAACTCGAACCAAGCAACAAAACTGTCAGCAGTATCTCTCATATACCAAGAGCTAGTCTGTCACTGTCTATAGAGAACGACGGCCATGACACGTCCTACTACGTCACATTTCGTCAAAAATGTTCTTTTATCTATTTCTACTAGTGTCAACATTGTCTTATGGGAATCATGCAAACACTCCTTGTTAAATTTCAGTCTCCTTGTGGTGTCCATATATCTATTAACTACGAATATGGATAATAAGGATAGCCTATGTGATGCCAAAAAAATGAGCATCGACTTCGAATTGGACGCTGTTAAATTATTGCGCTTGCGCCAGAAATTACTATTCAAAGACACGATTTTGTTTTTTCATCTCTTTCTAGCGTGCATGATTCGGCAGCAACAATTATCGAACATATGAGAAGCATATCTTTCCAACATAACCTCATAATATGGATAAGTTTACAGAGAGCAAGTGTAGATTGTGCAAATTATAAGAGGACGGTACTATATATATGGGTTTCATTCCTGAGAATATGACACATTTTATAAACTTCTACACTTCTAGATTCATGCCTGAAGGAATTTAAGATCGCCGCGTTTTACTTGGAGTTCGTGTTCAGGAGGCAAAAAATACATCACTACCAGCAAACTATTTTTCTCGGCAGTTATGAGGCCGATGTGGAACGAGATTTAGCTTTTCAAACAACTGTCTGTCACATACCCAATCCATATTTCTTCAAGTTTAGTGAGTTTTTATCCGCTTTTGGCAGAAAATTGATTGATGAAACTCTAGTAGCAGGTAACAGACATTGTGTTACAAATGGATCAATGAATCGTTTTTTTAATGACACGAAGTTTAATTGACCGTCTTGCATAATTCTCATTCTTCCTTTCTCCACATTATAAAAATGTTAGCACATTTTTTTTCATTATGGGACTGTTGAAAATGTCAAAAGAAGCATAACCTTAAAAATGTATGACATTTCTTATGATTCAGAATTCGGCCTTCGAGGCATGCGCAATAGTTTCCCAGCCCCCGTTTGAGAAAAGATAAGATAGATATTTTTGGCTTCAATTTGATTACATTGCGTCTTATGGCGTGTTATCAATATTTGTAGTTAATAGATATATGTCTAGATATATGTCTATTAACTACGAATATGGATAATAAGGATAGCCTATGTGATGCCAAAAAAATGAGCATCGACCTCGAATTGGACGCTGTTGAATTAATGCGCTTGCGCCAGAAATTCCTATTCAAAGACACGATTTTGTTTTTTCATCTCTTTCTAGCGTGCATGATTCGGCAGCAACAATTATCGAAGATATGAGAAGCATATATCTTTCCAACATTACCTCATAATATGGATAAGTTTACAGTGAGCAAGTGTAGATCTCCGAGCAATAAAAGATATAGAGAGGGCTTTCCTGTCTCTTTCTTGAGAGCAACATATCCGACGTTGTTTATAAATATCTATGCTCGGATCATGTTAAAAAGTACATTATCGGATATTTCCGTTTCAACTCATTAATCAGGTTGGAATTCCCTATTGTTATTCACTCTTAACTTGGCGATCTAGTTTGTTTACATGCGTTGACAACTTATTTCTCGTCTTGTCAGTTCAGTTTGGATTTCAGCCTATTTGTATAATTGTTTTAATTTTAATAAGTGGTAGAAGTGTTGTGTTGGATTGAATTGTTATATTAGAGACCATCTCTGCGAAATGGCGAAATCGTGTGAAGTTTGTGGGCTGAAAAAGTTATCAAGCACTAACCAAACATTCCACAAGTAAGTATCAAATCAAACCATGGGCGTCGCAGCATGGCATATACCATGTCTGATGGGCATACCCTACTTAGTTTTAGTAGTATTATTAGAGTTGATTTTTATTGATTCCCGATTGTGAGACAAAAATACACTTTTTGTTGAAATAGCTTTTAAGAAACTTTGTACTTTGAAAAAATGATTTACCTATTCATAAATAGGAAAATACTTGTTGCAGTAGGTACACTCTGAAAAATAAGTAAGTAAGCAAACTCAAAACTCTTCAAAACCGAATTCAAATAATAAGTCACTAGCTATAGACCCAATCTGCTGGGTACTGGAATGTTTTGTTCATATATACAGGGATTATCACAAAACCTGTTCATCAGAAGTTTTCGATGTTTTTATTTGAATAAAAATGTTGCATCCGGTTAAACCGCGCGTACGTGGACATGAACTTCTTGATTGTAAACGAATCACTGTATATCATCACAAGTTTAAAATCTAATGAACGGGTTACGTAGGTGTAATGATTGTCAAGACAATGATTCCCTTCTCTCATATTCCTTATGATACTTTGACATTGGTTCAGATTATATTTTCAGGTTACCAAGTAATAGAGCAATTGCCCAGTTGTGGTGTGCATCACTCTCTTAGAAATCCTCAGTTATCTGTTCTAATCACTTTTGGCCTCACCATATTTTTCGGTCAGGTTGTAGAACTATAATCAGTAAAGGAGCATTACCAGTCTTGGCATTTTATGATGAATCTTCATCTGATGTGATGATGAGGTAGGTAATATTTTTCAGTTTTTTTTTTCAAAATATTTTTCTTACCAGTAAGAATCTGAGCGCAGTTTAAGGGTTTCCGGAGTGCAAAACTCGTACTGATTATCAAATCAAATGCTTCCAGCACGTATCTGATCAATCATATTTATTCAATATTTCATGTTCATTGACCAATATAAAGTATTTTTTCGTAAAACTACAGCAAACATGAAGTTTTCTAACAAATTCGTTCATTTTAGTGGATTCCAACTCCTTCCAGCGTTGAAAGATATTAAGGATGATAGCTCTGCAACTGGCACTGTCCCTAAAGTTTGAAGCATCTTCGTCTTCTACGATGACAGCACCAGAATCATTACTCGAAATACAAAATTATCGTAGAACAAAATTATCGTAGACAGCGACAACAGGCGAACAACGAAGGACAGCAAAGTTGTTGCCAGTTCTCGCGCGTTCACGTGAAGTCTTATTTATATCCTCACGAATTTCGCAGTTTTTCTGCGAATAAAATGGCTGCCAGTCATGCCAGACCAATTGTTGATGCAGCCATTTTATTCGTAGAAAAATTGCGAAATTTGTCAGGGTATGAACAAGACTTTGCCACGTGAACGCGCAAGAATTGGCAACAACATTGCTATCGTTTTTTTGAAAGTGGTTGACAATGTTTCACTTTGAGTAAGGTTATTCTGGATCTACATTGTCCAAAAAAAAAACAAAGAAAAATTCAATTCTCTGCAATTTTATTCACGACGTTTCAACTGTTAAAATCTACAGTCGTTATCAAGTGTATGATAACTTGATAATGACTTGCAATTTGATTTCTATTGCCACACAGGAATAAGCACTACATTTTCATATTCAAAATTGACAGATGAAAGTCTATTTTTTTAATGATCGTAAAATAATTAGTGTATGCTGTATTAGTACATGTAGCGTGTTGACAATTATCACATGTACAATAATGTACAATAAACAGTCACTTATTTTTGCACCTGGTACGTATTTGTCCACTACTTATTCATTATGAATTCTATTTATGACTGAGTTATTTAGGCAACCATTTAGGAAATGTTGCCATTTGTATGATAGGAAGAGTTTAATCCAAAAATTCATTGTATTAACGTAAGAACATGTTACTATTTTTTGACAACACTCGTGAAGTGTACCCAAAGGCATAGCCTGTGCGGGTACATGGCAGCTTATATTTGCTGTGGCGCTCCAGGGCGACTTTGTTTTCATTGGAAGCGCATTCACTTTTCATCAGTATAGGGAGACCTACAGCACTACTGCTGGTGGTTGGTGTGTATTCCGAACATTAGACGTCAGGGTTGCAGCTAAATAATAAACTTGCTTTCCAACCAGGCATGTGGTCGTCTATCGATGCCGATACATGTGATAACAAATTTGTCTGCAGCGACCGTATCTAATTAATAATATATAAGAAAATGTATTAGCACGCCACTGGTTCTAAGCTTAGCTCCAGTTTTCAAAACAATAACAAATCTCCTCCACACCTACAAATCATAACAAAGGATAGCGGTATGCAGCTCTCACATCAATATGTGTTGTTTATATAGAAATGGCACATCTATATCTTTTATTGCTCGGAGGTGTAGATTGTGCTAATTATTAAAAGAGTGGCACTATATGGGTTTTATTCCTAAGAATATGACCCATTTTTATAAATTTCTACATTTCTAGATTAATGTCTGAAGGAATTGAGGATCGCCGCGTTTTACTTGGAGTTCGTGTTCAGGAGGCAAAAAAATACATCACTACCAGCAAACTATTTCTCTCGGCGGTTTTGAGGCCGATGTGGAAGAGATTTAGCTTTTCAAACAACTGTCACATACCCAATCCATATTTTTTCAAGTTTAGTGAGTTTTTATCCGCTTTTGGCAGAAAATTGATTGATGAAACTGTAGTAGCAGGTGACAGGCATTGTGTTACAAATGGATCAATGAATCGTTTTTTCAATGACACGAAGTTTAATTGACCGTCTTACATAATTCTCATTCTTCATTTATCCACATTATAAAAATGTTAGCCCATTTTCAATATGGGACGGTTGAAAATGTCAAAAGAAGCATAACCTCAAAAATGTATGACATTTCTCGTTATTCAGAATTCGGCATGCGAGGCATGCGCAATAGTTTCCCAGGCCCCGTATGAGAAAAGGTAAGATAGATATTTTTGGCTTCAATTTGATTACATTGCGTTTTATGGCGTGTTATCAATATTTGTAGTTAATAGCATTGTTTATATAGAAGTAAGATAGTTAGTCAATGCCTGTGTAATTGGTGTTGGACGTAGGGTCACTGAATCTAGGAGGTCGTGCCGTCCTTACGGGTATGGCCAATGGGCGTGGTCTAGTACTTGAAATAGTTCCATTGTTGAAATAACCCACAAAACTTGCTCTCTAATTGGTGATTTTGTGGGTTATTTGAATACTGGAACTATTTCAAGTATTGGACCACGCCCATTGGCCATACCCGTAAGGACGGCACGGCCTTCTAAATTCAGTGACCCTAGTTGGACGCAAACGCAAGTGTCATCTAGCGTGATTAGTTACAAACATGAATATTTGACGTAATTTTAATGCAGATTCCTTCAAACAACCCTGATTTTAATGCTTTTCCATTGTTTTAATCAAGTTACGACATGACTTGGAGGCCAGATCACTGAAGTTACGACATGACTTGGATGCGAGCTCACTATCGCCATCTACATGTCGCATACATTTTGATCTAATTATAATCCCATAAGGTTGACTATCTTCTATATAAACAAGGTTAATAGATATATGGTGGTGTCATTACTACGGAAGCCGGGTTGGCTCACTTGTTACTGGTAGACTAGTGGCACAGCACACGTCCACTTCCAACATGTGCACACGTTCACTTCCAACATGTTGGAAGTTGAAATAATACTATAGCAGCGTTAGGGTGAGTTCCCAATGCTACGTTTTTGCGTCGCGCATCACGCATTCTGATTGGCAACTATCTGCATTGAGGTTATGCGTAGTATTGTATTAGCCTGTTCGTTTTTCATGCTCACAATGATTTTGATTTAAATGCTGAATTTAGCAATAATAGGTCGTTCGTTTGTCCCGAGCAAAGCTCAGAGAGTGTTCTTTTGTCAGGAGCAAGTTTTCATATGCAGATCACACAAAGCAAGCTTTCTGTTTCAGAGAGCAGAAATATTTATATCAAAAGTGAAAGTCAATAGACGAGGAAAGTGATGACGTAACAAATGTCATTCTTGTCAAAATTGATTCCAAACAAACCTCCGTCGAATTCAAATCAGCTTGTCAGATATATTTCCGAAAAGATTTTTCAACTTCTTCTGCCTAAGAAAACAACATCCAACCAACCAAACACAAACTAATGAGCAAGGCAGCAAGCAAATCATCAACAGAGATAAAGTCTCCTAAAATTATTGTTTGGAATCAGTTTTTGACATGAATGACATTTGTGACGACACACTTTCCTCGTCTATAAAGTCATGGAAATCTACTCTTTGGTCGATGGTTATAAATTGGTCAATTAATGGTCATAGAGTCATAGACAAGAGTGATTAGAATTGAAGCGGATAACTGGACAAGAAAAGAAATGGAGAAAGTACCTAATAAGCAGTGCTGCCGATTTGAGAGTAATTACTCCATTTGTAAGCAATTTGAAAGATTCGGAGTAATTGTGGAGTAACGACGAATTGTAAGCATTTTTCACTAGGGACAAAAGGAGACACTAATAGGCGAATTTTTGCATTTTTTTGCGATTCGAATGATACAGCGAAACAATAGCGATGATAACCACTGAAATATACTTTATAACTGGAATGCCAATGCAGGCATATGCGCGAAGAATTTTTGTGCCAACTATGGGGATGGAAATATCAGAATCTGCGCCGACGCAGTAGATGAAAAGATGTGAAAATCATGTCTTTGACCAGTGAATTGTTCTGTGATGGAAACATACGTCATTGATCAATGAATTCGGCCAGGAGCGGCTTAGGCGTTATTTATAGCAGTTCATTGAGTTCCGTACTCCATTTTATGTTTGGTTTTGCTTGTGTGAGTTTTTTCCCAGAAAATGTTCAAACAAAGAGTAGCTAGGTTAATCACATTTGAAACTCCTTGCCAGGGCATTGTTTTTCAATTTGTTTTTCATTATAAATTATTTTTATCGTGAAGTTCATTTTTATTCTGGGAAAATGAATGTGGTATGGTCCTTTTTCCACGATTTGATATTTGTGAAGTATAAGTTTCAAGCTGATCCAAATTGTTAGCGTCAGACTGCGGTGGTTTTTCAAAAATTTAGTCGTATAGAAATTCGTCATCTATACTATGGACCAGACCGGTCCTGTTTCGAATATTAGTACGCATGCTCCCCCCTTGACTTTTTCGACTGCTGCGCGAGGTTCAAAAGGGTACACTTTTGAGAAGTTGCATTGGCATTCCAGTTATAAGGTATATTTCAGTGATGATAACCGACTATTTGGGATTTTTAAATAGAAAAATCCATTTTTACAAAACACGTTCTCTTATGGAAAATAGTTTTGTATATCCCCCCAACGGCTGTTTGACAAGTGACAGCTGACGTCACTGACAGTGGGAGTAAAACCCCGCATTTTGATAGAAGCTAGTCAGCATATTGACTCTGCTAATAAGACAAACATAATAAATGTTGATGTGGTAGACGCCAAAATTCAGAGTTTTATTGGGTTCGAACTATTCCGATTGCCAAATTGGTGATCGCGTCGGGAATTTGCCAATCAGAATGCGCGAAGCAAAAATCAAAAATTATGCATTGGGAACTCACCATAACGCTGTCAACTTCCAACATGTTGGAAGTGAACGTGTGCACATGTTGGAAGTGGCCGTGTGCGGTGTCACTTGTCTGCCAGTCACTAGTGAGCCAACCCGGCCACCGTACATTACATCTGCCGATCTGCCTATCTTTTCTGTGTTTGCGACTTGCGTCACAGGTTTGCGTGTTGGATTTGAACAATGCCATTTCCATATAATTTGTTTAGGTTTTGAAGGAGGGTGAATTTTTTGAAAAAATAATGGGTTTTCTAAAGTGCTGAAAACAAGTAAATATATAAGAGCGTGTGTGGTGTTTTGATTGAAACAAGGACAAATTTAGTGTAAATTCGATCTGTCAAATGAAGAAGTTTCATAATAACAAAATGAGCCTGACTTCAAAAATAGTTATGACCGCTAAAATTTTCATTTGGACTTTTTTGTACAGGAGACAAAAATACATCCCACACAAAATGGTTGGAAATCCGTATGCTCACTAGCTATTACCGAAATTTCATGAATGAATCTTATTTTTCACGGTCAAAAATATAAAAAATCCCCTAATAGCACCATGAAGTCCGATGGTAATCCTTAGGACATCCTCTCAGGACATTCGGGACGTCCTTAGGATGTGCAAAATTGGTACCGCGGACGTCCATTGGACATCCGTGGGAAGCACCAATGTCTCGACTTCTCACCAAAATTGGACGTTCTATAAGGATATCCAATGGACATCCACCTGGGATGTTAATCGGACGTCCCCGAATCACATCAATCAAAAGTACATCTTGGACGTCCTTAGGACGTGCAATATTGGTACGTTCTTAGGACGTGCAGTATTGGTACTGCGGACGTCCATTGGACATCCGTGGGAAGTACCAATGTTTCGACTTCTCACCAAAATTGGACGTTCTATAAGGATATTCAATCGACATCCACCTGGGATGTTCATTGGACGTCCCCGAATTACATCAATCGAAAGTACATCTGGGACGTCCTTAGGATGTGCAGAATTATCAGATGTGTTTGTTCCTACATGTCAAGACTAAGATTATGATATTGTTGTGGATTACCTACTGGAGATACCAATTTGGATGGAACCAGATTTACTTACTAGGTAAGCTCAGCACTCTCTCAGAGAAATTCAATTCGGTTTTGTACATGTTTAAAGGATACACACAACTCTACTTGTCTTACGGGGAAACACCTTTTTCAAAACAGTGTTGAATAGGTTAGTAATAACTATTGAATACTATAACAAAACTTTTATTTCCATTTATAGATATAACTACACTGAATGAACACAAAATAACTTACAAAACAGTCACTAAACTAATTAATCACAAAAGACGATAGAAAAGTCGACATAGCTGGTAAATGCTCAACAATTGTCTGTCAATTCGTCAACACTTCACTTGAACACAGAAAACAACTTTATGCACGGAATCCATACATGAGGAATTGTTCGGTTTCAATCCGTATACGAATAGGAGAGACAAACATAAATTTTTTATTTTCATTGTTGTGAAACAGTGAATAGTATTGGCATACGCAAAAACTCGAGAATATGGCCCCTGATGACCATAATGATAGTGAAAAGGGTTTTATTTCAGATGGGTTGTTTTCGATATAATGTTCAGCCCTATTGTAAATATGCGATCCATTTAATTCCTCTTCTGTAAAACCACTAGCTGGGATGTATACACGGGTACTGAGTACACATGGAGGCCTAATTATTGTAACTGTTTTCGAATTTTGTTTAATTTTTATGATCATCCATCCTTCATCTTTGGATGGATGCACCTAGGAAACATTCCGAAAAGTGTTCAATCCAGGACATCCCAAGGAAGTCGTCACAGGGACATTTTCTGAAATTAACTGATTGGAATGACGTCCGATGTACATCCATCAAGGACGTTCCAGAATGTCCCCGTACCAGGACCACCATAGGAAGTCCTTTCGAAGACATGCCAAATACATGCCAACCAGGACATCCAATGGATATCCTAGAAAATTCTACAAAATATATCCTAACCAGGAAATCCCAAGGAAGTCCTCGCAGGGAGATATTCTAAGATTAACCAATTGGGACGTCCAATATTCATCCATGCAGGATGTTCCTAAATGTCCCGTACCAGGACAACTATGGGACGTCCTTTCAAAGACATGCCAGAATACTTACTAACAGGGACGTCCGATGGATGTCCTAGGAAACATTACAAAATATATCCGACCCAGGACATCCCAAAGACGTCCTCGCAGAGACGTTTTAGACGATGTACCGATTGGGACATCCATAGAAAGTCCTTTGGGAAAATTCATGAAAATGCACTGAAGCGGACGTCCCAAGGACAATGATTTTAAGTCCGGGACATTCGGACATGATTTGTACCAAATAGGGACGTCCCTGGGACATGGTGTGCTATTAGGGTCATTAACTAATTATCTAGTAAGTAATGCGAAATGTATTCCCGCTAGCGATGATCATACCATTGTTTTTATAGAACTAAGAAGCATTGTTTAAATAGAAGCAAGATATTGATTTTATTGAAAATATGAACAGGATGTTCATAAAGTCAGTTGTGGAATCATCCGCGACTGATGAAAGATCTTGTACGATGGAAAATAGCAACTAAAGTTTATCTTTCAGTCGCAGACGATTCCACAACTGACTTTATGAACATATACTTCTATATAAACAATGAAAGAAGTAAGATAGTTAGCCAACCTCATGGGATTTATATTGGATTCAAATGGATGCAACATGTACAGATCGACAAGCGTAAGGATGCCTTTGAGATGCGCAAATGATAGAAAGCGTGAGTAGATGTGCGACAAAGATCGACTACTGTTTAATAAGGCCGAGCGATTGAGCTCCTGCCCCACTCCAGGGTTTTGTCTACTGCGCAACCAATTCTCGGAGGCATCCTTACGCTTGTCGATCAGTAGATCGCAACAGAGATCTCGCATCCAAAGCCGCTTTCCAATGGACGATTCCAGTACCCCTATTCAGTGTTGCCACAAATGATTTTCTGGTGGAAACCTCTAACATTTTTAGACCTTTTCTGATATGGTTTTCAGGGTTGGAATGGATACAATTTTCAATTAGAAACATTCCTGGATGTTCCCGGATATAAATACTAATGGTGATATTGTCAAAAATAAAATATTATAGGGTATTTCACGCTGGTACGTATCTCAATGTGACAGATAAAATTCCCTAGAATATTTTAATTTTGTCCATTTCATTTCGATTAATGTATCCGGGAACACTCGTGATTCTTCATAATTGAAAATTGACTATCTTATATCTTACTTCTATTTAAACAATGATCATAGTGTTTAGTTTTATTCTCTTAAAAAATTTGAATGACGATGACGAAAGTTGAAATGAGTTTATCAGACATTTTCATCAACGCAGGCGCATTGTCACTTTTTGCACAACTCGATTGCACTTCGATTGGAAAATGATGTATAGAAACTTTATTGATGATGCATTCAGTATTGGGGCAGTGGGAGACTGAGCTAATACGCCTGGTAATGGAATTTGACTTTTGCCACCATTTCAAGTTATCTGAAACTATGAACACCAAACCCAATTTGTTGTCCAAAAATAGATTGATAATGTGAAAACAGCTAAAATAGATACACTACCGCTTATGGCAAGAGAGATCTGAATTCTGAAATGCTTCAGTTCAGTTTAACCATAGTTTATATAGAAGATAGTCAACCTTATGGGATTATAATTGGATCAAAATGGATGCGACATGTAGATGGCGATAGTGAGCTCGCATCCAAGTCATGTCGTAACTTCAGTGATCTGGCCTACAAGTCGTCGTAATTTAATTGAAACAATGGGACAGCATTAAAATCAGGGTTTTTTGAAGAAACCTGCATCAAAATGACGTGAAATATTCATGTTTGTAACTAATCACGCTAGATGACACTCGCGTTTGGGTCCAATTCGCGAAACCCACGAAGTGGGCGACATCTAGGTTACATAATTCGAACTCCAAACTGGGGGAAAACAAACTATTTTCCATAAGATAACGTGTTGGTTCATTTTGGATTTTCTTTGATTTTTTACTGGTTTAATTAGTTTAGTGAACGCGAGAAGATAGACAAACTAAAAAAGACGAGCAAGTCAAAAAAGTACTGCTCAGTACCTCAGTGCAATAATTATATTTCATATAGTGTGTCCATGCATTTTTTTCCAAAAGATCCAAAGCTAGCCAAACAATGGAAAGAAGTTTTGAAAATTGGCAAACCAGTTACAACTTAGAGCTTCTAGGTTATGATTACTACAAAAAACAGACATTATTTACCACAGTTCAACACATTTACTATTGATACTCACCAATTGACATATAAAAGAACAGCTACAACATGTTTACAATACCCAGATTGTCCTGCCTTGCAGGAACAAATGCAAATCCACTGTTCAACAGGAGTGCCTATGGAACCCAACTTAATTTCACTTCATGTGGGGAAGATTTCAACGCCGAAGTTTGTAGGCAAAGTGCAAAAATGTGTCTCTTGTTGAAATCTTCTGCCTCACACAAAATCACAGAAAAACTGCCCGAAAAACTGCCTCTCCTTCCACTACTGGGCGGCTTTTTTCATCTAAGTAAAGCAAAATATCTGCCAAAAGAATTTCTACAACAGGCATTATTAACGATTCCAATTTAATATTAACAAATATCAAAAAATGTAACAATTTATGAGCACACAAGCTTATGGGATACTGGGATTATGTTTGTTTTCCCCCAGTTTTGACACGGAACGATGACAATCTAGCGTCACAGAGCGCCACCTGGTGACATTGATTCTCGCGAATACCTTTTCCACAGGCATTGACTATCTTCTATTTAAACAATGGTTTAACGAAATAATTATAGATGGCGAACTCAAATATTTCTGTGAAAACAGAAGAAGAAACTGTAAAAACTGGAAGAGTGCATTATACGTCAGATATCAGATCGAAGAAGAAGAAGGCTTGGAGCCCTTGGAGGTTGACGGCTTGTAAACAATCTAAAAGAAAAGTATGATTTTTATATACCGTGTTTTAAGATTTGTTTACAGAATAAATATAAATTTACCAACACAATATTATATGATTACAGTTTCAGAAATATAGTAGTGCAGACTTTATTTTGAATATTAAATTACAATGAGTAAGGAACACTCAAGAAAAAAGAAATATGGATCAGATTCCGATAGTAATGATAGTGCAGAAGAAGCCAGAAAAAATGATATCAAAGAAAGAGATGAATTTACTAAGCGTTTGAGGAAACGCGATGAAGATCGAACTAAAAATATTGCACAACCTTCAGATCGCCGGGCTTATGAAGAGGCTGCTAAAAGACTTAAATTGGAAAACGCTGACCGAGATAAAATAATTCCTATGCTTAGGGTCCAATCTAGGCGAAAATACTTGGAGAAACGCAAAGAAGACAAACTTCAAGAGCTCGAAGCTGATATTGCTGATGATGAATATTTGTTTGAGGAAGAAATGTAAGTTATATTTGAGATATTGCTTTGCCCTTTGTAATATTTCCATGTATCTGCTGTTAGTTCTGTTTAATGAACAGAATGTGAAATCAAATTTTTACCCCCATTTTGGTAAAAACTGGTGAATAACAAGATGAACACAACAAGTAGATATTTCATTTCATTTATTCAAGAACTCTATTTATAAACAGTTTCATACAATACTTAATTCTATTATGACCTATTCATGGTGTATCAGTGATAGTTCTTACTAAGGTTAATAATAAGTTAATACGTGTTTCCTAATATACTATAAGTAAGCGTAATGAAAATTACTACATACTACTATTTAGTAACCACTTCACTGGTAATACCCATGGCTATGCTGTTTCCCATAAAAATGCACCTAAGTTAACTCTTGTTTTGTGCAGAACGTATTTATCATTCTTTTCTATATTAAACTATATTAAATGATATTATATTAATTTTAAACAATTTTATAAATATAAACAAAGAGTAAGGTAAGATTAATTGATTAGTTTTATGAATGAAATATAGTTGTCATTTATAAACATCCTACAGTGCATTGAAATTTTTTTGTAGTTTTTGATATTTCTAATACTCAATGGTAATAAATTGTAAGCCTTAAGAGATAGATAGCATGCAAATCTTGTATGTAAATTTTTTTAGAGTTACATGTTTTCAGTAATTTGTTTGTCATACTACGAGTCACTGTATTATAGGAGATATGATTATTTAAATGTTCTTTTTTATGCATAAATATTACCAGTGTATGAAAGTACAGTGATCTTATGTTACAGATATCCTTTCCATAAAGTAGTCTGGTTGGGTATTGTCTATCTTTCTTGTAAATTATTTTCAATACATAATTTTGGATTGTAGACAAGGCTTTCAATGAATTTTTATATAATGCTCCCCAAACTAGTATTCCATATCTTAAGAGTGATTCCACTAGGGATTTGTATAACTGATAGAATTTGTAAATTAGTTTCCTTATTCGCTTTGTTAAATATGACATGTTGGTTCCATTTTATGTCCCCAATGCATTCAATATTAATTCTGCAAAATGTAGGTCTGTTTATATCTGTGATGGTAAATGCAATATAGTTCGTTTTATCTGTATTTAGAGACAGTTAATTCCCATCCAACCACCTCTTTATGACATTTATACCTTCTTGAACTCTTTCTTCAGTAGTTTCCCAATCATACCCCCAAAATACGGCAACAGTGTCATTAGCATATGATATTAATTTGCTATCTATGGTATGTGTTAACAGAGAATTTATATAAATTGTGAAAGGCACAGGCCCCAGAACCGTCCCCTAAGGCACACCCACTCTCACTAGTTGCGGTTCACTCAGACGTTTATTGATTTTTACATATTGTGAGCGGTCGTTTAGATAATCTTTGAAAAGACTCACAGTACCACATACTCCATATCGCTCTCACACTTGTAGTAATGGCTGGCAATCTGAAGTAGGTGGCGCTAGTTGGGCTGGAGTCTTTTAATTGTCATTTGTCAATGTGAGCTTATTTAAATATACAAATATTGATCTTTGTCACTTTCACAGTGTCACACACATGTGCACAATATCTATTGAAGGCACAGTCCACAGTCCATGTCATCTAAATACTAAAACTGAATGAATCATTAGGTGGCCATAGTATCTGCGAGACAGCAGTCTTATCACATTTTTCAACTATTAAGCTGGTTTCAAAATAACCGTTTCTGTCATACACTTAAGATGCCAATCTGGAATCAAACAAGTTAAATTTATTCATTATTCCAATCTGAAAATGACAATTCATCATTGCTTGACTGGAAACTGTTAAAGGCTCGTTCACACCCTTGCAAATATTCGCAATTTTTTTGCGATTCGAAACATACGGCGAAAAAATTGCGGTGAATGATGAATCAGTAATGCAGTACCTAATAACTAACCCCAAATACTGAAGAATCACATGTATAATTCATCATTCACCGCAATTTTTTCGCCGTATGAGTCAAATCACAAAAAAATGTGAAGGTCTGCAAGGGTATGAACGAGCCTTAAGTCGTATTTTTTCCCAATAATTTTCGCATTCCTATTTCTCAACTCATTTTTCAACTGCTTTACATCCCAATCACCATATTTATCACTCATTTTACTAAAAAAGCTCTCAAAACCAACGAAAATAAATCAAAATACTAGTAATCACAATAATTGTCATATGAATAACACAGGCTGTCAGAAACGAAAGGACTCCAACTACTTTTTGTACATCCCTGCCATTGTCCATGGTATACCATGTTGAAGGCCTTTGCCAATAACTTCATACATGGCATCAGATGTGCTTCTACCTCTACGGAATCCATACTGATAATCACTTAATATTTTGTTACGATTTATGAAGTTCATTAAGTGCGTTTTTATGCATTTTTCAGTAATTTTTCCAAAATTATTAATTAAGCTAATTGGGCGATGATTTGATATTTTATTTTTGTAACCCGTTTTATGGATAGGGGTTATCACAGAGTTTTTGAATTGTTTGGGGAATTTTCGATTTCTAAATATTAAGTTGATGATATGGCTAAGGGGGTGAAGAATGTATTGTGCAGTTTCAATAAAAATTGGATGATTCCATCATATCCAGATGTACTACCATTTTTTTAATGAATTGATCTGGAAGAGTATAGTTGTGTGCATAAATAAGCCGTACAGCAGTTATAGAATATTGTGATCCAGGCTCGTCAATCAAACTTCTTATCGACTTTGACAAGTAGCGTCGAAATTCAAACTATTTTTGTAAGTAACGCGCTTTTAACATTTCTTAGTGCAATTAGTGCAATGTCTCAATTAGTGTTGTACCGTGTACGACTTTTTTATGCACACAACTGTACTTCGTTTTCTGTAACAGGAGTTTTAAGCTGGATTTATAGATTGAGTAGCAGCCGCAGTCGTTGCAGTTGACGTTGCCGTAGGAAGATAAATGTGCCGTTGCTAATGTAAACGTTTATACCGTGTGTCCATAAAGTAACCCCCCCCTGTTAACTTTTGAACGGATTGGAATTTTCGCAAGAAATTTTTTTTTTGAGGAATGGCATTTCATAAGCTACTTTCTGACTACAAAAAAATGTCTATCTTTCAAAATGGCGGCCCGACGCCATTTTGAAAGAATTTTTTAAATGGCATGGGGGGTTGAGTGATACCTCATTCGAAACGTCTTACAATTCTCTATGCGTCCCCAAAATTTCAAACAAAAATATACATCCAAAACAAAATGGCGGTACATAATGTTAGAGCTCTGCCATATGAGGATCTTTTCGATTGCTATTAATGAGCTCTAGTAAAATCATCAAATATTTTTTGGTATCATTAAATGAAAGTTTTTTTGTTGTCAAAAAGAAGTTTATGAACTACCATTAAACCAAAAAAAATTCAAAACAGGATTCCAATCCGTTCAAAAGTTAACATGGGTGAGGTTACTCTAAGAGAGTTCTTACATTATGTACCGTCGAAGTATATTTTTGTTTGAAATTTTGGGGACGTATAGAGCATTGTAAGACGTTTCGAATGAGGTATCACTCGACCCCCCATGCCATTTGAAAAATTCTTTCAAAATGGCGTCGGGCCGCCATTTTGAAAGATAGACATTTTTTTGTCGTCAGAGAGTAGCTTATGAACAGTCAATCCTCCAAAAAAAAAATTCATACGAAAATTCCAATCCGTTCAAAAGTTAACAGGGGGGGGGTTTACTTTATGGACACACGGTAGAACCACTGCCGTTGCAGTTGCTGGCTGCCGCCAGTAGTTAACCAACTTTTATCAAACCAACTTTTGTCTCGGACGGTAGCGGCAGCGGAAAATTACATGAAACTCAAAATTTCCGTGTCAAAAATAAACGAAATGTCACATAATTTACGTTATGTAGGTATTTGTTTATATAGTTTGAAAACAAGAATTAATTTTAATCGGAAATTGTGTCAGAATATGAAGAAAATATAGATGTAGACGTATTCCTATTCCTCCACAAAAACAAACTTTCATTCAAATTCTTGCATTTCAGTAGGATATCTGCGCATACGCTCCATGAACACAAAATAAAACTATAAATTGGTCATAATTTTGCCTGTGGCTACGGCAACGGCTACGGCAGCGGAAGCGACTGCGACTCAATCTATAAATCCTGCTTTAAAAATGAAGAGCTATTATTAATGGGAATATCGTTCAATGAGAAATCTTGTGGTATGTTAATTCTTTCAATTATTTCAATGCCTATATTAGTGAAATATTCATCAGAAAGTTTGCCATTTCTTTATTGCTATTAAATTTTTTTTCCATTTTCATCGCATATATGTACTTTTTTCAGACTTGCCATTTGTTGCCTCAGAAATTACTTGATATATTTTTTCATGTTATTTTGATTTTGTGTTATTATGTTTATACAGTAGTTGTGCTTGCATTTTTTTAAAGACTATTTACTTAGTTGATTCCTAAAAGCTTTGTATTGTTCTTCTAATTCTACCGAAAAATTATTACACAAACGTTTTTTAATTTATTTCTTGTAAGGCCTTCCGTGATCCAAGGCTTAATTTTTTTAACCTTTTTTTTCGAATAGTGTTTACTATTGTACATTCATTTATCAGATGTACAAAAGTGTCTGTGGATACGTCTGTATTGCCAATGTTGCATATTGCTGTAGTGCCCCCATGATAAACCAATTGGCAAAGCAGTTTTTCCACTCCGAAGTAGGTATCTCCAAAACATGGATTTTGAATGCATAAACAGCGTCTTGTGGCGTCGAAAAGCGTTGATCACATAATTTGTTCTTCACTTGAGGGAACAAATAGAAATCATTGGGTGCTAAATCAGGGCTGTACGGCGGATGACCCATCAATTCAACGTTTTGAGTGCTCAAATAGCGGGTTGTTTGAGCCGATGTGTGTGAGTTCGCATTGTCATGATGGAGAATTATCCTTCGTCGACGGTTCGTTTTCCTTATTTCATTGATGACTTCTGGCAAACGAATAGTAGTGTACCATTCAGAGTTTACCGTTCTACGTTGCTCTGAAGGCACGGTTGCCACATGACAGTTTATACCGAAGAAACAGGCCACCATTTGCTTTGAAGTGCTGCGAGCATGAACAACTTTTGTTGGATTCGGTTCATTTTAAAAGACCCATACAGTCGACTGCTGTTTAGTTTCGGGCTCATAACAATAAATACAAGATTCGTCAACTGTGTATATGTTATAAACTGCATTTGATGCACCGCGGTCATATTTTGTAATCATTTCCTTGCACCAATTTGCACGAGTCTTTTTTTGATCGATTGTCAAATTGTGCGGGATCCAACGAGAACCAATCTTAAAAGTATTATCAGTACTTCATACCATTCAAAATATTTTTGTCCCATTCTTTCACATCAAACCGATCAAATTTATCGAGATAAGGGTGCGATTCAGATCCGCACTTTACCTGATATTTCGAGTGCATATGGTAAATAAAAAATATCGACGAAATCCGAAAAATTCAGATGGTTGAAAAGAGAATTGAATTATTTTTTCAACGAAGTGTCACTTTACCTCTATGCCTATCTATCATGCAATCACAATGTTTTTTTTGTTTCAAAAAGTAGTATCAGTGATACCATTCAAAATAGTTTTTATTCCATGTTTGTACGTCCATTCAAAAGTTAACAGGGGGGTGGCAATAAAAAGCCGAACTGTATATCTTCAAGTTTTCATATTTTAGAGAATTTTTTATTAGTGACGATTTTGGAATAGATAAGTGTAGAAGAATAGTATATTCTGTAACAAGGTTAGAATGAAAATTCGATGCGAGTGGAAAGTTCCGAGCGCGAGCCGAAGGCGCGCGTGAGGAACCACGAGCATCACGAATTTTCATTCTAACCGAGTAGCAGACTATACTTTCTCCACGATCAAAGATAGGAAACGTGACAGCAATAATTTTGACACTTACTCAAATTTTTCCACTACGATGACAATCAAATGCGTCAAGGCTAATGTTATTATTGCTTACCAGTGTGAGAATATTATTCTATCACAAGAGAGAGAATGTAAATACATTTAAATTGCATGGGGGCAGAGGTGTTGCATAATATTTCTTCAATCTCAAGAGAGAATTCTAGCATTCTGTAATCAAATTTGATTTCAGAATTGGCAAATTCTGTGATGATCGTGGAGAAAATCATTTCCATCATTATTCGGTGATTCATCAACAATAATCTACAGTGATCTCTCTGTTTTGCGCCACACATATGACAGCGTGCTGTTTCTAAGAGAAAACTGACTTTTGAGTTTATTGGAAGAGCTACAGAACTATTGCTAAATATAAATATTTGAGATTATCAGTGACACGATTTTCCCATTTATTAATTTTTTTCCGAAAATTTTCTCTAGCCCAGTAATAGTCATTCGGTGACAACTACTAGAACGTAACGGTTTTTCTAAACCAGTAATTGTCACCACCGGATTTCTCATAACCTGTACATTCCAAACAATCCAAATTTACTTCATTTCAAGGTATTACACCATACTCACCTGTTATGCTTGAAAGGGTCTCCAAAACCTAAACAAATATTATTGAAAATATCTTGTACTTTATAAGAATTTTGTTAAGAAAGGTTAACAATGTTCACACTCACGAGACACCATAACTGTTTTGTTACAAAATAGCAATTGCGCTGACATCTATGTTAGAGGTTTTCACTCACAAGTGTTGTTGTCATATGGGAACATAATGTCGCTGGAATACCAAATAAATTATAGCGTCTCTTATTTTTCAATAAAATAGAGAGGTGACAATTATTGGGGGTGTGACAATTACTGGTGCCACTACCCTAATATTTTTCTCATTGAAAAGTTTACTTTTTTGATTTCTTTGTAAGCCAAATTTTCCCAACACTTGAGACATTCAAATTCGAACATCCTAATCATAAGTTTAATTTTAGCTGGGAGAAATTCATGAAGCAATTTTTATTTATACTCTATCACTTGAAAATAATGACTAATATTTATTTTATTAATCTATAGTTCGCTTTCAGACTGACTGAGAGGGAGCGTAAAGAAAGGCACCATAAAAAAGAGCTCTTGAAACTTGCACAGGAACATGAAAAAGCAAGAGAACTTGAGCGAGTCCAACGTTACCACATGCCTAGAGATTTGGGTAAAGATTCTACTTCTGATTATATCGAAGTTGATGATTTGGAAAAAGTTCCACAGTCGGAGCAGAAAAAATGGGAGAAAGATCAGATGGCTTCTGCCGTTTTTAAATTCGGAGCGAAAGATGCCATCAAAAAAGACGATTATGAATTATTGCTAGAAGATCAAATTCAGTTCATCCAAGCATTACAAATGCCGGGTATGCTAGAATATTTCAATTATTGGAATATATAATCATTTTAATATTTTATAGGAGTGACAGAAACCAAAGATCCTGAACTAACAGAGCTACAAAGAAAAAAGCTGAGCATCGAAGAGACTAAAAAGAGTTTACCAGTTTATCCGTTCAAGGATGACCTCATTCAGGCTGTGAGAGAACACCAAATACTGATTATAGAGGGTGAAACTGGATCAGGAAAAACTACACAAATTCCTCAATACTTGCATGAAGCGGGATTTACGAAAGACAGTAAGCAAAACTTGACTTTTTATGTGAATGATAATAACCTTTCCATGGAACTGTAGGCAATGCTGCTATTCTTCAACTCTTAAGCCACGAAAAAACTAGTATCAATCTTTTCAAATATCTGGAACGCTCAAAAAATTTTGAATTATCATCAATATGGATTTCGCTCGGGATTTCGTTACCAGATCTCAATTGGTGAAATTATTGCTCACTTAGGTTTGGTAAGGTTGAATGTTAGTGGGTCAATTCTCCTGCACTGGAAAAACTGCAGCTCCTCAATGAAGCTAATTGTGGTGTTGTTTTTCCGGTATTAGCGTTTACATGTTCTGTTATTTCCTCTTCTTCCGCGCACAGTTGAAAATCAACATTTTTTCAGACCTGCAATAGTACTTGAATTATGAGTGTTTCAGATAGTATCCGAGTCTTAGATATATGTAACCGACTTTGGGATCAATTGTATTTAAAGTGTGTTACGGGTTTATTTTGCACAAGAAAACCCTTTCTGTTTCAATATAATAACATTAGAAATTCTCTGTCATTGATATAAACTTTCCACGCTGAACGCCACTGTTTCAAAATGTTAACTTGATCGTTGTCATGTACAGCCCTTTTCGTATTTTAGTACTTACCTTTGCCGTACTAGTTCAAGCAGACATGAACGTACCCTAAGCTAAAAGTAAACGATGTTCAAGTTCCATTTATGCTACCCGCATTTTGCGGATGACAATTATCAGTTGAACTATTTTGCGGTATGACAACGTTATTTTGTAAACACATTTTTGATTACCACTCTATTGCTTTGTGATTGCAATACGGAACCATAACATTTCTTCTTCGAATGCTTTACCTTGTTTGTGTTTGGTTCATTTTAGTTCAGTTGTCAACACTCAACTGATCTCTAGGTGTTCTGTTCACGTGAGTCTTTGTCCAATTGTCCCAAGGAGTAGCTCGGGGTACTTCCTAAACTAATCTCACGAACAAGCAAGAAAACACCTTGTCTGATAGTCACAGTTTTCGACTTTGACGTCTCGATGAGAGTAACATCTTGGCGACTAAACATATTCGAAATTTTCCTGAATCTAATTATATTTTGATCATCTCTGGTGGATCTTGGGAAGATTCATATCTGGAGAATTTGTCATATTGTTTGCGATATTTGACACTATATATTTTCGAGGAAACGGCAACTCCAAATATTAAGGCACCCTAAAAAGTGAGAAGATCTGTAGAAGACATAAAACTGCATCTTTCGACAAGTAACTTTACTCAGCTTCATGCAACTTCCGGTTTCATATTTTTAATTTGAAATTAATTAATATTTCAATGTACTATCAATTTATTTAATTTTATGTATTTCTTTCTCAATGAAATATGAGAGTGTGAATGATCGAAGTGGGACACACTGTATATATCAGAATATCTTCATTTGTTTGGACCCATATAATAATAATAAATATCTTTATTTCAAAATTGAGCTGACATTACAATTCTTGTAACAGGCGGCACTGAGAAAATTGTTTACCTTATGTTTATTAATTTAGATAATCTTTCATATTAAAAGGTTCGAATTCTATCAACATTTTTTTAATTTCTTTTTTGAATTTACTCAGTACATTCATATTTTTGACATTGTTGGATAAGTGGTTGTAACATTTTATTGCCATATAGTAAGGTGTTTTTCTGATTGGGTTAACCTATGTACAGGATATGTGAGTTCACTTTTGCGAGTTTGGTATGTGTGTTGAACCTCACTACTTAAAAAAAAATTAAATAAAAACATCAAGCATTCGTAGATATATAAAGCAAAAATTGTCATTATGTTGTTGTTTTTGAAAACAGATCTACATGTTTCATTGTGTTTCATATCATTGATTAATCTGCAAGTTCTTTTCTGAATAACAAAAATCCTTGCAATGTTACTGTTGCTTCCCCAGAAAATAATGCCATATCTGGAAACTGATTCGAAGTTAGCATAATAAAGAGTTTTTACAGATTTGCAATGTCCATATTCAATCCCAAATATAAGTTCTCCGTATTTGACAGATGTATTAATTATCACGTTCAATTAAATTCTCAAAAAATGATTTAATAAGCTCTGCACTAACTGGTTTTCAGAATATGTGCTAATCTAGCCGACAATTAAAAGGTACTAGATGAACATCCCATCACTGAATGTGACTGTTCACATCACCTGCAATGTTCTCGCGATAGAAATCGGTATTCTTGAACGCATGTGATCACATCCTCTCGAGAGAACCGTTGACAACGTTGCCAGACGATTTTTGGTAGAAGCCTTACATTTTCAGTGGCTGAAGGAAGGAGAGTTACAAAATAACCTATTTTGTAAATTAAATCAAACAATCATGTAATGTGTATTATATTATTATCCACTGAGCTGAACTCTAGCTTCTTGAATAATATTAATTTCATAAAAAAACCGTATCTTCATAGGTACCTTCTGCGCAAATTTTCTAACTCTTGAAGATTGTTTGGAAGTTTTACCCAGTTATTTGAAATTAATAGTTGTTTTGCATCTGTCACTTCTAAAATGCAGCGGAAGTGCTTGATTGACTTATACCAGAATTTTTTTTCCCATTTCTGATAACTTTCTGAAGTACAAAATCCCAGAGTTACAAGCATCTCCAACATCAAAGTTATTTAAAACTTATTTATATTACTTTTCGGTGTTTGTAGGTATAGAGTAACCATTTCCATCAAGAAGCCAGTGAGGTTTTTAATGAGTCTAAGGGTGGATTTAGTCAATTTTAGCACAAGCATTATCATAAACATAACGGTAACATCGAAGGTTTTTAGCATAAACTTAATATTGTTGCATAAATGGCGCCATTTGATATTATAACAGATTCAACTTTCGCTTTTAACATATATTTAGGCATAATTTCAAAATGATGTTAACTAAATGCACCTTGACATTTTTCGGGCGGACGCTCTGCTTGCCCCTCTGTTTCTGGAACAATATAAGAAACAGAAAAAAAATTGGGAGTTTAAAGAAGAAACAGAATCGGTTGATAATGTCGGGAATCGTTGAGACTCACTGCGCAAAACAGATTAAAGGCCTTCCGCGCTAATGTTACTTTGTATCGAAATCTTACTTTGGAGATTGTTGAGAACAACTTCAAATGCTGCAACTGTTCCTTCTAAAGGATTCATTAATACAGGAAAAACTAGAAGAACTGAACAGTAAACACCAAATGCTGTGTCGAAATCAAGTCCAAAATGCCAAAAATCGAGGTTAAACATTAAACGTCAGTTGGTCATTCTCAGGAGAATCAAGCGATCTCCCACAAAATAGCAGGAGAATCACGTTCCCTAGCTTTCACGCGAAGTGAATGATCACATGTGTTCGAGAATACGCTTTGATGCGTTTCAGGAGAACTGTGCCTACTTTTCTCAGGAGAACGATGCTCCCCAGTTTCGCCCCCTGCTGTTATGAGCTTTATGCAGTCATTGTTCACTCGTTTGGAAGTTGAATCATGCCAAATAGATTAAACGTTATTTGACTAGGAGAATCTAATCCCCATAAGACAATGGGGGCACTAATAGAAAGAGATGAAAGAACATTCGTGACGAAATTTGACGTAGTTGGACATGTCATGGCCGCCGTTCTCTATAGACAGTGACGGACTAGCTCTTGGTATATGAGAGTTACTGCTGACAATTTTGTTGCTTGGTTCGAGTTCGACTCTGTACTCATGTCCAATTACGTCACTATGACGCGTTGATGCTACAAGATTCTGATTGGCCAGAGCATTAAACCCTCCTGTTAGTTTAGTCTCTTTGGAATCATGCCACTTCTACACTGCCAAAACCGTAATGAACTGGTTGAAATTTGACATTTGTGTTGTAGAAACTCATCAGGTATTTTGGATAAATTGAAGCTTCTAGATACACTCTATATGCATTTTGTAAAGATCAAAACACAGGTCCATCATGGTGCTGCAGGTTTTCTGAGTTTTCTAGGTTTCCCTGCTGCTTTGAAAGCAAATCCACAACTGTATTCCAATAAGTCGCCCCGGAGTGCTGGATTTTTTGTTCTGAGTAGTATAGCAACAAGAATTCCAGGACACTCGTAATAAAAAAGAATTTCGTGAATTGGAATCCACCAGCCATCTTAGGTATACGCCGTCAACCCCTCGATATAATGCACCGTGTTGTTTATAAAGATTGAAATGTTGTTTATACGGTTGGAGAGTGACGTACGCTGATATTTGTTTTTTGTCGGTTTGTTAATGATCAAATAGCAAATGTGATATTAGAAAAATAAAATACTGGGTGTCCCACAAAGTGTCTCAAAGTCTGGATAGTGTAGAGCGTATAAATAAAACTTGTAAATTGCGTAGCATAAAGCGTATACTCATGAAGGATATACAGAGTGACGCATAAAACGTCTATAGGGTGTCACATACTAAGCCTCCGATGTTAGTCAGTAATTAAAATTTAAAAAAAGAGGTTCGTTCAAGACCAGCATATGTTACTGTGGTAGGGTGTTAGAGTATGTTGATAGCATACAACTCTCATTATAATTAGTATTACAATGACTTCTGAAGAATGCAAACCTAAACTCGAGGAATTCAGTAGGCGTGTGAGAGAATTAAAGATATACAATATTATTGTATTAAGAAAAGAAGAACGTTATGAAGCAACTTAACAATTTGTCTATTTGGGATAAGTCATTCGAACGAGATACACCGCAAACAATAACCCTTCTCGAAGGATTGAACCTCATCTACAGCATGGTGCTAATGAAATCAAGCTATTTACTCATAACTGCTCCTAACGCACATAATGAGTGACTTCAATTGATGGAGGGAAACTACCAGTATTTGCTATTGATGTTCCGAAGAATATGTCTTTCAAGTATAACCTGAAGATGATATTTCACGATCTTCGTGAACGCGATACAGAATATTGGGAAATTATTCAATAAGATGTAGATAGAGAATTAAATAATCCACTATCAGGAGAAAAACTGGTGGAATTTGAACTTCATAGGATTTTTCTTATACTGATGTTTGTTTTGATGTTGAATATTGAAAATTATGGCTGAGAGAGAGTACACGGACTTCGGATTCGCTTGAAATAAATTAATTTTAATTGAAATCAAATATTACAATATTATCCCAGTGATAATCAACACAAACAAACAACATCTTGCACAATATCCCATTTTAATTGGCATAATCTGAAACTCGTGTGATGCGAGGCATTGAATTGAAGACAAAATTGTTATTTACCATGTATCAGTGGTTTTTAATTGTCATGCATGGATAATTTGCAATAATAATCTAAAATCGTATGTAATACGACGTTAGCGAAAGTCACTCTCTAGGCGGTTGATAAGTGGTTTGAGGTCAACAAATTTTTCACATTCATATCGCATCTAATAAAAAAAAAGTTGGGCTTGTAAAAGCATCAGTCGTCACCAAAGAGTTGCATAGAATAAAGTAAGTTCTTTATGTGAAATTCAATAATTTTTTTTCATTCAATTATTAGTCTACAATTGAGATGATTGATCTGTAGCTGACCGTCACCATCAAATAACGTGTGATTTGTTTTCATGCAAATGTTTTTTTTTCTTAAGAATATCTGAAATTCAAACTGAGCAGCCTGTTGAAATGGTATATTTTTCTTGATAAACGGTTCTTTCAGCTGTAAATCTAAGTGCCACCTCCGCCGCCGCTACTCAGTTCAAATCAACATCACCGCTGAAAAGTCTCCCTCTGGACCAACCGCATATTATTGAAGACATCAGTGTGGTACAGACCAGGTTTGGAGAGTCCATAGTGGTAGAGCTCATCGATGTTAATGCATTTCTTCCGAAGAGGGTGACGGGAGTAATAAAGGGTCAGCTTTCGGCATTTACATCAAAAATATATACTTTCATTCCTCGTGAGACTACGACTGCATGGACCAACAGCAGCAGTGACTACTTCGAGATCTTCGAACTGTTAAGAAGGCGAGTGAGATTGTTGCGAAAAGGAGTTTTAAAAGTGAGTTACATTTCGTGTGAAATATTTGATACAATATGGATAATTTCAATAACGCCATCACCAAAATCGATAAGACTTTTAGAAATTAAAAATAATTTTTCAAAACCATTCACTTGCTTTCGATAAAGCACATACACAAAAATGTAATTGTAAATAAATTAAGTGTGTTTGCAGAAAAAATAGTGGGTTGGCTTTGAATGAAATTATTTTGTTGGAGGTTGTTTTCAATAAATACGAAATGGGTAATGGATCACTCACATGAGGCTGCCGGTTCAAATTTTGAAAAAGCACGCCTGTATTAAGAATACTGACTTCTCATGTTTTTATTCGAGTATAGTCAGCCCGCTCTATCTCGTTGAATCTGGAAAAAAAACTAATATAATTTCATCATATCCTCATTATAGAACTGTTCTGCATACAGAAGATCTAAATGCACATTAGCCTCTTTATCGTATTACAAAATTCGAAAAAAAATAACATTTCAGTTAAGGTATACGCATTAGAGTTAAGTTAAAGTGGTGAAAAAACATTAGTTAACACTGTAGTACTTATAGGATTAACTTCAAAAAAAGCAGGATCGCCACGTTAATTTGCAAATAAGTCTAGATATTTTTCAAAATTAAACGAATATGACGCTCCACCTGATGATAGTGAAAATGTTTAGATAATATCACTATTGTCTGATTAAAAAATGTCAAGACTTTCATCAAAACAGATTAGCTAGGAAAGTGGTAAAAAATTGTGTGACCGGTGTCTCAATTATTTTCTTAGTCAGCAAAATAAGCTGACCATAACGTTCTTTGTGAGAATATGAATCAATGCTGAATTTCTTTTCCGTACTATGACTTTGTTGTCATGGTACATCATATTTGTAAGCAATGATGTCCATTTGTAATTTACGCAGATTTCGAATCACTGCAGGATATCATCGTAAAAAATCATTGTCACTTCTCGGGAGCATTTCGTGGATGTTTCATGTTAACAATTGCATTTCACAATCTTTCAGGATATGATACTAATTTCTTAATTATTCGAGATTACCAAACATAGTCGTGTTATTCTACTTCCTAAGAATGGGGAAAATATACAGAGTGAGCCATTGTAAACGAAACAGCGGCTCTGTAGGTCGGCAGAACCGAGTTATATAAAAACGCTCGGACACGTCAACAACATTTTCGAAGGGGACATCGTTCGCGATGAAATTCACCGGAAATACATTCCATCCCTCGGAGCTGTAACCGCCACCCCTACATTTTTAAATGGCAACATATGGCAAGTGATACCTCATTTGAAAGGTATTTTCCATATTAATATCAAACAACAAAAATAAATTAATTCTATCGATTCGTTTTCGAGATATAGGAACTTGAAGTTGGGAAATCACTTTTTATTCACTCAATCAATAAAAATAAGATCTAACAATGCAACTGTTTAAAGATAATTATCATTGTCAAGGAATTAAATGATCTGTTTACCAACAAATAACAAGCAATTCGGTTTAAAAATTTTATTTCCTCCTCAATTACTTGATCGAAAAAATGTTAAGGGTCTTGAGATAAAAAGACGTTTTCTCGAATTCGACTCCAATGCGCGTACAACAAAAACATGTATGAGATATTTTTTTTCGCCAAATCGCAATTGTGGACGTCTATCAGTGTCAAACTGATCGTTGATTGAACGACATTAGAGTGAATTACTTGATTAAAGCAGCTGAATATCTTTCCTCAATAATGGTGTATACGATCGCGGAAAGAGTTGAAATAATAACAATTTTTTTAAGAATGATGAGTGCGGTAACCATACAGCTAATTTGTTCAATGAAACGCATCCAGATAAACTTGTTGCGAGAAAATACGTTCTAGAATTAGTGCAAAAATTTCGTCAAACTGGATCAGTAGCCAACAAGAAACGAGACCCAGAACGTGAATTTCCGGTGAGAAATGAACCTGTTGAAGTTGCACTTTTAGGAAGTTCATGCTGACCCAACATTGAGCACAAGGAAATTGGCTAGTGTTGCTGTCATAGGTATAGTGAAGCAAATAATAAATACGTATCATCCAATTATGATCCTGAAAACCATCGAAGTACATACTATATTTCGATATGAATAACTTGTAAGATAAAGCTATGTCTGAACCTTTACCGTATGGTGGATTTACTTGGGCTAATACAAAAATATTGATGTCACTTCCATACCAGATAATGATGAGTGATACAAAGCAGTATACGTTACATTATCGAAACTTGAAACAAACATGGATTGAAATTGGTTAAAATACATAAAGTATTCAAATTCAAACAGGCGGCGTGATTGAAACCCTAAATTTAATTGAAAACAGCTACAAACGAGTCATTAGTTTTCAAGAAAACAGTTTTTGTCATCAAATCCAAAAAAAAATAGGATAGAATTAATTCAGAGCGGATACATTCCCAAATATAGGGAGACAATAAGAGTAAGCATTTTGATAATGAGTGAATTTGACGTCTCAGATAAGTAGTAGGACAGGTAAATTAGAAAAATTAGGTAAAATATTAGTTGAGATATTTTGATGTAGGCATTCAGATAGGTAGTACAAATAAGAGTAATGATATTAGGTAAACAATTAGGTTAGATGATTTCATGTAGGCATTCAGATAAGTAGTACAAATAAGACTAACATAGAGTAAGTAGTTTTGTAAGCTAGTAAGTCCACATGATGATAAACGAAAACTCATCACCGATTAATTTCACATGATGCCTTGGGATCATTTTAGTTTGAAATGATTTTTTAAGTCATGAATTTACAGCAACCATGCATAAAAATATTATGTGAAAATCTTGAATCAGCTTTGAGCTATGAATGGCTGCAGATTAATCAAATTTGTTAACATGACATTGATTATGATGAAGATGATGTGCTCCTTAATTTCGAATATTATGATTATTTTCTTTTTTATAAAATGCTTTCCGAGTTTCGGAAAGCATTATTAAACGTTTCTGATCTGGAGTCATACTGTCATCATGATTCCTATTGTGTTTGGATGAAATGTTATGAAATTGATAATTTCAATATAATACTTACTAAGGGCATTTGAGAGCTTTCATCGCAGTATTTAATTATCTCACCCAGAAACAAAAATAAATTTCAATATTAAACATAGTCGTCTTTTTTCTAGTAATGAACTGCATGATGCATACCAGCACAAATCATATTGGTGCCAAGATCGTTTTCATCACTTTCCATTCGATTTGAAGGATCGGTATGATTGAATTAACGAGTTACATCAAAATAAAACCGTCAATTTTTTTAAACTTACATATTGGTGTTGTTGTATTTAGCTTCATATCTGTATAAGTACTTTTTTCAGAACGAAATGTAATTCATTACTTGCATTTCGGGCTTCCATTGTCACAGTTGTTAATTTGAACACAACGTTTCAATCGATAACGAGCAAAGTAACATTTGAGACAATGGAAGTCCGAAAGTAATCAATTTATTTATAATTAATAATTATTTTATATATGTATTTCACACTACTCATTTATGTATTGTTCTCCTGTATGAAAATAAATAATTTAAGAAAATAAAATTTTTCATGTTTAATTTTTTTTTCTTATAAATGTTCAAAAACAAAAAAATATCCATAAAAACAAATCATGAATCGATAGCATCAACTCATCGTACTTGAAGTAAGTATTTTGTTTAAAAATATATATATGACCGTCTTTATAGCGAAATGTTGAAGTGATGTTATTAGGGATGTCTAGGAACGCATCTTCAGTACGACCACTAGTGATAATTGCTTTTGCAGTGAGGTCCAACCCATTGAAGTCTATGAAGGAAGCATTGTCATAGAAGACGTAAGATTTTCCTGCATACTTTTGAAAGAGGGCATTTCATCGTTTGCTGGTAGGGGGAGAATTTCGATATTTCTATCGATTTGTAAGCTGGGGAATGCACTTGAATATAATCTATTTTTGCTGACAACTAATAAATTATTATTACCAGTTTGAAAAATGTGATCTACGCCGTTGGTTACTAGTTCTTTGGGTAGATAATTCTGAAGTTTTTCAGTTTCAGTCATTTCCTTCTTTTTGCCAATATCCTTCTTCCACAACATATCCTTTACAATAATATGTACAGTGCGGCTTTTTATACCCTGTCGTCAACTTTTGAACGGTTTGACGTACAAACATGGAGCAAAAACCATTTTGGATGGTATCAACTATATTACTTCTTGAAATAAAAGTCATTGTGATTGCCATATAGAGGGCACGGAAAGACGTATCAATTTAAAAATTTATCGAGATAAGGGTACCATTCAGATCTGCATTTATACTCATACATATTTCGAGTGAATATTATAAAAAATATTACCAAAATCCGAAAAAATAGATATGTTCTATTCCATTTGGTGTGCTCTTTATATTCATTCTCAGCTTGGTGACATCTGGGTCTTACAATCAAATTCATCGTTTCATTATTCAAAACCCCATCTACAGGCAAATCATAAAGTTCTTGAAAATCACTAGGAGCTATTAAAAAATCTGTCTGAATTATTACTAACATATCCATACGTTTCAAGGTACTTTTGCTCAATACTTGAATTGTCAACTATTGCTACTACAGCTGCAGTGACAGACAGTCCTATTATATCATAAGTGGGATCCTGGACGCCTGTGGTGTCATTCAATGAGAACAAATAGTATTTTCCCCTTTACCACACAGGTGTTTTCACTCCTAGATGCGCATTTCAATTCCAAGTAATCGCAATATTTGGTATTCTGTGTGCCATTCGAGGGTGTGGAATACAGCAAATTTTCGCGTTCTCCCTGCGCTACCATCGCTACGTCCAAAATAGTGAAAATAGGTTTTTATTGATATTGCAAAACTGTTTTACTGCTACTTACTGGAGGAAACGTCAGTCTAATCTAATAATGTGCTTGTATTTCTTTCTATCTTCTAGTACCTTTTATATTACATTCAAACATCTTGAGAAATTGGAATGATGTCTTGTTTACACAAATGGCGTTTCCTCGCTCACTTCAACTTTCTCTTGTCTGTGTTCAGTTTTGCGTCACTCTGTACACCCATCATGAGACTCTCTCTATACGGTTTATGTGACGCACTATAAGTTTTATTGATACGAACTACCCTATCCCGACTTTAGAATACTTTGTGGAACACCCTGTATTTTTTTCTCGTATCACATTTGCTAATTCAGCGGTAACAAACCGAGAAAAAACAAATATCAGCGCACCTCATTCTCCAACTGTACAACCAACATTTCAATCTGTATTAATAATACGGTGCATAACCATATCGATAGGTTCAAGGCTTACTAAGCCGAAGATGGCGGGTGGGTTCCAATTCACACGTGCTGAGAAATCTGTTTTTATTTCGAGTGTCCTAGAACTCTTGTTACTATACTACTGTTCTAATTATCATTGTTAATTCCGTTTTGAAATTGATTTTCAATATAGATTTCTAATGGCTTTGGACACACCAATAAAAAGAGACAAAAGTTCTTAATTTTTTCTTGTTGACAGGGGATGCGCTCTGTGATTGGTCAATATAATGGCGGGGAGTTTGAATGACAAGACAGCTTCAGTTGAAAATGATATTTAAACTCCCTGCCATTACAGTGACCAATCTCAGAGTACGCCTCCTGGCAACAAGGATGGAAAAATTAAGAACTTTTGTCTCTTTTTATTAGGGTGTTCAAAGCCATTAGAAATATCTATTGTGTTAGTTCTTTGTCTCCAGAGACCAGAGAATATTGATTATAAGTTTGATATTGTGGAGGAAATTTATTTCTTAACATGGTTTTCTTGGTTCTTCAAAATATACACACCTAACACGTAAACCCTATTGCTGAATATGCATCACACTGACAGCCATAAATAACAAATATAGCTGAAGCATCTGCAAATCTGATCCTACTCTGAAGCTCTTCTGTTATAACACAGCATATCACAGAAATACTAAACTTTTACAACTCATCAAGCTAGAAGAACACCCGAATTTAGCTACTGCCGTTAAGAGCTTCAGGCAGTCATTGTTATTGGGAATTGAAAATGATGGATTATAGCATATTGAAATGCAGATTTTCGAATGTTTTATTCATTATTAGTGCAAAAACATGATTTTAAGAACACGCAGGAAATTCATTGAACTTACCACAAATGAATAGAAAAAAAATCAGGAGAATCGAACGGAATTATGCTGTGTTTGGGAATGTTGAGGCGCCTTCAAAATGTGTTGATTTCTGTGAATGGATTTCAACATGGACTTATGAAGTTCCAAATTTCCTTCAGAAAATTATATGGAAAATTTTTGAGTAATATGAGAACAACAGGAACTTTTTGGCAATTTGTCACTTTATGTATATCGAAGTTCTTGGTATCAATTGGACGGTGCCCTCCCTCAGTGCAGACATGAAGTGAGCAGAGAACTGACTACAACCAAGATCGGTGGATAAGACGCTTGGCCACCGCGATCCCCAGATCTAACTCTTCTAACTTTTCACATTAAATAAAATCAAACAGCACTTCAAAAACATGAATTAGCGATTAATATGACCTTCATTTGTTTGTGGATTGAAATAAAATTGAGTTCTGCTAAGGTGAATCATGATTTCTCAACAGTTATACGTTTTTCAGATACCCTGAATGGGAGATAAAATTATCATGGAGATGAAAAACCGAACCATTCAATTTAAATTCAAAATATCTGTAAAAAAAACACAAAATTTCCTTACGGAATTGACATCCTGCTATCAATCTTTGTTCACTAATTTATGATTTTAATATGGTTTCATCAGTATTGTATATGTTTACTCTGTTTATCAGTCATTTATGATATATTTGTTTGAATTGCTATTGTTAATCATTTTTATTATTATTATATGTACAACTTCCTCATACCAGAACTTGTTCTGTCTGGAAGGTATTCACTCAATGAACGAATAAAGTACCACTTAAAAAAAAACAAGTATACTTTGTTTAAATTTGAATAAAAATTTCAAATCATTGAATTTCTCTAGTTTTGGAAAAGACTTGTGAAAAAAATACAAAATACAGATACAAATATGGGACAAATTCGACAAAAACTTCAGATTTTAATTTGAATAATTATTGTATTCCATTTTGATTCTTTTCTAATCAAATTTACGTTAATGAACGCGCAAACGTTTCATTATTATTGTACTAATTTTCGAATTTTCGTAATGGCATGTTCCGTGACATTTCATATCTACCCAATTCGCGATCACCATTGGCACCAGGTGGCGCACCAAAACTCCGGGAAAACAAAGCAAACGTCATTTATCTATGAGTTGACAGTTGTTGACGTGAATTCTATTATTGAATTTCTACTTCTAACTTTCGAGTGCTTCTTTAGAAATGCCTGTGGTGAAGATGTATTTGACTGATATTTCAGTAATATTTAAGCGGAAAGAGTAGTCAAAGGGGAGGCAGTAATCATGTTTTATTTTGTGAGGTAGAGAATGTTGATGAGCTACGAGTTTTTGGATTGTCTACAAAATTCATTTCGTTTCCTTGATGAACTACTTAGTTTCTGGAATTTTTTGATATGGAATAACCTTTTTGATCAATCGTTTTAATGTCTTGCCTCTTGCACCTAGAAGATAATTAGATTTACATCGATTATGGAGACCTGTTCCAACACTAGATGACTCAATGGAGATGAGAGAATGAACCGGACAGTATTATAGTGAGTCGAGCAAAGAGAGCGAATATACGGAAAGTTTTATAGTTTACTATTTGTTACCAATGTACTATTGTAAATTATAAATAATGTAAAGTTTCTCTCTCTGCTCTCGCTCTGCAGCGGAGTGTGTAATGATTTGGACGGGGAACAGATGGCTTCAGTGCTGTCTGTGTTGACCTACCCTTGCACTGAAGAGAGGCAACAACCTCGAAACTAGTCTGCAGGTGGTCACCCTGTCCAAATCAAAACATAATTCTGCTAGTTGGTCATAGAGGGCACTTGAAACTGCGTCCTCTGATGCTTTGAGGAATGTTGCACAAGTATCTGTTGGATTTAATTCAATACCCGTCGTGGTCTTAGCCAGGAGAGTAGTTGTTTTCTGTCAGGTACTTGCCTTAATAAGCCTATTTAGTAGGTGTATATGGGAGTAAATCATCGGTCGGTAACGACTGTTCGTTACTAAACGATCTTCCAATGAACTTTGTTTCTTTGAACAATAAAGACGTATCAAAACTCGTTCACCGCAATCCGCCATCGTAGTAGGTGTATACAGGCCCGGATTAGCAGCTATTTACGCCCTAGGCCAAAGTTCTAAATTACTCCCCCTTCCGGGAGGTCTAGGGGGTGTAGAATTTTTTGGCATATTTATCTGTAAACCTCGTTTTACAGCTTCTTTGGGGTTATTAAAATTCCAAAATGTATGAAAAGCAACTATTTGCAATTTAAGTAAGCAGATATTGACGATTGACTAAAAAAAAAAACATGTTGAAAAATAAAACACACTCACACTATTTAATAAACAGCACTGTATACAGCGTGATTTACGTGAGCCGTGCATTAGAAGTTTTTCAGCTTGCAGTTGAACTAGAAACTTGAACTCTAGTATGCTGACATAATTGATCATGTGCGTTCTACCTCAAATGTTTTTAGTCTTGCAACTATACAGGGTATCCCAAAAGTCAGTACCAACTTTCTTATCTTAAATGAAAACCTAATTTTTCTTGTCATGGTTCGATTGGCCTTCCGATTATGACTTCAGACAACCTGAGTTGTGTTAACTTATTTATCACAGTGTTTGAGATATGTCAATTTTTCTTAAAAAAAATTACCGCTGTAGTAGTTTACGAAAACACGTATAGCCCGCAAACCGTTCAAAATTAGGAAATCAAATTTATAGAGCGGTTAGCTGGTAGTCCAGGCTAACACCTGATGTCCCATCGACGGTCCCATTTTGTACCATATGGGAGCAGGCGATTTTCGAATGTCGCATTATAAAATTGTCAAAAACTCAAATTTTTCAATTGGCACCTACCATTTTTTTCTTAACCATTCAAAAGAAAATTGAATTTTAGGATGAGTTATTTCAGCTTTCCCTATACCCAAGTTCAACTTCTATCAGGTTATTCAATTAATATCAAGCAATGCCTTAAATGGTAATCCTCGATAAGCTAGAGCTTTTATCACCACGACAACTCTTTGCAATAACATTTGCCAGTAGCTAATTTCTCGATCTATCATTTTAGTTAGGTGGGAATTAACCTTGCCCAGTTTCTCCCCTCTCTCTTTTAAAGTGATGGTGTCGTTTTATGTGAAAGGGAGTTTTCATGTTCTTTGAGCCTTGATGTACATGAACATTTTTCCAGTCACTTAAACCATTTTTCACAAAATATGATTCCGATTGTGTTTTCGAATGGAAAAGACGGCAAGGACCACAAAAAACTGCACATTTAGTTTCAGAGTACACGGTTACCATACTCCTTCTTTGCCTTTGAAAAACTAGCTTCTTTATTTTGAATTAACCCATGTTGGGACATGTAACCACGTAGTTGGTTATTTACAACCCAGTTTGCTGGATCAGGTTCGACGAGATCAAAACTCAATTTTTCAGGTTCACGTTCTAAACTGTGTTGAATTGGTGTTGGATTTTCAGTGATATTGTAGGGGCTCTCAGTGTCTTCCTGTGGTTCAGATTCAAATTTTGTTGTCTGGTTCCGATTCTGTTCCTGAAGTAAAAGACTGCATATAATGAACAGAGGTGCTAGGACTAGTACTGGGAGTACTGCAGTCTAAAAATAAGCAGTCATCTGTTTTGGTTTGGTTATTTTCTTCTTCGTGATCGTCTTTGTCGGGTGAGTCACAAGTACAAAGTTAGTCAGATTTCCCCGTATCCTGCGCTGCACCCCCCGCAAGCGTGCGCCATAGGCCATGGCCTAGGTTGGCCTTATGAGTAATCCGGGCCTGGGTGTATATGGGAGTAAAGGGTTCATTATCGGTCGGTAACGACTGTTCGTTATTAAACGATCTCCCAAAGAACTCTGTTTTCTTCAATGTAAAGTTTGTTGTGTTAAACATACACTAGAATTTTTTTCAATATTATTGTGGAGCAACACACCAATTGACAAAAATTCGCTAACTAGTTGTGAAATATTCCAAAATTAGGTGTTCACATATATACAGGGTGGGTCACGGTCGATGGTACCTTAGACGTTTACGAAGAACGGGAAATAGTATCATTCTGAAAATTTGGTTTCTCAAGTAGTTGCTCTTGGTCTATCGATCTAAAATATTTTCAGCAATGCAGCGTTGCCGCTTATACCAGAAAGTAGCAGCATCTTTGTTATTTCAAATGGGCCACCCTGTATATTACCTCATTTTTGAACTTGTCATTCCTTTCTGATTATGTCTGCCTTATACTCCCCTATACCTATCTCTAACGGTTTTTGAGATATTGGTTATTATCCATATTTTTTATCCAAAACATAGCTCGAATTGAATGTTTATTTCTGCGGTATTTGGATTCTTAGGAAGTTGCAATTTTGTGTTTAGTTCATCAAGATCATGTACATTGATTCTGTATAGAGAAGTTTGTTCTGCGTTATACAGGGTCGTTCAAAATTCATGATCTTACTGCTAGATACGAAAAGGGTTGAAAGTGCGTTTTTTTAAATGGAACATCTTGTATATTATGAAATATCCTGAAAGAAGTACTTCAACCCGGTTTTTTGCTTCTAGCCTTTTCCGGGGCAACATCCAAATTATGGTCCTCTCAAACTACCAACCCTCAACTTTTTACATTGAATGGGACGACAACACGCGCATAAGCTTTGCAGGAGGCGCGAATACTCCAGTTACTACCATTATTTCTGCCAAAGGTCGACATTTCCACCACACATTTGCACCAGCGGAGGCAGTGACCAGCGCCCTCTCTATATGGGGACCCTTGGCACTGTCAAAAAGCATCGTGCACGTCACCAGAGCTGGCAACAGCTGGGTGGCGTGAAGCACACTTGACGTCCTCTCCTTCCTTTCATCCTATCCCCCCGCCGGGCTGAAGAAAGAGTAACTGCTTCGGGTAGAATAATGAATTGTAAATAATAACTTTGATAGAATAAACTTTTATTTATTTATTTATTTATGAGTCGCTAGGTCGATGGTTGAATCCACGATAAGAACATAACTTTTTTATTTTTTTTTTGTTCCAAATTTAAACGCATTTATTGATGAAAATTTTGTTAAGTATTTTACATATCAATATTTCAGTGGTTATAAATAGTTCAGGTGAAACCATCGTTAGTTATTTCTTATGAATTGTTGGATGATTTTCATTTCTCGGTGTGAAATTTTCTTACCGAATCCCCCTCGTGCTTGAATTAATTGCCGTAAATTTATCTCGTACATGAATTTTCAAAGAAAATTCATGTACTCGAAAAATTTCAGGCAATAATTCAAGCACTTGGGAGATTACAAGTGAAAATTGCTATTATCTCGGAATTCTGGCTATTTAGGTATAGGAACATGATATATAAATTCGAAGGGAATTTAGTCATCTTTCAGGATATTTCATAATATACAGGATGTTCCATTTAAAAAAAAAACGCACTTTCAACCCTTTTCGTATCTAGCAGTAAGATCATGAATTTTGTACGACCCTGTATAACGCAGAACAAACTTCTCTATACAGAATCAATGTACATGATCTTGATGAACTAAACACAAAATTGCAACTTCCTAAGAATCCAAATACCGCAGAAATAAACATTCAATTCAAGCTATGTTTTGGATAAAAAATATGAAAAATAACCAATATCTCAAAAACCGTAAAAGATAGGTATAGGGGAGTGTAATGCAGAAATAATCAGAAAGGAATGACAAGTTCAAAAATGCGGTAATATACAGGGTGACCCATTTGAAATAACAAAAATGCTGCTACTTTCTAGTATAAGCGACAACGCTGCATTGCTGAAAATATTTTAGATCGATAGACCAAGAGCAACTACTTGAGAAACCAAATTTTCAGAATGATCCTATGTCCCATTCTCCGTAAACGTCTAAGGTACCATCGACCGTGACCCACCCTGTATATACCAATTGGCTTCCCGATTTTCAGTCTAATTCCCCATGTTTTTACTAATTTCTGGTTTCTGGGAAAATAGTATATGGACACATTTGCAGATGAAATAACTCTTGCACTGCGGCACTGAACAAAATTTTTTTGACTAACCAGTCATATCAAAGCTATGCTTTTTGCATTGAATCAGAAAAATCAAATCAAATATAGAACAATAAAGAAATAATCAACAATTTATTAACACTAGATCATATGGCAGAATGATTGTTTTCCCGGAGTTTTACATACAAATTTCAAAATGTAGATGTCACCCACTCCGTGGTGATCGCGAATACAAAATATAGCAAAATAATCCAATTTTTTAGAAAACTTCCTTTTATTTCGGAGACCTGACTCTTTAGGTATAGGAACATGATACATCATTTGGAAGGAAATTCAATTGTCTTTCAGGATATCTGGTATTTACAAATATAATGATCAATGAACAAGCAAAATTAGCGCTATCCCGTGGAATTTAATAATAATAATAACTTTTTTATTCTTAAATACATGCGTGTTTATGCATGTATTTAAGAAAAATGCTAAAACAGGGATTTATTTGTTGACCTTTTCGAGTTACTACTGGATTTGCTTGCAAACTCATATTTTAGAGTAATACATATAAAACGTCGGAGCTTTCAACTTCGGGGCTTTCAACTTCGGGGCTTTCAACGTCGGGAAGTATATGAATAGTTGCGCACTTTCCATGCCTCTTTTCAGCAGTTACCTAGGACCTTAGGCTATCAGTCAGCTTGGAAGATATGATTTGTTTCATTACTTCAATAGTAGCAGGGAAACTTTTAGGTTATATGCTGCTGAATAATTGAATATGTCTGCTATAACTGTTTTTACAGATAAAAAAATTGGATGTACCCAGCCTAGAAGAGTTGCCGCCATGTCAGTAGCTGCAAGAGTTGCTCAAGAAATGGGTGTCAAACTTGGAAATGAAGTTGGGTATGCAATTAGATTTGAAGATTGCACATCCGACAGAACAGTTATCAAATACATGACTGATGGTACGCTACACAGAGAATTTTTATCGGAGCCAGATTTACAGTCATACAGTGTCATGATAATTGATGAGGCCCATGAGAGAACATTACACACAGATATTTTATTTGGTCTTGTAAAGGATATTGCCAGATTTCGACCAGATTTGAAGCTATTGATATCAAGTGCAACACTGGATGTTGCCAAATTCTCAGAATTCTTTGATGATGCACCTATGTTTCAAATTCCAGGACGAAGATTTCCTGTGGATATTTACTACACGAAAGCCCCAGAGGCTGATTATGTAGACGCATGTGTTGTTTCAGTATTGCAAATACATGTAACCCAACCCTTGGGAGATGTGTTAGTATTTTTGAGTGGTCAGGATGAAATCGAAACATGTCAAGAACTACTCCAGGATCGTGTCCGAAGATTAGGTTCGAAAGTGAAGGAGCTGATTATTTTACCTGTGTATGCTAACTTACCAAGTGATATGCAGGCGAAAATTTTTGATCCCACACCTCCAGGTGCTAGGAAAATTGTACTGGCAACCAATATTGCAGAGACTTCCTTAACAATAGACAACATTATTTACGTAATAGATCCAGGATTCGCTAAACAGAACCATTTCAATTCACGAACAGGAATGGAAAGTTTGATGGTGGTTCCGATATCGAAAGCCTCAGCAAATCAAAGAGCAGGAAGAGCAGGGCGAGTGGCAGCAGGAAAATGCTTTAGATTGTATACTGCTTGGTCCTACAAACATGAATTAGAAGATAATACTGTGCCAGAAATTCAAAGAATAAATTTGGGAAATGCAGTATTGATGTTGAAAGCACTTGGAATAAATGACCTGGTACATTTTGATTTCCTAGATCCCCCTCCGCATGAAACATTGGTGTTGGCATTAGAACAGCTGTATGCATTAGGCGCCCTGAACCATCATGGAGAACTCACCAAACTGGGAAGAAGAATGGCCGAGTTTCCAGTAGATCCTTTGATGGCAAAAATGTTGTTAGCTTCTGAAAAGTAAGTATTTGTGTTATTATTAGTTATAATTGCTTCTCTCAACACTCTAAAATATTTTGGTTGTTTTTCTACAACTATTCTTCTCCTTGAATCAAACCATCGTTTTCTAGCCACAAGTCACCCCACCGTCTTGTATAATTTGGATTGGAAAAATTTATGTAAATTCCTTTACAAGTGGTATCTGGTAACGTCATTGTCAGAGGTGACGTCACAGTACCATTGAGACCTATAACTTAAAATGTGATCATATTACAAATGACACTTCGTTTGAAAGGTATCCAAAATACCTATTCAACCACACTGTTTTTTGTTCAAGATAGTTTTGACGGATTAAATAAATAAATATTGAAATTTCAGGTTAGCGTATAATTGATTCAAAAGTCCGCCCTTATAGCAATTGTTCAAAATATGTTCCGTCCGGGAAGCAAAATATCCTATTACTTTCTGTCTCAAAAACTAGAAACATGACTTAGAGATGTGAGATGGTTCAGATCCTACCTATCAGAACGTACTCAAAAAGTTACACTCCATGACAACATATATCATCTACAGACCGTTACTTGTTCGGTACAAGGATCGGTTCTCGGCCCAATTCTCTTCCTATATATTAACGACCTAGCCTGCATTTATATAGCTGCATGAATAACCTAATTTGCAGATGACATTACATTATTTTGGCACTGCAAGCATGAAATGGAACTGATCAGCAAGGATATTATAATAATAAAAGACTGGTGTGATGATAACCGATGGTAATCTCATATCATTTAACATCTCAAAAACTAGCATCATCACTCTCAAGTGTTTCATACTGGATATTCACCTGGATACTCAGTTAATTGAAAACAAAGTGGCAGAACAATTTTTAGGATTACAAATAGATAGCAATTTGGGTTTTGGATGTCACATAAATAATAACTAAAATTCGTCATGATGCTCTGCATTCAGAGTATCAGCAAATGAAAACAGATGTTCATTACAATCGATAAAAAATGTATAATGATTGGAAATTTTTAATAAATTTGGATATCTATAAAAGAAAGTGTGCCGACATAGTCAGAACTTTTCGTCAGAGATAGATGGCGGAAGATTAAAATGTCGGAATATAATGTGAATACAATAGTACTTCCTAGTCGTAGTTTACGAATGTTTGATTGAATTATTAATGAGAGTTTGAAGCAATTTTGTGAACTTTCTTAGTTTGTTGCTATTTTAGTTATGTTAGCTGTCTGAAATTGTAACCTTTTAACTTCATCATTATTCTTTAATTCAAGAAAATTCTCATATATGTTTTTCTTTGTTAGGTACAAATGTTCTGATGAAATCGTTTCAATAGCAGCCATGCTATCAGTAAATGGAGCAATATTTTATAGGCCAAAGGATAAAATCATGCATGCTGATACAGCACGTAAAAACTTCAATCATGTTGGAGGAGATCATCTAAGTTTACTTAATGTTTATAATCAATGGAGAGATTCGGATTATTCCACACAATGGTGTTATGAAAATTTCATACAGTACAGGTAAGGTCTTATAACAATTTTTTGGAATATTTTCCGACATATTTAAAAATATCAAAGTTTTTTCTTCTGAATGGCTTGACATTATTTCGATGATGAGAGCAATAAAATTGACGACTCATAGTATAAGTTTCAGAGCCAACAGTAACATTCACTCCTACATTTTGTCAGTGGATGCAGATAGTGAAAATGTCGTCATATATTATGAATAATAACGGACCAAGGATGAATCTTAGGGGTACTCCACTTTTTGCTCCTTCTTAATATATCTTTTTCAATTTGTTGATAATCGATATATTAAATTTCAAGAGAAAAACATGAAAAAGTTTTCTCTGTTAATTGGAAAAAAATTTACAATTTCAAACTGTTCAAAAAATAGGATATCCTAGGAAGTTCTTGACTTGGGCCTTTATCAAAGAAATATATATTATATACTTACTCTAGAATGCTAATCCCGCCAATTTTCACGGCGAAAAGCATGCCGCGTATGCGACCCGTTTATGATGTGCGCATGCGCGTCATCAGTGTAGTTTGGGTAGATCGTTGCCAAGTTTGAAAATAATTTGGTGTTCCAATTCAGAGTTTTTTTGTTATGAGGCAATAAAACACATGTCATTTGAAAGAAAGAAATTTGACAGCGCATTTAGGACTTTCTAAAACCGAAAAGAACCTTTTAGAGATAGATTACTCCGAATTTTAGGCGCGAAAGAAATTTATTTAAAACAATAATGTACCCTATGCTACTGTAATTATAATGACCGTGCAACAGTGCTTTTTCATCAACAGGAAGACTTGTTTGTCACTAAGATCTGTCACTCTTGTCAGAGACAGAGTCGGTTTTTTAGAATTTCAGATTTTCTCTTGTCGTTTTGTGTGGTGTTTGTTGTCATTGGTTATTCTTTCATCTTTCATGAATTTGCATTAATCTTGTTCCTTTAAAGACAATTTCTAATAAACCCGTTTCTTCCTAAAAATAAACAATGAACTGTTTAGTGTTGTGTAAAGGAAAACTGAAATAAATCATTTTTGGAAGATAATGAAATTTTTTATGTACCTATATGGTTTGCTCAAAATAGCTTAAATATTATTTTAGCTAGGCAAAAAAGGAATGATTTTTGGTTATTGTTTTCAAGAAGAGACCCCAGCAGAACATTTAAGTGAGAAAATTGTAATTTGTGGCAGACATTTTCTTCATGAAGATTCATGTGAAAACGACAATAGAATAATTTGAAACCTAGTGCAGTACCAATACTGTGTCTGCATAAGCATGCATGGCGAGTGATACATCTTTCTACCACACCGCTTATATTATGAGTTCTAGATTCCTTTCAAAACGTACTAAACATACACAGAATCGCCTCAGAAAATTAATGTCAATATGGAAGTTCTTTTCTTTGATGGTAAGGAAAATGCATCTGGCCTCACTTTTTCATGCACCCCCATTGTGGAAATTGCACTAAGGTAATACAACCAGAAATACTCGTTAATAGCATGTTAATCTCTTCAAATGATTTAAATTAAATGCAGTTGCGTATTTTGATATGAATCGTTCTAGAAAAAAAACCTCGAGTTTCCAAGCATCCAATTTTATAAATCCAATTTGAGTTGAAATTATTCATGATAATAACTGAAATAAATTTTCATAGTTTTTTGTACTTTCAATTTATTTTCCAATCCAGTGCTTCCTTGAAATTCGCACCGACGATTTGGGGTGGTTTCGTAGGTTTTTGTTGGTTAACTACATCTGAAAAGTGAATGTGAGACCAAGAATCGGTCGCTTCAGAGCGGTAAATAATAATAATAACCGTACTCTACTTTCTGATGGCCTTTGCTGAATTTTCGGGATCAATATGTGAAAATATGTATTCAAATCGGCTAAATACAAAGAACAGGTATAAGCACAATGAGGTTTCCAACCTTATTCTCCGAGATTCATAATTAACGTTTGTTAATCTTCACAAGTACCATAATATTTTACTAAAACCGGGCCTGTTACAAAAATCACTAATGACGCGCTTGCGCATTGCGGACTAGCCTGAACTTTTTACAACACTTTTGACATGGGGATTAGCATTCTAGAGTAAGTATATAATATATATTTCTATGGCCTTTATCCGGGTATACCGGAAGTGATATTCAATTGCTTTTCCCAGGAAAATTTTAGTCTCAATGAGCTAATCCTTCAACCCAAAATTCTATATGACAGGACAATTCAAATGATTTTGTAGACAGTCGGAATACACTGCACTGTAATTATCCTCAGCGTCATTCTGCAATGGAAAGTTTTCTATACCTTTGTCCTGATAGGGTATTTCAGTAATTTATTAGTATGCTATGATACTAGCAATTTATTCTAAATGAAATATATTCTTTTCAGATCCATGAAACGTGCCCGAGACGTTAGAGAGCAGTTAGTTGGACTCATGCAAAGAGTAGAAATTGAGATGGTAAGCAGCATCACTGAAACTGTCAACATTCGGAAAGCCATAACTGCTGGATATTTTTACCATATAGCAAGGCTTTCTAAAGGAGGAAACTACAAAACCGTAAAGCACAATCAAAGCGTAACTATTCATCCCAACAGTTCACTATTTGGGGAGCTTCCTAGGTGGATATTATATCATGAATTGGTATTTACTACCAAGGAATTCATGCGCCAAGTTATAGAAATAGAAAGTAAGTGGTTGCTGGAAGTTGCACCACATTATTACAAACAAAAGGAATTGGAAGATTCCACAAACAAAAAAATGCCTAAAACTGTTGGCAGGAGTACAAGAACTGAATGAATCCAGATCTGTGCTTTGATTATTTTGTATATTACAATTAGATACAAAAATTCCGACTTTAATTTAATTTCAATCTATTTTTTTTTTCAGATAAGCAAATCAAAACTACACTATTATAGCAGGCAGTCTTATTACTGACTTATACATACAAGGTAGTTTTGCTTTGTTTTCGTTGGTGAATGTAGTGTATGAAAAAGTAAAACCTGTCACACAGTTGCAATTGACTGGTACGTTATAAAGCGCAATGGATTTGTTATTCTGAATATTAACCCCTAAAACGCATTCAAATAATAGTTCGAACCACTGCACAACATAATAGGTACTTAATTAGAGAGTGTGGAGATGAATTTGTAGTGCTTACTGATTAATGGGCTTATATCTCATAATCGAATTTTCACCCAAAGCATCTTTCAAATGATTACTTCCATATACAGGCCGTTTCTTTTATCATGTGGTAACATTGTTATATTCTAAACCGTAACAGATACGAAGACGATTAAATGGGAGAAAAGGTAACTATTGTGGAGAACAGTACAATGGTCAAAGAAAATTTACAGGGAGTCTCGCCCATTCCGAGTTATACAGGGAAAATCAAAAATGCTGTTATTTGTTTTTTACGAATAGAACTGTTATTTCTGAAAATATAAAAAAAATTATAAGGAAAGTTTTAATGTATTTAAAATGTACTATAGAAATGTAACAATGAATCTTTGATTAAACGTTTCGTGTCAACACGGCCACCATCAACATTTTTTTTTTCAAATACGGTCCTGTCTATTTTAGTACAAATATTGATAAAGCGATAAAATCACAATTCAGTGGTATATCACACTTGATATTTTTATAACGTTTCATTTAAAATAACTAGCATCCTCAGTGACAACAATTTTTAATTACGGTCCTGTCGTTAGTTCTCTTGTAAATTATTTTGATTTCTTCAAAACCTATTCAACTATTGGCATACTTCAGACTTCACCCAATAATTTCGATAAGAAGATACCCCAACACAACAAACATTCGTATTTTTCCTTCTTGGGCATTTTTTTATTACAGACATCCTTGTTTCAAGGCTGATTTCTTCTGAATCAATTATCATACTGAATATTTCTATAATTCTCAATCCTGGAAGTAACGAAAATATTAGTTTTTGGTCAAAATACGACTATTGTGTGATATGGTATAATTAAATAGCATCTCACTTCATTTTCAAAGTAGGCTTTGCTTGGTTTCTATGGCAGGACAAATAAATGAGTTGTTGATACGTGTTAAGAACTGTCAGTCGTTTATACACTCAGTCATATCAAAGATGTATTCAAATGACGAAAGGACTGATATGCTATTTGCTTATTGTATAGGATATTAGCAATGAGCAGTCCTCCGGACATCTTATGCCTCTTATTTGCTTATGCAAAATCAAATAGAAATCCTCTGTTGACAAAAAATATGTATGGTGAGCTATACCCAAATCGTCGTATTCCAAACATTCAAATGTTTAGACGATTAGAAAGAAATTTGAGAGACTGTGGTGCATTTGATAGAAATAAAACTAGAAAATGTGTCGTTACTGGAAGTAAGCGGAACCAAATAAATGTTTTAGGTAAGCAAATATTACTTCATAAAGATTAACAAAGTGACGAAAATATTTTTTTTCAATTTAGGATTGGTCAGTTACAAAAATATTTCTAATCAAGATTGTTCTTTACGAGAAATTGCCCACGAACTAGGGATTTCTGTAAAATCTACCAGAAATATTTTGAAAAAGAACATATACAAATGCTACAGGATACGCAAAGTTCATCACCTCAATGAAAGGGATTACGGAAGGAGAGTACGATTTGCGATGTGGTTGAGACGTAGAAATAGGGAAGTTGGAAATATTTGTAATAAAATAATATGGACGGACGAATCAAAATTCACCAACAATGGCTGGTTTAACAGAAACATCCATTATAGGTGGAATAATACAAATGAACATTTACATAGAGAAACCAGGAAGGGTTCGGAATAAATGTTTGGTTGGGAATTTTGGGAACAAACATACTAGGTCCTTTCTTTTACGACGAGCATTTGAATGGTGGAATGTATTTACATTTTTTATCCAATGAGTTTGATGGCTACTTAGATGAATTGCCACTGAACATCCGCCGTGAAATACAATATTTTCAACAAGACGGTGCCCCTCCCCATAATGCAGCAATAGTAAGGGAACATTTAGATGCAATATTCCCAAGAAAATGGATTGGAAACAATGGACCAATTGCCTGGCCAGCTCGATCCCCAGACCTGACTCCTTTAGATTTTTTGTCTGGGGATACATAAAGGATAAAGTTTTTTCGACAACTAGTACAGATATCGACCATCTCAAACAAAAAATAAGAGATGCATGTAATAGCATTAGCTAGAAAATTGCCACAGAAATTGTATGGACAGACAACTTATCTGCATTCAACAAAGAGGTCGGCAATTCGAGCATTTATCATGAAGAATTCATTTTCTGTATTGGTTTTATTTTCACTCAAAAATTCAATATGAAATAAATTGTTTTCTGTTTGTTTGATTTCTTCTACTCTTAAGTAAGTTTATTTCCGAGGTAAATTGCTATCGTTCGTGTCTGAAACTACAGATATCTTTTATTATAGTGTAAACATAATTTTAATAGATACATTTATTCAAAGCGTCACTGATGATTTTTATATCGGAGAGTTAGGTTTTGTGGAATCCATAAACGACCTAACGACAGGACCGTAATTAAAAATTGTTGTCACTGATGATGTTAGTTATTTTAAATGAAACGTTATAAAAATATCAAGTGAGATGACCCACTGAATTGTGATTTTATTGCTTTATCAATATTTGTACTAAAACAGACAGGTCCGTATTTGAAAAGAAATGTTGATGGTGGCCGTGTTGACACGAAACGTTTAATCAAAGATTCATTGTAACATTTTTATAGTACATTTAGAATACATTAAAACTTTCCTTTTCCATTTTTTTATATTTTCAGAAATAACAATTCTATTCGTAAAAAACAAATAACAGCATTTTTAGTTTTCCCTGTATAACTCGGGAAGGGCGAGACTCCCTGTAAATTTTCATTGACCATTGTACTGTTCTCCACAATAGTTACCTTTTCTCCCATTTAATTGTCTTCGTATCTGTTGCGGTTTAGAATATAGCAATATTACCACATGATAAAAGAAACGGCCTGTATAAATAGTATATAACCAATCCACGCAATAAAAAAATATTGCAAATACCATTGAATATAAATTGTATACCCTTTTCAAACGCAAGCGCTGAAGTCGAGCACCAATGAGGAAAGAGCTTTAAATACCAATGTTGAACGTTCTCAATCGGATTGGCTACGGAATAAATCGAAGGTAATTTTAATTTTTTTAATTCCGAACCCATGGATAAAACATGAGCGCGCCAAGTGCCACCAGCGGCATTCTGCAGTACTACTGACCCAGTTTCGGTATAGCTACTCTACTGGTGGGATATAGAAATGTTGAATAAAATTAATCATTTCGAAAATAATTTATTACAAAGTTAGATTTGTATTTGGTATAGTTTTTAGACAATATCTACTCTGAAATATTGATTTCAAACCACTTTTTATAAATAATATAATAGGAGTAATAAATATTAAATACAAGAAAATAAAATCTCTGTAAGATACAACTCCAAGCTAAAAATATATTCTAAAACAAGCCAACTCTCTTCTTCATTTCTTGTTGCTTCCATCTGGGAAGTTTTTCAAACTCCATATAAGGCATCTCGAACAACGAAACAAAGTCATCATGGGTTAGGTGCAGCTGTAACAACAAAACAATAAATTGTGTTAGTTCATAAAGTCAAAATGTAGTGCATATGGTCTTAGGAGGGAGGATCACCACTGTGATTTGTAATTATTAATTCAATACAATTAATTTTAATATTTTCAATGAAATGAATTCTTTAATGTCATAAGGTTCATGGACAAAGCTTCATTAACAAATATATATTTTTATTCAAATTAAATTAATTACATTATACATTATGAAGTATAATGGTGATGGTCCCTAATCGACGTATCAGCCCATATAAAAGGGATCACTAAAGACAATAATTTCAATTTTCAATTAATGTGTAAGGCTTGGAGGGATCAATCGGCTCTAGCTTGATTGTGTTGCTCTAGTAACGGTGAAGTGGATAAATTTCGAATTATTGAATTTTGAGACCAAGAACTCTGTATTCTTCAATGAGGTGACCTTTTTCTATATGTTCTCCAAGATATGTTTTCGAAGGAATCCCAGTGCTTTCCACATTCCAATAAAACAAAGAGGTCAACATTATCATAATTCAAAACATAAGCCTTGGATTATTCTATATATGAATAACTTCCACTTAGGATTTTTCCTACAAGGATTCTAGTACTCCTTGTACAAATAGTAGCAAATTACTTGATGTTGAGTTGTCAGTGCTGAACTCAACCCTATTTATACTTATGTAACCTCAATACAATAATTAGACATGCAATTATAGATACAAACACTAAACGCAAAATACTTATGGATCTATAATTTCAAATATCGGCCATATTTCCGCTTGCTGTCTTGACAGAAAAGAATAGAAGAGCAAAGGTATATCTTGATTTCTTCAAAACGATGCGATGGTGGAACATTATCTGACACATGTCTTTTCTTACATGAAAATTTCAACATTGTATTTGTTACAGGTAACAGTTGATGTTTCATTTTGCATTTGTTGGTTAGCAAGGTATTTTAAATGATGATTTTATACATAAAAATATGATGAAACATGTAATCGAGGCAAATATATCGATATGTATCTATCATTTTTCTCACCTCTTTGTTGAGAGGATTGATTCTGGTAGGCAACTTGTCGTTTGGTCCTTGCAAAATATTTATTGGGTATTTATCATACTGATCAAAATCACTGTGGTTTGATATGTCATGATTTGATATTCCATTTGTTTCTTTTCCATTAGTGCATGTATTTTTCATTTCCACTTCTTGTCTGATCTTTGAGAAGTTCTTGTAGTGCTGAAAATGAGTGAAGGTATCCTGATATTATTTCAATTAATAATACAGTTTGACCAATCTGTAGAGGTTTTTCCCCCACAAAATGAAAGAGGCAAATGGCCTATACTAATTTTTATGAGTTCGTCAATGAAAACCCCAGTTTTCGCCCCAGCAAAATCGCTTTGTGGAATTTTTCAAACAAGAAACAGTGAAAAAAATTACAATTTTTATGGTTTTTTGGAAATATCTCAAAGATTATTCATGGAATCGTTTTAAAGTCAGTGGAACTTTTGCAGAGATTTATAAAACCTACAAAATGGTTTTTTATTCGGTGCATTTTTCACTGAGAAAATCCTAGAAAACCTCGAAAAAATTACCGTTTTTCAAACATTCATAATTTTCATACATCTGAAGGTGGACAAACAATATTGCGGAAACTGATAGATACTAACATGTGGTTTAACTGTAGGCAAGATGGTTTCTGTCCGATTTGTAGTTTTTGCACAATCGCGTTATAAACAATTTAAGGGCAAATCTTTCTAAATGCGCCTATTATTCAAATTCTGCAAACGGCATATGGAAGTAGAGATCAATATCTACAATTTTTATATTTTGGATTTTCATCTGACAGGAAGGAAATGTGTTGAAAATGTCATTGAAAGTTGATCAAACCGCTTCAAAGTGCGTCCGAAGTCGCACTGAGGTTAATACGAGTTGAGTTCGGGTGACTTCAGGTGCACTTTGACTCATTTACAGCCGTATGCATAGTCAATTTCAGCGACTCGCCAGAGTTTCGCCGCTCGCTACACAATAACTATAATGCACACTCGAGCTCCAAAAAAGTGGTACATCGCCAGCGTTTCGCCAAAATGTGACTTATCGCGTAGTTGTCACTTTTTTGGAGCTCGACTCTGCATTATAATCCTTGTGTAGCGATCGGCGAAACTCTGGCGAGTCGCTGGCAATTGACCATGCATACGGCTGTTAGAGTAACTTCCAGAGATATTTTCAACACATTTCCCACCTCTCAGGTGAAAATCGAAAATATGCAAATTGTGTATATTGATCTCTACTTCCATATGCAATTTACAAAATTTGAATAAGATGATTTCTCTTAAATCTATTAAATCTACAAATCTGACAGAAACCATCTTGCGCACAGTTAAACTACATGATATTATCTATCAGTTTCCGCAATATTGTGTGTCCACCTTCAGATAGATTGAAGCCAACAACAAAGAATTTTATTGATGATGAAATTTGCCAATTTCTAACAATTTCACAAACAACAAATCCTAAATTTGATATTTTTGGACAAATCCCAATATGCATTGAAGTAGCCTTTATGGCAAAGTTTGCATGTAAACATTTCAAATTCTGATGTAATTTCATCACGTCAAAATATTTTTATAAGAATTCTATCTAAAATTGAGTTTTTACTGATAAAAATCAATATAAGGTCATTCAAACGATTAAGAAATCAATGTTTTTTCATAAAATGTTGCCAAGAATTGTACGAATAAGACGTGGTAAACGACAAAACGAAAACCTATATGGAGGGCAAAGATTTTACCGTGGTTAAATAGGTCTTTTGAATCACTTATCTAAACAGAATTTATTCAAAAAATTTTGGTGTCTGATAGTCTATTTCATGATGGGGGAAATAATCAATTGAAAACCTAACTCACTGTTGAAAAAAAAGTGAATACCTACAAATTGTTCACTTAAGTAGTAGTAGTACTACTTTATTGTTATCCCAAGAAACAATTTTGTTTATAATAGGGATATTGATCAAAATATACTCCATTGTTAATTTGACAGTAACCTAAACGAGGGTAGAATATTTCTTCAGCTTTGTTGATAATTCGTTGCCTGAAGTTCACAAGACTTGCAGGTTTAGTTATTTAAGATGTCCACAATGAAAATATTAAGATTAAGATCGAATGAACAAGGAAGTCGCTCAAAACTACATCGTCTACCGATTCATTGTCGAGAAGATACTTCATCTAAAAGTCGCCGAGTTGACACGTTTGATTTGCATCTTTTACGCTCCCGGGTTCCTCAAATTGCCATACAGTTTTTGTACCGTTATCTTATGAATATATCTAACCAAATTTTAAAGCATGTTTAGAGTTGTTTGAATGTTTTAGACGATGTAGTAACTTGATTACTTATATTTCGGACGTCCATCATCTTAATGGTTGAAAGATTTCTATCTCTTTCAAATTTTTCACAACGTTTCAATTGCTTGAATCCGCAATCGTCTTCTGGTGAATAGTGACAAAATCAGATGCTACGCGACCTTTTATAGGTCTATAATTAAGTGTAATTACGCGCGGTCTTGTGGCGCGCGTGGTTTCGCGCTTTTTCTCCCTCCAAAACGGTCCATGAGCGGTTTCCATACGTTTTTAATTTCCACGCTTGGTTGACTGAAGGCACCATTGGCTTCTATGTAGGTGGTTTCCATAAATTTCTGTTTGAACCAATGTTCCTCTCTATGAAGAACACTAGCTTCGTCCCAGAGAATTCGGTGGTGTTTTGTCCAGGCGTGGTCAGCAATTCCCGATTTTGATGTTTCCCCTCGTTGAGTCCACTTTTTGTGTTCGGCTATTCTTACTGATAATGGCCTCTTGGTCTCTCCGATATAGGAATCTCCACATTCACATGGGACTTTGTAAATACAGTTTTTGCTGGATTCTGTTGTGTTCTCTGGTTTCATCTTGGTGAGGAAGCTTCGTAAGGTACTGCCGGATTGAAAGCAACTCTTGATGTTGTATTTATTTCCGATCCTTCTGATCTTCTCGGAGATACCCCTGATATAGGGAAGAATGAGAACGGGGTTTTGTGGTCTTTCTTCGGTTGTATTGGTCTTGTCGAGTTCTTTCCGAACTTCTCCTATGAGCTTCTCGGAGTATCCGTTTCGGCGTAGGTCCTTTTTTATTTGGTTAATTTCCGCCTCCAATGACTCCTGGTTGTTGCAAATAAACAATGCTCTCTCCAACAACGTTCTTACAATTCCCCTCTTTGTGGAGTTTGGGTGATTAGAGCCGTAGTTGAGGTACTGCCCTGTGTGTGTCTTCTTCCTGTAAACAGAGGTGAGGATTCCAGTGTCTGTTCTTTCAGCTTTCACATCGAGAAACGATAGGGTACTGTTAGTTTCCTTTTCCATTGTGAATTTGATTGAATCCCTCATGTTATTCATTCTGGCGAAGAATTCCCCAAGGTGTTCATCTCCATGGTTCCAAATGATAAAGGTGTCGTCTACGTATCTTAACCATAGTTTTGGTTTGTATTTTGCCTCTCTGATAGCCAATTCCTCAAACCACTCCATGTATATGTTGGAGATTACTGGAGAGAGAGAAGATCCCATCGGCAGTATATCAACTTGGGAGAAGAAACGGCTCTTTTCTTGAAAGTATGAGTTGTGTAGGCAGCACTGCAGTAGTTCCAATATCGCTTGTACGAGGAGGTCAGTCCTTTCATGAAGCTGGATGTCTTCTTCCAGTTTCCTCTTGATGATGTTAAGGGATTCTTCTATGGGGACATTGGTGTAAAGGCTCTCCACGTCAAAGCTGATGAAACGATCTTCAGGCCCTAGTTCAACATCTTTGATAATGTATACGAAGTGTTTAGAATTCTTGACGAACGAACTGCTAGTACCCTGTAAGGGTTGTAGTATCGGTAGGAGGTATTTCGCCAGGTTATAGGTCGGTGAGTTACGGGAGCTGGTGATTGGTCTTAATGGCATGTCGGGTTTGTGAATTTTCGGAAGACCGTAGAGATGAGGCGGTTTACTGTAATGTGGCGTCAAATCACCCAAACTCCACAAAGAGGGGAATCGTAAGAACGTTGGTGGAGAGAGCATTGTCTATTTGCAACAACCAGGAGTCATTGGAGGCGGAAATTAACCAAATAAAAAAGGACCTACGCCGAATCGGATACTCCGAGAAGCTCATAGGAGAAGTTCGGAAACAACACGAAAAGACCAAGACAACCGAAGAAAGGCCACCAAACCCCGTTCTCATTCTTCCCTATATCAGGAGTATCTCCGAGAAGATCAGAAGGATCGGAAATAAATACAACATCAAGAGTTGCTTTCAATCCGGCAGTTTCCTCACCAAGACGAAACCAGAGAACACAACAGAATCCAGCAAAAACTGTATTTACAAAGTCCCATGTGAATGTGGAGATTCCTATATCGGAGAGACCAAGAGGCCATTATCAGTAAGAATAGCCGAACACAAAAAGTGGACTCAACGAGGGGAATCATCAAAATCGGGAATTGCTGACCACGCCTGGACAAAACACCACCGAATTCTCTGGGACGAAGCTAGTGTTCTTCATAGAGAGGAACATTGGTTCAAACGGAAATTTATGGAAACCACCTACATAGAAGCCAATGGTGCCTTCAGTCAACCAAGCGTGGAAATTAAAAACGTATGGAAACCGCTCATGGACCGTTTTGGAGGGAGAAAAAGCGCGAAACCACGCGCGCTACAAGACCGCGCGTAATTACACTTAATTATAGACCTATAAAAGGTCGCGTAGCATCTGATTTTGTCACTATTCACCAGAAGACAATTGCGGATTCAAGCAATTGAAACGTTGTGAAAAATTTGAAAGAGTTAGAAATCTTTCAACCATTAAGATGATGGAGGTCCGACATATAAGTAATCATGTTTAGAGTTGTTGTAATAATATATATCTTTTAGTTCTCGACTAAGTGGCCTATATCATTAAAAAAATACCGGTAAATCTGACCATAGTGCATAAAACAATCCCGTTTATGACATAGTTATCCGGGTCCAGACTTTTCTTCAGATCTATACAAAATAACCTTAAACTATTAATTTCAGAAATATTTGTCAAAGTAGTCAAAGTCCCTGAGAGTTACAATAAAAAAACCCAAACAACTAATTACTTGTGGGTAAAATCTACTAGGAATCAAGAGATTTTAGTTATTCTTTTTGTTAGCAGAGGAGCTAATAATCACGACTTGGGTGTGAAAGTGCTAGAGTGCGGCTCTGTACTGATTGAGACTATATTATACAAACAAGCTCGACAGATTCAATCAATTCAAAAGTAAGTTTTGTTGTTGACATATAAGATAATGTGAATTAATATTAATGGAAACTGTCATATACAAATCTAAAAATTTTGTGAAAGTGATTATCCATTGGGTCCTATGAACAAAAAAAAATGCAAGAGCCAATGCAAATGTATCCCAATATCTTGAGACATACTTTACCTTCCAGAATTTCTTGTCCCAAATAGGAAAAAATCCTGTGAATGTTGGAGGTTCTTTTTCTTGTTTTATATGTATAATGGCTATATTCATATCTCTTCCTGATGGGTCTAGAACAAATATAAAATAGGTTAGTGGTTCAGCTACACCAAGAAAATTTTTCTTCACCTGTTTGCAAATATTCTATGGCAGTCTGAGCACACAACCGTCGTTCTTCTCTGGAGCACAATTTTCCAATCCACACATAAATCGAATCATTGGTATCCAGGAGCATTACATGTTCTGGAACAAGATCTTTTTGTCCAAAGAACATGATTTCTTCTGCTAAAATTTGTTCAAGATATAGGTTAGCAAAATTCAACAAATAAAAACTCGAAAAAGTTTTAGCGAAATAACATAAACAATGTATTTTAAAATGTTATAATACTAATGAATAATAACAATTAAATAACGAAAGTAGTTGTACGCTAGTAAACTTGAAATTGATTTGACGCACTATTTTCAAGTTTATGTGCGAAGTGAATCCTGCACGATTATCATCGAAACTTGATTATAATCAGAAAAACATGATGTTTTTGGAGTGCCATGTCATCAAACTAGTTGGTGAATTCTGATATAACTGTTAGATTCGAACCAATGTAACAGCGATGAGGGTCTTGGCAAAAACCATTTTTTCAGTTTAGTTCTACAATCAAGCTATTGAAAAGGAAAAATGTTAATATTTGTAAAGATGTCCAAATGGCCTCAAAGGTGTATTGATCTACCCTTGCATTGATAAGAGGCAAAATCTCGAAACTAGTCTGCAGGTTACTGCAAAAATTCTGCTATTTGGACAGGGAGCAATTGTGTCCTCTGCTATGAGGAACATTGCACAAGTATCTGTTTGATATAATTAAATACCCGTCGTGGTATTGCCAGGGGAGTAGTTATGTTGTTTTATGACATATATCTGTCATAATAGCCTAAATGCTCTGGAGGTGGATGGGAGTGGAAAAGGGTAAAACATCAGTCGGCAACGACTATCGATGAGTCAAAGATAGCTTTATAGTGTTGCAAGGCATTTTTTTAAGGTATATATTGCGAGTCTGAGTGGACACGCGGGCCTTAAGGGTGGACACGCTGTAAATTGGCAAACGCACAAAATCGGGCCTTGGGGACAAGACACACGGACTACTTGAAAAGTTAAACAAGCACATAGGTATCTGCGAATGCCGCTGGTATTCAAAAGTATTAAATTTTATCATGCTCATTGTATTGGACATCCGTTATATTATTGTTTACTGAAATTCTGTAAAAATTTTGTTTTCGAATCGGGATTTCCCTTATTGAATGGCTCTTCCCTATCGAATCTTACACCTTTATACGAGCAATTCTTGTATATATTTTCAATCTCGGAAACTGCTCCATCGATTTGGATGAAATTTTGTATGTAGTTAAGGTTTTGCATTTCAAATTCATCTGTATAAGCGTCTTTCCTGAGAAAACGCAATACTATCAATAATAAACTCAATGACCCCAACAAATAAAGATATCCATAATTATACAACTCGAAACAGCAACAATCTTCATATAATTAGAACAAACTACAGAAGTTCAATGAGCACTACAATTTTTGAAGGCTTTGTCCAATTTAATGATTTGCCCAATCCATTCAAATCCATTTCATTATTTGAAACGTTCAGGATAGAATTACTAAAATATATTCATAAAGGGGCTCTGGCTTGATTTGATTTAATTTAATTTCATTCATATGTATCGTCATTTGTGTTAATTTATATTACCATTATTGTATATTTCCGTGTAGGTATTTATATATTATTTTTATTCTTATTATGTACTACTTTAATACTTTGTAAGTTTTAAGGTAAGTAAATTGTTGTTAGATCGTAAATTATTTACCATGTTATACCGGGATACCACGACTATTTTCAAAAATGATTACTAACAGGCTGAATCTTCCTGAGTAGCTTCATTTTGCCGAAAAGCCCAACTTTTTCCTCTACGAAAATTATCGATAGTGGTAGCTAATAAAATGCGCAGACGTCAATCATGTCGATTTGGTGAGTGCATCGCCTTTTCATTAATCTGTAACTTTCATCAACTGTCATTAAACTTAAATTAACTTAAATTAACACTCCCTTTATCAATTTATCGGTCTTTTTCTCGAAACAAAATGAAATATAGTGTTACCCACGTAGTTTTATCTCCCGAACACGAATCCGAAAGAATTTTCTTATTCTTTTCGAGTTATGAATTAATTTTCTATATGCCTAGCACACGTCCGATCGCAAAATTTTCATTTTTTGGGCTCAACAGTGACATAATTTCTAGTGGTTAAAATCCCAGAAACGAAAAAATGAGTCAGCAAACTAGTCGTTATCCGACTATGACTACTTCATACGCGACATTTGCTGGTGTGTGGAAAATGTGCTGATTACGACCAGAAAGAGTTTTAATCTGTTGTAATTCAAACTTTGGCTGATATGGCAATATCGTAGGAATGTTTCATCGACAATCATCGATGATTTTCGACAAACGGAGTGGCTCGAGAAATATTGGATTTCGTTTTTCATTAGGTGGGGGTTGGGCACGAGTTATTGGCCTTTATTTTGTATCCTTTGTTCCTATTGTTAAAATCACTACCTGCAAAATTCCCATTTGAAGAACTGCAATGATACAATCGGGGAGGCCTAGGGTCCTGATCATTTTTCACCATTTGTGTCGAGTACAACGATTTGCCTCCCAATAAATTGAAAAAGTCTTCCTTTTCTTTTCCTGGAAATCATAAAATTGTTTTCAAGATATACATACAGCAAAGTTTAAAAATATAAATTCATTATTAAATTCGAAAACCATGCATTTGAGTGAAAAGTGAAGATAGCAGCAGTTAATATAAATTTATTTTTGTACTTTTTAAGTGAATTCAAATAATTTATCAATGCAATTATTCCACGTGGACCTACCTTCTAAAACGAGTTCAAAATCTTTCCCTGCAAATCCTTTTGCCATTTCTCTTTGGTCTCCGGTAGAGTAGGATCCAGACCAGATATAAGCCTTTTTGGGTCGTTTGAGTACGAAACAATAGTTTGAGTTGAAAGAAGTCGCCTTAACGCTGACCTGAATAGCTTTAGTGCTGTATGATGTCGAGCCAAAAACTTGTAGAAGGTACTGAGAGGGATTTTTCAAATTTTTGCCAGAATCTGTAAAAATAAAAATTAATACAAAGAGCAATTAATAGTTATCAATGAAACTCTTATCCAATACACGAAAATCAAATTGTATAAAAACAATAAGTTTTCAGCTTATAAAAGTTGGTTTCACCGCTGTCTAAATTGAGATGCGAGGTGTTGAAACTAATAAAGTTTTTGATGTGATATTCAATCTAGTCGAAAAGAAAAAAATCCGGATTCAGAATGACAAGGATGAACTTGAAGAAACGATATTGTTTATCAGGGATTTGAAGAATCACTGGCGTTGTTACCGGGGTCCAACAACATTATTGCCCGATAAAAAACTCATTACATTGTAATTTATAATGACGGGCCAAGTAGCCGAGTGGTTAAAGCGTCAATGTTTAAATCACTTCTGGCTGCCGGTCGCTGGTTCAAACCACAGCGACTGCAGAATTTATCTGATGGCCCGAGACAGTGATATTGTCGTGAATTGTCGTTGATTCACGACTAACTAGGTAGATACTGATCATTCATAGATTTAAAACACTTTAGAAAAATATAAAAACATTTATTTTACTATGTACAAATATGAGATTAAGACGATTGAAATTAATGAAGGAAATAATCAATAAAGAATTAATGAATTAAATAATTGATGAATTAAAGAATTGATGAATCAAAGAATTAATGAATCTCTCCTGAACTAGTTATGGATTGAATAAATTATTTTAAAACAGATCTATACTCACAATACATATTGGCATTTACATTTAAGGAACATTTTCCATCTATTTAAAATGGAATCTTCCAAACCATATCCCTCACTAGCTGCGGGCACGGCAGAACTCTAAACTCCACTACTAGATCGAACTATCAGTGGCCTTTTTGAAAACTCTTGTTTATGTTCTGTTGAGGACAAGTTGTGTCTCAAAATAAAATATCTTCGCTCACGTACTGAATTGTAGAAGGTAAAACGGTTACCCACGTATTGAATGACAATGAAATATTTTAATGTACAGGATGTTCCATATATTTTTGACAATATGGTAAGATACAGCGGGCATCTGCCTACGTGTCATCGGGTCAGCCTGGGTGGCTAGACGAGCCTACCACGCACGCGGTGGAGTGTTTAGTGGGTATACCTTAGGGGGATTCAATTCGGACTAAGGGAACTCCCACACTACCTTATGGTATGTGTGAAACAGGCCGGATAAGGTGCCCATGAAGGGTTTCAACTACCACGTTCAAATTTAAAAAAAATATATATTATTATTATTAAACATAGCAATAAGGGAGAGGAAATCCTGCATATAATGATAGCTATTATTCTCGAGGATAAAAATTGGAATTATCCGAGAAAATAATAGCAATTATACGCGAGTAGCAGACTATACTTTCTCTACGACTATACGATAGTCAGAGTTTTAATGAAATCTAAATATTATTTATGAAAATGAGTATATATTATAAAGTAATATAAGGTAGAATAACAATTATACATGAATAATCGGTGTTCATTCATGAATGAATAAATGCCTTGATTAAAAATAATTCAAAAAAACTTCCAAGAGTGGGATTCGAAATCACGCCTATATAACTACCTTCGTTATACATTTACTTCATGTACACGCTTCTACTAACTGAGCTATAACAGGCACTCGAAAATTTCTGAATGAAATACCTACTAGAGAAACTCTGACCAAGAACTGAGAGAGTGTGGAACGTTCAAGTAAAAATTGTTTGACATACCTTTGTTGCAAGATAGATTTCATCTTCCTCGCTATCACTGCTTTCCCAATCCGCTCTATTCATTTCTATATTAAAAGTTAAGACTAAGAAAATAGTCAATCTGACATTCGGGGGTGCCAAGCTGTGACAAAAGTTCAATCAAGCAAAGCCTTCTTGAGATATTTGTTTGCTAAACCTCTCAGTTCTCGTGGATTCTGAAAATTCTGAACCTGTGATTGGCCGAGTGCCGTTGAATAATGAGTGTCTTGGAATCATCTTTATTCTTCAATTAAAAATCAATATGTAATGAACGTAGAATACAGTAGTCGTAGAGAAACTTTATTATTTTGTTTCCCTTGGTGTTTTGGCATCGACTGATATGGCTATTAGCTTTAAAACTTTATTATTATTAAAGTTTTATATTTCTGATATATTTCTAAAAAAATTGACAAACACAAGATGCTGAAGCCATATTTCAATTCCCTTCCTTAAAACGTAGATAATAGTAGATTATACCACGAGTCAATAATGATAGCTATTATTCTCGAGGAATTTTTACGAACCGAGCCGCGTTAGCGGCGAGGGAGTAACATTCCGAGAGAATAATAGCCATTATTGCGAGTAGTATACTCTACTTTATTTACGACAAATTTATTTATTTTAGATTTTTAATGAACAACTTTATTTGTCAATAACATTTAAATTAGTGATAGTACAATTAATAAACTGAATTGGTAGTGAATTATGATTAACTTTGGAAGAGTTCTCAACACGAATATTTGGAAATTCGGTTGCTGTAAAAGAAGAAGTTGCTTCATTACTATTTATCTGTTTGGCAATAGTATCTGCTGTAGTTGTTTTGTTTCTCATAGACTGATCAATGTATCCTTCAGCTACTTGGGTAGATTTCCAGCCCCCATGACGCTTCAATCCAGTTATATCGCCTCCTCCATCAATGTACAGAGTGGCAGATGATCTGCGATAACAATGGCCGGTATAACTTTGAGGATTTGGCAAGTTTAAATATTTGGCAATTTGTCTACCAATGTCTGCAAATTTGTTTTTTCCTATACGTTGTATTGTACATTTCGATTTTTGATAATTTAGAAACAATGAATTGGTTTCTACATGTGACGGACGGAGATCGATGTACCTACTTCTTTACAATATTGTAAAACGTACTGTTTATGGTGAATTTTCGTACAATTTTAGTTCTAGTCTTGGGTATTGTTATCAATAACTCTGTTTGGAAATCCTTCACGTCTTCTATCTTCATTTCATAAAGCTCGTTTGAGCTGCATGCGCCCATAATTCCAATAACTAATATAACCTGAATCAAATAAGAACATGAGTTTTTGAATAGATCAGATTAAATATGAACATTTACCTTATGCAAAAGAAAAATTTCATCAGGAGCTCTGTCAATAAATTTCCTAATTTCTTCCGGGGTCAGAGTGGAAGATTTCTTTGCTTGAAATCCTTCAGATTTTCTTTTAAAAAACGCTCGTAGTTTCTTATATTTTTCCAGATCAACGTCATGGTTTATCTTCAACACAGATTTAATCATTGAATAGAATGACCATAATGAAAATGGCTTGTATTTTGCACCCAATTCAGCGAAATAGGCCAGCAGAAAATTTTCGGAATAAGAGTTTGCCTTGTTTCGAAGACGCCATTCGTTGAACGATGCGTACGTTTTATTATAAATGGATTTCGATGTTTCTGGTATTAAGGTAGATGTTGTTGCTGCAGCTAATTGTACAATTTCTGGTGGTGTACAAGTGAAAGATTCTTCATTTTCATTCATTTTAATACAAATACACAAACACTACGCGTTTGACACTGACACTTTTGAGTTTGGTTATATTGTTTCCATGGTATTATTTAATTCGAGAAATTTTGTGATATGAGTACAAGAGGGAATAAAGACTATTAATCCCTCGCCATTATTCCCTAAGGGATTAATATATAGCATTATACTTCAAAAACCACAAGTATAATACTTATATTATATATTAGTCGTAAATAAAACAAATTTAATTTATTTTCTCCATGTCATCAAATTCCAAACGAGGGGGGATTTGTTTGATTCATTGAAAATTGTAATTTTTTCCATTATCACAAGGACTCAGTACGAAATAAATTCAGGGTACATATGTTTAATATGAACTTATAGAGAAACATCTCAAAATTTTGCTAACAAAAAATGGGATTACAGATATGATTCGAAATTATTCAAAATATGTTTGTTGATGATCTTCAGCGTTTTTGAAATCTAAAATTGTAGCTGTGTTGTAATACTTTTCTGTTAGGCAATGCTAGGACTTTATGAAGGAATTATTAATTTTGGCAATCAAGCATTTGCAAAAAAATTACCAATTTGGTATTGTTCTGTTTCGTAAAATCAATATCTATATTTTTCAGTCATGACAAGTAACACAGAAAACGTTCTATTTTTCGTTATGTCGACATCTCGCATCTCAGTCAGGCAGTGATTTAGGGAATTTTTTCATAGGAATTTCTCTTATTATTTTCATGCAAAGATGTTGCTGTCCATATAAACAAATTTAGCTGTTATCAAAATATGATATCAAATAGAATTTTTTACTCGCCATCGTAATCTGTTCCTTTTCCTTTGAAGATTGTCAACTTTCCTTTGAATATTTGCAAAAAATGGGCCGTTTCTCTCCCTTGAATTATTCGAGCTTGAAATCCGAGTTGACCCAATTCCTCATCGATTTCGTTCAATTTCACTGTGGCACTATTTATCTCTTCCTGCGTTGCATGAGAGCCCTAGAATAAACATTTCAAATAATTTCGAAGATTTTTTATTCTCTGACATGTATCATGAGAAAGAGGGTTTCAGATTTACAAATTATGACATAACAATAACGTTTCTTAATAATTCAATGCTACAAGTATAAAATAAATGTATACCTATTTCCTAATAAATATCGGTTTCAAATTTTACAATAATTATAATTTTATGAAAGGGTATATTTAGTTGATTACTCATTATGATTTCTATGGTGGAAAACTGGTATGAGACTGATCATGAACCTTTTTGTATTCAACATATTCTTTAAATGAAACTTTCAGAATTACAAAGAAACAACAAACACCAAAACAAAGAAAGAATCCACTTAATTTCAATTTCTTTTTTTTTTTCAGAAGACATTTTTTTATTTTGATTTTAAATTCAGTGACAATTCTATAATTTTTTATGTCTTCTGGTATTTTATTGAATTTTGAAATAGATTCACAAGTGAATCGTTTCTGGCCAATCACAGAGTTTGCAGAATATGGATGGAACAAGTTATGTTATCGTGTATTAATTGTAATTGTAAATTCCTAAATTTCTGGTTAATGTACTTGTTAAATGCTTATTATTTTTACCAATTATTTTCTTTGTCCCTGTATAATGTATGATCCTCTAATTTACTCATTGATTTGAAAAACGACATGAGATAAAAATTTACAATAAAAAAGACGTTATTAAAAGTCAGACGTTAAAAGTTTAATTTAAGAAATATCTTGAAAAACGACGAAACATTGGTCCTTCGAGCCGGATAAATTAGTTCTTGGAGTAAACAGATACACAGGAAGAGAAAGATTAAAGAAATGCAGACAAAAAGTTGCAGTTTATCCGAACCATGCTCTCGTGCCAAGAGAACAAGTGCTGGTATGCATAGAAAATTAGACAATAAATTTGAGTGGCCCGCTAGTTTTGGATTGCGAAAAAATGTGACAGGGAAAAACATCGATCAAGAAAATCTGCAAGTTGGGAAAGATTTCGACAGTATTATGCTGAATGGTCGAGAAGAAGTTTCAAGAATTGATGAGGAAAATGATATTTTATGGGGACAAGCCATAAGTAATGACAATCATGTCCCATCAGATAAGAAAAAGACTGAAAATTTTAAATCGAATCGTTCTGCAAAAACCCCAGCTCATACATCAACTAATCGTAGTGCGAGATCAGAAGTAGAAAGGAAAAAGCGTTCATTGGAAATCGAAAAGGCAAAGTTGAGAATTTTAGAACTAGAAAATGAAATTCATGAGTCCGAATTAGGAAGTAGTCGTGATCAAAAATCAGTTCATTCTTCACTGGCACAGAGTGATTCTACTGCAGAGCCGTTAGCCAGAACTGAAAAATGGGTAAATGAGTTGACGTCAGATACTTTTGAACTCACACGTGATAGCGATAGAAACTCTGAAATCAAAATGTTATGCCATACAATCAGTGACGCTATCAAATGTGTAGGTGGTGCTACTTCCAAACAGAATACTTTTAATGCGAGACAAATAGTCGAAAAAGACTTCCCTTTTTTCGACGGAAATCCCGAAGAATGGCCTATCTTCATTTCGCAATTCAAACGAATATCATCATTATGTCAATATTCAGCCGAAGAATAGCTAATTAAATTAAATAGATGTGTGAAAGGCGAAGCCAAGTTTGCAGTTTCTGGGATGATGATGTCGCCAAAAAATATTGATTTGGTGTTAAAGACATTAGAAAGAAGATTCGGCCGTCCTGATCAAATTATCGAAAGGCTTATTGCCAAAGTTCATGCTATTACACCTATTAAAGAGCATCAAATGGACAGTGTTATTCATTTTTCTAATCATCTCCGCTGTTTAGTGGCAACAATCAAATCATTGGAATGTGAAGATCATTTAAAGAACCCACAACTTTTGAAAGATGCTATCCAAAAATTACCTGATTGTTGAAACGAATAAGTTGTAAAAGATGAAGGCAATTCTAACATCGAAAAGTTTTCAAACTGGATCGATACTTTAGCTATGGCAGCCTGCTATGTCACTCCAATGAAACCTGCGATGAGAACAGACACCCGAACAGATTGGAGATCAAAGCCGACAAATCAATTCTCCACGAAGAGACATGAAATGTCTTTGATCACTGCTGAAACCAAGGATAGAACTGAATACTGTATATATTGTAAATCTAATAACCACGCCATTAAAAATTGTTCAAAGTTTATTGAAGAAAACGTAGAAAATCGGTGGAAAATCGTGACGGACAAAAAGTTGTGTTTTTCGTGTCTAAAGAAAAACCATCAAACGTCCAAATGCAGAGTCAGAAATTCTTGTGGAGTAAGTGACTGTAAAAAATCACATCATAGACTACTCCATAAGGAAGAAATACAGCATAGACAAGAAGATATTCCTCCGAACACACAGTTTACTCTAGACAGTGCAAAAAATGCTCAGATTCCTGACGGAAATGTATTAGCCATTGGTCATGGCAATACAAATGTTCTGCTGCGAACAGTACGAGTCAAACTGTATGCAAATAACAATTTTTTGGAGACAACGGCACTTTGTGATGAAGGATCATCACTAACCCTCATAGATAAGAGTATTGCTGATAAACTTGGACTACAGGTTAGGAAAGAACCACTCTGTATACAATGGACAAACAATGTATCGACTAGTCATCAAAACTCAAGTTGCGTAGACATCGACATCTCAGGAATTTTCCATGGAGCGAAACATTTCAACATGAGAAACGTGAGAACCATTACCTCTTCAAGTAATTGAAAGACATGACTGGGAGAAACACTCACATCTCCGAAAACTCCCATTACATGAAATAAAGGAACGACCGATGATTTTGATAGGACAAGATCAGATAAGATTAACAATTGCAAGAAAAATTGTTACTTCAGGACGAGAATATGAACCCATGACAACTAAGACTAATCTTGGGTGGATTATGCATGGCACTGCGTCCGAACAAGAAGGTGTTATGAAACACAGTTTCTCGTTTCATATTTCCAATAACGAGGTTTCTACTGATACTTTGCATCAGCTTGTCAAACAATCATTCACAACAGATACCTTCGGAGTTCTACCGTTTCACTCCCACTCGATTGTTACGAAAGACGAAGAAAGAGCAATGAAAATCATGGAAACAACTGTGAAACGAGTAAACGACAGATTTGAAATAGGGCTTTTCTGGAAATCTGATGGAATAGTGTTACCTGAAAGCAAATCCATGGCGATAAAACGTCTCTTTTGTGTAGAGAAACAAATGATGAAAGATAGCAATTTTAAAAACCAGTATTGCCAAAAAATTCAAAGTTATTTAGATAAAGGATATGCTAGGAAGCTTTCAGAAGAAGAGGCCAATATCGAGGGACCAAGATGTTGGTATCTACCACATTTCGGTGTGATAAACCCAAAGAAACCGAATAAACTACGCCTCGTTTTTGATGCGGCAGCTAGGTCAAATGGTACAAGTCTGAACGACAATCTCTTACCAGGTCCCGATTTGTTACAGTCTTTAGTCGAAATACTCATGAAATTCAGGCAGCGGAAGATAGCCTTCTGTGGAGACGCGAGGGAAATGTTTCATCAAGTAGTTATACGTCCAGAAGATCGATGTTCTCAAAGGTTCATATGGCTGGCGACAAGGCGATGTGAACGCAAAGTTTGAAATCTATGAAATGCAGGTGATAATTTTTGGTGCAACTTGTTCGCCAACATCAGCACAGTTCATAAAAAATCTGAACGCCGAGCAGCAAACGACAAAAACTGATATTCTGGACGCGATAAAGAAGAAACACTACGTTGATGACTATTTGGATTGTTCCGATACCACCGAAGAAGCGCTATACAAAATGTCCGAGGTTCGAAGAATACAAAAATCAGCTGGTTTTGAATTAGTTAGCTGGACGTCCAATTTTCAATTCGATAAGAACAGTGAATTAGATAAAAACATGGCTGAAACCAAAGAAATAAATCAAAATTGTGCCTTCAACATACGAAGAGTTCTGGGAATTTCATGGAATCCCAAAACTGACGAGTTTTGATTTCAAATTCAATTGGATGATATGCATGAAAACGATTACAATAGACCAACAAAGAGACAGATATTGAAATTCGTGATGTCAATTTTTGACCCACTAGGCCTTATTACTCATCTAACTATCAGAGCTAAAATGTTGATTCAAGAAATCTGGAAATCAGGAATTGGTTGGGATGATGCAATCGATGAGGAACTACACCTTCAATGGAAATCATGGTTGACTGATATCAAGAAATTAGATAATATAACAATTTCAAGATGTTATTCGTTGAAGTTACCGATAGCGAGTGGAGCTCCACATATTCTGTGATGCAAGAAAAAAAGCCTTCGCAGCTGCGTCATACTTACGAATAATCAGCCCAGAACATGTTGATATTTCTTTAATATTTGCCAAAGCCAGGGTAGCACCAACTAAACCAATTTCCATTCCTAGGTTGGAACTTCAAGCGGCGCTAATGGGAAGTAGGATGATGAAAACCATAACTAACACGTTAAAGATACGAATTGACAAAATTTACATGTGGTCTGATTCAACAACTGTGCTATATTGGATTGAGAGTGATGGGGGTAAATTAGGACAATTTGAATCTCACCGTGTAGGTGAAATTCAGGAAATCACGAATACTTCCGATTGGCATTGGATTCCCTCAAAACTAAATGCTGCTGATCAAGCAACAAGAAATGAATCTAAAGATAGGAATTCAGATTTTTGTCAATGGTATAGTGGACCTGACTTTTTATACCTGAGACAAGAAGCCTCTTGGCCAATTAAGAATCCCAATACCGAAGTGTTTGATAGTGTATCTAGGGCTTTACCATCTGATATTGTTGCAATTACTGTAGAACATGATTTATGCTTACCGGAAATAAGTAGATTTTCGAAATGGCTGAGACTTATCAGAGCAACTGCTTGGATACTGAGATTCATTAAAAATGTACTCAGTATAATCCAGAAAAATGCCTCAAAAACGACATACTGGATGGATACGACAATGCCAACAGGACATACTTCAGGACGAAATAAGTTGTCTGAAGAATGAAAAATCTCTGAAGAGTCAAAGTTGACTAAGAAATTTGTCGCCCATGTTGAATGACGAAGGAATAGTAGTACTGGGTGGTCGGACAGATCTGGCTGAAAATTTGGAAATTACTACTCGTAGACCCGTAATCTTACCACCTAAACATCCTTATACAAAACTTCTACTACATCACTATCATACAAAATTTGCTCACCAAGGAATTGAGACAGTTTTGAATGAAATCCGACGGAGGTATTGGATAATCGACGGAAGAGCAGCTGTTAGATCAGTATTCACTGAATGCAGAAAATGTGGGATATTGAAAGCTAAACCAACTGTTCCTGAAATGGGCCAACTACCAATTTTCAGACTCACACCAACAATCAGAGCCTTCACTTATACAGGAGTTGATTATTTCGGACCTCTTCACGTAACAGTCGGTCGCAGACAAGAAAAACGATGGGGAGTTCTATTCACCTGTCTATCTATTAGAGCTATCCATTTAGAGGTGGCCCACACTTTGACTTCAGACTCTGCAATAATGGCTGTAAGAAGGATGGCTGCAAGACGTGGACAACCGAGAGAGATCTACTCAGATAATGGCACAAATTTCCGAGGAGCATCTGAAGAACTGAAGCGTGCGATTAAAGAACTTGACCAACAAAAAATAAATCGGACATTACTTGACAATGGTACAGAATGGAAATTTTTACCAGCCTCTGCACCTCATATGGCTGGAGTGTAGGAGCGACTAGTACGTTCAGTGAAGAATACCTTTCATGTAATATTGAATAAGCAAACTCTTAAAGATGAACTTGTGAAAATATTATCAACTCCAGACCTCTAACCAGAGTGTCAACAGATTCAAATGATTTGGAATCACTAACTCCGAATCATTTCCTTCTGGGTGAACAGAACGTCATGACTCCTTTCGAGGAATTGAATTCCGAGAACATACGTGCCAGTTGGAGAAAATCGCAAGCCTTAAAAATTTGCTTTTGGAAAAGGTGGACTAAAGAATATTTACCCACCCTTACAAAAAGAACGAAATGGAATAAAGATGGCAAACCAATAAATGTCAATGATGTAGTTATCATCGTGGAAGACAATTATCCCAAAAAGAGTTGGAAATTTTAGGAAAAGTTGAATCGGTTTTTCCTGGACCAGATGGAAAAATTCGCGTGGTTCAAGTAAAGACTGCTAATGGAAGCCTGAAGCGTCCAGTATCGAAGCTTTGTAGAGTAGATGTTGAAGTTTGTGAACGAAGATAGAAACCTTCGTCACAGGGGGGAGAAATGTTAAATGCTCATTATTTTTACCAATTATTTTCTTTGTCCCTGTATAATGTATAATTGTATGACCCTGTAATTTACAATTACAATTGACAATAAAAAAGACAAATTGTGAAAGGCTTTCGCGGCCATCGTTGAATGAATGAAAACGGTAATAACACCACACCGGGAAATTAATGAATCCGAGGGGGTACCCGACGCAGGGACGATGGCACCGGACGCAGGTACGAGTACGTCGACCCATAAATACTGGCTGAGACAACGCATACCAAACAAGTAGTGTTCAGTGATCGAAACTGTAAACATTTCTCTTGAAAATGTCAACCACTCGTGTTGGCGAAACGTCGAGTTTTTCTCTAAATAAACGTCGGCCTAAAAACCCGAAAAACCATCATTCAATAAAAAAGACGTTAGTAAAAGTTTAATTTAAGAAATATCTTGAAAAACGACGAAACAGTACTATTATATTTCATCATCTTATTAACAATAAAGTGAGATACTTTGAGAGTATCCATAGCATAATGTTCCTCCAAAGAAAATGTGTTCGTCATTGAAGTTAATTTGTTGGAGTGTAAATGGTAGACGATACAGTACTTTCAACGCTTTCCTGTATCCAGCGGAGATTTTATTGAAATCAATAGAGCATTTTTTCCTAAGTAAAATACTAGTAGAAAACCGACTTTGCCATCACATGAAAGATGGTTCTTAGCTATATTCTGATATGTTTTCGACTCGCAACTGTCATTTATTAATTTGTTATAAACATTTAAATAACAAAAAACGTCTTTTTTAAAATGATTTTGCTTATAAAATGAAAAGTACTGGATCAATCTGGTTGCTCCAATGGAAATAATTGTAGATAATTGAAATACAAACAAAATGGAATGTTTTTTGATCCGATCGGATCATTAGTAACGGACGAAAACCGAAAAAAACGGAAAATTTGACAATTTTTTCAAAAATTCATTACTCCGCCATTTTTCAAGAAATAGGGTTGGCCCTTGTCATGAAAGTATTGAATTATGTGTACTTAAAGTGTGCACAAAACATGCTCTGACGGATCATTAGGTTTGGAACAATTGCAATTTGAATTTTTTTTGCACTATGTGGCAGCGTGCCTGGATGCTCTAGTGATAATCCGATTTCAATTCCTGAAACAGATTTTGAAAGTACAAGTACAGTACCACAAAATGTATTTTCTCATTTTACGCTAAAATGCTGCGAAATGGGTGAAAAATTGAAATCGGGCTAATACTAGAACATACAGGCACGCTGCAAGATAGTGCAAAAAAAATTCAAATTGCAATTGTGTCAAAACTAATGATCCGACAGCGTCTGTTTTGTGCACAAATAAACTACACATGATTCAATATTTTCATGAGAAAGGCCAATCCTACTTCTTGAAAAATGTCGGAGTTATGAATTTTTCAAAAAATTGCATAATTTTCCGGTTTTTCCAGTTTTTCTCCGTTGCTAATGATCCGACCAGGGGTCCTATTCTCAAATGTCTACTAGCCTATGTCGCATGCGACAAAATATCTCCATCTCTTTTCAATGCTTATTCGAGAAAGGCGATGGACATATTTTGTCGCATGCGACATATGATAGTCGACATTTGAGAATAAGGCGTCATGGCTGGGACTCTGTAACTTATTTCGCATAGCGATAGCGAAGCGTGCGCTATCTGTAATCAATAAAAGAGTTTCCAAGATTATCCTGGAAATACTTTTCTCTTTTTATTCAGTACCTGAGTTCCGTAAAAAGCTTATGCTAAAAATCTTTAGATCTACTCACCAACCAACAATAAAGCAAATGCTTCTGTTCCGCTACAGTCTGGTAAGTATATAGAATTATGTAACAATCTCCGGAGAAAAAGTATCCGTGACGGTCTTTTGGTATTTCTACGATGTTCGATTGTTTTATCCTCCAGATAGTCGAACTTCCGGTACCATCGTCTATTAACTGTGTTTCCGCCGCTAGACTGGATCGATCTTCCATTGTTAATGCGTCGTATTTGGAAACGAGTATTGTAGGTTTCACACCTAGAAGACGAAAATCGGATAAAGAGGAAAAACTAGACGTTTTTAGCATAGACAGAAATAGGAGTCATGGTGAAATTATATCTTAGACAATTAATAGAATATAGTTTATTTTTTTATGATAATGAAATGAAAAACACGTACATTACACAATTCATTTATCTGTTTTCTTATGCGAATGAATCTCATTTTTATTATTAATTGATCAAACGTTAAATCAATGAAAATCCCATTTTCCTAAAATTCTTTCAGACAATATTTTTCATGCATCTTCTGTGTCCGTTTCAAAATAATTTGTTTTCTCCCTCACAACCTCTCTAGTAAGATATAATACAGCTGTTATGTGAACGACCAAAATAGTATTGACTGGTCGAAACTCAACCAATGTTTAGTGAATTTGGTCTATAAATCTGTTGCTTTCCTTACCTTTGGTTTCATCCCTCCATAAAGTAAACAACATCTTAAACTCAACTGGCTCGTGACCATCGATCACCCTTGTTACTCTGGTATTACTGGGATATTTCTTCTTCTTGACGAAGCCTCTAGCATTTCTCAGAGCTTCATTTCTTTCCTTATCGCTTGCCTTCCTGCCAACCCACACCCAGATACCATTGGTCTCGTGGTCCACAATGAAGACATCCTGGAGCAGGCATTTTAGTAATATGAGAATCAGTATAATTTATACACATTGAAAGTCTCGAATAAATTAAATCTGCATACTAGTATTTTTTGCAATGAAGTATTTTTCTATAAAATGAAAATGGCGGTAACTATGTGATTAGGTAATTATATTTGTGGATTGTATATATTGAATGGGTAATATTAATAATTATTCGAAATCATCGTTAAACTAGATTAATGCAAATGGGGCCATTATAGTCGTGAACAAATTGAAATTGAAAAATTGGCTTTCAATAAGTATACCAAAAAAATAATTTTCGAATATTGCGATTATGTAATTACTACGCAACTTTTTCTTACAGGGCAGGGCAAAATGGTCACTGGTTCCACTATGACCGATATGAAAACCATTTTTTTTACGACAACCTCGATAAATGTTCATTTTATAACCGTAACTTCAATCATAAACAAGCTCATTTTGTACAGAATTTCATTTTTGCATCGGTTGCTAGGCAACTTGCTAAGCAACAAATCCGAAATGGAATATTTCGTGATAGGTCTAGGTAGTTTATGTTCACTCTAAAATCACGACTACGGCTTGTCAAATTATTATGACGTCCAGCGACAAATTAATGAAATGTCATAGTAGATCGTTTCTGTAAAAGTTGTATAAAAACTATTGATTAAACAGGAAACTGATAGTGATATCGATTTAGATTTGACACCTCCGAACATAATAGAAGCAGCGAAGGTAACAACACTGAATTTATTACCGGAAACGTCGAACAGTATGTATCAAAACGCGCTTATAACCTTTTTTGGAATGGAAGGTAGATCAAAAGACAAAATCGTTTTCTGAGAACGTTTTAATGGCTTATTTTGGCGACAAAAAATTTAAAAGTTCCACTTTGTGGTCACACTTCTCAATGCTGAGAACGACTCTTAGTATCTATAATGATATAGATATTGCCAAATATTTGAAACTGAAAGCATTCCTCAAGCGGCAGCCTATATTCAATAATTACACATTCAACTTCAATTAGATACATACATACATCTATAGGCTTCTATTTCTGTGTACCTATTAGAAATAGCAATAAAGAAAAAATTGACATATTTCTTCAATTTATATTTTAATTCTGATAGAAAGCCCAGTAGCGGCGAATTCGGAGTAATGAAATATCATCAGTTTATTTCTTTCAAAGTTTTTGCAATATATGCATGTATTAAACGTGAACGATATGTTGTCATAGAAAAAGTATAGTATGCACTTGTATGAATTGCAGCACTTGCCTTCGGCTCGTGCTGCAAATTTCATACTCGTGCAAAATGGGCATCATTTTGTGCTCATTGCATAATATACTATTTTGTAGATATTACCTTTTCATCAATTTATTCGAATATAACACAAATGTGTTCTTCTCCTCACCTAGCATAATCTCGTATGGCGTGTGATCAGGGCAGACAGTTTCAGCACTAGATACACCCTTCTGTTTCCCCTGACTTAGAAAAATAGTCAATAGAACAGAAAATTAATATCACTGACGTCATCAGAGTTCCCAAACAAAACACGATCAGTTACTCGATTTATTTTTAATGCACCTTTTTTCTTCTTTATTTCCCACTTTTTCATTTTCAATTCCAGTTTGAACTAAATTGATGCTTTTTATCGTTTGCTGAACATAACTTCAATAATGATCTTTTATGAAACATCAAAATGTTTGCTGCGATGATACAATCATTATTTATAACGGACATAGTTTACAAGAAATAAAAAAAAACATGTTGAATGACATTGAGAAAATATCATCTTGGCTAATAAACCATAAACTAACTTTAAATTACAAAAAAAAATCATCATTTATGTTTGTCATCAAAGACTTCTGTCGATTTCAAAGAACCTATAAATTTCAAAATTGAAATCATCAAGTATACAGTGTGTCCCACTTACCATGCTCACCATGGGTATCTTTTTAATGGTAAGAGATACGAGGTCGGTTAAATGACACCAAATGTGGAGTTTATCAAGGCCAACTATAATGTAAAAAAATATTTTGATAAAATCTATTCGTTTTTGTTTTATACGCAAATAACAGATTTTGATGATCATTTTCATGTCTCTTGCAAGTGAATTTTGACCCACTTTGGCGGTCCTAATAACTTGAAATTTGGCAGATGTTCATAATTCCAGTGACGATGCACTATGGAATTTTTATTGAAATAAAAAATAAAAAATGGCGGCTCCTCCAATATGGCGGACGAGATTTGTGATTTTGGTCCGATTCCATTCAAAATTGGTATGTGGGGGTTTTTGAGGTCGGAGATCATATTTTTTTTGTTAAAATTTATAATCCAAGATGGCGACTTCAAAATTGTTCTTGTTTTTGTATAAATGACAATAACTCTGTTGTTATCAACAAAAAACTTTTACTGTGACATATTATCTGTAAGAGAAAAAAAAGTTAGTCATAACTAAGTCATAGTGAGCTATGACCTACATTTGAAAAATAAAAGTTGGTGCTGATATCTCAAATTCTAGAAGAGTTGGTATACATTTCATATTTTTTTCGAAATCTCAATGAAAAACTGCCATGAGAATGTGAAATTCATATTCGAATATTTTCACAAATAAAGTAGTTACGGAGGAGACATGAAAATTATCAAAATCTGTTTTTTGCGTATAAAACAAAAACGAATGGATTTAATCAAAATATTTTTTCACATTATAGTTGGCCTTGATAAACTCCACATTTGGTATCATTTAACCAACCTCGTATCTCTCACCATTAAAAACATACCCATGGTGAGCATGGTAAGTGGGACACACTGAGTGCTCCTATTTTGAAGCTTGTATATTGATGAAAATTTGTTATGGTCCAAACATATTGAAATATTAAGGAAGCAAATATCTGCAGTAATCGGAATTCTTTTCAAAATCAGAAACTTTTTACCCTTGAAATATTTGAAATTGATTTATTATTCTTTAGTCTTCTCCAAACTTCAGTACTTAATCTCAGTATGGGGAACGGCACCAGAATGTTTACTTAAACCATTGAAAACACTACAAAACAAAACCATCAAGTGTATATTCAAACTAGAGTACAGGAAACCTACAAAAATGTATACAAACCGAAACAAATTCAGGATATCCATGCACTTTATAAAAAAAATAATAACTTCAAAAACTCTGATTTGGTTTTCAACCTCATCAACAATAATCATAACCACTTGACGAGGCAATCAGATAATTTGTCAGTAATCAAAGTGAAAACAAATGTGGGCCAACAATCAATATATTTTAAAGGAATAATATATTACAATGAATTGCCAAAATCTTTGAAATCCAATGGTAAAATGAGATTTAAAATAAATTCGAAAAAATACTCATTATCATGAATTCTATAAATATAATGAAAATTGGAAATATCTAGTTGGTAATTAATTTAGTTTATTTGAAAATGTGTTTGTTTTTTCCCTGTCATAAACTTGTATGTTTCATGGGAAATAAATAAAATGTATGTATGAATCAATTTTGTAACAGTAGTAACTTCTATTTTTACATGACACTTGAATTAGAAGTCTTTGGGTATCGCGGATATAATTTTTACGTCACGGATCTCGAAAATATACATCCAGATAGATATATGTCTACTCTTTTTTTGGTAAGTCGTGTAAGGTGAACATGGAGATGTTATAAAGACAAATCGTAATAAATAATGTATCTGGTTATAGAGGACTAAAGGGTGTAACAAAAATGAGTTTTCCCGAAACAAAAATACTGAACTTACCTGTATATTCAAATCATTTTGTTGAAAAGGTCCACTTTTGATCTCAACTACTCTATACTTTCCATTATTTTCCGAACACTTGTATAGTTTCATGGAAGATCTTTGATAATTTCCATTTATATCGTCTTCTCGGTTTTCTGGTAGAATCAATCTTTTTTCTAGGGGTAGGTATTTGTTGAATTCTTTCCTAACATCATCTTGTAGAGTTTTTTCATATCCGTCATCAACAAAAATGATGTTGGGAATTTTGTGATCTTCCTTCATACCAACAGCTATCTGAAAAAGTAAAAAGCAGCAGCTGATGTAACTCGAACAATATTTTGAGTATGTCAACTAATTAAACACTTTCCTGAAATACTTCAGCAAACGTACCAAGGTAATTGAGAAGATACTGAAGTAAATTTGAGGAATTGATTTAGCAAATGAGTTATGTAGGTATAGCATTGAAATATTTAAAATCGACAAAATGTGCTATAAGATATAGAATAGGGGAGCGTCGGGTATTGCCGTACAGCGTCCAATTCCGTACAGCGTACAGTTGTTTTTTGAGAGATGCGAGTGGCATAGAACTGAATATCCTCGTTGTACATGACCATTCAGTGCATAGCAATGACACAGTAAGCGATTTGAAGCAGTCCGCCGTAAGGTCTAGTGAGAAGTAGACGTGTTGTCTTTTTGTACCATATATTATAACTTTACCACAGTACAGTGCTTAAACACTGTACTGTGACTTTACGACTCCGGCAAATAAGCTCTATATTACTATCAATATCAAGAGGTTTGTGAATTTTGTGTGTTTGGGTGATATATTAGTGTATACTAAGGAATAATACTTGTTTTGCTTTCATCATGTTTATTGTTTGTCTATAAAATGTATTCAAAAAATGAATCCACTTAGCGGGTAAGTCCCTACGATGTACGGATATAGCCGCACTTTGCTTTTTCATATTGAATTTCATAAAGGAAATAAACAAGTAGGCGCCGCCACTAGTTGGGAGCGAGGAAAAAATATAACAATTTGTTGTTGCGTAAATCAAACAGGACAATACATCCCTCCATTAATAATCTATCCCCGAATTAGAATGCACCCGTCTCTGGAACAAGGAGGGCCTATAACTGTACCAAGTCCGGATGGATGACGGAGGATTTGTTTTACTTATGGCTAACCCATTTCGTAGGTCATACAAAAGCTTCCTTAGAAGATCCAGTTTTGTTAGTACTGGATAATCATTCCAGCCACATTTCACTAAGAATATATAATTATTGTCGCCACAACGGTGTTACCATGTTAACACTCCCTCCCCACACGTCGCACCGATTACAACCGTTGAACCTTACAGTATTTGGTCCATTAAAAAGAGCTTTATATAAAGAATGCGATACCTATATGAAGATAAATAAGTATGAAAAACTTACTCCTTTGCAACTGATCCCACTGTTTACAAAAGCTTACGTCACCATTACAAATGTAGAAAAGGCTATGAATGGATTCAGATCAGCGGGTATATTCCCATTTAATCAGAATTAATTTACCGAACTCATCGAAGAGGCGGATGATGGTCCTCCTGAAACGATTTCCGCCGAAAAAGATGTCAGTGTTTTAGAATCAGAATCTGACCAGGTAGAAGGGAACACATCAAATGAGCAGTCTGATAATCAACAACCGTCAACATCCAGAACCCAGACAATAGCAGAAGAAGTTGAATCACGCGCTCTATCTGATACTGAGCGTCAACCGCCACCTGCATCAAGAGCTAGGAATATAAAGAAAGTTGAGCATATCAAAAGACGCATATTGACTAGCCCTGTACGTAATACATCTATTACTGTAGTATCTTTCACTACTGTATCACCGGCTCCACAGCCCAGTGTAAAAGTCAAAGGCAAGGGAAAAGGTAAGAAGCAACATTCGACTGTGCTAACTAAGACACCCATGAAGACTTACTTAGAGGAACTGGAGGAAAAACGGGCTGTAAAAGAAGCGAAACAACAGAAGCTTTTCAATAAAAACATAATACTTAAACACAAGAAATAAAAAACTACTAAGAAACAAAAGTTAGAGAGCTCTTCTTCTAACTCCGATATAGATGAAAATATACCCTTGGATGACGACGAAGATAGGTTATTTGGTGGTGGCAGATCAGGCCTTACAGACCTATGCCTTGTGTGTGGGTATTGTGGTAAAGACAAAGAACTGTGGTATAGATGTGTTAATGTGGTATGTGGGCTCATGCCTTATGCACTGGAGTAAACAGTGCTGATAATTATAATTGTGGATTTTGTAACTAATAAGAAAATAAAACGTTAAATTTTGTTGCTTTTATTTCATTCAAGACCTTATTTAAAAATAGTTCTGTAAAATATACCCAGTGTAACGTGTACGAAATTAGCCGCAGTATGAAATTAGCGTAGTATTACATGCAATGTTCGTGTAATATCGTATATAGCACCTTCTTGATTGACTCTAAATATAATTTCTTGTTGAAGTCCTTTTGTTACCAATTTGTTCTGTGTGAAACTGTGATAGATTTGAAGTACTGTCATACACAAAAACTTTTCCTGAAATACATTTATTTCGAATTATAGCGTTTTTAAGTTATGTGTACGGCAATACCCGATGCTTCCCTACAATGTTTGGTACTGTTTTTCCTGTTTGAAAAATAACCATCATTTGGTGTAGTAATGAATACAATGGAAGAGTTTTTTGTTATCCCAACACTGAACCACTATTTTTTACACCTCGAATCGCGATTCGAGTCACCTATAAGTGACCATTTTCTGGAGGAAGATTAAACTGAAAATCGAGCTGACGCTCTCATGGTGTTTCTCAGAATAAGTCTCGTGACTCGGAAGTATAATCGATTATTTTCGATGCTCTCATGGTATTAATACTGAAAATACAACAAACGTCATCCTTTTTTTTCAATAAGTTCTCACCGGATACATTGTTGTTAAATTGTTAATTGGTAAAATTGTTTTTTCCGTTAACCAGCTGTCGTCCCCCTACGAACGCCAGCCCTCAGAAGTCGAAACTTGTGCGAGCCACGGATTAACGAGGTCTTACCTTTTTACTAGCGTTTCCTAGCTCTTTCTCGGGCCATCAGAACAATGTCTGTAGTCGCCATGGTTTGAAACATCGCCGACTGGCAGCCCAAGTGATTGAAACAATGTCGTTTTAACCACTCGGCACCTGGCCCCACCAGTGCATATTAGATTCGGGGTGCTCGAAATACTGAAACCTATCGAGTACTCTTTTGATAGAATCACACTCTACCGAGGAAAATTAAATCCGAGAAAGAATAGAGACTGGTGTTTTTGTGGCGAGTTCACACAAACAAACGTGTGCATCACGCACTTCGCACTTGACTTATTTATAATTTCTACTTACTTTGACGGCGTGTAACTTTTCCACTGCATCACTAGCTCGTCCAGTCCATATAAAAATATTTTTCAAAGTTAATATCAAAAAAATATCAGAGCTAGTGAAGAAATCCCATGACACCTTTGACATTTCTTTGAGAACGGGGACTATTTTACCTCTAACCCTGTATAGTTTTACAAACTGGTCATCTTGAATCGATTCGTGTTTGATTATCCTGTAAAGAAAATATTATTAATTTCGTCAAATGGTGAGTTAATGGGTCCTTTTTTATGAGTACACAGATTCGGATACTTTAAAACAGACCATATAGTGGACAATAAATAGAAGATAGTGAGATGAACAAAGAAAGTATAAGTTTAGCTTTTAGCTGCACTCACTGCCGACACCTTTCGTGCATAGAAATAAAGCCACCTTGAGCTTTTGACTTGAATTATGATTTTTTCAGAAACCAGATATCACATAAAAAAATTGGCTGGTTGCCTAAATTGATCAAAAGTGCTTGCTTATATTTATCAAGGGAAAAGTTCTGAAATAAAATACATGAATGGTAATGGTAATGGGTGGGGGACGCAAGCGTCAGCGACTAGTCCCCAGTGGGCCCTTTTCGCAATCCCCGGCATCTTCACTCATCCCATGACGGATACCTGCTCGATCATCTTCGACCTTCTTATGAAAGTCGAAATGTCCTTCCATTGCAACGAGTGCAATTCTTCCTCCTCCGAAGACGTTTTGTCTGAGCCTGCCATAAATACCACAGGAAGTGGAAGGAGTCCCCCTCTTCCCCACATTCCGTGCATAGTGGGTCTGCCTCAACTCTGATGAGAGCCAGGTGCCTCCTGAGGACGCAGTGGCCGGTTAGAACTCGCACCAACAGTCGGAGTTCTTTGCGGCTTAGCTTCAGTATCTTGGCCGTCCTTGCCATGTCGGGCCCCGACTGCCTGCATCCGTCTATCCTTCTCCACTCTTTTCCTAATGTATCAACGGCCCACTCATTCAGTGCCGTTGTTACTTGTCTCCTTGTTATGCCGAGTGCGGGTTCGGGCCCGTAGTAGGGTTGTCCGGCTCCTTGCTTGGCTAGCTGGTGCGCCTGCTCGTTGCCTTCAATCCCTGCATGGCCCGGGACCCACATCAGCGTTATTTCCTTTTCAGTCGCAAGACTCTCCAGGGCATCTCTGTACTCCTGAACCAGTACTGATCTGGTTCTGGTTACATTCAGAGCTCTGATGGCGGCCTGACTGTCCGAGCAGACATATACATGTCTCTCTGGGCCGGACCTCACCTCTTTCATTCTGGTTGCCTCCAGGATGGCATACACCTCTGCTTGGAAAACTGTTGTCAGAGAACCTAGCGCATATGCTCTTTTCTCTCCGTTCCAGGTAAACTCCTGCTCCGGCTTGCCCTTCCTCCAGTTTGGACTCGTCTGTAAAACAGACCAGGCTTTCTGGGGGAAATATCACCCTTTCCTCTTCCCACTCTCTCCTGTCTGGGATCTCTAGCGAGATCGTCCTTTTCCACCTAATTTTATCCTCTGCCTGTATCACTTTGATAGCGGATAGTGGGATTTCTTTCTCCGCTACCACAGCGATTTCGGTATACCCCTCTCCTCACCAGCTCCCTGAGTCACGCATTCTCAGATAGGACGCCATCGCTTCTTTCTTTATACAAGTTGGAAGCGACGGCAGACCCAGCAGGGCGTCTAGGGCTGCCGAGGGGGTCGCCCTCATCGCGCCGGTTATTCCCCTACAAATACATGAAACCAAATATTTGATTGCTGAGAGGAACAGGTTTTCTTAGGAATTGAACAAGATCATTCCGTATCTTTCAATTTTTGATAATATGTATGATCCTAATAACTTCTGATAAGTTTGATTGATTCCTGATTGAGTTTGATTAGGTCCATTATCTCCTACTGCAGCAAATAGCTGTTGGTTTGACGTTGCCACTGGAACTCTGGCTCGGATTCTTCGTTTTAGCTCATGCCAAAAATATTGTACTGGGTTTACGTCGGAGCTGTTTGCTAGCTATACCATGGGTGAAATTTGAATGATGTCATTAATTTCAGGTGGTGATTCCTTGTCATATTTTATGAAGAAAATTTCATATAAACATGTGTCCTAACTTGCTTCGTTTCCGAGATACGGGGTGTCAAAGTTTCATCAATTACTCAAAAGTCTTTTTGACGATTTCGATGAAACCTGGTGTAGTTATTAGCAGAAGTAGGGGGCTTCTTTTCATGAAATTATATTTCAAATTATAAGTGGCAGATGGTTGGTTACTTGATTGATATTTACAGTAAAAATCATTGTACGCCACTGTTTTTCCCTAAGTTTCATATTTTTTGCAGAAAAAATTACTATAAAAATACAGCTTCCTTATAATGCTGTGAATTTCAAATCAAAGTCGTTGGCGTAGAAATGATGGTACGCACCATCAAAATTCAGAAAGAGTGAATGATCTTTTTTTCAGTTACTCCATATTTCCTTGAAATTCTATTTAATTTTATGCACAAATGTATTGTTCAGTTTTGATAGAAACAATGGGCACAGGAACACAACAAACAACTAGTCCATCAATGACGAAATCAATAAGGGAGTGCAGGTAGAAATAAATTAATTAAGGAAATCTATGGATTGATAGTGTTGCTATTTCATATTCAACGGCATTATATGAGAGTTGTATTTTTGAATGTTCAATTTGATGAAAATTTAAAACTAAATAGTGGCGTGTACAATGATTTTTACCATATTTATCAATCAGGTGACCCTTCGCTGCCTATAATTTGAGATCTAACCTCATGGAAACAAGCCCCTTGTAACTGCCAATATACACACCAGGTTTCATAAAAATCGGCAAAAAGACTTTTGAGTAATTGATAAATAACCGATTTTTTATTAAAACTTTGACACTCCGTCACTTGCAAACAAAGCAAGTTAGGACATACGTTTATATGAACTTCATAAAATATGACAAGGAATCACCACCTGAAATTAATGACATCATTTAGTATACACCCTGTATAACCGGAAAACCGATTTCTACATTGTAATCGCGGATAACCATTTCGGAGGAAGGCGTAACACATGAACTGCTACAAATGTGAACATTACCATGGTATGGGTGAAGGGCCAATATTGGGAAACGAAATAGCTGACAAGTTAGCTAAAATAGCAACGTCTTCCACAAACATGATCGAAACTCACCCTTATAATGATATAGTCCAACTAGAAAAAAAACAAAATGAGAACAAGTTGGGAGGGACATTGGCAGGACTTCACCGCAACTTCCACTAATCAGTACACACTCATACATCCCACATTACCACTGAGAATTCCACACCTGTCAGATTACATTCTGAGCCGGAAAAAAGCAGTCACCATAACAAGACTTAAACTAAATCACGGCAGATTTCCATCCCTTTTATATAAAATCGGTTTATCCCAAACACCTTATTGCAAATGCGATGACTCATCGATCTGTGACTTAAATCACATAATATTCTTTTCCTGCTTGAATCACACTCCAGAAATAACATGACTCCTAAATCTACTGCAAATACATACTATTTCATTTCCGTTATATATAACATATCTACTCAATATGCAGAATAAAGATATATTTGACATTTTGGTAACATTTTTGGAAAATATTGGTCTAGATCTCTAAAGCTATACGCTAACAAAAGTCTGTGGCAAATGGATTCATCCAATGCCAACCCACCCCTTTTACATACATACATATATACATACATGAACTGCTAGAATTTCATCAGTGTAGCGAGTTTCTGCAAAAAGCTTGTTTCGTGTGATTTTTTGTTTCTAAAAAAACAAATATTGAAATCAAAAGTGCAAGATGGGCCTGTTTCTACACACGAAACAAATGATAGTTTAGAACTCTGCCAAAGGATGACACACCCCTTAAAATCAGAAAGATTCGGGAAAACTACAAATAATTAATAAATTCGTTTTCAACAAAGATTTAAATTTTCTGCCTCTTTCAATCCGAATGGAAATTGGTATTTTTCTCAAGTATCAAAAATGGATGAAGAAGTATAAAATCAGTAATATTCATCAGTTATTATTGAACTATCGCTTCTTACCTTATACCATTTTTGAAGTAACTCAGGAATCTAGAACTTTCGTTGCCTTCGCTCTCTCGATGTTGGCTGGCACAGCTACTCAAAAAATTATCCAATTCCACAGTTTTGTATGCTGCCACTCCTGACCTATCCGGATTGGTTCGAGAACCTAACCAGAAATGTATATGATATTCCATTCCCGATCCTTTGACTTCCCTTATCTGAAAAATCAATGAATGTATTGAGTTTGAGGCAATAGGTAAGTCAAATAAATTTTGATTGAAAGTTTGATTTTGTGGGGAAATTCGTTTCTTGGCATGTTTTTTTTGTGATTGTAGCCTTCCACAATCAGATAATGAATACCTGCTATTAGGCCAATCAATAGAGGATGTTTTCGTAACAAAAATACTAGTAGGAAACCGACTGTGCCATCACATCCCAGCAAACACATCTGTGACATGACATCTCTGAGATGTCGCGATGAGGTAACACGGCGATATCAAAAGCGTTGCATCGCTGCGATGTACAGAAGCAAATACATCTGTGACATGACATCTCTGAGATGTTGCAATGAGGCAACAGTACGATACTCCACATACGTTGCATCGCTGCGATGTACAAAAGCTAATCTATGACTTGTCATCTCTAAGATGTCACCGTTGCGATTCTACAAATTTCTCCTCGCCGCGATGATGTTATTGTCATATGTGTTTTTTGCGATGTCAACAATGAACGCCATTATGCACATGCGCTTAAGATACGTAAATTTCTATATTAGTTCATTTTGCTTCTCGATCATAAATATTGAACATAACCAAAAATGGCTTGTTGCACCAAGTTCGATAAACTATATAATGGTCATAGTAATTTAATAAATGTTTATTATCCTGTGACAAAGCTGTGAAAATAACTTTTTCTAGGAATAGTTCCCAGGATAAAAGTAAGTACCAATAATGTTTCACTTGAAACTATGGCAAAGCGTTCATTTTTCTCTTTCTCTTATCGTCATAAAAGACGGATGATTAAGGCTGTGTCAAGTCACCGGTCGGACTATGCACGCGCGTTCAGTATGAAGTATGACGATGAGTCGGACCGATCAGATGATTGAAAATATTGGTCACATATCAAACCTGCCCTCGACGTTTACGGAGTGGTCACGGTCAGGTAAAGTAGGAAGAAATGATAGTTTCTTCAAATTATAACCTAAAAAATTCGAAATATATTATGGTAGACGATAATTTCAATCAAATTTTAACAAAGTGAAACTAAAAGGCACAATAGTAGCAAATTTATTTGTCGTTTACTTATCGTAATTATGAAATTGAAACAGCTAAGAAAGGTTTGTTAACAGTATGAACTGAAAGTATTCATTATCCATTAGAATCATTAGATCGCAATAACTTCAGCAGTCTAGAAATAAACTTAACGGATTTCTCAACTGGAACGATAGTTATTAATAATCCCGTGTTTCTTGATCAAATCTGTCGAACTATTAAAATTACCAACTTCATTTAGAAAGGTGTAAGTAGAACAGGAATGGATTATAATCCCTTCAATGTCTCAATAATAACAAGATCATCATCTAGTGCATACAGTAGTATTATAGTCATTAGATTGCCACCAAGATCAGAAACTGCCATTAGATAGGCACTCAAATCTCGAATAACAAACTACAATGAGCAAATACTCCAATAATTGAAATGATATCAAAGCATAGATACTAACGCTACACACACGAACGTGTATAGCACACATTACTCAAAGGAGTTCTGTGGTATAGAGGTAATATCCTTTGATAATAATTGATTATTGTAATTATTATTAACCAGTGAACATAGTAAACATAACCCTTTTATAACTGTAATTTCAAACAGTTCCAATTAGGTCGTCAAGTCAACCAAATGACCGCGCTGGTCTAACCATATTGGTCAGATGAGAGACTTGACTCAGCCAAAGTTTTATTGTTTTTAGGTATCATTATTTTTTACTGTTGGAAAATGCTTTGATTAGAACAATGTTGTTTCATTTTGAGTACATTATATTTATTGAAAATAAAATGTTTAAATACATATTTTCCATCCAAACCTTTTTTTCAGTGATATATTTTCCTTTGTATTACCTAGCCCCTGCGTGACAAAAGTACATCGCTGTGATATGTCACAAGTTCACATATACCTGCGATATCAATATGGAATCATCACGTATACATCGCAAAAACACATCGCAGTTATATCTAAAAAAATATCGTTGTTACATCGCAGAACTTGTTGCAGCGACGTCGCATGGATGAATCTTGAGTGGGACAAAATAACATCCCTCCGACATCGCAGCGACGTCTATTCGACATAGAATGCGATATCGCAGGTCACATTGTTACATAGCTGCGATGCATCTGTGATGTAATTGTGTTTGCTGGGATGAAAGATAATTCGTAGTTATATTGTGTTATGTTTTCAACTCGTAATGTAAATATCATATTCTACCAGACCTACAGCTGTACAGGGTGTACCAAAAATCGTTACCAACTTTTTCAATTCCAGAGAACACCTATTTTTTTACATGTTTTGATTGGCATTATAATTCTCAGTTTTAAAAACATGGCCACACCAAATGTCATGTCTTGTGCAGCATCTCTGGTCTGACAGGATATGAGTTTCATAATTTTTTTTTGTTATTGTTGTTGTTATTTCCTTTTCATACCAATGCACACTCGCCACGCCACACCACATGCCGCGTCATTCATTTCATAAACAAAGTGCCCATTCCATACAGCTATGCCTGTGTAAAACAAAACATCTCGCCGTGAACTTTGAAGGAGACTCGTTTGTGATTTAGATATGTTTCAGCTTCCAGCTCAATTTAATTGAATACAAATACGGAAATGAGCAAGTGACAGTGACGAAGAAAAACAGTATGCTACTCCAACCGAAAAAAGAGAGGTGCATTATAAACAAAAATATTTACACTTGTGGGGAAAAAACAAAACCTTTTCACATAAGGTTGAAAAGCTCTCCACTGAAATGTTTATAAAGTCTCATTTTTCACGAAAAGGGAACGAAAAAAATCTTCGCGAGATAACATATCAAACATTTTAATAAATATATGTTCAAATTCAATTTGCATGAAAATAATAATGAAAACGAATAATTTAAGTGAATTGTAAAACAAAACACTTGTTTATTCAGTATTGCCCTCTTCAATTCACTCAGAAAAAAAGTACGTAGATCTACGAACTTTACCACCACCACCACCTTCAATTTTTCAATAAAATTAAAATGCGATCCCAAAAATCACAAAGTTTTCACCCAATTTTGTTCAGAATCAGACCATAAATGACAAACTCGTCTGCTATATTTCAAGTTTAAGAAAAAATCATGATCTGCTACCCCAGGAACCCTGCATAATCAGTTTTGAATATAAATCGGACCATAGATCAGAAAACTCGCCCGCCATCTTGAATTCTCAAATTAACAAATAAATATGATATGGGGCCCCAAAAACAACTGCAAACAAATTTTAAATCATAAAACTCGTCCACCATCTTGTTTTTTTTTATAAAAAAATGGCTAAATGCATTTCGTCACACCCGAATATAAACATCTGGCAAATTCATTAATTCTCAGATTTTACTTGAATTCTCTTTTATATTTTTTAAAAGCTCAAGAGTTGCCTAAATAATACACAATTATCATTTTTCTAATTTTCTATATGTCAACCGTACTTTCAATCGACTCAAGTTTTGCGAGCAGTTTATATCAATAGTTGATATGTCGAGCAGTTTATATACGGTGAGGCTGGAATTGTGGTAGGGCTTGGGGATAAATGTCATTAGTTATTAGTTTTAATGTTTGCAGCGCACTGAAATGAAATTATTAATAATTTCATTTCAGTGTTGCAGCGTTATAAAAAAATGAAACTCCAAAGCCGCTTTCCGTGGGTAGCTCCGATTAACTCCGAGGAGCTCCAGAAGTGATCTTACAGACTATGAAAGAATATTTTGCTATTAAATAACATGAATTCCTGTCAGTTGAAATCCTGAAGTGATCCCAATTATCAAAGGTACCGACGCTAACTACTAGGCGCGTTCGGTAATATGATCTCGGAGTTGAGCAGATTTTAGTCACGTGGCCACAAATTAATCGGATCAATCGGTAAAACCAACGATATCATAAAACGAACGAAACGGGCGTTGGCTTGACTCTCAGTATATAACTCTTGTCTATATGGGCTTGACTTTGACATGCTGATAACCAATAACCACATCCAAATTTGTTCCGTTTTTTTCGTAAAGAATCATCAAATTTGAAATTTGAACGTTTTGAATATTGTATTACGAATATACAAAAAACAATGCTAGTTTTTGTTTCGGAAAATATAATTATTATTTTTGAGGATGATGAACATAACCTCACAATTTCAAATTAATCATTCTCGTCTGCCAAAATACTCCGAGCAAACAGATCAATCTCGGACTGAACGGATTTGAAAAACCGAACGATCAAGATTTACCTCCCATACAATCGTTAACAATAGAAATATATTTCTGTGGTTACAATAAACGAACGATACAGACTAATCTGATCTGTCCAAAGTAAAAACCGAACGCGCTTACTAGGCGTTTTCCATTTAGGAGTGTGAAGCCCCAGCGCTTCAATCCCCTGAGATCGGAATTTACGTTATCACTGACTTTTTCGCAAAAAAACTGTGTATTCGCGTTTTGACTTTTGTCTACTTGTGCTTCATGCACCAATAAAACGGGTGGTGCTCGAGGTGCAAGAGGAATGTCAATCGGTGCTTGAAGCTCCACTAAATGGAAAGCAGGGTCATACGCTCTGGGTAGCTCTGAGGAGCTCCTTACGTTAAATGGAAAGCAGCTACTGTATGAGGTATCACAGATTACAGAATTCTGTAATCTGTGTTGTCACAAAACAACATGTGTTGTTGTTTTGTGTGTGTTGTCAATAATGTCAATCAATGTGTTTTGAAATTGAAAATTTTCACTTTTCGTTGTCTCGTTTGTAATTTTTATTATCAGTTCTCATTTCAGCATAGTACAATTTACTCAATTACCTAGTTAGTTTATTATAAGGAATAGTTCTAAATAGTGAATAAGGATTCTTTTAGTGAAATGGCTCCTTTTTGTTTTTTGTGTGGACTGTGTAGAGAAGCAGACTCGAGCATTCATCTGTATTCAGTTCCAAAGGTAAATAAAAATAATCGTGACAATTGGGCCATATGAATAAAAATGAGCAATTAGTTTATACTCAATAATTTGGATATGAATAAAAACCAGAAGTGAGTAAGTACTTTATGTACAATTTGTGAGTAAATTCTCACTTTTGCGATGAATAGAAATGTGTGTTCATGCTCATCGGGGTGAGAATCTACTCCATGATTTTGGAGTCTGATTTAACCGCGGTCGAGCTATGGCTGAGTTCATCCTTAATTTGCGTTCCAAAAAATAAAAAAATATTACAAACCTAGAAGTACGTGACTTTAAGCTTTGTATCAATTTAGTAAAGAGGATGTAGAGTGGGTATCAAATCACTTTTTGGGTGTAGAATCTGATGGAGAAAGAAGAGATGGTGCTATATGTATAACGTTGATAAAATGAAAATATTGTTGAAACATGTAGGTGACCCAGGTTTTCAAACAGGAGTAGGAGAAGATATTGGTTTTTACCAAACATCTGTGTCAAAAGTTATGATGGAAGTTTGGAAATTAAATCAAGTATCTGCTTTATGTACTCTTCAAAGTGAAATCTATTTTATTCATATAAATTGGAGCATAAACTAGTACTTCATGCTCATGAGTACATAGGTACTCGAAGTTTAAACTCTGGTGTTATTTATACCACCCAATGTATCAGTCATAATAACAATAAATTTAACATCAGTTATGTGTACTGAACTAATAACAATACTCGGACCCTGAATTTGAGTTGATCTCAAAGCGCAGAATATAAATACATTGTGTGTTGTGTCTTGTGTCTGTGATTATGGTTTAAGTTTAATATGAAACTCTCTCTCACTGCATTTCTTGGTCGTTGCTTCCTACTCGGCGCAATTGACCAGCTCACTTCCAGGGGTTGCAAACTAATATGAAACTCATAATCAAGTAGGTGAAATTCCAAATTTTCTACCCCAGTCAACGAGATCGTAATAGCTAGAGGGAGAAGTAAACAAAAGACAGTGGCACCAAAATAATGCAAATTTTGCCTATGCAAATAACGGAAGCGATTGGCTGAGACATTCGGTTTGTTTTGTTTGCAACCAAAAGAGACTTATTAGCAGTGCTGCCAATTGAAAATGGATAATATGCTGACTAGCTTTTATCAAAATGCGTGGTTTTACTCCCGCTGATCAGAGCACTGTCAGTGACGTAGGCTGTCACTTGTCAAACAGCCGATGGGGAGACAAACAAAGCTATTTTTCATAAGCGTAGGTGTTGTCGTGGCTGTAGGGGTTTTGTAAACAGATTTTCCTATTTAAAAATCCGTTTTGTCATGATATCACACCTAAATAGTCGGTTATCATCGCAATTGTTTCACTGTATCAGTTGAATCGCAAAAAAATTGCGAAAATTCGCCTTTTAGTGACTCCCGTCCATAGACCGTAAAAAAATTAAAGTATTTTCCTAGACCATGAAAACTGAGAAAGGAGTCGCGCCGCCGCAAAACTAAAATCGCCATTGGAGAGAGGACACCGAGATGCGTTTGAAACATCATTCATATTTCCCTGGACTCCCGTCCATAGAGCGAAAAAAAATTTAAGTAATTCCCTGGGGTGCGATTCTCAAATGTCTACTAGCCTATGTCGCATACGACAAAATATCTCAATCTCTTTTCAATGTATATTCGAGAACGGCGATGGATATATTTTGTCGCATGCGACATAGGCTAGTAGACATTTGAGAACAGAAAACCGTGAAGGCTCGTTCATACCCTTGCGAATATTCGCTTGTCGGCTCATCCGACAAAAAAATTGCGGTGAATACGAATAATGTCATTTTTCGGTAACGTTGTAGTATCTAACTCCAAATACAGGAAAATTGCGTGTTATGATTCATTACTCACCGCAATTTTATCGTCGGATGAATCGAATCGCAAAAAAATTGCAAATATTCGCAAGGGTATGAACGAGCCTCAATGGAACCGATATTTTTTCGTAAACTGAAACCAAACCCATATTCCAACTTCGATTATTTCGTGGTACCGAACCGAAACCCTTGAAAATCAAAACGGTTTTTTTTTGGTTACTTTCAGTTCTCTCTGCAGAGTCTGATTAATATCACTGAAATATACCTTATAACTGGAATGCCAATGCAACTTCTCAAAAGTGTATCCTTTTGAACCTCGCGCAGCAGTAAAAAAAGTCAAGGGGGGAGCATGCGTACTAATATTCGACACAGGACCGGTCCATAGTATAGATGACGAATTTCTATATGACGAAATTGATGAAAAACCACCGCGGTCTGACGCTTACAATTTGGAGTAGCTTGAAACTTAGATTTCACAAATATCAAATCGTAGAAACATTATCATACCACATTCATTTTCCCAGGATAAAAATGAACTTCACGTTAAAAAATAATTTATAATGAAAAACAAATTGAAAAACACAATGCCCTACCGAGGAGTTTCAAATGTGATAACCTATAGCTACTCTTTTTTTGAACATTTTCTGGGAAAAAACTCAAACAAGCAAAACCAAACATAAAATGGAGGACTGAACTCAATGAACTGCTATAAATAGCGCCTAAGCCGCTCCTGGCCGAATTCATTGATCAAAGACGTATGTTTTCGTCACAGAACAATTCACTGGTCTCTGTTATGATCAAAGACATGATTTTCACATCTTTTCATCTACTGCGTCGGCGCAGATTCTGATATTTCCATCCCCATGGATGGCACAAAAATTCTTCGCGCATATGCCTGCATTGGCATTCCAGTCATAAGGTATATTTCAGTGATTAATATAAAATATTGAGAAGTGACAGCTTCAGATTTCAGAACAAATCAGTTCGATAAAACGACATGTAAATCATTCTGGAAGCAGGTCCTGATGCAACATCTTCCAAAAAGGAAGCAGCCTAAGGAGCGTTCGTCAAATATTTTCACACAACCGAACGCACCTATAAATATGTGACACAGAAAACACACTAGGCGTTTTCCATTTAGGCCCCTGAAATCGGAAATTACTTTATCACTGACTTTTTCGCCAAAAAACTATGTATTTTCGTTTGGACTTTTGTCTACTTGTGCTTCATGCACCATTAAAACGGGTGGTGCTCGAGGGGCCATGGGAATATCAATCGGTGCTTTATAAGCTTCACTGAACGCATGGTCATACGCTCTGGGTAGCTCTGAGGAGCTCCTTACGTTAAATGGAAAGCAGCTACTGTGTCCTGTGGTTGGCCAAGCCCATAACCTATTTAACTACAAGCTACAAGTTTCTTATTTATTTTGACTTTGTGTAAGATGCCAAAATCCCTGGTGTGTCGAGTGATTCGATTTTGTTTAGATTTTTCAGACGACAAGTAAATAAATGAAATAGTGGTCTGCTTCTTTAGTCGGTTCCAGAGATGGCGCCCTTATAGGATTTTAGTCCTGTCAATATTCTGGGATATGGTGATTGATGACTTGTTATTTGCTTGTTATGGAATATCAACAAACTTTAAACGATTCGATCTCCACAAACTTTATTCAACAGACAGTGAAGAAGATACTGTGCTGGCGAAACATGTCTGACTAAAATTTGTGAATATATTATCTTTTCTGTGTAGTTTGTACAATAATAATTTGATCATGTTCCGTGTTTGTATCATTTGTGGGCAATCCAGAGAGACGAACAAATTAATTCATCTATATCCAGTACCAAAAGTGAGTACCACCATATTATGGAAATTATCACGTCATGAAGGCTGTTGGTGATATTCTAGCACAGTGGTCGCCAACCTCTTCAATGTGTTGAGCTGTTAATTTTGGAATAAACAGCGAGCTACCCACACGGAAGCCACGTAACGCAACGTAAATGAAATAATCCACAGTTAATTTATCATTATATGTATTTATTTTACTATTTAACTGGTAATACATAATACATAGGTACTAATAACAAAATAACTAATATTACTAGTATGTACTTGTTCATAGCTACATTCCTACCTACCAAATGAAGGTGTTTGAAAAATAAACACAAACTTTTATCCAGCCACAACGGCATGTCACGTAAGATTTAAAAATAGTTAATAATAACAACAAAAAAGTAACGCACTATCATGAACATAAACATTGAAAAATAAAAAAGCACGTTCAGTGAGAAGGCTGACACTCAGACTCATCGATAATTTTTTTAGTGTTTGCAGTATAATTTGATACAGCCATTCGAATACAATTATCCAAGTGTTCATCTGTAAGTCGATTGCGATATTTGTTCTTAATAAACTTCATATTGGAAAGAGAAGATTCACACAAATAGGTTGAACTGAATAATGCTTTCACTTTCAAGGCAACACAGCATAGAACTGAATATTTGTCTTTACTTACTATAGGCCAGATACATTTGGTACTTGAGACTAACGATTTTAAGGCTAAATCATTTTGAAACTCAATTACTTCCATTTCTGTTGCAGCGATGTCTTCGCCAAAGTTCTGCATAACACAAGTTGCAAACTGTTGGATATCAATTTCCATAAAGGGTGAAATAACAAACTGCGCTACTAAAGCCATTTCGTTGAAATCCTTAAAACGATTTTTGAAGTTGTTCTTCAGGGTAGAAACTATTTCTACATTCTACATGATATTTGCTGTCATAGGGTTCTAATGGATTTTGAGATATTTTTTCTGAAAGAATAGGAAAATGCTTGGCATCGCTGTTAATTAGGTTTTGTTCCCAAAACTCCAGCTTTTTGATAAATGCTTTTATATCAGAAATCATTTCCGCTAGTTCTTTGTCTCTCCCCTGAAGCTGAAAATTAAGTTCGTTTAATTTCTCTGTAATGTCCACGAGAAAACCAAAATTTCTAAGCCAGATTGAATTTTCTAGTTCCGGAGTCGGTTCATCGCGTTGTTTGAAAAATTGAACTATGCTAGATAGGACATTATTAAAACGTTTCAACACCCGTCCTCTACTTAACCATCGGACTTCAGAGTGAAGGAGTAGGTCCCCGTATTGACAGTCAACTTCATCGGCCAAGGTTTTGAATAATATTTGTAACGCTTGAGCTCTAATCTTGTTCACAATTTTTACCACCAGTTTCATAACGTTGTTTAGTTTCAGGAAATTTCCACATAATGCTTGCTGACGGATAATGCAGTGGTAACAGAGAAATTGCGGAAAAGTTTCATCTTTACGACATAACGCCACCAGACCTTTATCACAACCCACCATAGCTGGAGCGCCATCGGTTGTCAAGCCTACCATTTTCGATATTGGAATTTTCTCGGAAGAAATTATATTTTTTAAATGAGAAAACAACTCCTGTCCAGTAGTGTGTCCTTTCATAGGAATAAACTTCAAAAGATCTTTAATCGTAAAATCACTAAAAACCATCCTGACGAACACGGCCATCTGGGCAGTGTCAACGACATCTGTTGATTCATCCAGTTGAAGTGAAAAATAAACACAGTTATCTAAGTCAGTTCTTAACTGTAAAAAAATATCATTGCTCATTACTTCTACACGTCTCATCACTGTATTAGCAGAAAGTTGCATAGATTTTATAGCTGAAACTATCTCGTCTTTATTTCTAAAGTTGGCAAACAACGAATCAGCAGCTTCTAAAAACGCTTGTTTTATCATTTCCCCGTCTTCATAAGGTTTCTTTTTTTGTGCAATTATCTGGGACACACGGTACAATGCTTCAGTTGCAGCCTTATTTTTGTTGACTGTTCTTAAAAATATTGATTGTTGTCCAATTAACTGCTTTTTTAACTGTTTCAGTTTCTCCTTTTTGGCGGCATAATGTAGTGGGAATGATTTTTTCAAAATTAGAATGTACAGTTTTATGATGTCTCTCAATATTTCCTTTTTTAGCAACGGAGACCGAAGTATTACATAACTAACACACATTTTTATGTTTAACTTCTGTAAAAAAGTATTGTTCTTCCCATTCCAAATGAAAGTGGTATGTCTTTACCTTCTTACAACTGCTTGCCATAATATTATTTTTTGTTGTTCTCTACTAACCCAACCGCTGGACGTTGGTTACGCGTTCAGTTTTTAACTAAGCGCAATGTCCAATGTCGCCGCGCCGTGCGTATTTATCCCGTTGATAGCAATCCGAATCGTTCTCGAACATTAACGCGCTGGTCCGGCTGGTCGGTTCTAGCCGATTCTAGCTTGATGGCGACAGCGGCAGATCGCTCACCGCAACGTTGCCACTGTTTATGTTCAATATTATGACAGTTGAATTTAATAACTGGAACCTACCAACCTACCTGACATTTTTTATGCATGTGAGTGAAAAAAATTATGTTTTGATAAGATAAATAAGTAACTGATCAACAATAAGTCATCGAAAAATTAATTTTAATTGTTCAAAACCTTTACCACTTTTTCAATAATTCGAAAATAAACAAATGGATTATCCGATGCCAAATCTCTCTTTCACACACACACTGATTGATGGTTGCAATTAATCAAGAGATAATAGAGGAAATAGGTGATAGGGATTCTGAAATCTGAATCATCAGAAAATTAGGATAGCTCAAGTACCTCAAGCTCTAGCGGAGCTATGAATATAAAAGAGGTATTATTTCTTTGTTATAATGACCTGTGGATTCATTTTCTTAGTCTGATGTTTTGAATTCGCTGTCGAGTTGTCTTTTAAAGGCCTGCAAATATCACCTGGCATGATTTTGATCTGGAATATTTATTTTCATACATCTACATGGACGAGAGGCGAGAGAGAACAAAGCTCCTAAATCAGCGGCGGTTTTGGCATCAACATCTACTAGCAAGTCTTCTAGTGCCACTTGATACATGTGTTCTGCTGTCTTTTCAGATGAACTAATTGTAATGATGCCTATTGCTATCAATAAATTGAATAAATATTAAATACCATATCCTAACCTACCTCATTATCAATTCGGGGAAGGGACACTGGGACTACACGACCATTTTTGTAACAGTAGCAACCAGTATATTTCTAGCCTCTAACAGGGTTTTATGAAAAGTGGCGCGAAATGTGTACCAGTCAATTTCAGTAAAATCGGAACTACCAAAATCACTGGGCAGTACTGTTCGGGAATATCGGAATATGACCTATATCGTACAGAATAAGATCGGCTATTTCAATTAGCAAATGATAAATTATTAAAAAAATTGACTATTTGTATCTTATCTTATTTTACATTATTTTATCATAAAACCAGGTTCCTATTGTACCAAATAACGAACTAGCTAATCTGTTTGTAACGTTTCCCATAATTTATAGTACTTGCTTGTAATGTATTGTATTGTAACATTCAGTGGACAAATAAATTATTATTATCTTGTATTATTAGAAAACATTTTAATAAAAATAATGGCACGAATATATCTCGCACGGAATCCCCGCCATTCCTGCTTATATTAGCACAAGATTGACAGGTTGTAATGGTGAATTTTCATGAAGCCATTCAATACTTCCAAATGAAATGCGTGGTTATTATTGTAGTTAATTGCATTTCAGTAAAAAGTTATATAAATAAGTCGAAAATGTAACAAATAAAACTGATTGGTGGTAGTGATTCAGTAAATTCCAATAATTAAGTTTCTTTATTCAGTTCATTCGTCGTCAATACTTGAAAACTTCTGTGCTTGTAAATTTACCCTAACAGGAAAACCGACCGTGGCGAGAAACAGACTACTATTTAATTTTTCTCTTAATCAAGCCGGCGAATTGTCTCCCGTTTTATCCCACAGTTTTGCAGGTATGAGTCGACACACCAGTACATCTTAGTCTTCATTTTCATTACTTCAAATACTAGATTAGACTATCGTTTACTAAAAACTGTTTAGTATACTTTCTTTCGAATATCAGTTATCTTCGGTAGTGGCTATTTTATTTTTCATGGTTTTTCATTGTTGTTTCAAAATAATTGGATGGAGTTTACACTTGCACAAAATATTTCCTACCTTTATTCAGTGGTAGAGCAATCTTATTGAAAGGACGCTCGGTGCTTCGTAACTTTGTGGTTGATTTTTATCGTTCTGATGTCCGGTAAACATAGATATTGCATTGTTTGTGGGCAAACGTCAAGCACCACTGTTCACTATTCCACATGTAATTAATTACATATTCTCATTTGGGGTGCTCAATGTGCTCTTTCTATCCCAGGCTTTTATATCCATGATTATTTAGTTATAATTACTAATACATAATGCGAAAAAATAGTATAAACAAACCTAGTGAAAGAAGCAGTTTTGCTAAGCTCACATAGCTTTTAAGTTAAGTGCTTGCTGTGCTCGCCTCTTCTCTAAAGCTATATTTGTTTAGTAAAACTTTTATTTTCTAAACTTGACGTTTAATATACTATTGTATAAGTATCCTGGTGAAAATAAAAAACATTGATCTATATTGGGGGAATTACAATCTGGATTTAAACCTACTATTATAAAATATTGAAAGGAGACAGAGTAATATCGATAAAAATTTAGCTACACCCCCAAACCTTCCCAAGTTGTAACAAACATCAGTCCTTTAATAGTGATAATACAGTACACAAAAGGTTTTATATTAATTGATACCAAAAAATCTAAAAAAAAATGACAACTCAATCTGATGTTCGTTAATTTGAAATTATCTGAGCTACTCAGAAATGTTCTTTAGTCTGTGTATCAGTCGCTCCAAATGGCTGTTAAATATATCTGATACCAAAGAATATAATAACAATAATTATAAATGCTCTTTATTGAATTACAAGCAGGTTATAACTCAAAAGGCGATTGACCGAGTTCCTACAGCCTAATAAGGAATATAAATTCTCAAAACAACAACTAATAATAAATAACTTCTGCCTTAACAACTTATTCAGAATCTGTATACTAATTAGTAGGTTTTAGAGTTCTGCTACAAAGTGTGTTCTCAAATTTTAAACGTGTTATTCGAGATCACCATTGACACCAGGTGGCGCTCCAAAACTGCGGGAAATAGGGTCACTGAATCTAGAAGGCCGTGCCGTCCTTACGGGTATGGCCAATGGGCGCGGTCCAATACTTGAAATAGTTCCAGTATTCAAATAACCCACAAAATCACCAATTAGAGAGCAAGTTTTGTGGGTTATTTGAACACTGGATCTATTTCAAGCACTAGACCACGCCCATTGGCCATACCCGTAAGGACGGCACGACCTTCTAGATTCAGTGACCCTAGCGAGAAAACAAAGCAAATGTCATTTAATTATCTTGTCTTGACAGTTGACGACTTTTTGATATTATTTTTAATTATTGAATTTCACTACCTCAACTTTGGAGTGCTTTTTTATAAATGCATGTTGTGAAAATTCATTTGGCTGCAATTTTTCAGTAGTGTTTGAACGAAAAATGGCCCGTGATCCTGAAACTCCAACAGCGTCTAACCTTGATTGACCTTGTCAAGTTTTGAAGTTAAAAAACACAATTACAATTATAAAATCGTGTATTACTTCAATTATTCCTCTATTTCGTTGCCTCAGTGAACTCGTTTCTGCAATTTTTTGAGAACCAATGACAATTTTTATCAATTATTTTAATGCTGTGTCTAGAAAATAAATGGATTAATTTACGCCAGTTATGAACCAAAATTCTCTCACTAGATGTGAAAACATTCAAAATAAAGAGTTCACACTGTTCGCGGATGCAAATACACGTATGTTTATGAATTACTTTCCCGGTTTTCAGTTTAATTCCCAATGTTTTAGCTAATTTCTGGTTTCTCGGAAAAGAGTGCATTGAGACATTTGCAAACGAATAATTCTTGCATTGTTGCACTGGACAATTTTTTTGGCTTACTTTCACATCAAAGCTATGCTTCTTCCATTAAATCAAAAAAATTGAACCAAATATGGAATGAAAAAGAAATAATCACTAATTTATTAACACGTAATCTTATGGCAGAATGTTTGTTTTCCCGGAGTTTTATATACAAATTTCGAAATGTAGATGTCGCCCACTCCGTGGTGACCCCGAATAAATAGATTGATATCGGACAACGGCATTACTATTATTTCTGTTAACTGACTGATTTGAATAAAAACTATCTACTAATAAAGGAATATTTTTTTTGGTGACAGTAAAGTTCCAACTTTTGCTCCCGATATTCTATGTAAACTGATAAAGCTAGAAGTGAATAATTATTTTTGTCAACTGAAAATATTTTTTTTTACGTGTTTTTTATTTTTAGGATGACAATGAGCGTCAGAGGTGGATATCGTCTCTTGAGGTCTTTTTGCCAAAGAAAGGACAAGTTTGCTCAAAGCATTTTCCTCCACATTGTTTGGGCAAGAAGAAAATACTGAAAGGGGCTCTGCCAACCAAGGTGTTGATTTTTTGTAACGTTTGAATTAATTGCAAAATATTATACAGTAGAAATATTTAAAATTATGTCAAAACATCCATCTCTTTAGTATTTCTACAAAGAAGGATCTGATGCACATATCTACATAAACATATCTACAGAAAACAACTATTTTCCTTGCTAAAGACCACTAACACAAAATGATAGTGACATATGATTGTAAACACCCTCCTGTGAGCGTTTCTTTAAATCAAACAGCTGACTTATCATTCCGGACAGAAAGACCACTTGCATTACTGAGAACTTGCCGCTCTATCTTAAAAAGAAGCAAAAAATCATTACAATAGTCTTGGGATTAATAATAAATGTTATTTATTGGTAATTACCAAAGGCCATCATAGAAGTCCTTCAGCAGAGTCAACATTAATTCATAATATCCTTCTATTTTTAAGAATATTATGTGGCATCTTTTTTTCAATTGCTTCAATTTTTCAGAACTTTGTACCTCTGACTCCTGCTCGCTCAGATGATTTGGAAATAATAGAACCGTACAATGGAACACCATCTGCTACAAAGGGCAGGTACCGATATAACATGCTCAAGAAGAGCTCTAACAATATTGTTACTTGGATTTGTGTTAAAAACGAAACGGAACAATGCGAGGGTCGCCTGACTACAAAGTTTGGCATTGTTTTGAAACAGTTCAAACATACTTGTAAACGAGATAATACTGTAACTAGTGTGAAAAAACATTGTGAAAATGTTGAGCAAGACATCACTACAGAGAGTGAGGATATTCCTGTTGAAGAAATCTCCAATGGAAAAGAAGGGCTTACAGAAAGTATCAAATCGACCACACTAGATTACATAGAGCCAAGTTCATGTGAAATTGCAATTGGCAAGAAAATTTCAAGTCAAGTTGAACCTGATATGACTGAAAATGTTGAAACAGAATCAGAACAACAACATATTTGTGACAGCAACAGTGAATATCTGCATGGAGATTCATTGGAACATGATGAAAATATAGAAAGGTAAATTGTGTGTGACACAACGATAAGAAGTAAAAGCCCACTTAAATTATAAATGAATCAATTAACAATTTTGTGCATTCCTGATGTTATCTGTTTTGCAATAGGTATGTAATTGAGTACAAGCATTGTTTAAATAGAAGTAAGATAGTTGGCCAACCGTATGGGATAAATATTGGATTCAAATGGAAGCGACATGTAAATGGCGTCAGTGATATCGCCTCCAAGTCATATCGCAACTTGATTGAAACAATGGTACAGCACTAAAATCAGGGTTTCTTGAAGAACCCTGCATTCAAGTGACGTCAAATATTCCTGTTTGTAACTAATCACACTAGATAACACTCGCGTTTTGGTCCAATGCTGATTCCACGGGCATTACCTATCTTACTTCTATTTAAACAATTGTATAAGTCATTAGATTTCAAATCCCGTCCACCTCTATTCTGTCTGTGGATAATTATATTCGTTGGTCCTCCACTATTCTCTGCATACTTGACAAAATAAGTGTCCATTTCGTAATTTTCAAACTCGGTCTGTAGATATTCATACTGATAAAAAGATAACAGAATGGTATTGGATGGATGGAAAGGTTTGAATGATCGTTCTGTTGTTTTTTTTTACCATTGTTGTCATTAGTTTGTTCTCTTATTGGTCCTTTTTTGGACTCACAAGTCCCTTTTTCCCATTTTTTTTAAAAATAGTAAGTCTCTGTAATCACCTTGTCAATCCAAAGTGTAATACCAAACATTAATCTCTGCGCAGCATGTTTTCTAATTCTCTAAAATGTTTCAGAACTTTTGAAGAAATCATCAATCCAGATACAGAAAAATCTTTTAACAAAGATCAGGTGATCTGTAGGTTGTGCCTAGAACCTAATGATAGGAACACAGTAACCCATCTTACCTTATCTGAAGTTAACTCTCGTGAAGAGGACAGTTTTAAGAAGATCAGAGCAATGGAGAAAGCCATGTTCATCAACATGATTGAGACTCTTTTGCCAAATTTCGTGAGTTACTGAATCTAACCAAACAACAGCATGATAAATTTATTGTCACAATTTTCACTCGGGTTTGAAGGCCGTCGTTTTTTGGAATTTCTTCATAACGTTTCGCTAGCGCGAGTGGCTAGCTTCTTCAGAGGCTTAAACATGAATAATCTCAGATGACTGGAGATTCTGTCTGCGAAGATTGTATTTATTCTGATATAGGTAGTCTTGTGCGTTAATTACCGTATCTGGATTTCACCCCTTTCTACCTGCCGGCTTAATGTCGTTGATTACCCTTATTACTGTAACTGGGTTAAGCATATTTCCGATAACATTAATTGACACCTTTTTGCCTGCTGTCTTAATGTCGTAGTTTTCATTTGTTATTTTGGAATTTCTCTGAATGGGATTCCATATTCGGTTGAGGTTAGCAGCTTCTTCTTTTCTGTTGAAATTCTCCGTGTTTGTGGATCCCTATTGCCTCCCGTACAAGTCGGCTATGGTATCCCTGGTAGAGGGCAAGAAGTTTGAAGTCCTCAAACAAAGTCTTGTGGTTTCCTAATCTGCAGTTCCTCTGCCAAACGGACAAGTCGGCAGTGGCAGAACACGCGCTCAGTGAAGGAAACCACAAGATTCTGTTTGAAGACGTAAAACTTCTTGCCCCAAACCAGATATACCATAGCCAACTTTTACGGGAGGCAATAGAGATCCACAAACACACGGATAATTTAAACAGAAAAGAAGAAGCTGTGAACCTCAACCGAATATGGAATCCCATTCTTAGAAATTCCAAAATAACAAATGAAAATTACGACATAAGACAGCAGGCAAAAAAGTGTCAATCAATGTTATCGAAAATATGCTTAACCCAGTTACGGTAATAAGCAATTCTGAAATAAAAAAGGATATCAACGACATTAAGCCGGCAGGTAGAAAGGGGTCAAATCCAGATACGGTAATTAACGCACAAGACTACCTAAATCAGAATTAATACAATCTTCGCAGACGGAATTTCCAGTCATCTGAGATTATTCATGATTATAAGCCTCTGAAGAAAAATTGTGACACTGACAACTCCGGCCTCGAAAGCCTTAACCATTTTGTCATGATAAATTTACATGTGATAGATCAATAATATATTATGTGAAACAATTAAAGGATGTTCCTCATAATGTGGTCAGTACAGATTGACACTAAGGGGTTTTTCGGAAACCTACTAAGGTTGATAAGATTCCCCTTGCACGTTCGTTTACCTAACCTTAGTTACCAGCCCACGTTTGGAAACTTTAAAATTCTTAGCATACTATAGAAGCAAACAAAATTTGAAATTCAATATATTTTATTATTCAACATACTCTCCTCATGATTTAATACGTTTATTACAAGGAATAATATGCTCGATATGCCAGCATTTACCTGCATATTACCCGAACTATTGACTACAGAGTGGAGTGTGCCCTCCATTTGTTTCAGCCGATTGATTCTATTTGAATTCATTATGAAATCCAGAATTCAAGAAATGACATGACTGTCTAATAGAGGTCGCGCTCAAGTATTTTCGTGGGCTTTGAATGATTAAAGCAAATAACTAATTTTAACTATTAGTAGTCATTATACAGGGTGTTACATAATTCAATACAAATATTTTAAGGACATATTCCTGGGGTCAAAATAAGATCTTTTTTTCCTATAAACATGTGTTCTAAAATCCATCCCCTCCAAGCTACAGACATAGCAAGATGCGCAAAAAATCTTTAAACTGTTTAACAAACGTCAAACTTACAAGTGAATCAAAGTGCTGTTTCACAAATTAAACGTCAAAAGCGTCAATAGGGAAAACAAAGTAAAAAGTCATAGCCCTCTAGTTATTTTTGTTTGTTACTTCAATACACCCCTCTCATTTACCAGCGATTTTCTCTAAAACGGTTAGCTAATTCAAAAAAATGCAAGAGACTGAAATGTATGTTTTTGTAGTGGCCAACTCAACGATGATGTTTGAATTCAAATTTTTTTGGAGGAAATAGAAAATGTTTGCCATCAAATCCATATATCTATTAACTACGAATATGGATAATAAGGATAGCCTATGTGATGCCAAAAAAAATGAGCATCGACTTCGAATTGGAAGCTGTTAAATTAATGCGCTTGCGCCAGAAATTACTATTCAAAGACACGATTTTGTTTTTTCATCTCTTTCTAGCGTGCATGATTCGGCAGCAACAATTATCGAACATATGAGAAGCATATCTTTCCAACATAACCTCATAATATGGATAAGTTTACAGAGAACAAGTGTAGATTGCGCAAATTATAAGAGGACGGCACTATATATGGGTTTCATTCCTGAGAATATGACACATTTTATAAATTTCTACATTTATCTGCTTGAAGGAATTTAAGATTGCCGCGTTTTACTTGGAGTTCGTGTTCAGGAGGCAAAAAATACATCACTACCAGCAAACTATTTTTCTCGGCAGTTATGAGGCCGATGTGGAACGAGATTTAGCTTTTCTAACAACTGTCTGTCACATACCCAATCCATATTTCTTCAAGTTTAGTGAGTTTTCATCCGCTTTTGGCAGAAAATTGATTGTTGAAACTCTAGAAGCAGGTAACAGACATTGTGTTACAAATGGATCAATGAATCGTTTTTTTAATGACACGAAGTTTAATTGACCGTCTTGCATAATTCTCATTCTTCATTTTCAATATGGGACGGTTGAAAATGTCAAAAGAAACAACCTTAAAAATGTAAATGTATGACATTTCTCGTGATTCAGAATTCGGCCTTCGAGCAATGCGCAATAGTTTCCCAGCCCCCCTTTGAGAAAAGGTAAGATAGATATTTTTGGCTTCAATTTGATTACATTGCGTCTTATGGTGTGTTATCAATATTTGTAGTTAATAGATATATGATCAAATCTCCTTCGATTCGAGTTACCTTATTTTTGAATCAAGAAATGAATAGATCGTCTAAAAATACAAGTGCCTGTGAATTTTCAAAATATTTGATGCATAATTGTAGCCACAATTCAAAATTTAAGATTTTTTGTCTGTAGCTTCGAGGGGGTGGATTTTTGAACACATGTTTATAGGAAAAAAAGTCTTATTTTGACCCCAAGAATATGTCATTAAAATATTTGTATTGAATTATGTAACACCCTGTATAGAACGTCACACCCCAGAAGCGCGTCGTTCACCTCCTGCAACCCTCCAAATTTCAAATGAACGTATCTCAATAACTATTTGAGCTGGCGAGTTCGTTGTGACACTGAATTGTTTGTTTTTTAATGAGAATGAAAGTTATTATGAGCACATTTACTGATTTTTCGAAAATTGTCAAGATATTTTCAAATAAGATATATTTTCACATTTCACATCATCCCTTTAGATTTTATTTTAATTACTTCAGAACGAATACTTTTTTCGAAAAAATACCTGAATTAAAAACGTTTACTTATACTTCCATAGTCTGATGAACAAGTTGAAAAACGTGAAAAATAGATATAAAGCTCCTAATAATAGGAGCGATAGCTTATTGGATTCAGACTGACCACTAGAAAAATGGGTTTTAAGGATTTTACGGCACGTAAAAAATTGCGATTGTTATTAACAAAATAAGATGTAAAAAAAAGTATTTTGATTTTTGTTAATAGCTCAAAAACTATTAATATATAAGAAATTTTGAAAAAAGTTCCGTAAAGAGAAGGAAATTTCATAGAAATATTAATAAACACTAGAACGCCAAAGACGCTGTCCGAAATTCAGTTAAATGACCCCTCACAGGGATGATGACCAACCTTTGCACTTGCGCATTATTGCTGTTTCTGGTCACGTCGTTGGCAAGTTTTCTTTTTCTTTTCGTGTTCCAAATGAAGTTCGGTTTCATCTGTGGTTAGGACAGGCAATTGTGTGAAGTCTAACACCGCCTTAAAATCCGATCGTGACGTATCACGCGAAGAAAGATAACAGTGTCGGCTTCTGAGTTTTGGCATTGTTAGGAGTAGTTGTTGAGGAAAACTGTGTGAATCTGGATGACACCAATATATTGACAACGACACAGAGGCAAAAAAATCTATGCGGACTTGAATTTGGATGATATGACCATTATAAAAAAATATGACATTGATGTCAACGACATGTTAATCGAAGATGGGGAATTTTATCATTTAATTTCATTTCTCCCTTCTTGGAGTACTCTTATTGAAAATGTGATTACACATATGAGGGGTCCAGTGGAAAAACGATGAGGTTCCATTTTTCCGAAATCGACATTTTAGCGGCATCTCTTAGCTTAAGCACGAAGTATCAACATACCAAATCTTACAGGGGACAAACAATGACATTCCATATAAAACTGCGGTCGAAAGTAGGCAGTGCAATGGAAAAACGATGAGACTCGCACATTATATTTCGTTTTTCTCAACTTTTTAAAAGTGGAACCTCATCGTTTTTCCACTGGACCATATGTATATGCGGATTTGTCGATAAATTTATAAAAAAAATTATTAAATGTAGAGTATTTTTGTCTACCCTTGAAGACATTACAGAATCTTCTGCAGATGCAGAAAACTTTAAATTATTGAATAGAAAAAATAGAGGTGGTCTCATAAGGCCATCACAAACTGTTATAGATATTTGTATTCTCCTTGAGCCAAAAATCCGGCAATGAAACGAATTTTTTGGAAATGTTCATACATACACCAAACTTCATCAATATTATTTCAGGATGAAAAATAATTCAGCTTCATAAAAAAAAAACACATTTTCGATATATCTCCCTAAGAGGTGAGTCACAAAATGAAAATAATAAAAACAATAACAAGAATCTATACCAGAATTAGATTTTCCAATATTGCAATGTCGCAAACTGAGAAAATTAGAGGTGAACTGAAGAGAAAAACACTCAAAAAATTTATTTTATTTTCCCATCAATAGATTTTGAAACAAAGTGCCACAATTTTCGTTTGATAGAAATGAGTTTGTAACATTATAAAATAAAATGTGTAGAGAATTGTTATAGGCCTTTTTCCTCCAATCCTATCATTTCTCCATATTTAAAACAAAGTGAAACAAATATCCTGTAACAATTTTAATTTTTGACTTTTTATATTAATTTCTCTCAACATTCGATAATCTACTTATTAATACAAAAAATGCCATTTGAATTTAATGCGATTCAACAACATTTACAATGATAAATGAGAACCTGTGACCGAATGCAAAAATGTAGTTTTTTACCCATAACTGTATTTGACAAATTTTTTCCCAATTTTATATCTCCAATCAAGGACATTTCTGTTTTACAACAACAATGCTGAAAGAGTAATAACAAGAGTCAACAAGTAGTTCGGACTCATGTAAAAAAATTGTAATGTCTTGTCAATAAAAGCCTTTGTTATTATTATTATTATTATTACGTACTTTTTGCATTAATAACTAATCAATCAATTTGTAGAAGTAGATTTTCTCATCCATAATATGATTCAAATTCACCACATACATTGGGTTCTTAATTGATTCAACTCACGTTATTCATAACAAAAGCATTCTTAATCTCTTGAACACAAAGGCCACTATACCCAAATTACTCAAATATTCATGAAAACCAACAAACAATATTCAGAATTTCGAAAATCAAAAATATGCCTACCTTAAGAAAGTGTTTCCTCACTCTGATGTGGATTTCGAGTATGATAGGCTCAACGGTTTAGGCGTGAGGCCGATGGACACAAAAATTGAGTTTTTTTTTTTGATTTACAGACTGGGTGGAATAGAATCAATTCCCATCAAAATACCAAATTTTTTGACGATCACAATAATTTCTCCCTCTGCGCTTAATATTTCTATTTTCAAGAAGTCAATTATTGGTTTTCTGTATATATCATTAAACTATTATATTGCAAATGCTATTACCGACAACTTATACCAGATTCACGAACAGGAAGTCAAAAATCCTACGACCGTCCCTGGCGACACTTGCGCTCTATTGCGCAAACTCATAGGCTGGTGTACCTGCCGTAGGGGGACCACGTTATTCTGAACTAATTGGCGTTTTCTAGAGTTTATTATATTTCTATGGGAAATTTCCAATAAAAATGTCCTGACTCCCGGAACTCTATCTCTATTACTAATAATTTCAAATTAACACTGAAAATAGTGCTCCGCGAGGCCGTTACAGCACGGGTGCACCGCTGCAAAACACAGTATATCACAGAAAATTATTTTTCTATGGCATTAAATGTTAATTTAAAATTTTTAATAAATTATGGTATCATGTGGACACTTGAAAGAATAAATCTCAACTGGAAAAAAAGTCTATTTTTTTCTTTGGTGTTTTGGCATCGACTGCTAAGGTCATTAGCCATGTCATTGTCCATTGATATACTAATAAGTCCGCTCACTCTCGCAAGCGACCCAAATCATCCCCTCCGGTCCTCGCGCGTCCCTTGCCCTGTCTGTTTGGCTTGAGCGCCGGCCTGGTGGGCTAGCCAGTTTAACAGAGTGTACAGTTCGCATCGCCGCAACGATGTCCGTATGATTTACGACCGCTCACAAAAAGAGCGGCATTTTTCGACCAAATCAAAGGAGTTACCAGACTCATTAGTATATCTATGGACGATGGCCATGTGTTATGGGTAGGCCTTGTTACTAACTCCATACGCCATCTTAGGAGCAGCACTGTTATTCAAAAAGTTATACTATTGTTAGTTACAAATTTTTTTTCCAGCCTCCGTTTTCATAAATAACGTCGTAAACGTTTAAATAATTGCCCTATAAATTGTTGGCTTCCTGGAGCCCTTCTAATATACCTACTTAACAAGATCACACGATAAAAGTTTATTATTTTGTTTGTTATAATTTTTTATTACTAAAGAAAAATTAAATATCCAAAAAATGTTGTAATATAATTTTTTATGACGAATGTTTTATTACTGCTGTTTTTATATCTAACAATGGCAGTAATTAATACTGGTTACAATTTTTTGCCGTCATTCGTATATAAATTAGTTATAAACAAATAAACAAATTTAATATTTAAGAATTTTTTTTTATTTCCATAATGTTGTACTGGAAATATTGTTACCACACGGCAGCTAACGCGGGTTCGGCCATTTTCAGTCATGTTTGCATGCATTTTTCACCCATTTTGCATCATTTTAGCGCAAATTGAGAATATACGTTTTGTAGTACTATACTTCTACTTTCATAATCTGTTTGAGAAATTGAAATCAGACTATCACTAGAGCATCCAGGCACACTGCAAGATGCAAAAAACAATTCAAATTGCAATTGTGACAAAACTTTTGATCCGACAGCTCCTGTTTTGTGCACACATAAATTCTACAAGATTCAATACTTTCATGAGAAGACTCTACTTTTGGAAAATGGCGGAGATATGAATTGAAAAAAAAAAAACAAAATTTCACGGTTTTTCCTTTTTTTCTCCGTTACTAATGATCGTATCAGGTCCTAAAGCATTCAATTTTTTTCGTATTTCAAATTTCTACAATTTTTCTCATTGGAGCACCAGAATGCTTTATTAGTTTTCATTTTATAAGCAAAACAATGAACAAAAACACGTTTTTTTGTATTTAACACGTTCAACGCCAGGGTATCTTTTTCGATACACTTAGTTAAAACATTGTGTATCTTAAAAGATACACCAACAAAATTTTTGTTTTGGCCGTGTGTATCGTTAAAACACACTTTATGTACATTTTAGATGGGGAATTATAAGCTCTGGCCTGCTAGAATTTCCCCTGAAATTGAGGTTTAGGATGGATGAAGGTTTCGTTTGTCAATTGCGTAAATCCTCAGATTATTAAATCAAATTCTTGAAAATCACGAAAATTTTCCACCAAGGCTTGGCGCTGAACGTGTTAAATGTTTATAACAAATTAATAAATAACATAGTTGCGAGTCGAATACATAACGGAATATAACTACGGACTGTCTTTTATGTGAGTACAGTCGGTTTCATACTAGTAGTTTTGTAACGAAAAAATCCTCTATGGATTATCTTAAATGGGTTTTGAAGTTTCTAGCAAATTTTTAAAAATAAAATCAAACTCTTTTATTTATTGCAATTCATTTTTTTCAGGACTTGGGTATGGCTTGTAATCCTGTAATGTGTACAAAATGCAGAGCATTACTTATATCAGCTTACAATTTTGTTGAAAAATGCACACACAATGAAAATATGATCTACTTATATAAATCTGAATTAGCTACAGATAAAGACAAGGTATTTTGTGAGGATGTAGTCCAAAATTTACCTCTTTTATTGAAGGAAGAACCACCAAGAAAAAAATTGAAAACAGAACCCTGTGAAAGTGATGAATCGGGTAGTAGTGATCAAATACCTAGGCATAACATTACTCAAGATTGTCTTGAGACTAGTTCTAAACAACCCAGTGACATCAATCAAGAAATAACTGAAGAACCATCAATTGTAGTCGATGAAGAAACTATTGTGGAAGATTTTTCCTGTGATTCTTCTGAAACTTCTTCTGTTTGTGAACATGATTCACGGTTAGAAACAATATCGTTATTGGAAAATGAAAAACCTTCACCTAATGAATGTAATTCAAACAAACCTGGCATTTCTGGCAAGGAGTCGGTTGAAACTTATTTTTTTAACGAAAGTTTTCACTTGTCGAAACCTTCGAGTTCTTCATATATTGTAGTTGTACCCAAAGAAAAAAGTAATGTTGATGTCAATCCAACTTGACTGATCACTTCTGTATTTAATCATAAAATAATTTTCAAGTTTGGATCAAAAACGTTCATCTTTGCTTGCTGTTAATAAAGAATACCTATCATCATATCAAATTATTTATTGACCTATTTTCAAAGTACAGCATTATGCAATTTTTCTTTACCTGCAATAATTTCAGATATCAGTTGGAAATGACCGTAAGCAAGTAATAATAAACGCAGTGCTTTACCCACATGATCTTTTTTTCCAGTTAGTCCCTTTCCCCGTTGTGGTTTCATTGGTAAGTATATGTCTCTCCGGCAGATTATTATATTTTACAACTTTTCGATAACACTCAGACAAATTTTCAAAATCAATGTACGTTTTAGTTGGTTTACTGAAATAGATCTGTGTCTATCAGTGAGAACCACAATTAGTCCAAGATAAGATTGTCCACGATGGGGAAATCAGAAACGGTAATTGATACTGTTAAATGAGAAAAAAGTAGCTTTACAGAAGAGAGATATATATGGAAGTATGAAATTTTCAAAAAAAAAAAAAATGATTCAATTATTTTGGGAAAACTGAATTTTTAGATTTTTTTTATTTTTTTTACGGAGTTATTATCAGAGATACAGAGATACAAAATACTTTTTAATACAAACTTTTCATAAGCTTTCTTGTGATGATATCAGTTTTACTGTCCGACGTTTCATTGTCGAACTATCAACTTAAGGTTCATATAAAGTCAAATATTTCGCGTTTCTGAACTGTAAGATGGCACTGATAAGATATGTTTTTCATACCATAGTGACTGCGATCTTTTATAATATTTCCAAATGAATTACAGTTTTCTGTTGGAAAATCTACCGAATATCCAACGGTCAACCCTACTGCTAATGCATTGCTGTCAAATCTCAACATTATTCGGAGTACTGCGAAATAGCTCACAGGATTATTAATTATTATCTGGTATTAATTGTGGCAATGTGGTTCAATGCATTATGTAGCTATATTACGGATAGCCGGATTACTAATAATAAAAATTATTACATTTCTTGTTCTTATGGAGATGATTTTATTTATTTCTCTTCAATAATGAATTATTTATCTACTGTATTATCTACATTAGAGATATAGAATATAAATATACAGTGCGCATCATAAGTGTTAACCCCCCTATCTAACTCGTTACGGGACTCTTGTTAGGAAAATCGCCGAGACACGTCGATTTTTGATTTCTACAGTGTACATTCTCGTATGAATAGTGCACCCCTAATTTCATCCCTGACTGGAGGGGAGCAACCCTGTCAAAAAATTTAAATAGCATGGGGTGGTGAGTGATAGCTCATTTGAAAGGGGGTTTTATTCTCTATTCAACCGTGCAAAGGAATTGAAATATGTTACATTATTTCAAGAGTTATGAATGTTTAAGAATAACGACAATTAACGTAGCGCACTCACCCTTCGAATTACAAAGTCGGCCCTGTATGATATCGGTGTTGGGTCAGACGGCAAGTGTGCGTAGATATTAACTGCACGTTTTTGTAGGTGTTTTTGGGTGTTTGCGGATAAATGGTCAATACAAGAAAATGATATCACGGATAGTGCGAGTCAGTGTAGTCTAGATGTTAGTTGTGCTTGCTATTCATCTTCAAATAATGGTTGCACCACGTGCGTTGAATGAGAAATGCGAAGCAATTGTAATTTTTGGTGAGGCTCATCGAAATTATCATGAGGCGGTACGAATGTTCAATGAACGTTTTCCGGATCACCCTATTGATAGACATTATTTCAAACAATTAGTGGCAAAATTTTATGAGAACGGCAGTGTGCAAAATAAACCACGTTCTGGGCAATCAATTACAGGAGAAGATAAACAAGTGGACATTATGAGCGAGTTTGTGAATAACCCGTCCTCATCGAGTAGAACTGTAGCCTTGAATTGTGAGGTTTCGCAGATGACGGTATTGAGAATTCTGAAAAAAAATTAATTTCATCCGTACAAAATAAAAATGGTGCATGAACTGACGGACGATGATCCAGACCGCCGTCTAGAATATTGTGAAATAGTATCTAACAATATTTTACAAAATCCCAGCTATTTAAAACATATTTGTTTCAGTGATGTGGCTACTTTTTTTTAAACGGTCATGTGCATAGACAAAATGTGAGGTACTGGTCCGATGAAAATCCTCGACTTTTTCGCGAAACTCATACCCAGTTTCCCCAAAAAGTTAATGTGTGGGCAGGGACACTGGATGACCATATTATCGGTCCGCTATTCATTGAGGAAAATTTGACGGGTGCCCTCTATCTGGAAATGCTGGAAACAGTGATAGATTCACTCATAGTGACAACTGTCGAAAATAATCCAGACGAATTTGACATGGACATTATACTGCAACAAGACGGAGCTCCTCCTCATTTTGCAGTTGCTGTCAGGACATTGAATACTGTTTATGCAGGACGATGAATCGGGCGTCGAGGATCTGTGGAATGGCCTCCAAGATCACCAGATCTAACTCCTTTAGATTTTTTCCTATGGGGTTACCTAAAATCTAAAGTCTACGAGATTCAGTGTCACTCTATTCAGGAGTTGCGTGCGTGAATTACGGAAGTGTGTGCAACAATTACTCGCGATACCTTGCAAAGCGTCAGGACTGAAACACAAAATAGACTCTATTTTTGCCAGGAGGTCAACGGGGAACATTTTGAACATTTACTGTAATAACAGAAAAAATTAGTGTTAGTTCAGTTGCTTTCCTGTTTGTGATGTAATTCTTTGCACGGTTGAATAGATAATAAAAGCCCCTTTCAAATGAGCTATCACTCACCACCCCATGCTATTTAAATTTTTTGACAGGGTTGCTCCCCTCCAGTCAGGGATGAAATTAGGGGTGCACTATTCATACGAAAATGTACACTGTAGAAATCAAAAATCGACGTGTTTCGGCGATTTTCCTAACAAGAGTCCAGTAACGAGTTAGATAGGGGGGTAACACTTATGATGCGCACTGTATAATATGTATAAGGCGAAGGGCAGTCTTGACTGACTAGTTAAGGAAAAATGCGGATGGGTCTTGAGGATGCAGTCAAAATACTGGACTGTTTAAAAGAACACTCTTTGTTATTTGGTCGATCTTTCGGAAATGTTTATATTCTGTAACAAGACATCAAACATGAGGTTTATAGTAAAAAGTCAACATTGATGAGACACATACAAAGTCATGATTCATAATGGTGGAAAACATCCAATTCCTTTTTTAAATTTCGGTTCAAACTTTCCTACTATATTTTTTGAAACTTGCACACATAACTCAGTACGGGGTGTTAAGTTTGAACAATGAGGTCTCCATCCAGGTCAAATCTGAGGGCGCGCGCAACCAATTTCCTGAAAGCAGAACCACTGACTTCGAATAACGAGATCCCAGAGGTCTACATCCAATAAAAACCGGATACATTACAAATTCAACCAAATTCATAAACAGGACCCAGCAGATGCCATTTAATTCTAAGCACGAGGTCCCCGCGGTCTACATCCAATAAGAAACTGGAGACAACAAAATTAACCAAATTCATAGACAGGACCAGCAGAGGCCACTGAATTAGAAAAACGAGGTCTCCCTGGTCGCCACCGGAGACACTACACATTCAATCAAATCTATTGACAGGACTCAACAAAAGCCACAATGTGCCTATTTGTCTATATTTCGACATAACTATCATTTTCGAAAAATGAAACAAATTACATCGGTTACCGCTGTCTAGAACTATTGGCAACGCTGTACAGTAAATATGACAGTGACAATAATTCTGTGCAATACCTTGTGGGCAGTAGTAGAACTATTTTTGTCTTTTTGTTCATGTACTACAGAGGAATCACGAGCTATTTACCGTTTTTTGTCCGAGGTTTTGAAAATCATTATTAAAAATATAAATCGTTTGATTTTATGTCTGAAAAATAGTATGAATAGTTCCTCAATGTTCAGTCTTATAAATTTCATATAAATATCACTTGCAAAAGCGATTCTTCTCAACTGTCTTTGATTTTATAACAAGATTTTCAGAAATTTTTTAAATTGTGAGGGAACGTTGAAGTTGAAAATCTTCTACTTTGACATTGATATGTCATGATATTTTAAATGGAATTTGATGAATGGTTATTGGGAAAACTTGAAAAAACCTCTAAAAATTAGGTTTTAATTTTTTTCCTCGAAAACTGTTCATCAGATTTTCTTCTACATCTCTATAATTATTCAATTTGAATGGCAAAATAACTCAAATTTTTTTCAGAATTTTTTACCTTGCTGTTATATGAACCTTAATTTTTTTTTAAATAAGGCCCTGTTTCGAAGTATACAGGTTTTTTAAAAGTATTTTTTTAGCGAATTCAATGATGTATCACTTATGACGGATCCCATACGTTTCTAATTGTGTTCGGCCATCATCATGGATTTTAAAGACATTTGTTTAACATGTAACCCAAACTTTTAATTTTCTTCAGATCTCAGATATCTAATTCCACCACTTTATTTCCAATTCTGGCCCTTAATCGAAATTTTAATAAAATGTTCGAGATGATCCAACTCTATAACAAAACTGTCATGTGTGATACATCATTGAAATTAAAATAAAATTAATTTAAAAATATGTATTTAGTAAAACAGGGCCGTATTCAAAAATTACTGATGGTTGTTCGATAACGAAACGTCATTCAGCAAAACTGATATCACAAGGAAGTTTATAAAAAGTTTATCTGAAGAATTTTGTATATTGTTCCAGCTCTAACGATAACACCACAAAAAAATGAGATAAGAAATCAAAAAATTCAGATTTTCCAAAATAATTGGTAAATTAAAAATATTTTTGGAAATTTCATACTTCCGTATAGTTTATATGTTTTTTTCCAATTTAACCAAAACTGTAACTATTACCGTTTTAGATATTCCCATGGTGGGCAACCTTATCTTGTACTCACTGTATAAATGCGGATTTACCGGATTCATAATGCATAATTTATTGCATATGCGTAATTTTAATGCATACCCAATCAATAAAAGTTTAATACAGGGACTCGATTGAAATGATTTACCCGTTTCACAATTTATAAAGATATCCCTGTGTTGAACTTGTATGGATTATGCAATAAAATTTCGCATTTTGAATCAGGGAAAGCCGCCTTATAATTACGCATATGCAATAAATTATGCATTATGAATCCGGTAAATTCGCCTTTAACCATCACACCAGAGTCAGTAATAATTTTGTGAGTTCCAAGAACCAATCTCTCCGAACCATTTCGTATTATTTTCGAAACACAAGAAGAAACAGTAATGATATTACTTTCTATGTAGTAATTTTTTACTTGCGCCATTTCTAGTGGTGTAAAAATGTGTTATTTCGACACTCATTTTTATATTGATTTATGATACTTACCACTGTATCGATTCCACATACTTGGCCGTTTTGTGAAGCTGCATAGATTATGTATGAGTCGGTGTCATAAAATATACCATATTGATCTCTTGGAACCGCGACAATATTCATTTTCTGTAAGGAAAAATTTAAGATTAGTTTTCATCATCGACAAAGAACAATTATTTTACATGTAAAACTCGATAGAGGGGATGCAAAAATCTGCCTCGTCAATTACAAAGAAAAAAAACTGTTTGAAAGTGGTTGACAATGTTTCACTTTAAGTAAGGTTATTTGGGTTTTTCATTGTCTAAAAAAGAACAAAGAAAACATCTCTGCAATTTTTATTCACGACGTTTCAACTGTTAAAATCTACAGTCGTTATCAAGTGTATAAGAAATGAAACTACATATAATAAATTCAGAAATGGTATTAAACAGGCCCTATTAAAGAAAGCCTATTACAATCGGGAAGAATTTTATAATGACACTCTGTCAGAATCCTGATTTTATTTAAGTTTTTGTGATATGACTTACGTATTGTAATGTCTATAAATAACAGTTGAAACGTCGTAAATAAAAATTGCAGAGAATTGAATTTTTCATTGTTCTTTTTTAGACAATGAAAGTCCAGAATAACCTTACTAAAAAAAACTGTAAAAAGGTACTTCCTTTTTAATATTTGGGAGATGAATTCCAAATTTATTAAAATCTTATGTTTACTAGTTATAATTTTTGCGCACTTGCTTTATATTTTAGAGTAGTATTAGTATATAAGGAAATAGAAGTAAATAGAAGTTTATTTAAACTGCAATACCTACAGGCAAGAACCCATTTACATGTTCCCAGTGAGACACATACAATGCGTCAGTGTAAATTTGAAATATTGTTATCCAATACCTTAAATTACTGCAAACATAATTATTGACGAATATTAAACAAGTAGTACAGAAAGTTTTACCAGAACAGCAAGTCAACCGAGCTGAAGGGACACAAGAGGACACAGGGCCGGCTTTTGTACATTTCTGAAGAACATGGACAAAGTTTCTGAAGAAAGAATGAGGTCCGGCTATAGGAAATTTTGCAGGAGCAGAAACCCAAGAAAGAGACCAGTTCCATAGGTTCTTGCAAGAACAGGTGAAAATCTATAAGACTCGAAAAATAATTTACAAGATAAATTAAAAAAGAAAAAGAGGAATATACTGTCGATTGTTAGGATGTAAACAAACGATTCATAACTATTCAGTTTTTCTGTAGCCACGAACTCCAAATTCGTAACGATGTCACTAAGTAGGTATTGTTTAAATTTACTATATTATTAGGAGCGTTTTATTGGAGGCAAATTCTACTCGTAGGAGTAGAATTTGACTTAGCTGTTTTTTTGAAACCAAATATATCTACTTCCTCTACTCTTAGACCGTCAGATAGTGACAGATTTAGGTGCCCCATTTTCACATACAAGCCTTGAATAGAATTGAGAAGTACATCGATGTTGAGTAAAATGGAGGGAAATTTACGAGTGGCTCCTGGGGAAAACATGGAAAATTCGATTTTCCATATTTTAACGCGAGCCGTGTTCATCTAATCATTAATTAGTAGAACCTGGCTTCGGAAGATCAAAGGCTTGAGTGTTGAAGGTGGCTAAAGGGTTAAAATAAGGCTGTAATCTTGTAAAGAAAAATCTAGATTTTAACAGATTTTCCCACGCAAGCCCATCGAAACCATGAAAACCTACATCGTCACTAGACCGAAAAACATAATGGCTTGAGTGGCGCGAATGGAAAAGTAGATTTTGTCGTTGGAAAATTTAATGGAAATTCCTTTTGATTTTTCCATATGTTTTCCCCACGAGCCACTCGTAAATTTCCCTTCATTTAACTCAACATCGACTTACTTTTCAACCCTATTCGAGGCTTGTATGTGAAAATGGGGCACCTAAATCTGTCACTATCTGACGGTCTATCTTGCTACGATTGAATTTGATGGTAGCAAAAGTAGATAATTGGTTGAAAAATTAAACTCCCTAAATCATAACAGAAATTGATACTTTTGACATTGCATTAAACTATGGACCATTATCCGTTCGTTTCAGTTTGGTTGTATTTTGTTCAAAAAACTTCATTTTACTCACATTTAATGATTTCGGTAGTGAAGATGAGCTTCTAGTTGAAATAAATATGAGTGTTATGGACGTAACTGAAGTTTTAGATGGAAATGTTTAACGAATAGGTTGTACAACGTGTTTTATTTATATAATATAGAAGGTGGGTTCATATTGATTCTCAATTCATTGAGAACCTCTGTTGAAGTTCCCTTTTAAAATCATATTCTATACAAATGGATACCAGAAAAGAAGATGATGAAGGTGGGTTCATATTGATTTGAAATTCATTTAGTATCTCTGTTGAACCTTCCTTTTAGAAAGCTGCGAAAGTTCAAAAACATTTTGTGTCTAATCCATTTACCTATGATGAATAGAGAAAAATTGACCTGAGACATATCAAAAAAATATTTTTCAGTTCCTACTTGTTCCCAATCTTCGAATATGCTCTATTTTTTTAGCTAGTATATGTTCACTCAAAGGTGCTTCGGAAGTGGAAGGTGTTAGGTTTTCAATAATAATTTTTACATTCTGAAAAAGTTTTCTGAGTCGAAATTATTTAAGGAATTCACATATCTGATAACTCAATTCATTATTACACTAATATTCCCTCCTAAATAATCTTCCAATAAGATATAATACTGCTCGCGCCTTCTTCCATTGCCTGTTTGGGCTGTGGAAGTTGTTAATTCAAACAAATTATTCCTAATAACTGAATCATTTATAATAATGAGACGTAAAGTTTCAAACTTTGACATCTACTGGCTGGAAACCCTGAAATTACGTTTTTATGATACACAACTTCTTCCACTAGCAGAAATAATCTTTTGTGGTCAATAAAACGCAGCTAAAATTCTTGATGAAAAGTTAACATTTACTAAAACTACTACTAACCATTTGAATCTGTTGGTGGCATTTTTGAGTATAAAACGCAATTTTCTGTTTCCAAATCCAAAGACATATTTTGAAATAAATTTAAACTTTCAAAACTGTCAGTTAATAAAATGAGTAAAATTGACAAATGACGAAACTACCGAGGAAAAAGTACATCTATCCATAATTTTTCCTTCTGGTTTAGTTTCTTATGCTCACCTCTATTTTCCAAATCATAAACGCCGTTGAATTTCTATTGATTTTTCTGAAGGCCACATCGATGGTACCGTTGACTCCGTTGGTAGCAATTTCATCCTGCAACAAAAAAAATTAATTAATGGTATCTTTTAAAAATTATGATATTCTTATTAACAAACTGGATTTGGTGAAAACTGGGGCTGTTTTAATTATAATAATGATTGTTGTTTTTGTCATGTATATTAAAAAGATAATAACAAATCGTAAAAAGAGAAGTTGTTGGAAGAAACCATGGCTAAAATACAAAATTAACGACCGTTTGCACGAATTTTAGTTAAATTCTAATCAAAATATCTTTGCACCACATGGTTTGATCTATATAGTTATCATGTTCATTTAATCATTAGTTAATCCTTAATTAGTTAAGCCAAATTATAATTCAAATTGGTGCAAAAGAATGTGATAATTGGTAAATCAAAGTCAAAATATACTTGAATGTCAGAAGTTTTTCAACTTATCGACAAAGCTTTCAAGTATAGATACGAAGTAAATTGAAGTAGGTATGTATTATATAGACTTTAATGGTGATAATCTCCCCGATCTGAACATAAGTGCAGACGGAAGAGAGTACCACCACCATATGCGCTCCAGGGCGACTTAACAAAAAAAAGGTGGTGGATTTGCTATTCCAACTGCAGGAAAAACTCGAAAAAACCTACAGTTAGTTACTGAGGCGAGAATGAGCGCATGAAGCGCATGCAACTAAATGAGAATAAAAATACAACGTTAACGCTCATAATTAATCCCATCAATGACCCCTTCATTACTGTCATCTTCTGCCAGTACAGCCGCAAACGTTCCAGTCCATCAATGACGAGAATGTACATAAAATCATAAGTAAAAAATAACTCAAAAGTGATCAGATGGAAACAATAAAATATATTTGAATTCAACACCATGTTCGATTCATGCTTGAATTATGCGTTTCAGAACCCATCATGTGTCATATGGGAAAAAGTTTATTGTTGGGCTATTGGTAAAATATTTCTGGGGAAAAGTTTGTGCATGTCCGATAACCTAAAAATCAATTTTGACACGTCACGTGACCACTAGTATGGCGGCAAATTAGAAAAAAATATGAGTGGGCCAAAAGTGGGAGAGATATCGAAAAAACTAATTTGAAAAAGTTGCTTGGAATTTAATTTTATACTCACATACAGGAGTTCCAAATTACTTTTTTCGATATCTTGCCATCTTACCCCACTTTTGGCATCTTCATGGTAGCTTTTCCAATTTGCCGCCATACTAGTGGTCACGTGACATGTGTCAAAATCGATTTTTAGGTTATCAGACATGAACAAACTTTTCCCCAGAAATGTTTTTCCAATGCTCTAACAATAAACGTTTTTCCCATATGGTACATACTTTTTGGTGGTCACTATAGATTAGATAGAATTGTGAAGAGACAAAATGTCCTGACAGCTCATTGTAATTATCCTATACAATAGGAATATATTTGGGTCGAAAATTCATCAGAAAATAACTACTTCCCTGGCTAATACCACGACGAACGTTAAATTACACCTGATGAATTTCCTTGCAGAGTTCCTACAAGGCTTTTCCTGCAATTGTTTGTTGCATGGAAATGTTCATCGGAACATTTGGACCACCTATAGATCGATTTCGGGGTGTTGCTCCTCATCAGTATAGGGTAGGTCTATGCAGTCAACAAATGATTCGGTGACATCCTCATTATATAGAATTGTTCCTATAATTTTGTCAGCTTTTTTGTTGCAGTCAAAAGTCTGGAAAGCATGCGCAATGATCACGAGAAAAAGTCTAGCAATGGAATTGCTAGCAAAAGTTTGAAATGTACGAGCCCTTTTACTCAGTTGCCGTTGTGAAATGGTATTAAGCGGTTCTTAGATGTTTGTTTTGTTTCCGAGTAATTTTTATTTTAGTGTAATACAATTTTCAAGCCTTTATTCAGACGTCCACTTATAGAGCAAGATCCCAAGGCCACCAGATGTCACTTATTTTCTGACGATTGAGTGTACGATTGAGTAGTCTTAGTATGTACTATGATCGTATGTCTACCTGCTAGCTTGGCCACACGGCCATTTTCCAAGTATCAGGTGATCAAGATACGTAAAAACATTACTAACATCACTTAAATTCTCCTGGCTGATTTTTACGTATGTGTTAAACAATATTGTTGAAAATGAGTCATCAATACTCCCAGACACTTTCCGTCGGCGGTATTGCTTTGCAGACGCTTTAAAGCTCTCAAAATAATTATTCAATCTCACGTAAATTTGAATCTCCATTTTTATATATGCTAGCCAGAAAACTATTTTAAAATGTTTTATAAGAAGGCAGACCGATCCGAGGGGCCAATCATCCCCTAAACTCAATTTCAATGCCCCTGTGGACATTATCCATGCGCATAAGAGTGAGTGAGACGAGTATTAGTATTATATTGACCTCTATTTCTCCCACAGTTCACTCATATCAATTCATTATTAATAGTTAAAAACAAAAATCAGCTAAAAATAAAAAAAATCAGGAAAATAATTACAGATCAATTTAAAAAAACAAGCTGTTTTAATAAAGTCAAGTAAACTTTTTTTAATTTTTTAATAAAAGGGCAAAATGCACCATTTGAAAAATGAAGATTCCCACGTTTTTATATTGACCGGCACTGGCAACAAGCAGATATATGTTGACTTGAACTCTATATACGAACAATTAGGACCGTCGTTGTGTCGAAGCCTACCAGGGTTCCATGCTATTACTTATTATGATTTGATGTCATCAAATGCACAAGTAGGATAACATTAAAATTAATTTAGTGCAGGTAAATTGCTAGAATTAGTAAACAACAAAAGTAGACAAATTTGATAATGAGTGCGGTTGCCCCTTAGATAAAAAGTAGGTAGAGCAGGTAGATTCGAAATGTTAGATAATTTGACGTCCATTCAGAAATAGTGGTTTAAATAGAAGTAAGTTAGGATAAGTGTTTAGTAAGCTTTTAGCTCCTGAAGATGCTAACTTTGTTGGCGAAATGCGCGTCGAGTGTGATTGTGACGTAGTTTTGGTGTTTGGTTCTCGAGAACAAGAGAGTGAATCATCAGAGCAAATAATTAATCTTTCCAGGCTGTTTTTTGGAGTTACGGCAGTACAGATCAAGCAAAGCGCCTACACTTTTGTCAAATTGAATCATTTAAAAAATTGAGAGATGAAAAAGGATCGGCATGGTTAGAGGGATTTTTGCGAAACCACCCACAAATCGTACCAAGGAAACCAGAATCGACTAGCCGATCACTTAAATAATAACGGACGCCATTTATCGCTGCTAGAATAATGGATGGATAACCGAAGAGTTATTTATTGAATGGTTGAAGCACTTCGAACATTGTATCAAAGCTTATAAAGAATATCTAGTTCTGTTATTACTTGATAACCACTCATCTAGTCATTGCTCGTTGAATATTTACAACTTCTGCAGAGAAAGAGACATCATTATTACAAAAATCAATAGACAATTCGGAAAGAACCAAGAACGCTGGCTAAGATGTGTGGGATGTTTTGGATGCGCTCACAAAGATTGCTCGAATGGAGAAAAAAGCAAACCATTGTGTGTGACTTCTGCCAGTGAACAGAATTATTGGTAATAATGGCCTTCAGCGGCTATTACCCCAAGCAGCGGGGTAATGCCGGCCACTTATATATTTTCTGAAATACATGTTTTCTTAGATTAGATTTTTTTTCGTTCCTAATACAAGTTTTTAGTCCCCGAACGTCTTATTATTTCATTCGTACCTCCTAGTTCTCTTTAAAATCCTTAAGAGATTTTTCTTCTGGGCTTGGCATTCCCCCACTCTACCCTAACTTTCCTCTTTTTAGGAAATAGCCCTTCGCTTTTTATTGTCGTCGCGCTGCTACCAAATAAGTTGCTTTTCAAAAATATGCAACAAAATATCTCGAAATTATCAATAATATTAAAATATAAATGAAAATTATATTTTCTCTCCTTATTTCCACAAATACTGAGATGAGGAGTGTCAGTACTCTCTGCAATCCCGTTATAGGAATACTTCGGAAACACTTCCCAATACTTCCAAATTTCTTTGCGATAAAGTTATACTGGAGGTTATTGCACTGATTTCGCAAAACAGCCTGTATATTGTATAATTATTATTTGGAGACAGTCTGATTACAATTTTCAGTAAAAGTCAAGTTCACCAAGAAGCCAACAAACGTGTCTAATGATTATAATACATCAAGTCACCGTTACACTTCATAATGAGCACATACAAACATGCTATTAACGCTTGAAAAAGCTACCAGTTATGACTAATTTCTGCCTTTGGTCTTAAAACCGTATAACATAAATCAAAGTTTTATTAATTAACATTTGCTTTATGCGCCATGGAAATGGTACCAGTATCACGCAATAATGCTTTATAATACTAATAAAAAGCAATCATTACTGATAACAACACTTGAGGACTCCATGGAAATATCTTGAATTTTGACGAGGAAAACCAGAACTGCTTTCCGGAGGTGTGAGAATCAGATGCGGGTGATCGGAGGCATGCAATATTAACCTTCATTTTATAGACCCATCTTGTATATCACAAATTTCAGCAAAATCTTTTTTATGAATAAGTCTGGACTACTATCTGATATGCAGTTTGGCTCCAAGGAAGGGAAATCATCCAAAGATGCTATTGTAGAACTCACGAATAATATTTTTGGAGCTTTGGATGAGAGTAAACCATGCCTTGCTGGTTTCTTAGACCTCGCAAATGTATTTGATACCGTAAGCCATGAAATATTGCTTTTGATACTCGAAAATATTGGTATAAGGGATAACTGCACTCAAATTACTTAAAAGTTTCCTTGGAAAACGTCAATAATGCGTTAATAGTTATTTATGCAACAAGTGCAAAAAGTTAATGTTTATTGCACTCGACGTGAAATTGTCCGACGAGGCCGTTAGGCCGAGGTGGACAATACGTCGAGTGCAATAAACAATTTTTGCACGAATTGCATACAACATTTTTTCTACGTTCATGCAAAAAGCAAAAAGTGATTTATTGAGGTGCGGCACTAGGTGTAGGAAAATGAAAAGCGCAACTTGAATACTTTATTATTAATATCGATTTGCATTGAAACAGGAACTAATACGTTACGAACAATTTAACTCAAACTTTATTTCTACCCTCAATGTTGAAAGTGAATGAACAATTGGTGCAATTTTCAATATGAATATTTCGTAGTGAAGTACCTATTGCCAATCTCACAGAATATCTGCTAAATATGTAGTAGGTTTAAACGTTTATGTTTGTCATGATGACAGCACGTTGAAGTAGAATGACAGATGAGTGCAATAAAAACTTTATTGCACTAGTGCAATAAAGAACTTCTTTTTCCACTGAATATAGTTCAATAAAGTTTTGCTTTTTGCATGAATGTAGAAAAAATAAATAAAACGTTCAGCGAGTCAACTTCAAAATTTAGAAAGCCAAAGAGATTGAAATTGTGAAAATACGTATTAACGAAAATTAAAAAAAAAAATTATATGAAAGAGATTTTAATTCTTTTTTCAACGATTTGACCCCCATTCCGGAATAACGATAGATACGTATATGCGATGGGATGAACACATAAATTTCATCCTCAATAATCTCTCTATTGAAGAAATAGTCCGAAATGATGGATGTTTATTATGAAAACTACACAAGGTGGAGTATATGGATATGAATAAATTCTAATTATTATTTTTTATACAAAATAAAATATCACAATTGGTCCGGGTTAATAAAAATGCATAAAATGAAAATAAGTACGTATTGTTTAATAAAGTTCTGGATATTTGAAATTTTATGAAAACAATAGTTATGCCAGTTAATAAAAAGCAATTATTATACTGATAAGATCAACACTTGAGGACTCCATGAAAATATCTAGAAGTTTGATGAGGAACACCGGAACTGCTTCCGAAGGTGTGAGAATCAGATGCGGCTGGCATGCAATATTGACCTTCATTTTATAGACTCATCTTGCATATCACAAATTTCAGCAATCATTTTCTGAGTAGTTTGTACAACAACCTACAGTTGTGTGGGTTCACGCGCCCGTTTAAACAAAATGTAGATGCTACAGAAAACAAAACTCGATTCTTCGATCAAAGTCGTCTTCACTCAATTCTTGTCACAAATTAATTTTATACGAATGACATTTTTGCAGTTTCCAAATTTTTTTAATGTAATATCTACTCATGTTATGATTTAAAATCCTCTTTTGTGTGGATCTTATTGGATTTTTGATTTCATTCAACATAACTTCTTCTTCATTTGTAACGCTTACTGGTATTCTACATTTTGGTCGATCTTTGACACCTCCAGTTTTGTGAAAATGCTGCAATGTTTTTGATACGGTTGATTTAGAAAGAGGTTCCCGATCTGGATGCAATTCATTGAAAATATCCACTACTTGGTCACAACTTCGGTTTCCACATATATCAGCGACCCTGTATATTACTAGTGAGGTAGTTTTAAGTAACATGTGAAGAATGCGATAAAATTCGAAATAAAACTGTTTTTGAATTTGGTTCGCCCGGTATACCTATTTGCACCGATACCGCTAAACGATTTGAATAAAACGCACTTATTAATTGAGTTCAGATCCATTTGAACGAAACGCATTCATTAATTGAGTTTAAATCCATTAAATTATTTCGTAAAGTAAATGAACGACTTTTAATTGGCTTAATGGAAATTCAAATCGGCTTTTACAGTTACTTATAAGTGAATAATCCGAGTTGTGCCACCTCATTAATCTTATCATATTCATAAAATGTTCTTCGGAAGAGACTTTCAAAATCAAGTATGTACCTATGCAAGAATATCGAGGTTCCATCAAATTGATTTAGATTTTGTTGTGGAAGATTCAGTTATGTTAATATTTCTTTGACATTTGGAAAAAGAAAAGAGTATAGTGAGATGTTAAAAATGAAAAAATACAGATATAATTTTGAAAAAAAAGTATTTCTGTTGATAAAACGAACCACAGAACAGTAGTGAAGTTACAGATTTGTTTCGATACAATGCCTTACAAATGACCTTTCCCATGGTTCAAACGGTTCGATGTAGATCACTGAATTAGGGTTAGCCTTTAGAATATCAATTTCAAAACGAAACGGCCCGTATGTCCAAATCCCAAAACAAGAATTTTCCACAAATTAGATTTCAAAATTAATGCTCTCTCTATGATTGATATAGGAACATCAAGCTTCATAATATTGTTAAAGTTTCGTTCCCTGGATTATTCCTTTTTCTGAGTCATTGTTCTAATTCGTCTCCATATTTGAGTTTTGGTGAGCATGTAATATTGTCTGAGATGAATATTGTCAGTTCTTCAGGTACTTTCAGTACCTACAGTGCCACATACCAGTTCACTGCTTGTTACCTGCAGATCTTTTTTTGAAGAAATATGTATGTCAAATAATATAGGTAGAATTCAGGTCCATTTCTCAGAAGCCTGACATTTCAGTGCAGATTTCATAGTTCTATGGAATCGTTCTATCGTGCTGTTTGTACTTGGGTGGTAAAGTGTTGTTCGAATATGTTTGAAACCCATCATTTTTTTAAATTCTTCAAATAGTGAAGATTCAAATTGCCTGCCTTAGTCTGTTGTAACTTTCGACGGAATTCCAAATCTAGTTATCCATCCATAGTAAAATTCTCTGGCAACAGTTTCGGCAGTCGTATCCATCAACGGGACTGCTTCTGTCCACCTGGAAAACCTGTCGATACTTGTCAGACAATAAACAAATCCGTTGGATGGTATGGTAGAGACCTAACAATATCAATATTGATATGCTCAAATCTCACATCTGGAACTTTAAAATCACCTTCTGGGGCAATTACGTGCCTGCTGATTTTAGATTCCTGATAGGGTACACAACATTGAGTACATTTTTTAATGTCCCGTTCCATTTTTGGTCAAACATATCTACTAGTAATCAGCTTCACTATTGCGTTCAGTCCAGAATGAGGCAAATCAAGGATTTTATGGAACACCTCTTTTCTAAAGATTACGGAAACAAAAGTTTTGATCACGAAAAATGAGGAATAAAACTTTCTATGTTTTTATACCACTTCTATTTGTAACCAACGTTACTGCAGTTTCGTCCTATATGGACATTATCAAACAATACTATAATCTGAAATAATAACACTTCTTAAATACCCTTAATTCTACCCGAGGCCTGTCTTAATGACTAACGGTCATTAATGACTTTTACCTGTACCTTGTTTATTTGCGACAATGTGACTGCGCTGCCGTAAAAACCGGTGAATAGACCAAATCCAGTTGATCAATCAGTAGGTTACATCCACAATATTTGTGTTTATGAATTTCTAGGGATTCTAAATAATTCAGTTTCCAACCCTTGCTTGCATAGTGCAAAATTTCCGTATCGTTCAGACTCTGAAATTTGTGGTTGCATTCCAAGGAATGGTTTGAAAACGTCGAATCATTTTTTCCTAGTCTGAATGACCTTTCATGTTCAGCGTATCTTTTTGAAAAATTACGTCCACATTGTCCCACATAAACACCGTTACACTCTGGACACTTAAGCTTATAAACTCCAGATTTTTCCATTTTTGCTATTCTATCTTTGGCATTGAAAAGAAAATTAGACAACCTGGCATGCGGCCTGTATGCTACTTCTATATTATTCTTTCTAAAGAATCCCGCAATAGCCTCTGTTCTTCTCCCGAAGTACGTTAAAGTTACAAATTTCTTAGTTTGACCTGGGGGTATATTAATTTGTGCGAAAATTTAAGACGATGTTTTCTGACTAACTTTTGAATTGTGGCCGCATGGAAACCATTATTTTGTCCTATCTGTATGATTGTTTTAATTTCTGTATCTAAGATTATTAGCAGACAAAGGTAACGAGAACGCTCTATGTAACATTGAATTATATGCTGCTAATTTTTGACTATCGGGATGGAAAGAATCACTTGGGATTGTAATGTCCGTGTAGCTCGGTTTTCTGAAGTGGTATAAAAACATAGAAAGTTTTATTCCTCATTTTTCGTGATGATTTCCAACCACGTAGTAACGGCTACATCCATCAATTTATTAAAAGTTTTGATATTATTAGTATGGAAACATCGCAAAAAAATTTGATATCGCTTTCTGGTATATCCATCTATTTCAGGACTAGGGAAGTTTTGCATTCAAATAGTTGTTGAAAGGAATGGTCTTTCATTTGTTCTTCTTCCCACTTGTCTAATATCTGTTAAAAACTGGCTTATGAAATCTAAATATCCCGTTTGTCTGCAGGTGATTGTTTCCGAACTCTTATTGAATGCGTTAACGTTAACAAGTGATTTATGATTAGTATAGATTATGAAATCTCTTCCCTCTAGCATATAGCTCATATATAGCTAAAAGTTCTCTTGTCGTAAGTGCTAGATTCTTTTTAGGCATTAGACATTAGAAAAAACCAATAAGATTCCATACACCATCCTGTAGTTGTTGAATAGCTGCACCCACTGTTGTATGAGATGCATCAACCATCAAAGACAATGCAGTAGACGAAGAATGATGTACTGAAAGAGCTGCATTAGCAATATCATTCTTCGAATCATTGAAATAATTTTCTTGTTCAGCTCACGATTCCGTTTTGAGTCACCTTTCAGAAAATCTTCTAGTGGTGCCTGGATTGCTGCAGCATTGCAGGAATAAAAGACCGATAAAAATTAACCATGCCGAGAAATCTTTGCATGCCATTAAAATCTTGACGCTTATTATGTAACCAAACGAATTTTATGACCGGAAATAATAATTTAAATCAGACTCAAACCCTCGAATACTTATGTTATTCTAGTAAATATTCTCAGAAATACATGGTTACCAAGGGTCCTCTTAAAATAGACGATGTTATTGATTATTTTTAAGTGTTTCCGTGTGTACGAATATTTCGAAATGGGACATTTGAGAATAATAGAGAAACAAACATTCGAATAATCTCCTCATGTTTATGTTCTTGTGAGAGGCCCAGATTCTTATATTTTCATAGACCACCCAGAGTTCTCAGGCAGGCAACTTTGAAATTAAGGTCGAAAATAAGTTAGTCTTTCGTTTCATTCGTTGAAGTTAACATGTGGTCGCGTAGTTATTTTATTAGTCTGCTTAAATTATTGTAATTTTCATAATTCAACTCTGTTCAACTCAATATTCAATCTGGGTACTATCGTTAATTTTCATTCTTTGAATATATATAAAGTCGATCTTCTCAACCTCTCTCGATAAAGTGGATTCTCCTAACCAACTCTTAGTATTTGTTGTATTTGGAATTATTGTCTTTTGCGTTTTATCTGTTTGAATTATCAGTAAATTGTCTGGCCCCATTCACATTTTTTCCGGTTTAAATTATATTACCAGTTAAAATCAGAAGTTGCTTTATCAATTAATTTGAGAAATGTCCCAAACATCTTTTGTTGTTATTCCTTATTGTTTTTGTTCAATAGATATAAGTGTTTTGAATTAAGGCCTTTTATTCTCAAAAGTTATCCAATTTACTAAAATCCTTTTGATTGGGGAAGAAATTATTTTAATTAGTACAGTTGAACAGAGTAAGTAAATTTGAGTGCTAAAGTGAGTTCTGCAACGAATTCTCAATCCAGCATCGAGTATAGAAAGTTGAGATCATCTGATGAAAAAGTAAGGTGAGTTAAAAATCTTAAATGCTGTGAGGTATGATTCCTAGTTGCTAGAAAATTAGAGCCCAACGTTCTCAATTATTATTATGTTTTAACGACTCAGCTCGGTCGAATCAGTTGTGATAAAGCTCTATTTAATTATAAAATCAGCATTTGTTACAATTATAGTCTCGAATTGCTTGAACTTTTCTGTTTGTAGATTTGATTCCTTATTGCTTCGTGACGAGATATCCTGGGAATTCGATAGAAGATGTTTTTCCGAATTCGCAGTTTTCAGAATTTATCACCATACCGTATTTTTCTAACCTGTCGAAAAGTTCTCGAAGGAGAATTTTATGTTGTTCTTCATTTCTCGACGCTATGAAAAAATCGGCGTACAAATTTTCATCTGAACTAAATCATTTACTTATATGCGAGGAAAAAAATATTGAAAAATCGGTTTTTTGACATTTTGACGGTTAATTAGTTAATTAATGAAATGCTTTCACTAAATTTTGAAAATATAGTCTTTCCTTCCAACTGGAAGGTAAAATCATTGATGTTTGGAAGCGGGCATCGATCTGGAAGTGTTTTTGAATTCAGCAGACGCCCTGTAGAGCCGATAATTTTTTATTTTTTTTTACTTTGTAACGTTCCATTCTAGATTTCAATGCGATCAGAGCTTATTGAATAATAGTTTTTTCATTACAAAAAAAAAATACAAGACAAAGAAAATTATTCAGCTCTCCGGAGCTGCTTAATGGTATACATAAGTAGCGCATTGGCATTCCAAGCTGCAGGAAAAACCGGAAAAACCGCAATAAATCTGCAGCACCGCTTCTTGCATTTGCATTAACTTTTGAATTTTCACTTTCGGATTTTCTTCATTCAAGTAAGGGGCTTTTTACAATATCTATCAGATGTAGTTAAATGTCCAGCGTGGCCTTAACCGGGGAAGTAGTTGTTTTCTTGTTATTTAGCTTCATTTCATTTCAAATATCTGAATTCAAATGCATTTTCACTTTCGGAATTTTTCTTTCAAGTTCGGGTCTTTTCACAATATCTCTCAGATGTTTAGTTCAATGGCCAGCGTGGCCTTAGCCGAGGAAGTAGTTGTTCTCTGTTAGATATTATAAAATATTGCTTCATTTTTATCGTAGGGTTTTTCCATTTCCACAGGAGTCATGTTTTTTCAAGTTTCAATTGAGAATGATTCCTTTTTCAACATGAATACCTTCCAAGAGGTTATCTGGAACGATAGAAAATAGCGACTAAAGTTTGTCTTTCAGTCGCAGATGATTCCACATCTGATTTTATGAATATCCTGTTAATATTTTCAAAAAAAAATTAATCTGCTGAACATTTTGTAAAACTTCGAAATTGGAAAAACAAAATGAATAAGAAGACATTATGGATCAAATGTGGTTTTTGCATTCACTCGGTTTAAATTTCTACCTGATATGTTCATAATTATTTTTAGTGATTTCAAATATGATGTTTCTGAAATTATTCATTATCAATATTCTCCTACTTGGTTGCTATAACTTATTCTGTATGTTATCCCGCCTTCAATTCAGGAAACTAATTATTTTAGTCTAATTTGTGCTGTTGTCGGTTCAGAAATTTTCAGTGTGCGTACATTAATTAAATTGGATAACAGTAGTTTTGTGGCTTCTAGACAGAAAACATTTCATTCATCGACTGTCCATTGTGGTCAAATAGATGTAAAATTAAGTTGATTGTTATAACGATCATCGACCTGTTTTGGATTTAACAGGTGAATGAATGCCCTAATTTGAGAAATCCATTTATCTGGTATTTACGATGGTGCCCTGAATGTATCTGATCTTGCACCCAAGTGATCCTACTTCGTATAAATGATTTATTACCTTTCGCCCAGTTCATAGTTTTGAATACCGCTTTTTCATGATGACATTCTGTAGCTCCTTATAGACTGGTGCCTATAGTTTTTGTGAAAAAGAAAAAAAGTAACAGGCAAGGACCAGGTGGAAAATTACGCTGATGTTCGAACTTTAAGGAAAAAAAATTTAAACACGAAAACACTCAAAATGGTGAAATGGGGATGCAGTTTAGGGGATGAAACCGGTTTTTGCGATTTGCGGCGAAACGTAACCTCTTAAGGTGAGGTCCCAATGCAGCGTTTTTGCTTTTCGCGTCTGCGACGCGATTTACAAAAATTTGCTATTACTTTATGATCGCTCCCAATGAAATTACGTTAGGAAGTCAGCGTTATAACAAGATTGTCAAATTATCTGTAGTTATATGTCGTATGTGTTTTGGTGTGTACTGTAAAATGGAGGCAAATAAAGCAGAAACTAAGAAAGTTGCTATTATCGATTTATTTAATGAGAAAACGCAGAAAACAGGGAAAAATAGTATCATGCCAAGTTCATTGTTGAGTTCATCTTTCATATCCATCCACAATTTGTCCCTTGTAGTTTTAGTTCTTACTGTAGTGGCATTATGTGGTCCAACAGAAGCTATCTCCATTACTTTCTTCTTGTACAAATTATATTTCAGTTTTAGCTTGAGTTTCTTCAGATTTAAATAATGTATATTCTGATATATCAGAACTAGTGATTATTTCAGTGCATGTAACACAATAATACTGCAATTATTCACCAACTTTATTATATTTTATAATCTTACACTAACAATTTCTTCATTTCCTTGTATCTTATGATACTGTATTGATAAAAATTTGAAATTTTCAACCTGTTAGACATATCACGTCATCCTCAACACCAGAATAACAATAAAGACACCAGACACCCACAGAGGGCACTTGCGGCTGCGTCCTCTGATGCTTTGAGGAACGTTGCACAAGTATCTGTTAGATTTAATTCAATACCCGTCGTTCTCTTTGCCAGGGGAGTAAATGTTTTCTGTCAGGTACTTGCCATAATAAGCCTACTTAGTAGGTGTATATGGGAGTAAAGGGTTCATCATCGGTCGGCAACGACTGTTCGTTATCAATCGATCTCCCAAAGAATTATGTTTTCTTCACATAAATCTCTCAATCCGGAGATTCGGAGTGTTCTTCCTCTGCTCGCTAGGTGGAGCGGCCTAGTAACCGCTTTATCGCGTGAACCAGAGTTGACCAAGCAACGAAGTGTGTAATGGTTTGGACGGGGAACAGATGGTTTCAGTGCTGTTTGTGTTGACCTACCCTTTGCACTGATGAGAGGCAACAACGTCGAAACTAGTCTGCAGGTGGTCACCCTGTTCAAATCAAAACATAATTCTGCTGGTTGGTCACAGAGGGCACTTGCGGCTGTGTCCTCTGATGCTTTGAGAAACGTTGTACAAGTATCTGTTAGATATAATTCAGTACCCGTCGTTGTCTTAGCCAGGGGAGTAGTTGTTTTCTGACAGGTTCATCATCGGTCGGCAACGACTGTTCGTTACTAAACGATCTCCCAAAGACAATAAAGACGTTTCAAAACTCGTTTACCACAATCCGCCATTTAATACACCTGCCAGCAGCGACGCAAGAAAGTTGAAATATTTCAACTTTATCCCTCCAAATAACTCTAAATATTTTATTTATTTGGTAAAAAATTATCTTTAAAACTTACCTTTTATGATGAAAAAGTGTGAGGTGCTTCTCACTTCCATTTTCATTCATAATCACATCATTTACTAATAACTATAACAATAAAAAATAAAGATAACCAATATCAAGCACCACGCGTTTTTAAACACAAAAGTTAATTTTTAAAGATTATTTTTCAACTTTTAGTCCAAGCGTGTTTCTTGTGTATTTTCAAACTTATAATTTATTATAGATATTTTCATGAAATATCGTTTGTTCCACAAGTAACAGTTTCATCAAGATTGACCCATCGTGTTCAATCCTAACACCCCTTTGTCGTCACTTTGGAGACTTGTCGAACGACTGTTTCCTAGAAATGTGGATAATTTGTTGACCAGAAAAGATTTCTGCCGAACAGAACCTTAAATAACAGAATTATATAGTCGAACTCAACTCTAAAACTGAGTTGTATATGATGGGGGGTTCGTGCCACCGTAGAAAAAATTCGAATCAACCCCCTGGGTTGTGTTCCAAAACCTTACTCTCTTACCCGGAGTCTACTGTCACTGTTCCGAAACTTACTCTGAAGAATTATTTAACGCTTGTCAAACGTTCCAAAACCAGTGGGGTTTACCCCAGAGCTTACTCAACCGTACCTTACCAATAAAGGGGGTAGAAGAGTACTCTGACAGTTATTCTGTCACATTTTTCATTTCTTTGTCAAACTGTAACGTAAAATAAAACAAAAGTACCTTATAACAGATTTCAAATCGATTGTTCTGGCTGCTTTTGTCGAATAATAGTAATTTTCCCGCTGCCGACACTGTAAATAGTCCATACATGCTTAGCAACAAAACAGGTAAATGGCCTATAATTCGTTTACTAATTCATCTTGACAACGGAACTTAATAGTGTCATTTACATGCCTAGGGTAATAATGACTTTGACTTTGACAAGTAATACCTTCAGCTTCATTCATATCAATTTTTAGGTTATGAGACCTTTTGAATATTATTGTTGTCTGCTTATTCGGTAACTTAGTTACACGCACAAGCAACTTAGAATGAAATAGCGAACGAATAATCATGAAGGAAGGGTAAGAAAACAAACTTCAATTCAGGCAAATTTTGAGAAATGTCAACAAGCAGCGGGAAAAACGTAATAAGTAACACGGAATGTATCGACTGTTATCATCCTCGGCAAGCGACAAGCCTCGGCTTTGCCTCGGCTCGTACTCGCTCACCTCGAATGTTAACACGTCTTTACATTCCTTGTTACTTAAATAACTATTACGTAACAAGTCCGGAAAATACTGTTTTTTTGGACGAGTAGACCAAATTCTAGGACGAGCGTTAGCGAGTCCTGGAAGTCTGCGAGTCCAAAAAAACTGTTTTCGGACGTGTTGCGTACACTGACGAGCGTTAGCGAGTCCTGGAAGTCTGCGAGTCCAAAAAAACTTTTTTCGGACGTGTTGCGTACACTATTTATTCGGCAACCATGTAGAATAACAAATCAATGAGACGCATTTAGTCTAAGAGACGAAGAGAGGTCGACCTTCACTCATCTGTTAACCGGATGAAACATACTTTTTATGAAGTTACAAAAATAGACGAATATGCCTAATTTGAGTTGCCGATCAAAAGGTGGTCATGACTATATACAGTGAGTTTCAAAAATTTGCACCATATGGAAACTTTTTTATTATCGATTTGTCAAAAAATTTTATTCTTCATAAAAATTGGTGCATTACGGAATACTTGTATTCGAGTTATCAAAATTCTGAATTTCCAAACGGTGTACAGGGGGGAATAAAAAACAGAATTTTGATCAAGAGTAAACTACCCTGGCTGTGATTCCAAATTTGAATATTTCGAACATTTTAGTTCTTATTTGTATTATATATTGAAATTCGAACAGAAGATAGGTACCAATATTTATATTGAAATTCGAGCACTTCCCCAAAGAAAAAGTGTCCGGGAAGTGAACACTTCCCGGATGGTTGCCAAAAAAATAGATTTCTATACATTTTACAAGATAGATGGTGATAGAATTCTGTTAAAGGATTTAGGTGTGACTGAAATGTTTGTATTGACGCAGATACATAATTTTCGAAGTACATTTTAGATGAATCATTGATTTAACTCCCTATATCCAATGATTATTTAGAAATGTTTGCTTCAGATATTGCTATGATGGAAAGCCCCGAGAAACCTACGGGGGACAACAACTTTAGGTCGCTCAAATAGAACTAGAAGAAGTGTCTTGGAATGATGCAGCTACAATAAGGTACCTGATATTTATAAACATTATGAGAAAACCAATGATAAAACTACGAGAAACAATTGGAGGTTTAGTCAAAAACGATTAAAGGTTCAGTCGCTGTCATACGTCATAAGAATAAACACTGTTCCTAACCCATTTTGGTCTTTGTCAAGCCAATACCTTGACATTACTCTAACTCTTACTACAGGGTAAGTTTTGGAACATAGCCGTGGAATCGTCCAAAATATATTTTTTGTGCCAACAGATAAAATTTGAACACCCTGTTGAGGGTAGTTTGTACCTGCAATTTTTCGAAAAACTTAGCTAACCGGGGATTTTCAGTGAAGATATTTCAATAAAACGGTATCTGTGATTGCTCGAAACAGACTTTTTCTGCCACCATATTAAACATTTGGATCAGTTCTTTCATAATGATAGTTTATTCTTGGATTAAAAAAAAAAAAAATTGCTGACCGGAGATTTCCAATCAAACTATCTCACCATAGAAAACAATGGTTAACCCTCTCTTAAGGGTAGTTTGTAATTTTGATTTTTTGAAAAACTTAGTTGACCGGGAGTTTTCATTGAAGATATTTCATTGAAACAGTAATTTATATGATTGCTTGAAATATACCTCTCGTGCCACCATGGGAAAAATTTGAATCAACCTTCTCTTGAACGTAGTTTGTACCAGCTATTTTTCGAAAAACTCAGCAGACCGGTGGGTTTCCAGTGAAGATATTTCAGTGAAACAGAAAATTATCATTTCTCAAGACGTACTTTTTGTGCCACCTAAAAAAAAATCCGATCGGCCTCCACATAAGGGGAGTTGATTCTTGTAATATTTGAAAAACTGACCTGACCGGGGTATCTAGTGAAGATATTTCATTGAAACTGTAGAAAATGATTGTACCTATTATATTATTCCCACCACCATAAAAAAAAAAATGTTCCTGTTCACAACATTGGTATATATTTTTGTGGCATAAATAATCAAAATTGAAATAATTTACAAAATAACAAAAATTAACACTTAATCAATCAATACTCAAAAAATTAAACGAATATAATAATAATAATAATAATAATAATAATAATAATAATAATAATAATAATAATAATAATAATAATAATAATAATAATAATAATAATAATAATAATAATAATAATAATAATAATAATAATAATAATAATAATAATAATAATAATAATAATAATAATAATAATAATAATAATAATAATAATAATAATAATAATAATAATAATAATACTCAGGGCACATGATTCTCGGACCCAATAGTCACTCACCCTACGGACGTAGGGAGTGGTTATTGGGGTTAACGACACCAGCGCGTCCTCCGGATGGGTCGGAGCACCGGAGACAGAGCCTGACTGTTACACTCCTAAGGAGAAAAAATAATAATAATATGAGATGCAGGGCTTGCCGTCAGGCGCCTGAGACCATTATGCATTTGCTGTCAGCATGTCCAGCATATGCGGTCTCAGCCTATATCCACAGACATAACGCGGCTCTACGAGTGTTATATTACCACCTACGACACTTGTACGGTATAGACGAAACACCAGTGTTGCTTTACGCTCCGGGGGATATTGAGTCCGTGGTGGAGAATGAGAAGTGCCGGATCTACTGGAACTACTCATTTCCCACCCTCAGGCAAATACAGGCCAATAAGCCTGATGTAGTACTCCTCGACCATGGAAGTAAGACGATATTCGTCATTGAGTTTTCGGCTCCTGGCGAAACGAATATCGTCCGAAAGGAGGAGGAGAAACGGACGAAATATCGAGATTTACTCTTCGAACTCCGCAGGCTCTATCCAGACCATTCTGTAAAAATGGTTGTTCTGATAATAGGGTCCCTTGACGGTGTGATGGATTCATTACTCTCGAACTTAAAAATCATACCGGCATGTAGAAAGATGTCAGAAATCATAGCCGGAAGAATGCAGAAGGCTGTCATCCTCGGTTCATTACGTCTGCTCAGGGCACACGATTCCCGGACCCAATAGCTGCTTACCCCATAGTTTGGGGAGTGGTTATTGGGGTAATGATGTTGCCAGCGCGCCCTCCGAATGTATCGGAGCATCGGAGACAGGGTCCGACTGGAGGATTTTAATTCAAATCATAATAATAATAATAATAATAATAATAAACTTTATTTTCCTTTCAGACAAATACAAATTTGTAAAGGAATAGTCACAATAAGCACTAAAAAAATACAAACAAACATAAATACGTACATATAAAATTTATGTAACTGTCTCAATCACAACCATATAAATAAAATCACACATTAAAAAAATCATTGACTGAATAAAAACATTTATCAATAAGGAGCAATTTCAACTTTCTTCTAAAGTTTCTGAGAGAGGAACAGCATTTCAACTCATTTGGTAATCTATTGAAGAAAATCAAACCAGCACTATCTGGAGATCGGTATGAGATTGAATATCTAGTTTGCGGAATATTAAAATTATCTTTATACCTAGTGTTTATATCATGAATTTCTGATTTTTTGATAAATTGGTCTTTATTTTTGAAAATATAACTACATAATTCAAATATATAAAGTGAAGGTAACGTTAGGATATTCAATTTTATGAATAGATCCCTACAACTATGCCGTCCTGAAACACCAGAGATAGTTCTTATAATTCGTTTTTGGACCATTAAAACATTATTTGCATGTGTGGACCAACCCCAAAAACACACACCATATCTCAAGAAAACGTTGTCCACCACAGGGATTTTTGGAACGGTAGTAGATGCAGTTTTGGGTAAATGAGAAAAGAGTTGCGAAATAGAACATCTAAATGGAAATTATGAAATTTCCAAGAGCATTTCTGATTTTGAATTTATTTTGGAAAAACTGATTTTTTCCACTTTCATTATATTTTTGTGGTGTTATTGTCAGAGCTGGAACAAAAAACACTTCTCCACAAAAACTTTATGAGCTCTGTTGTGGTTATATCATTTTTGATGTGGAACGTTTCGTTATCGAACAACCACCATCAACTTCATTGTTTTAAATCCAGCTCTGTTCCGAAGAATACAGTTTTACAAGTATATTTCTTCGGTCACAAAGTTTTTTGAAAAATCACAGGAATAAACTACCCTTATGTGAGGGCTTATCCCAATTTTATTTTGTGGCACAAAAAGTATATTCTGGATAATCATAATTTACGGTTTCAACGAAATATCTTCACTTAAAACTCCCGGTTAGCAAAGTTCTTCAAAAAATTATAAGAATAAACTACCCTTATGTGGTGGCTGATCCTAATTTTTTTCATGGTGGCACAAAATTTATATTCTGATTAATCATAATTCACTGTTCCAATGAAATATCTTCACTGGAATCCCTGATCGGTTAGCAAAGTTTTTTCTAACAAATCACAAGAATAAACTATCCTTTTGTGAGGACTTTGATTCCAATTTTTTTTCATGGTAGCACAAAAAGTAATTATATTATTAGTAATCATAATTTACTGTTTCAATGAAATATCCTTTACTGGAAACCCTCAGCAAAGTTTCATAACAAATCACAAGAATAAATTACCCTTATGTGGGTACATAAAGTACCTACGAATTGATCAATAAAAATCTACTGTTTCAACGAAATATCTTTACTGGAAACCCTCGGAAAACAAAGTTTTTCGAAAAATTGCAAGAATAAACTACCCCCAAATGTAGATTGATTTGAATTTTGAATATGATGGCAAGAAGGTATTCCTCTATAGATTCCTTTATTGTGTTATTATTTTGATATTCGCAGGTCAAGTCTGAAATCATCGAAATATTATATTCCGGTCAGCAAAGTATTTTCTTTTTTGGACGATTGGAAGTGGGTGTAATTTTATTGCATTGTTAGTTTGTTAGTTAGAAGTGTCAAAAACAAGATAATGTAAGTAAGGATAGCGCACATTATGAGTTTGCAGTGGCTTTAATGATAAGGTAATACATGAAATTTAAAGTTTTATTGCTCTTCATGGTGAAAAATGTTTCATGTAATAGACAAACAAGTTTCCTGTTACCACTGAAAGTACCTATTGTCCCGTGTGAAAATACAAAAAATAATTATTAAACGGCATAATTACATAATCATCCTGCTGCAGGTCGAACACCAGCATGTTCGTCAAAAAGCACACACCAAAAAACTCAAAATCAGGCACAGTCACCAGAGTTCCGCAAACTCGGAAAAACAAACGCGAAAAACGATCGCAACTCGCAGCAGTCACTGGATCGAGGAAAGAGGAAACCGGACGACAGCTTTTGAAAGTAGAATGCAGACAGAAGCCTGCACTTGACAAGTTCCGCAATACACCTCGAGGAAGCCAAGTAAGCGGAGGACACTGGCCCCCACTGCACCGGAGTGTTATGTTGTGGTTTACTCGGATGTCGCAAAATCGGTACTTGGTGATTGCGAAGGCAAAATTGATGACGGGAAGAAAACGGTATATTTAATAGTCAGATAAAATAAATATCGAAGAAATAGTGATTGTCGATTAAATTTTGAGATTTCTTCAAGCTATACGGTGAGTCCAAGATATGGTTGTCCACCACGGGTATATCTAAAAAGGTAATAGGTAGGTATAGTTTATCCAAACTCAGTTGAATATGACTTCATTCAGCTCAATATATAGGGTTAGTTCAAAATAGCACATGGTGTAATAACGAATGAAGGATGAAAACGGAAAATTAAATAAATATTATTCCCTATATAAAGAAAACAGTAGACCAGATTCAGCATATTTTACGTGTAACCGTTCGAAGCGTGGAAAGCAATCAGTAATGCGCTGACCGCCTGTTGCAAAAATTATCGTAAATCATTTCTTAATATTTTTATTGCTGTGTGGCAGCCTGGTGATATTTATGAAAAGAAGAACAGTAGCGTACTTAATGAACGATCAAACAGAACTCGATATTTTCTCTCTACTTAATTTGTTTTGCCGTTAGACTAGGAATAAATGTAATTAATTATTGACAAACACTATTTGTTATCATAGAGTTATCCGAAAACAGGTACAAAACTGTTCCCAAATTAATTAACATTTCTGGAATATAAAAGAAGTAATAGTATTACTCAGTATACTTCTGTTTGAAGAATCCATTGTATTTGCAAAATATATGTCGCGGTTTTTTAAACTAAAAGTGTGAAAATCAACATTAAAGTTTTAGTATAAACGTTTGTGTATTTCGAACATGAGGAACAAGACTCACAACCGGATGAACAATGGGAATTTAAAAACAAAGATCTTCATGTTCAGACCCGAAGACTTGTTCTAAATATATATAAAAATCTTAAAAGGGAAATGAACGATAAATGTGACAATAAAATTTTCGGAAGGATATCTCATCTCACCAGTTTGGGGCATTCAGCTATTTACAGAGTGGTTAAACAAAGGGATGTTGTAGATCATTATCGTAAAAGAAAACAAGAAGATCAGAAATTAAACAAAAGATTTTCTTCGAAGGCAAGTTTATGATTTCTATAAACGAAACGAAGTACCTACCTTGGAATCAATTAAAAACAAATTATCTGATTATCCTGAGTATACATATAAGTCGCAGGAAACACTTCGCCAAATTCTTTTAGACTGTGGTTTCAAACACAAAAAACTAAATCAGCGAATGGCAATAATGGAGTCTGCAAAGGCAAGATTACTTGCTACAAATAAAAGAACATCGGGAATTGAAGAGACATATAGTACATCTTGACGATACTTGGTTCGATAGTCATGATGTGATTTGGTATGGATGGGTAGATAACTCTCAAAACTGTTGTCTCCAAGCACCATGTTCCAGAGGAAAACGTATCATTATTGTACAAGCGGGTAGTGAAGATGGTTTTGTACCGAACGCGTTGCTGTTGTCAGCAAAACAAATACAAAAATGTTCAGCAGATTATCATGAGGATATGACTGCAACTTTATTCGAAAAATGGTTCAGTGAACAATTATTTTCAAAAGAACGTAAATATTTCCTTTTGCCATCCATTCAATCAGTAATCATAAACATGGGTGATTCGTCTAATTCGGAGAATTATGATGATTGAGTCTTGCCACGACTTTGATGTGTATATAAGATAGCCGTACCAGCAAATAAATTATCAATGTTTCTTGATGTTTTCTTATTCTATTTTTTTGAACGACTTGTTTTCGGTGTGTCAGATAACTTGTCAATAAGTTACGAGCGCAACGTTCCGTACCCATACACGCGCAATCCTTCAATTCTATTCATTATAAGAACAAGACACATTATATTCGCAAATTTCTATACAGCAAGCAATACGCAAAGTTATACCCAAGTAAGAGAAAATATCTCCGCCTATGGTCGGCTAGTACGTTCAAAGAGGAAAAGTCATTGACGTGTTAATCCGGTTTTACAGCTCATTCAACTGAGATTGGATAAACTATAGGTAAATATACCTAGTTTTGCTCAGACTGGAAAAAAGTTGCGTAACAGAGGGGCTATCTTATTTATTTATTTATTTATTCAATCCCAAGAAACATAAAATGTTTATAAAGGGGCAACGAATATAAATATAAATATGAAAAAAAAATTATCAACAATATTAGGTATAGTTGATAGGTAACAATTAAATAATGAAATCAGTATTGGGCGGATGATATTGGTCGGAGACATTATAATACTTCATCTTCAGTAGAAATGAGAACTCCTTTTTGAATTTTGTGAGGTAATTAATAGACTTATTCGTTTCGGCATGCTATTAAGCTGAAATATCGCGATGATATAATACATTTTTTGCCAAATTGAGTTTCAATTTGCACCGTTTTTAGGATATCAGATTGCCTGGTTAGATGACTACGACTATCAGAAGTAACAACATAGGAGATATTGAAATGTTTTCCGTTATTTTTTGTCAGGTGAATACACGTGCAAATTTTCATTCTGAATATTGAACAATATCTAAAAGATTCCTTGGTTTGTATAATTTTGAAGTTGCTTTCAAGAAGGGTAATTTGAAAATACATTTCATAATCTTATTTTGTAAGGTTGTCAATGGTTTTAAAATTGATTTTGTTGCAGTTCCCCAAATTGAAATTGAATACTGAAGCTTTGGATATATCAAACTGAAGTAAATATTTTTGTGGAATATAAGACCTCAGTCTGTATAAAATGCCAATGATGGGTAATTTTTGTTTCTCAGGTCCAGAACATTCGTAGGCCAAGAGAGAGTTTGATCAATGGTTAAACCTAGAAATTTCAAGTTTTTTTGTATCTTAAGCAAGAAATATCCACATTGAGGAGTTTAATCTGATTTTCTGGTGAAGATCTTTTAGAAATGTACCTACATAAAGCAAGATTTTTCAAAATTTAAAGTTAACTTATTTACTTTTAACCATAACGAAATCAAAGTGAGGTCACCTTCCATTTGTTCCTTCATTTCTTGAGGACTTTTAGTACAGGATAGTATCATCCGCAAATAATTTCAAATGATCTTTCAGATTCAGGCAAGATATCGAATTTATATAAATGAGGAACAAAACAGGCCCAAAGATAGACCCTTGGGGCGCCCACAAGAAATAACTCTCTTCGAGGAGGTTGAGCCAATAAAGCAATAAAGCATAAACATTGCATCTGATGCAAATTTGTCACTAGTAAAATATCGTGATTCACAGTATTGAATGCTTTACGCAAATCCAGCTATGAGATGCTGCACAAAACAACCGAATCTAATTTCATCTGGATATTAGTGAACAGATCCACAGTGTCACTATATCACAAGATTCACGAAATCCATACTGATAATCATGTACATAGTTCATTTTTGACAAATAATCAAGTAACCTTTTATGCAAATATTTTTTAATAATCTTTGATAAAATAGGAAGAAGAGAAATAGGTCGATAATTATTCATGAAACATTTCTTGCCACTTTTAAAAATTGGTAGAACTTTGCAATTTTTTGGGAATTTTCCAGATTCAAAACAAAAGTTGATCATTTTACTCAATAAAAGTGCCAATTCTGATTTAACTAATTTTACAAAATTGACGTTAATGTTATCAAAGCCTGGTGCTTTTTGACATCCAATCCATTGATGAGTTCTTCAATCTCTTGAGATTACGATGGTTCCAGAAACATTGAATCAATAGGGGTATCTTCGGGAACATCAGGATACTGCATATTGTTATCTGAAACGATATTTGATAGCAAACTCCAATATTGATAAAATATTCATTGATGTTTTCACAGATATCCTTTGGATTCGTTATCTTAGTAACACTAACGTAATTTATTATGTTTAATTTTCTCAATTTCTTGAGGTTAATTTATTATGTTTAAATCTTTTTCTGTTTTATTGTAAAGGAGAGAGTTTGTTGTTTTCCACATTGATGAGTTTCAAAAAGTTTGCACCATATGAGAAACTTTTTTATTATTCATTTGTCAGAAAATTTTATTCCCGATAAAAATTGGTGCATTGCGGGAAACTTGGATTTGAGTTGTCAAAATTCTAAATTTTCGAACGGTTTACAAGGGAGAACAAAAAATAGAAATTTTGATCAAGAGTAAACTACCCTTATTTACGAAATTATTAAAAAAGTTTGTTTAGAAAAGTTGTTTAAATTTGAAAACAAAATTCAGATTTGAAATCTCAGCCACCCATGGAATACAACCAAATAAATCCATTTTTTATGGTTCTAGCCCCATAAAGAGTACTAGTATCTCATATACGCCTTAGGCGAATTCCTCATATTACTATAATGATGTTCCAATAATTCCAACTAGTATTTTGATGTTTGTTGAAAATGGTTTGAATTTTTACTAGTTTTTGGTGCAAATTTTGATATTTCACTCTGTATGGAAGTCCATAATAACTATCAGTATGATTTATTGACATTAATTAATGCTGAAAAATTAAGTTAAACAAATCTGTACGATATCTTCCATCATAGTGTTACCACTGTGAAAAAGTACATGTTTCAAACCCATATAGGTCTATCATCAGCTGAATAAATTATACAATAATTTTTCTTTTTTTATTGTAAAATTAATTCAGCTGATGATGGACCTATATGGGTTCGAAACATGTATTTTTTCTTCAAGACCTAACTAATCGATTAAATATTGCCATTGTAGTGCCTAAAAAGGAATTCTAATATCGATTATTTGAATGGTAAAGCAGAATCTCGGTTAATTTGGCAAAAATCTAATGATGCGCATAAAAAAGAAAATGACAAGTTCATCAAATGGATGGAAAAGCAAAAGGTAGCAGATATGAATGAACGAGTTGTTTATTTGACATTACAAGTTACAGCTGTTAATAATCATAAGTTGTCTATTAGACTTCACGTTTTTCGAGTTGTTGATGTTACTTGGTAACTTTAAAAAACGCGCGTTCGATTTAAACACGCTGAGGCGTGCTTCAAATAGGTAAAATGGGGCACCAATAAAAAATAGTATATTAAAGTATAAGTGGATAAAAAGGTCTTTCAAACACGCGCGATTAGAGCAAGTGTTTGAGAGGCCAGTTATCCACGAATACTCTACGCGATTTTTTTTATTGGTACATTTTGAAACCATAAATACTTTGATGTTGTCATGGTAACTTTTAAAAACGCGCGTTTTTGAAAGCTCGATTTAAACACGCTAGGAATAAGTAAAATGGGGCACCAATAAAAAAATACTTTGTCAAGAACTCCATAGTTTCATTGTTGTTGTACACGTTCTATGTTAAACTTATAACTTGATAAGTTCTGAACTTGTTCTTTAGATGGATATGTTTCATTTTCAATTCAAATCACCTTAATTGGCTATAGTGGAACTGATGATAATAATGTTACAAGAACATAACAATTGTAACTCATCATACCGCAATCTGTCATAATCATAACAGAATTTTTTTGATTAATTAACTCACCGGAATCATCCTGCGTGAATCTTTCATGTTTGATAATAACTACGAAACACTTATTGATATATCGCACGCACTTTAACACTCAAACCTCGTCCACAACTAGAGAAAAAATAATTAAAACCGGATACTTTTTTACCTATCGCAAACGAATATCCGATCTGATATCAGGTGTTTGTGAAATTTCCTGAATGCCCTTGGTGATGACCGATGGGGGAGACCGGTGAACTGTTTTGAATGCATCATTTTCAGAAGATGTCTTATGAGGCCCTTGAAAGAGGTTTGTTCTTGCCATTCTGGGGCAGAGTTGCAACTGCAGGTCTGCAAAGGGTGATGGTGAGTAGCGAAGTGGCCACTTGTTCTTAAGTTTTGGAAATCCATCGTCTCAACAGATTGAAAGATTCTCATGACATTTCGTTTGCTTGTTTTAGTGATTATCGACATAAGAGCTGTGGTATTATACAGAGTGGGCCATTGAAAACGAAACAGCGGCTCTGTGGGTCGGCAGAACCGAACTATATAAAGACGCTCGGACACTACATTTTCGAGGGGGTCATCGTTCGTGATGAAATTCACCCGAAAAGTCGAGTGGTGTTAAATCTGATTGTCTGGCTGGCCACTCTATAGAAACGCCTCAAAAGGCTGTGCATATAATGTGGAGGTTTTGTTTAAATATCAAATGGTCTTCATGGTAACGATCGTCATTTTCAATGATGTCTACTAATTCCAAATAAGTTTCTCCTGTCAAGTTACCGTCGAGAAATAGTGGTCCATCTGCAATCAACTTTCCTGAATAATATTCCAACTACAAATCCTTCAAAAATATTCAGTAAAACGTTTCAAAAAGAAAACGAAACCTACTTCATTATTTGTTTGTTCATCATTTAATAATAATAAACTGATAATCTTCTTTATTGTTTGACAGTTGCAATTATAAAAGAGTTTTATTCAAACAGGAAATAAGATCATCTGAAAAAAAAGTCGAGGTTCAACTTAGGTAGCACGACAGCTGCTAAGTTGCTCATCATATATAAAATTAAGATTGCTCGATTTAGTGGCATTTAACAGTAGACAATATGATATCTAGCAGATTTAACAAACGACTCAAGATTATTATTCATAAGTGTGCATGCATTTTCCACATATTGATGAGGAAAGCTGTACTAGAGTTAAGTGTCATTAGCGCGTAAGGTGGATTATGCAAGATTCTAGACGATGTAAAATGTTCGATGAATAAATTGTGAAAAACAAGGGCTCAATACAGAGCCATGGGGCACTCCTAACAGTCCTAACCTTAGATTTAAACATTATGTTTCCTTCGTTTTGTTATAACTTTGAAGTAATTTGGCTGAACTTCTCAATAATCCCATATAATGTAATATGGCTAAAAGAAGTACATAGTTCGAAGTGTCAAGGAAAATGTATGTAGATTTAGATGCTTTTTCAGCTGTTCTCCAAATGCTTTTTGAAAAATTTGATAACTTTGGAGAAATTAAAGGTATACGCAATTCTTTATGTTCAATTGGATTGGATTTCTTCAGAAAATTGAAAGTGGCAGTCATAACATCCCCATTCAATTATTGAACTAACTGAATTATATAGATGCCATGTATATTGTTTAAGAATCCTCTGTATAACCAACATTTTCCTGGTATCCAATGTATAGAATTAATTACTACTTCACCCAAAACAGTTACTTACCTACTTCTTCCGCTTCATTTCTGACAGGTCGTTGAATATTCCTTTTTTTTTCATTTGTTACTGTGGGGATAAAATTTAAAAAAACGAATAGGTGTTGGTGGGAAATAATTAATCCAGATATTCAGAAATGATTTTTTCTGCGTTCATGCAAAATACAAAATTTTATTGAACTGTATTCAGTGGAAAAACTGGTTCTTTATTGAATTGAGTACAATAATGTCTTTATTGAACTTATGTCATTCTGTTACAGCGTTCTGTCATCATGATAAACATGAAAGTCAAATCGACGCCATATTTAGCTCATTTTCTGTGAGATTGTATTACGTTTTAAACAGTTGCATATTTTATATTATTGTCAGGTGTAATATAATAAGTGGTATGATTATTACCGATAATTTTTTGGAATATTAATGAATTGCAATCCCAAAGCTGAAAATACAATGAGTCCGCAGGACGAGTTGTATTTTCTTGCATTGGGATTGCCAATGAATTGATATTCCAAAAAATTATAGGTTATTAATCATACCACGAATTATATTTAGGACGACAATATATCGGTTTGAAATAAAGAAAAATCGTGTCACCGTTTTAATTTGAAGTAATTCACAGAAATCAAAATCTAACAACATGAACACTAAAGAGAAAAATTGGGGTCATATTACAGGCATAATCTTTCAAAATATCAGCCAGCTCCACAATTGTGGTATTCGCATTGACAATATAACCCCTGTTTGTGCAAAAATTGTTGAATTGCCTGGTAATTGATTCTTTATTTCTGGCCGAATTCAACGGAATACTCTTTTCCACTGCTTCATCTATGATACCAATAGCCATTTGTCCCCAAAGATCGCTCATATTGATTAAGAAATATAACTAGTCAAAACACAAAGATTTGACGTTTATAATTTAAATCATTATTTTCACTTGACAGCTAGTAAAACAAAACTTAGCAGGTTTATCACCGTGAAAATACAGCGACAAGCTATATTTTCACTGTAATTCAGATTCTATTGGTTGAATTTCAAAATTTGAAATAGACTGATTGGTTATTAAGCAAGGAGATATATTGTCAATATCTATTACTGTGATAGTGATTACAACATTACTAGAAAATGCAATTTAATAAAAATAAAATTTGTTTCTTTGAATATTATTATATTACTTTTAGCAGCTAGATTTGAACAGAAAATGTCTTCCTTACACTTTAGTACCACCTAGGGAATGCAATCCCGCAAGATAATTTCAATCCAGGTATCTGCGGGACTGAACCATCTTAATCCCGCTGGATCCAGGTATTTGCGGGATCCAAAAGACCTGATAGACCCCGTTTAATTTTAAACCCAAATTAAACAAGCTTTTTGGTACACTTTCAAATGGTTTATTAATACTTTCAGAGTTTAGATATGAAAATAAAAAAAAATTATTTTGGAAATGGCTACGCAAAAAAATTAAAGTATCAATTGTGTCTTCTGCCAAACGGCTTTTGATATTCGACACAAGGTAGCCAGCGGCTTAAAAAGCTCGCTCAGCTCCCACGCTGGTTGGTACAATTGTCATTAGTGAATTATAGGTGAATCCTTTTAATCCACCTGACTCGAAATAGTTCATTTCCTTTTTTATCAAAGTCTCAAGGTTGCTCACATTGCCAGACCTAGGTGTTGGGCTGTTGATCCACCAGAACTTTTCATGCTGGTTAAAGTCAGTTCGTGTGTGCCTCGGCATCCAGATTGACGAGAGCCGGAAGAGGGATGTCGTCACAAGGATCATCAGCATCGGTATATTGTGTTGTTTTCCGTTTGTAGCCATTCGACTATAGTTTTGATTACCTTGCGTATTACACTCTTTGAAGGTAAACTAAATGTTTCATCATGATCATGAATAAATTGACTTATATTTTCTTCGAACATATATGGATCATGTAAATATAATACGCTTCTTTGTAATCCCGCCAGTCCATCGGGATCACGCTAAATTCTAGACCGAGAATAGTACCGCAAAGTGTATGCGGGATCTCGGTATTTCCGGATCCCGGTATTGAATTCCCTAGTACCACCTAAATGAAACAGTTTTTGGATATGCACAAACGTAGAAAAAATATGGTATGCAAGTCGTACAAAAATAGTTTATTGCCTCGACCTGTTGTCCAACTCGGCCTGACGGCCTCGTCGAACAATTTCACTTACTTTTTGCACTTGTTGCATAAATAACTATTGAGCAGCAGCTAAACTATTTATTGTATTTGAAGAAATGAAACGTTCATGCTATCTATAATAATTATCTATTTTATTTGATTACATTTGAAATTCAACGCACAAAGTGCACAAAGAAACTTTAAAATGATGAATCACCATAATCCCTCTTGAAAAAATACAGGTGTCATTCCCATAGATGGTTTGAAGTAATAGTCAGAGAAAAATGTCACCCTAGAAACAAAAACTGACGCTTTAGAAATATTCACGAAAAAGCTTAAATCTTGATAAACATTTTTAACATCTGTATGATATACAACTGTATGACATCTTCTTTTGTTTTAGTTCAAAATGATTGATCTGAAACATATATTCCAACATGTTACTTTTATCAAATTGTTTGAAAATATTAAAATTTACGTAACTCTCATTTTCCTTTTGAAAGTTCGAAGTGTTGAAATATTCATCATGTCTGAAGAAATTGAGAAACCTATATACTGCTGAACTGAATGACAATTGATATATTAACTTTGATTTTCCAACTGAAATATTTTTCCCTAATTTCCCCCTCAGAAAAGCGGCATACCGGAGGTGTGAATGCTGTACTGAAACTGGGACAGGAAGTAGTTGGAGTTAATTTCCCTGTGCAGACTATAGAAACGGAAGTACGGACGTTGCCTCTCAATTGGTGTTCGGCAACATGGCTATGCATTATGTTTCATGGTAATTTTACCCCGTCACCCGTTCTGTTTTTTCACAGAACCATCTCGGAACATTTCATGAGATCAGGCAGAATCGTTAACAGGAGCAAATTAGTTAATCTTTTTGATAAGTTTGGTGGTTTTCAGTTATGTTTGCAATAATTTTTCACTCTTTTGCAGCATTGTCGCGCAAAATGAGAATATACGTTTTTTGTTGTACTATACTTCTACTTTCATCATATGTTTGAGAAATTTAAATTGGACTATCACTAGAGCATCCCAGGCACGCTGCAATATAGACATCGCCCGTTTTGAGCACACATAAAGTACATATGATTCAATACTTTCCTGAGAAATGCCAACCCTACTTCTTGAAAAATGGCGAAGTTATAAATTTTTTTAAAAATCGCAAAAATTTTCAATTTTACGATTTTTCTCCATTATTAATGAATCGGGTCGTATTTGTTCGTATTTCAATACTCTGCAATTTTTCTGATTGCTCCTGTATAGTGGTGTTTCAGGAGTTGCTTATGATTCGCATTCTAGCAGCAACTTAGGTGTAGGTAGTCATATTTCATTGATAAAACAATCGAGTTGGAAATATATACTGTCATTGAATATAATGGATTTTTATCCCAAAACAAAGCACTATTTTTAAAACCTTCACTACTACACCAAAGGTTTCAAACAGTACAGTGCAAATACTGCCATTGATCAATGAAAAAAACGTAAAAAATCATTTTTGAAAAGTTTTGTTATAAGCAAATTACAAGAAGTAAACTAGGTAATCCTTGGTTATGAACATGCTCCTTTCGAGCAGGATTCCAGGGCAGTACAAATTAATACTAGTTTTGATGTCCTTCTTAGTTTCACGGAGAAAAAATCATTATTCCCAAGCGATTGTTCAATTATGACAATTAAAATAGCTATTTGTGAATTAAGAGCGCAGTGATATATTGTCGCTTGACAAAAAGAGTAATCTTTGGAGAGCGACAATGACACTTTGTGCTCGAAATACACACAAAATTTTTTCTACAAACGCAGTTTTCAGAAAAAGAAACACCAGATGCTTTATTCAACAAAAGTACATCATATTATAACAAACTTTCATAATGTATATGCTAACCAAATTGCACTAAATTCAAAAAATACTAATCGCTTCTCAAACTACTAAAAGCATGAAATATTAAAATTTACTTACCTTGTTTAGTAGATATTCTCCATCGGGCGCTTCTTGTAAAAATTTGTGAATATCTTCAGTAGTAAATGTTTTGACTGGCACCACGTCATGAAATTACCGTATTGTAATTCATATTTCTTCCTTGATATCTCTGGTAGGAGATTCAAAGTAACAATTTTTGCACTTTCTGCTACATCAGGAGGAGTGTTTGATAATTCGCTGTCACTATCATCAATCATCATGCAGAAATACGTTGGAGAAGCGAGCGTTTTCGAAATATTTCCGCTTTAGAGCGCAAATGCTGTCACAAAATGACATTTCACGGAAAACGTCAACTTTGCGTCGAAATCTGAAAGCGTCAAAGGCTACTTTGTTAAGCGTTTGTAGAAAAACTTATATACTATATGGGACAGCTCCCCAACTAACCTGGTATAAGTAAAATGAAGAACGACTTTATCCTGAATATCAGAAATTAATCTGGATTGGCAGTAAAGAAATCTTCCTGAGCAATCACAGTGAGAAAATCCAGACGATGAAGATATATGTCGGGGAAGACTTTTGTATCTCGAAATTAGCTAATTCTGGAGATAACAAGTCGGCATTCTGACGTAGTATCTCTGAATTAGCAAAAATAAAATTTTTATTGATAGTGGCCCTCCTACGCCTTCGTAGGAGCCACACAGAGCAAGTTGAAAAATTAATTGTAAAAATTATAATATTTCAAAGTTTCGTTCTTCCAGAATGAGTTTTATGTTTATGTATATGATACTCTCTCTTTTCCCCACCACCCATGTAGGAGGAGCAACCTGAGGGGCGTGTCATTTAAAAGAAATTCATTTCCATTTATGAATCCAGAATTGGAAGTAATAAATAGTTTTCACTAGTCGACGACTTAACCAAACCTTTATTAGCTGACTTTGATAAAACTGGATATTTTCCATTTCGAATAGAATAGTGCAAAGAAATCCATTTTGCGAAAACAACACATTTTTGAAAAGTTATTCCCAAAAAAGGAAACATCGAGAAGAAAAATGATAAAGTCGAGTAACCTAGTAAATGATAAACTTCAATACTGAAATGAACCAACACCAAAATTTTCTTTCGTTTTGATAGTGGCAAAGAACAAAAATGCCCAAAAATGAGGGGAATTATCCGTATCATTCATTTAATACTTGGAGAACGTATTTTTAATTATTTTAATCTTCATACACTCATACAACCCTTTGTCAATCAGAAAAAAATCGTTTCTGACTCTCTTTTTTCACACAAAAAAAAATTAATAGTAGCAAGTAAAATTTGCATACCACCAAGTGAAAATTTGCATACTATATGGGACAAGTACACGCTTTATTAGCCACAAGAAAAATTAGATTCCTGAATTTGATCACTTGCTGTTATTTTGATGTAATTTCAGGAACGCAATGTAACCTAACTATATTAAACTCTTTACTAGAAGCAAACTTTTTATTTTACAAGCCTCAATCTACGTTTTATTTGCAGCAGGTGCTCAGTTTGATAACTACTAGTGACAAGTAAATTTACCATTGATGAAGAATGATTTACTCTCAAATAACTCATATACTTAAATCTACTGAAAAATATATTAGTTGCTACTATACAGTATTCTAATGTAGCAACATTTTTAGATTATTATAGTAATTTCAGTTTACTTGGCCTTATCAAATGACTCACTTTTGGGTAGTTTATTACTGTCTTACCTTTAATAGCTTTCATTCCATCTTTGGTATCAGGATACAACGGACTCAATTGAAATATCCACTTGCCCTCAGTTTAGAGTTCTTCGTTCTTCAAAGAAGGATCATTTGTTTTTTATAAAGCCTTATTTTTAATACATTCATTTCATTCTTGAATTTGAAATGATATGAAAGGTTCGGTTTCACCAAGGTAGCAATGATTCAGTTTATACTATAAGAAAACGTACTTGCATGTCATATACAGGCTAGCAAAATACACTTCTCAAGTATAAAACATTTTGACGGCTCTTTCAAACAAATCATCGCCTCTGGCCATACCCTTACTGGATCACCCAGTACAACCTGTTTCATAATTAAAAATTTCGGAACTTTGTTGAATCTGCTTGTATTCATCAGTATGAATGAATGAACAAGCAGGCAAGCTGATGTCTTTCCTCATTATGATCTTAATAAATCCAAGTTATGCACATCACAACGTAGAATTAGAACATTCTGAAAATTGAAAATAAAAGATAATGAAGAAATGAAATAAAAATATGTAAATTTTTAATATCTTTATTGAAACAAAACTGTTGTTCAGTCTTTTGAAAAATTCTTCTGCTTCTATTATACATAAAATGTCAATACTCTAGAAATGTTAGGTCAAAATCCACATTCTTCATACCAACAAGTACAATACATAAATCAAACTAACACTATTCACACAACTCACAACAGTAATAATATAAGTAATAGTATAATTCCGGCACACGATGTAACACGTCCACATACAACTACTAACTCAAATGCTGGAATTGGAATGATGCCAGTTTTGCGAAAACGATGATGATCAGTGCAACGGTTACTACCGATTGATCCCGAACTGGTCGCATATCAACAAGTAGGTGAACAGTTTCATTATCGTAGGAACACCTAGCTCTATTGCAAATAAACTGTTGTATTATGCCTGTAACACGAGTCTCTGTTGTTATGATATACTTTTCAGAAACACAAAGTAGATAAATATGAATATACACTTTTCCAGCGCTAGTAAAATATTGACCTGACATAATACAAATGTTCGAAGTACTTGCTGTATGTAAACAATATTATAGCTACAAGTTCATGCGTTCAGAATACTATTAATTTGTTTACCACAATCGAAAAATAGTCAGGAAAACGTTTTACTTGGACCATTTTTGCCGTGCAGTGATGAAGACCCTTAACACCTTCCGCAAGACAGTCAGTTCACCATATTGAGTTTCCTGTTTCAATTGAATATACTAAAATGCATATATTTTTGTAACTATACAGTGAGCACGTAAAGGTTGGAACAAACTCATTGAACGCTTGATTAGGGAACATAAGCTCAGACACGTCAATTTTATTTTTCAGTTGCTCATTTTTGGTCAACTCAGATTTTTGCTGACGTCATCGCTGTTCGAGTTATGACGTCATTATAAATTTTTTCAAATGGCATTACCCTATTTTGATAATACTTCCAAAAAGAACGCATTGTTCTGTGTATTGATGTCATATTTTTTCTTATGTTAGATAACCGTATCTACAAAAAATAAAAGATATTCATAATAATGTAATATTAAGTCTGTTAACGTCAACTTTTGACTTAAGGTATCTCCACAAAATGAAATCTACTTGGGTTAGATCAGGAGATCTGACCACTCTAAAAATCTTCGTCTGCGGGTAGAGGACGGCTATTATTGTCTTTTGCCGTAGCGCTCCGGAGCGACTTTCTGATTTTTGGTGGTGTATTCACTTTTCAGCTGAAGGAAAACCCGGAAAAACCTACAGCCCCACCCCGGGGGTGGTCGGTTGCACACTTCGAGCAAACACCAGACGTCGGGATTAGCATCTAGGCAAATCACATTGCACTTACTTCACAACAAGTTATGAGGTCGCCCATCGATACCGATGTAGTTGAGAAAAATTCCCTCATACTTCGGATTTCGATCGCTGACGAGAATTTTTCGAGTGGCCAGCTAGATCTCCTGATCTAATCCCACTAGATTTTTTTGTGGGGATACCTCAAGTCAAAAGTTTACGTTGACAGACGTAATAATGAATGAAATATCTTTTTTCTACGACGTGCGTAAACTAAGGTTTTACGCACTGTTTACAGTAAAAATGCGTTCTTTTTGAAGGTAATATCAAAATAGGGTAACGCCATATAAAAAAATTGTAATGACGTCATAACTCGAACACCGATGACGTCATGAAAAATCTGAATAGACCAAAAAATGCGCAACTGAAAAAGAAAATCAACGTGTCTGAGCTTTTTTTCCCCAATGGCCATATCAAGCTTTTAACGAATTTGTTCCAACCTCTATGTGCTCACTGTATATCGCCGAAATTGAATGTTTTTATAAACAATAACCTGAAGATAATCTACCATTAGTTTAAATCCCGAAAGCGGCATATTTGTCCCACCTGGTACATCGCGTCTGCTCCACAGGCTAACTTGAATCGATCCAGAATTTACTTTGCAACGTGAACGTGAAGCGATCCCTACCCCTTTCAGGAAGTTGAATCACTGAAACTGTTTCACAGGAGTCCGGGATATTATCAGTCAAAGTGATTGTGTAGAGTAGTGTAGTTGCTATGTATAAGTATTTGTAATTTATTTATCATCAGACTTTATCACTCCCTATCGCAGACATTTTTTCTCTTTTATTAGAGTTAGCAGTCCGTGAATTCATTCGGCAAAAATGGGAAAACAACTGCAGACTGTAGCAGCAATGGCCTGCATGAAGAGCCTTTTGATGGTTTTCAATATTGTATTCTGGGTAAGTTTTCCATGAAACATTATCTGACACAAGATGTGAATACTGCGAATTAAACTCCAACATAATAATGTAAGTGTGAATAATGATTGAGATGCTGCGCAACTGTTGCAGCATATGGTGCAAATTACAGTGTCCGGTAAGAAGAGAGGTCGTGTAACTTCTTCGATTAATTGATTATGAATATATTCCTTCTTTAAGGAAATGATTATCGTGGATTAGTGATTTTTTATCTTTTATTAAATTCACGAATGAGGCTGGTAAACATCTGCCTGAACTGAATGTTCGCTCAGCAGGGATCATTATCTCAAGACATCACCATGATATCACATCACTACATCACGTGATTCGATAACTTTGATGAAATCTTATCTTCTCGATAGACAACAGAAGGTTTATATAGATAATGAGGAATCTAATTACTTAACACTGAAATCAGGAGTACCTCAAGGATCTATTCTTGGGCCCTTGTTATTTACTATGTATACCGCAAATTTGGTAAAACCTCTGCAATATTGTCCAGTTCATTTATACGCAGATGATACGCAAATTTATTATAGTTTTGCCCAACAAGAAGTTGACAATGACTTTTATCAACAGAGATCTTGAGTCATTCGTCAAAGCCGCAGCCGATCATTGCCTAATTATACATGCCTCTAAGTCAAATATGATGCTATTTACTAATCGAAATGACCAAGTTGCAAGTGAAATTGATTTAGAAGTAAACTGTGAGTCACTCACTTCGGTCAGAGAAGCAAAAAGCCTTTGAGCCATATTTTCTCAAAAGAGGATTTTTAAATTATTTCGAAAACAGATTTTAATAACTACGTCATCGATTTTGTTATCGCGAAAATGAATGTTTTCGAAAGAATTACGTCATAACTTCAAAGTTGTCACGTCGAGCAATAACGAATAACATAACCATAAACCACATTGGATTCAAATAATTATAGACATGTTATTATTATTAACACAGCAGAAGGGTTCTCCAATGGCCCTTTTGATTAATGATTTTATTCAACAGTGGCATGAAGAAGATGAGGAATTCGTCAATTATGTATTTTTACTTTTTAATTCCATCCCAAGTAGTCCCATTAGGGACGAGAATTGGATTACAAATTTTACAGACTATATGCATTTTTCATACACTTCCGGGTGTAATTGCAGTTGCATTGTCTACTGTTAATATGAGATCTTCTAGCTGGATTTGCACCATACCCTCCATTTCACAAACTTTCAATTTCTCTGGACGATTCAGAAAAAAAAGTTATTTTATTTTCCTTGTTTTTGAACTCAACGTCATCAAACTAAAAAATGACACCTGACGTGCGTGCGTCATACTGAGCCATATTTTCTCGAGAAAGTATTTCAAATAATTTCAAAACATTCTATTTTCTCGATGGAATTATTTCCAATCATAACGTCACAACTGTCAAATATTGAAAGTATTTCAAAATCACATCGAAAGGATGTCATTTTTTAATTTGACGACGTTGAGTTCAAAAACAAGGAAAATAAAATAACTTTTTTTCTGAATCGTCCAGAGAAATTGAAATGGAGGGTATGCTGTAAATCCAGCTGGAAGATCTCAAATTAACAGTAGATAATGCAACTGCAAACGACACCCGGAAGTGTATGAAAAATGCATACAGCGTGTCTCACGGTCGATGGTAGGTTAGACGTTTATGGTAAACGCAAAGCAGGATTTCCCTGAAAATTTCACATCTTACATTTTGTTACCTGATCTATCGATCTAAAATATTTTCAGCTTTGCGGCGTTGCCACGTCTATCAAAAAAAAAAACTAGCAACTTTATTTTTTTAAATAGAACACCCCGTATATTAACTCATTTTTTGAATCGCTCTTTCATTATAATACTTTTTTGTTAATAATGTTCTATACCTACCTCTATCTGTTTTCGAAATAAAAAATAATTTGTGTTAAATATGGTCCAAAACATAGCCCTAATTGAACTTTAGTACATCAGTACTCTCAATTCATGAAAAGTTGATATATTGATTATAGGTTGGACAAATTCGAAGTATTTACTTAACACCAAGAAATCGACTCCATATACAGGGCGTGCTAAAATTACTGTTATTTCCATAATGCATAAAAGTGGTCAAAAGTTCATTTTTTCAAATGAAACCCCCTGTATATTACTCGATAAATTAAAAGATGATGAAAAATGCTCCAAGATGATATATCATGTCCCTATACATAAATCATCAACTTTTCTTAATAAAGCCGTTTTTGTGGAAAAATAGTTATTTATGATACCTACAAGTGATGGAAGTGGCATTTTATTTTGTGAGTGGGGAATATTGCGAAACGAATGTCAGCGAGTGGAGCAAATCCTAGTATCATACACATTTTTGTGTACAACAGTTACAGCTAGTAATAAAAAAAAAAAACAAAAAAATGAATGAGGTCCATGGGATTCGAACACACGATCTTTGGATTACAAGGCAGATGCTTCAACTACATACACCAGCGCACATGTTTATTTAAATGTTATTATTGGTTATTCATAAAGGACTTTCTACAGTTGAATTGAATAGTAGGTACTTCGTCAGTTACTTCACAGGGAATAAATATTACCAATTGCACAAACTGCCAAATACATGTGTGAACTTTTCTAAATAATTCTTTCTAAGTAGATGTTCTGATTGTTTCTATTAAAGAGATTTTTAATGACAGTTCGGACAGTTGTATAAAATATTTAAAGAATTTGATTTTAGGTGGCCGTGGAAGTATCAAGCTTATGACAGCTTGGTGACTTTTATAAGTAATTAACTAATGGTTATTGACGGTGTTTTAAAAAATCGCCAAAATTGACTATTCAAACGAAGTTCTTATGAAATTATTTATTATACACGGGCAGTGTGATCAAATCATTGCCAGAACTTGCAGAAAATTCAACCAAAATAAATGTATCCTGAATTAACACCAATGAACGAGAGGAAGTTTGTAAGATTACAAAATAATTTCCTTAACTATGGCTCAAAGTTAAAAGCGCCTTCAACATTACCAAAACCTGTTACTTTAAATGAGGAAAATACTGTTAACGTCTTGGCATATTTTTATGCATATCCAGAAGCTTCAGTTCGCAGTGCAGAAAAAGATTTGGGTGTATCACATGCTTCAGTACAACGAATTTTGGAAAATCACGAAATGCATCCGTATAAATTTACCAAAGTTCAAGCTCTCAAAGTAGAAGACTTTGAACGCAGAGTGCATTTTTGCGAATCTCTTCTAATACATATACAGGAAGATCGAGAATTTTTGTCAAAAATAATTTGGAGCGACGAATCAAAATTTACGAGGGATGGCATTTTTAATAGAAGGAATAAACATTTTTGGGTTGATCATAATCCTCATGTGACAAAAGAAATGGGTTTTCAAGAAAAATTTTCCCTGAATGTGTTTTGTATTTTGAAGAAAAATTAAATTAGCTTTTTTATTTATGAAGACACACTGAATGCAGAGAGATATCTTCATATTTTAAGGACGACTGTTACCGATTTCCCTGAAAACTTGCCTTTAGAGGTATATAGGAATTCGTGGTTTCAACTGGACGGAGCGCCAGCTCATTGCACTCAGAAAGTTTCCAGGAAACTTCACCAAATGTTTGACGATCGTTGGTTTAGGCGTTTAGGGCCGTGGGATTGGCCACCGAGATCACCCGATCTCACGCCACTTGACTTTTTTTTATGGGGTGTTTTAAAAGAAAGGGTGTACAGTACTCCAGTGCCTACCAAAGAAGAACTGCGACGGCGAATAGTGCGGTGTATTGAAGATCTAGATCCCCATGAAATTGAAAAAGCAACGACAAGTCGCGTACAAAAGAATATTTTAAAATGTTTAGAATGTAATGGACAACATTTCCAGCATTTATTGTAAAAATGTGATATTTTGTTTACAATTTTGTTATTTTTAATCCTCCTAATTCTGTTTTTTTCTGTACTTTCACATGTTATATTCCAGAAAATCGTACTTTTTACCTAGAAATGCCTGGTTTTTGGACAGTTGTTCCCTGGAAACTTTCAGCCATAGTTAAGAAAATTATTTTGTAATCTTACATACTTCCTCTCGTTCATTGGTGTTAATTCAGGATACATTTGGTTGAAATTTCTGCAAGTTCTGGCAATGATTTGATCACACTGTCCGTGTATAATAAATAATTTCATAAGAACTTTGTTTGAATAATCGATATTTGCATTCACTTTGGAAGATAATTTGAAACACCGTCGATAACTATTCGTAAATTACTTATAAAAGTTACCAAACTGTTATAAGCTTGACAAATCCACTGTTACCTAAAACCAAATTCTTAAAAAGCAATTTTATTAAGAAAAGTTGATGATTTAGGTATAGGGACATGATATATCATCTTGGAGCATTTTTCATCATCTTTCAATTTATCGAGTAATATACAGGGGGTTTCATTTGAAAAAATGAACTTTTGACCACTTTTATGCATTATGGAAATAACAGTAATTTTAGCACGCCCTGTATGATATGGAGTCGATTTCTTGGTGTTAAGTAAATACTTCGAATTTGTCCAACCTATAATCAAAATATCAACTTTTCATGAATTGAGAGTACTGATGTACTAAAGTTCAATTAGGGCTATGTTTTGGACCATATTTAACACAAATTATTTTTTATTTCGAAAACAGATAGAGATAGGTATAGGACATTATTAACAAAAAAGTATTATAATAAAAGAGCGATTCAAAAAATGAGTTAATATTTAAAAAAATAAAGTTGCTAGTTTTTTTTTGATAGACGTGGCAACGCCGCAAAGCTGAAAATATTTTAGATCGATAGATCAGGTAACAAAATGTAAGATGTAAAATTTTCAGGGAAATCCTGCTTTGCGTTTACCATAAACGTCTAACCTACCATCGACCGTGAGACACGCTGTATAGTCTGTAAAATTTGTAATCCAATTCTCGTCCCTAATGGGACGGATTACTTTGGATGGGATTAAAAAGTAAAAATAAATAATTGACTAATTTCTCATCTTCATGCCACTGTTGAATTAAATCATTAATCAAAAGGGCCAGTTGAGAACCCTTCTGCTGTGTTAATAATAATAACATGTCCATAATTATTTGACTTCAATGTGGTTTACGGTTATGTTATTCGTTATTGCTCGACGTGACAACTTTGGAGTTATGACGTAATTCTTTCGAAATCATTCATTTCATTCATTTCAACAAAATCGATGACGTAGTTATTAAAATCTGGTTTCGAAATAATTTCAAAATCCTCTTTCAAGAAAATATGGCTCTGTTTTGAAACATCCTCTCGATGTGATTTTGAAATACTTTCGTTATTTGACAGTTGTGACGTCATGGTTAGAAATAAATCCATCGAGAAAATAGAATGTTTTGAAATTATTTGAAAAACTTTCACGAGAAAATATGGCTTTGGTGTTTTATTGGATGCCATCCTAAGGTTTGGAAAGCATGTCAATAAACTCATACAACGTGCCTACTCATCACGAAAACTTATTTAGGGCAATAGACACTTCCTTCCAATTTCAGCCAAATTTACACAGTGTGAAACACTTGTTCTGTCATTATTTTATTATGCAGATAGCCTGTATGGTCTTAATTTGACAAATACGTATAAAAATAAGATTCGAAAAGTTCAGAACTCGTGTCTTCGACTAATTTACGGGATTCGAAAACTTATTTATCATAAACTTCGCGAGGCGGGATGGCTCAACATGGAGAATAGGATAACCCTCCACAGTGCTTGTATATTTCACAAGATTCTAATTACAAAAGAACCTACTTATCTGAATAAAAAAATCACTTGTAGAACCCATATCCACAACTTGAATATTAGATTCAAGGGCACTCTTACGCCACCCTTGTTCAAAACGAAAACTTTCAGACGCTCGTTCAGCTATCAGATAGTATCACTATATAATCATATTCCCCACGTTTCAAGAAAAATAATGGTACTACATTTAAAAGGTAATTGAAAAATTCAAACAAAACAATAGAAACAGATTAGTGTGTTCTTTATTTTCTATTTTTTATGTTTTTTTGTTGATATGTGTAATTTGCTAATTTTAATTTATCAATATAAACTGAAATATTATTTATATTTTTCAGGTTGAGGTCTATTATAAATATGCAAGAACTTCTAATAGATATGGAGGCATGTTAGGGGTTAAGTGGAAGAACAATTCATTCAGTGAAGTCTTCTTTGTCTGAATTGAACTTCGCCCATTATTTTCATTTGCTTCAAAATATTTTGTAGTTATTTTGTTGCTCGTTATTGAAAATAAAAAGGGCATTTATCATTATTTTTATTAAGTAAGTATTCGTTTACAAGTTGAGGGCATTCGAATCAAATAATCTGTCAGTTATATGTTCCATCTGGTACGAGATAACTTTTTTATATTTTGGTTCTAACGAAATTGATGTTCTTTAATTTCTGCAGGCTTTCATGCCTCAGGGAACACCTTCTGAGGCAGTGAATTCCGAAGCTTCACCGGTCGTTGGAAGAACGAGCCATAGTAAAGAGATTTTCGGCAAATTTCTTGGTGATCTCAATATCGACGACATATTAGAAGATTCAAAATACGCCCATGAATATTTGACTGCCATGAACGAAAGTGGCTATGTTTCTACAATGAAAAATTCAACAAGGGTACATGGTAATGCTAGTTCATGTCTTGATCATACATGTATACAATATGTATACATGTATATTTATTATATCAAAATTGCATACAGCCTTGCAAAGTGTGTGTCGCTAAAAAAACAAAAACCGATGTTATATATCTAGGCCAAGCTGTAGATAAAAATAAGAGGCCCTTTTCACACAAAATAAAAGACGCAAACGGCCTATACTACTTTTTATAAGATTGTTCGTAAATGCAAAATCGCTTTGTGGAATTAAAAAAAAAAATACGTAATACAAAATTACAACTTTTTTGTTTTTTTTTTTTGTGAATATCTCAATAAAATTTTTGAAGAGAATTATAAAACCTACAAAATGGTTTTTTAAATGACCAGATCGGAGCATTTTTCAGTGAGAAAATCCGGAAAAACCTCGAAAAAGAGACCATTTTTCAAAAATTCATAATTTTTATATATCTAAAGCTGGACAAACAATATTGCGGAAACTGAATAATGACAACGTGAGTCCTGTCAAAATATTTTTGAAATTATTGTCAAAACGGGGCACAAATTTGACGACACGCAGATTTTTTTTAGACCGAACCGCTATTGGAATGAAGGAACGACAGACAAGTGGTACGATAATATGCCTTTAGGAAGAAACATCAATAAATTCGTGGAGAAAATCTTCTGCCAAGATTATTGATTTGGATATAAACAATAAAAAAATGATCAACCATTAAAAAAGGTCTACTGCAGTTACACAGTTGACAAAAAATTAGGCTCAAAAAAGAATAGCAAATTTAAATAATTACAGGACACAGTAATGCAAATTCAATAACGACTAGGAGCACACCATCTAACGATCATAAATAATATGAGTGGGAACACTTTATCTACTTCCTCTTCGTCAATCGTCAAGAGCAATGAGTCATCAACTTTATCAAATTTATCAAATTTAAATTTCACTCATTGTTCTTTCCATAATAGCGTTTTCAATAAATAATGTTTTATATTGGTTTTCAATTCTCTGAAAATAAAATTCTTACTAAATGCCCCCTCGTCTATTGATGAATCTTCATAATTTGCCTGAACTTTCCCCAAGCGAGCTATTTTTAGGTAACAAGTAACCAAGCAACTCGATTTCGAAATTATCAATAGCTTTGGGATATTATGAGTGATGATTATTTAGAAAAAATAATAATAACTTTATTGTCCCAAGAAACATTACATGTTTATAATCTAGTAATACAAATATACAGGCAAGAAAAAAAACTAATAAATTTCCATAATCACAATTTCATCAGTGGCTAAAGTTAGGGAAATATGAAAAGTTTCAACTAGGTATATGGTTTTGAGGTGATACATGGACCAATCAAAACAGTGTGCCGTAATTGTATACAGTTCCCTCCTTTCGAGTCAGTAAGACCACGTCGTCATTGACTTTCTTGACTTTGTTGGTTCGTGAAATTATTTGAATAAATACAACTCGTGCTTTCAGTACCATCGAAAATTCTGTGAGGAATCATAAACTTGATCAAATTACTTTGAGGTAACACCATTCGTCCCAGCAAAATCATAAAATTACCAAGCAATTTGATATCGTGCTTTGACATAATTATTATCGGTAGTATTGCGTGCACTCTTGGTATCACCCCCGATAATTTCACTCGCCGTATGAAACCCGCCTTTCCTGCAATATTAGAACCAATAAGGGACGTATGTCTCGATAATACGCAGTTCCTTCCTTCTAAAGACGGGTTTCCACTAGGCGGAAAATCAGAAGCGGATTTTCAGTGTCAGGATTCTATTGGATGATTTGAAACTGAAAGATTTTGCCGCCAATTTAATTGCGGATACGCAAATAAGTTGACATCGCTTCAACTTTTGGCGGATTCCACTAGATTTATAAATTATAATCTCGAAATATCGAAAAAATATGGACATAGCCCGTACCAAAGATTATTACAATTACCTACTCCAATATGATCATTGGAAAAAATCGATCATTTTATGTGTTTTATTAATGAAAAAGAAGAAAAGGGCAACACAGATTTTCGATAAGGGAGATTTTTAAGCAAAGGAGTGAAAGTGGCCATTTTAATTGTTTGATACGGGAAATGAGATGTGACCCACAGCTACATTTTAATTATATGCGAATGAGCGCAGAGCATTTCGATTTACTCCTAAGCAAAGTTGGACCGTTAGTAGAAAAACAAAGGACCACTGTTCGAGAACCTTTATCTGCATCTGAAAGATTAGCATGCACGTTGAGGTAATAAATTACATAACTTTGGAAATATATTCTCCTAGTGATTATCAATTATACTTAATAATTTACAGATATCTAGCCTTCTTTCTATTCCTAATTTTGGTGTCTTATAAAAAATCCCTATAAATTGTTGCCGACAAAAAGCTGGCAATGGAAACCTTTGCATATTTTTTTGGCCGATATTTAAATCCGCTTCTGATTTTCCGCCTAGTGGAAACCCGTCTTGAGTCGTAAATTTCCTGCACGTGTAAAAACGTCCATAAGAGGAATGCAATTACCGCTGGCTCACAGCGATAATGCACTGTAGTGACGCGTTTCGCGTCACGGCAGTGCAATTATCGCATTAGATGTCAATTCAAGTGAAGTCGCGCGATTTTAATGTCAGAAGTGAGACTTCAAATGTGTCATCTAAGAGTGAGGTGTGAAATTTCCTACCGAATACCACTCGTGCATTGAAAATTAACCAGATAATTCTGAAAAAAACGTGTTTTTTTTATAAAAAACCGCACTTGGTTATTTTTTTTGTTGTTTCAAAAAATTGCCCTCCTCCTTCGGAGTCGGGCAATTTATGCTTTGAAACAACGAAAAAAATAAACTCGTGAAGTTTTAAAAAATAAACACGTTTTTTTTCAGAATTATCGGTAATTTTCAATGCACTTGTGGTATTACCCCCGGAAATTTCCCTCACGTGTAAAAACGTCCATAAGAGGAATGCAATTACCGCTGGCTCACAGCGATAATTGCACTGTAGTGACGCGTTTCGCGTCACGGCAGTGCAATTATCGCATTAGATGTCAATTCAAGTGAAGTCGCGCGATTTTAATGTCAGAAGTGAGACTTCAAATGTGTCATCTACCTACAAGTGAAGAGTGAGGTGTGAAATTTCCTACCGAATACCACTCGTGCATTGAAAATTAACCAGATAATTCTGAAAAAAAACGTGTTTTTTTATAAAAAATCGCACTCGGTTATTTTTTTCGTTGTTTCAAAAAATTGCCCTCCTCCTTCGGAGTCGGGCAATTTATGCTTTGAAACAACGAAAAAAATAAACTCGTGCAGTTTAAAAAAAAAAACACGTTTTTTTCAGAATTATCGGTAATTTTCAATGCACTTGTGGTATTACCCCCGGAAATTTCCCTCACGTGTAAAAACGTCCATAAGAGAAATGCAATTACCGCTGGCTCACAGCGATAATTGCACTGTAGTGACGCGTTTCGCGTCACGGCAGTGCAATTATCGCATTAGATGTCAATTCAAGTGAAGTCGCGCGATTTTAATGTCAGAAGTGAGACTTCAAATGTGTCATCTACCTACAAGTGAAGAGTGAGGTGTGAAATTTCCTACCGAATACCACTCGTGCATTGAAAATTAACCAGATAATTCTGAAAAAAACGTGTTTTTTTTATAAAAAACCGCACTTGGTTATTTTTTTCGTTGTTTCAAAAAATTGCCCTCCTCCTTCGGAGTCGGGCAATTTATGCTTTGAAACAACGAAAAAAATAAACTCGTGCAGTTTAAAAAAAAACACGTTTTTTTCAGCATTATCGGTAATTTTCAATGCACTTGTGGTATTACCTCCGGTAATACCACTTTGTCATGGCAACCAAGTATCCAAACAACAACGGAGAATATAATATCATCTTGTCATCTTGCTACTAATATGACAGATGTCATGTATATCAGGCATTATCTATAACTATTGAAGAATTCACGACAAGGAACTGTTTTTACTTTGTTGGTTCGTGAAATTATCTCAATAAATACTACTCGTGCTCACAATACTATCGATAATTCTGTCAGAAATCTTAAACTCGATCAAATTGCTTTGAGGTAACACCACTAGTCCTTCACGACTCGTCCTAAAGGACTCGTGGTTTTACCAAGCAATTTGATCTCGTTGATTTCTGACAGAATTACTATCGATAGTATTGCGAGCACTCGTGGTATTACCTCCAACAATTTCACTTGCTATATGAAACTCTCCTCTCCTACTACATAATGAGCACCTATGAGAACGGTGTGCCTTGATAGTTCACAGTTCATTCCTTTCAAGTTGGTAATGGTTTCCTCAAACCAACGCGGGAACGGGAGCGGGAACGAGATGAATCCGAGACTAAATTCAATAGTGGGACATACGGGTGTGATCATTCGTATTCCGAAATACATACAAGCAACGAAATATACAGTGCGACGCTAAATTATGGAACAATTTCATTATTTCTGAATATAAAGATATTTCGGCAAAATCCTCGGACAGGTCGATTTTTTTTTTTCGATGGGCCAATTTTTGAACCCCACCCAAAATATATATGGTTATCCGCAATTGAGTAAAAATGACTCTGGTGATATTTTTAAATTGGACACCCAGTATATTTTTCCATATTTGGTTAGGGATCGTCATTACGAATCCAGTGATACCAAGTTTGATGGGATTATGTCAAACGGTTGCGGAGATATGGCCAAAAAACTTCCTCGTATGTCTAATGAGTATGACTGCGAGACTCCACACGATTCAGAAGGTTAAAAGTCTCTGTCGCACTCATTGGGTATATGGAGAAGTTTTTTGGCTATATCTCCGCAGCCGTTTGACATAATCCCATCAAACTTGGTATCACTGGATTTGTAATGACGATCCCTAACCAAATATGGACAAATATACTGGGTGTCCTATTTAAAAATATCACCAAAGTCGCTTTTCCTCAAATGCGGATAACCCTATATATTTTGGGTGAGGTTCAAAAATTGACCCATCGGAAAAGAAAATCGACCTGTCCGAGGATTTTTCCGATATATCTTTATATTCAGAAATAATGAATTTGTTCCATAATTTAGCGTCGCACTGTATATGGTTTACTACGTGTACTGTTTTTCTAGCAATTTTCACGGTTCCAAAGTTCCGTTCCCGCTCCCGCGTTCCCGCTTTGGTTTGACGGAACCTTAAGACCTCGTCGTCATGGGTAACGAAACTCTCCTAACTTTGTTGGTTCGTAAAATTATCTGAATAAATACAATTCTTGCATCCATTACCATCGAAAATTATGTCATATATCTTAAACTCAAATTGCTTTGAGTCAACATTACTTGTCAAAGAGGACTCGTATTCAATCAATATTAAATAACAGATTGCTAATGAAATAATGACTTAATGATACTGATGATCGACGACGTGAACCTTCCACTTCAGTAAACTGATGTAGATTATTTTGTAACCACATTATAAACAAAAATACTACAGAGAGAATTGAAAACTGACACCGTCTTTCACTAATATGACCACCATGGGATTTCCTGTATTTATATTTATTTTTTATCGAGAAAAACTATCTCCTCAAATGAACAGTTACTTCGGAGTTGATCGACTGAATGATTTTAACGACGAGAATGGTATTTTTATGGATCATGCAGAACTGATTAAATAACAATAACCGCATGAGTCTTTAAATTCTCGAGTCATCAACAACTGCATTATTAACACTTTGCCTCACTATAAAGCTTTCTGCTTCAGCACCTATATAGCGGATTACTATCTCCGATTCCTTCAAATCGCGGATAACTGATGATTTGACATATTTCTCTTTCAAAAAATTACAAAATTAATACATCTCTCTTCCTAGTATTTCTTTTCGGATTAGAGCATGACACCGCTGAATAAGATACCTAGTTATAATTAGGCCTAGGGTCCATACCAGAAAAAAAATGATTACCTTAACCACGAGACTTCGTGGTGGTCGTGATGATAGAGCATTCGCTTCGCAACCATATGGGCATGGGTTTAAATCCCAGCGCGGTCCCTGTTTCCGTGTGGACATCACACGTTAATAGGTAAGGGCCTTGTCTTACCTAGTTCGCACAAGTATCTCGAAGACTTCTGAGGTTTGCCGTGAGGGTACAGCGAATCCCAGCGCGATCACCGCTCCTATGCATGGCATCACAAGTTGAAAGGTAAGAGTCTTGTCTTACCTTGTTCGCACAGGCCTGTATGTCTGTTGTTCGTTCCGTCCGTCCGTCTGTCTATCTGCCGGCTTAACAGTGTGTCTGTCGGTCGGTCTGTCTGTCTCTCTATCAATCTGTCTTTCTTCTGCCTGTCTCTTCGTATGTCTGTATGTCTCTCTACCTGTCTGTAAGCGTTTCTATCTGTCTGCCTATTTGCCTTTATATATATATATATATATATATATATATATATATATATATATAAGGATGGATTTATCGAGGGGCAATATATGAAAATATAAGTAGAAAAGTTATTGGGTATAACCCTCAAATTGTTCTGCAACCGTAGACACGTGTTTCGAGCTTAAGCTCTCATCAGTACGGTAAAATCAAGTGCGAAGATGTACAACACTTGGATGTAAGAATAGAAACAAAGGAAGTCAACAACAGGAAGAGAGATGTATTAATTTTGTAATTTTTTGAAAGAGAAATATGTCAAATCATCAGTTATCCTGTTGTTGACTTCCTTAGTTTCTATTCTTACATCCAAGTGTTGTACATCTTCGCACTTGATTTTACCGTGCTGATGAGAGCTTAAGCTCGAAACACGTGTCTACGGTTGCAGAACAATTTGAGGGTTATACCCAATAACTTTTCTACTTATATTTTCATATATTGCCCCTCGATAAATCCATCCTTATTTGTATTTTCCTGGGTAGGATTGTCACGCTGGTAGCTATAGCTGCCTCCGTGGCGACGTTAGTTGTTGCCTTGTAAGCACAAGGTCTTCTAACCGAAGCCACAAATGTGTGGTTGGCTTCCTGTTGTTGACTTCCTTTGTTTCTATTCTTACATCCAAGTGTTGTACATCTTCGCACTTGATTTTACCGTACTGATGAGAGCTTAAGCTCGAAACACGTGTCTACGGTTGCAGAACAATTTGAGGGTTATACCCAATAACTTTTCTACTTATATTTTCATATATTGCCCCTCGATAAATCCATCCTTATTTGTATTTTCCTGGGTAGGATTGTCACGCTGGTAGCTATAGCTGCCTCCGTGGCGACGTTAGTTGTTGCCTTGTAAGCACAAGGTCTTCTAACCGAAGCCACAAATGTGTGGTTGGCTTCCTGTTGTTGACTTCCTTTGTTTCTATTCTTACATCCAAGTGTTGTACATCTTCGCACTTGATTTTACCGTACTGATGAGAGCTTAAGCTCGAAACACGTGTCTACGGTTGCAGAACAATTTGAGGGTTATACCCAATAACTTTTCTACATATATATATATATATATATATATATATATATATATATATATATATATATATATATATATCTAACCCACCTGCTGCAACTGATTTTGATATTGATTTGTAATGTATCACCACCTAACTTTAAATGTGTCAACATTCTATATTCTTTGTTAATATTTTTACAATGTGTTAATGTCTGCTCAATGTTCTTCATCTTCTTTATGTCCTATTATACAACCTTTACTTTCATTTATACACATATTTGTATAAGAACTTTGTAAACTGACCTGCTACAAATGTATGTATTTACATAACATAGTTAAATAAACGCTATCCATCTATGTATATCTGTCTGTCTGCCTGCCTACCTGTTTGTCTGTCTGTCTGTATCCCATTGATTTTACACACAATGAAATTCTACACACGTATTAGAAACCTACGACAACACAACATTAAAAATTGTACCTTCCTGTCCTCCTGAAGACTAGATAGAGAACGCGTAGGAATTTCGTAAAACCGAAGGTTTCGGACCTAGAAAATTATAGCAAAAAAAACATGTTGGTCAGTGGGCTAGAACTCTCCTCTATCTCGAAAAAAGTTGCATGAACTCGCAACGCTAAATAGAAAAAATCCTTAAAAATAGTGAATAATTTTTGTAACTTGACACCCTCCTGCCCCTGAAGGCTAGTTAGAAAACACTTAGGAATACCGAAAAATTTACAAAAAATCGTTAGTCGGGAGGCTCGGATCCCCTCCCCTGTTGGGAAAACTCGCGAAAATAAAATCAGAAAAATCTATAAAAATAATGAAAAACATTGCATCGACTTCTCATGTACCTCCGAAAGATTTATAGAGAACTCGTAGCTGGATTGCAGAGGGTAGCAAACATATGCATACCACTAAAGTACGAACATCTGGGTACCTGGTGCACCTATTAAGACAGACAATTGAGAAATTCTATTGCTGAAATGTACAAAACAAAATAAACGAAAAAACTGTTTTTAAAAATATAAGTTTTCAATTATAAACTATTGAACTAAAAAGTAAGAAATAATATTTAGTGTATGAAGAACATAAAAAATTTCAAAATATAAATGTTTTCATAAAATATTTGAGACGTGGAACTTCATTGAAATAAAATATCAAGCTTTTAGGAAAATATTTATATTTTAAAATGTAATGTTCTTCATACGCTAAATATTAGTTTCTACTCATCTGTCCAATAGTTTATAAGTGAAAGTTTGTTTTTACATTTTTACGTCTATTTTATTATTAGGCGATTTTGAACAAATCAGCTGTGTGCTAAATTTTATGACGTCATAACCTTTCCAGTCGATAAGGTATAAAAATATAGATAAAATCAGTGGTAATTTAACATTGTCCGACAAAAGTTTTAGGGCATTCTAATGGTCCCGAACGTCAAAAAAAAACATCCACTACCCAGAATAAACCGAAAATAGCATGTCCAACTCGACGAAGAACAGATAGTCAACGATTAGGTAATAACAGTATATAGATGGAGCAAATTACATTTTACCACCGTTTTGGAAGGGGGGAAAAGATAAATATTGAAATAATTTAATTTATTATTTTTCATAATTCAACTCCCATCTGGCTTCACACGCCTGTATCGACCCTTTTGCTGTTGGAACCGCCTCTTCTCAGAACTTTTATCAATGTTTGTACCCTGATAGGCCTGTTGACGACAGGTAATTATATGCCATACTTGTAACTGTCTCGGCCAGAGAATATTATACAGGGTCGCTGATATGTATGGAAACGGTCGATTATGGTCGTGCCTATTTTACTGACTGAACAATCCCTGGCGGAATGGGTAGTGAATGATAAAATATTTTCCTCAAATTGTATATTTGATTCAAACTAAGGACAACGAATATGCCTTCATAATTTTTTTTCCGAAAAAACCCCCCTTGACCTCACTTTACTCTTGTGATTTTTCGGAAAAATTTGCGGAATGGGTAGTAAATGACAAAATATTTTTCTCAAACTGCATATTTGATTCAAACTGAGGACAACAAATATATCTCTATGATTTTTTCCCAAAAAACCCCCCCTTGACCACACTTTCCTCTTGTGATTTTTCGGAAAAATTTGCGGAATGGGTAGTAAATGACAAAATATTTTCCTCAAATTGCATAGTTGATCCAAACTAAAGACAACGAATATGCCAATATATTTTTTTTTTCGACAAAAACCTCCCTTGACCCCACTTTACTCTTGTGATTTTTCGGAAAAATTTACGGAATGGGTAGTAAATGACAGAATATTTTCCTCAAATTGTATATTTGATTCAAACTAAGGACAACAAATATGCCTTCATATTTTTTTTTCCCGAAAAAAAACCCCTTGACCCCACTTTACTCTTGTGATTTTTCGGAAAAATTTGCGGAATGGGTAGTAAATGACAAAATATTTTTCTCAAACTGCATATTTGATTCAAACTGAGGACAACAAATATATATCTATGATTTTTTCCGAAAAACCCCCCCTTGACCACACTTTCCTCTTGTGATTTTTCGGGAAAATGTTCTGAATGGGTAGTAAATGACAAAATATTTTCCTCAAATTGCATAGTTGATCCAAACTAAGGACAACGAATATGCCAATATATTTTGTTTTCGAAAAAACCTCCCTTGACCCCACTTTACTCTTGTGATTTTTCGTAAAAATTTGCGGAATGGGTAGTATAGTATGGGTCAAATTGCATATTTGATTCGAACTAAGGAATACAAATGTGTTCGAGAAAGAATTTTTTATTTAAATCTTTCGAAAAAATTTTTCATTTCCATTTTTATTTTACTTAAAAATACCTCCATGGAATTATCAATTTATTTTTGTTGTTTATTTATTTTATATTTTTTATTATGTTTCATGACCGACTGAATAATTGTTATTGTTATTTCTTGCCAATAAAAATCATTTGAGAATTAATTATTAACGCAACTTTTGATCAAGTACACAAAAAAAACTGTTGTTTTCAACTAACAGGAGTAAAGTGGGGTTAAGGGTTTTTTTTTCAAAAAAAAATTATATAAGCATATTCGTTGTCCTTAGTTTGAATCAAATATGCAATTTGAGAAAAACATTTTGTCATTTACTACCCATTCCGCAAATTTTTTCGAAAAATCACAAGAGTAAAGTGGGGTCAAAGAGGTTTCTTTCAAAATAAAAAAATATATAGGCATATTTGTTGTCCTTAGTTTGAATCAAATATGCAATTTGAGAGCAATATTTTGTCATTTACTACCCATTCCGAATTTTTTTTCGAAAAATCACAAGAGTAAAGTTGGGTCAAGGGTGGTTTTTTTCGAAAAAAAATTATATAAGCATATTTGTTGTCCTTAGTTTGAATCAAATATGCAATTTGAGAAAAATATTTTGTCATTTACTACCCATTCCGCAAATTTTTTCGAAAAATCACAAGAGTAAAGTGGGGTCAAGGGGGGTCTTTTTCGAAAAAAAATCATATAGGCATATTCGTTGTCCTTAGTTTGAATCAAATATGCAATTTGAGAAAAATATTGTGTTATTTACTACCCATTCCGCAAGAAATCCTTCAGTCAGTAAAATAGATTTTCCCGTCGATTATCTCTTAAAGTAAGATAGCTAGCGAAAAATGTTGAGATACAAAAGTTCTAGGGTTTTTCAAAATCCATCATATTACGAAATTAAGTATATAGGGTCAGTCAAAAAGTCAGGACGAAACAAAGTTGCTTTTTATCTAATGGGAAACCCTGTATATTATTCCATATTTCAATTTTGCTCGAAATTCTGAACAAAATGATACAGCACAACATTTCCTAAACTCAACCGTTTTCGAGATATCGAATTTTGAAAATAAGTATCTAATAAATTATCCATATTTATTAAAGAAAAAGCACGAAATAATGGATATTTATTATGAAAGTCACACAAGGTGGAGTATGTGGATATGATTACAATTTAATTATAATTTTTTTGCAGAAAATAAAAAAGCATATTTGTTCAATGTTGATAAAAATGTATGAAACGATAAAATGTATTTTTTAATGAATGTTTAGGATATTTGAAATTTTATGAAACAATAGTTTCAGCCAGGAGAAAAAGAGAGAAAACAAGTTTTAATAAACAACAAATTTTTCTTTGGACTTCTATTTAATAAGGTGCTCAAAGTGTTTACCATTTACCTCCTGATAGTAATGAACTCGCTGAACAAAATTTTGTAGTGAATCTAAAACCATGTGAGGAGGAATGGTAGAAATTTCATGCCTTATTCTTTCTTGCAACTCTTCGATATTTGACGGCCTATTTTTGTAGACTACATTTTTTATGTGACCCCATAAAAAAAGTCAAGTGGGGTCATATCGGGAGACCTAGCTGGCCATTCAATTGTTCCCCTGCGCCCAATCCATTTATCAGGAAAAGTTTCATCTAGATATGCCCGTACCACACGTCCAAAATGTGGAGGAGCCCCTTCTTGTTGAAACCATATTTGTTCTGCCAGCAAATTGGGATTGTTATTATTCGGGAATAATCGTCTAAGCTCTGGAATAATATGCTGTTGTAAGAGTGACAAATATCGTCAAATTTCCGTTAATTAAATAAGGTCCTATGACGTGTCCACCAATAATGCCACACCAGACATTTACTTTTTGTGGCCGTTGAGTGTGAACTTCCTCAATCCAATGTGGATTTTGGTCTGACCATTACCTACAGTTGTGTCGATTTACGTGCCCGTTTAAACAAAATGTAGATTCGTCAGAAAACAATATGTGGTTGACAAAGTTGACATTTTCATTTAATTTATCCATAATAACTTCACAGAACTCGATTCTACGATCAAAATCGTCTTCAATCAATTCTTGTACCAAATGAATTTTATATGGATGGAATTTTTGCAGTTTGCAAATTTTTTGAATGTAATATTGACTCATGTTATGATTCAAAGCCCTCTGTTGTGCTGAATTTATTAGATTTTCCACCACATCTAACATGACAATCAAAGAATTTTCTTCATTTGTAACGCTTACTGGTCTTCCACTTTTTGGTCGATCTTTGACACCTCCAGTTTCATGAAAACGCTGCAATGTTTTTGAAACGGTTGATTTAGAAATGGATTCCCGATTGGGATGCAATAAACATCCACTACTTGGTCACAACTTCGTCTTCTATCACCGTATCCTATGATCATTAAAATTTCAATACGCTCAGTATCAGATAAACGTGCCATTTTTGCGCAAAAATTATTTACACTAAATGTATTTTTGACATGTGTTGTCAAGATCATCACTGTTAGACAAAAGAACGACGCGGCGCTGTTATGGAGCTGGAAACTTTCAATGGTAACTTGATGGACTATGAACTTAATGGACTAAAACATTTTTGGATAATTTACTAGAAACTTATTTTCAAAATTCGATATATCGAAAACTGTTGAATTTAGGAAATGATGTGTTGAATAAATTTTGTTCAGAATTTTGAGAAAAATTGAAACGTGAAATAATTTAGAGGGTGTCCCATTAGAGAAAAAGCAACTTTGTTTCGTCCTGGCTTTTTGACTGACCCTGTATGCTTAATTTTTCGTTAACATGATGGATTTTGAAAAACTCTAGAACTTTTGTATCGCAACATTTTTAGCTAGCTATCTTACTTTAGGAAATAATCGACCGTTTCCATACATATCAGCGACCCTGTATATTGTTTCATACCACTTTTCTGGATAAGCTTATGAAGTATTTCCAGTCAGTTCTCATACTGGCGTTCCATTTATATACAATGTGTCCAAATCCTTGTATTTTCATGCTAATGAAATTATTTAATTTTTTTTTTCACTTTATATAGTACTCAGAAATATCTACCTTCAGGAGAATAGAATATTTGCATATCAACACCAGCTACTGGATCAGAATACCCTATTAACCCCAAATTCATTCAAATATACAGGGTGTTTTCTGTAACTACAAACATTATTAATTTTGATTTTGTTGATTTTGAAAATTATTTCTCTAGTCATACAGAAATTTCCAATTGATGCAGAAGAAATTAAATCAAATATTAAGTACTTTTTCATTTCTAGCTATTAGACCAGAGCTGATGCATTTTTTGAGACAAAAAAAATTAACAGCATGCGACCTACTGGAAGAGAAGCACAATATTGTTCGAATGACGGGAAAAACAAATTGGAGTCGACAAAATGGAGAAGATTGGAACGGGGTGAACTTTTAGGGGTCGAAAGTGATATTTCACGGTTTTTCGCGATTTACAATGAAAGTTTACCTCCTATCGAAAAAAAGTTGAATGGAAAAGTTGTAAAAAATAAATAGACCTACAACTTTTGAATCAAACATTTTTCCACATTACTTCAAATTTTCCGGGAAAATCGGAAAAACCAATTAAACCAAAATACCAAAAACCAAAATAACTTTTTTTCTCGCGCAAAAATCATTTTTTTTCACAATAGTTGATGGGAAAATAACTTATTATGTTTCTAGTAAGCTGTAATTATTTTGTAGCGAATTACAGATTTTTACTTTTTTTAGACAAATTCCGAAAAAACGACCTCATTTTCAACTGAAAAGTCTTACCAGTAAAGTTCGTCATTTCAAGGTCGCCAGCCGCCAATTTTTCCGTTGGAGCGTCTACTTTCAGAAAAAACAGACCCATTTTTTAAAAATTTATTCTAAACTCATATTTATTTATTAAAATTATTGAAATTAACAGTTGAAACCTTTCGAGAATATTAATTTCCTGTTACCTCAATAGGTACAAAGAATAAACAAGGACATAAATAAGGATTTGATTATGATAGAAGGGTTGAAGGGGGGTGGACTTTTGGGGGGAAAATGGTTTCTCATGATTTGCAGCGAAAAATAACCTCCCACAAAAAAAAGTTGAGGGAAAAAGTTGTTGGCAATCAAAAGATATACAACTTTTGTATTCAAGAGTTTTCCAAATAACCTCAAATTTCCCTGGCAAATCGGAAAAACATTTTTAATTTGGTTTAAATTATTTTTTTGTTTCGTCTTATTCAATTGAGGCTGTGGAAAATAACAAAATATTACTTTTTCATGGCTAGCTAGAACCTGTTGCAAATTTGGGGTAGACATACTACCACCCCACACCACACCAGATCAGTGCGGAGGATCCAGGCGCATAGTACCGAATTCACATGAAAGTTAAAAAGAATAGTACAAAATATTGAAAAGTAATTTTTCCATTGTTCAACATGAAATATAAAACAATACATAATTTTGAAAAAAAAAATCAATGAATATTCTAATCAATCTGGTACCTAATCGAAACGAAATGTCGGTCTAATTTGAACTATATCAGATGATGAAATCAAGCTTCCTATTTTTATTGTTGGCAATTCGATCGATGATATTTTCTAAATTCAAATCGATTTGCCTATAAAGGAGGGCTAAACCATTGAGCCTTTCTTCGCCAATTGTCGAGCGGAGGTAGGTTTTCACCAACCTCAATATAGAGAAACTACGTTCAGCAGTAGCAACAGATACTGGCAGTGTTGCAAGAATGCGTAAAATTTTAACGATATGGGGATAATAATCCACATCGAACTTCTGTAAAATATTCAAAGCATTGCTACTGTCGATATTTTTATTTCTACGTGTATTTCTGTAAAGTTGAATTTCTCCTATGAACT